>CM062813.1:1147859261-1148539999 GCA_031772625.1 Pinus tabuliformis | reverse complement strand
TGTGTTTGTTGGTTTCACTATGCCATTTGAAACCATGTAAATCTGCCCAATTTGGACAAGGTCATGCAAGGAAGCTGTCTGATCACTGAAATCATAGATATGGATTACATCATTGTCAGAATCAACAAGGTCAGATCCAAAGACCTTTCCAGAGGCTCGAGCATTGTTGTATGAGTGAACGACTATTTTTCCAAGGACCCTACCCTGGATCGACCATTGTTTATGGTAGGGGCTTAGCGCCATGAATGGAATGGCAACATGTAGAGAAGAGGACAATTGAGTTGATGATGAAGGAGAAGCATATGTCGAAGGAGCAATATACGAGGGGGGTTGTGTGACATTGAAGATTCTGGTTGGTATGTGGACGGTTGTACAATTTGAAGAAGGGTCAGGTCCCCAATCAAAGGTGCATGACGTTCAAGAACTTCGAGTTCAATAACCTAAAGAGTCCTGAAAAGAAGGAAAGAAAGAGAAAAGAAACGTGGCATTAGTCGAAGTGATAGTGGCACAGAGAGGGAAGGAACAAAAAAACATGATGGATATGGTGAAGAGTGAACATACGCATAATTTTGCAAAAAAGTGCAAGTGACTTCTGTGCTGAGAGGTATCGTTCGGAGAGGGAAATTTGATAGTGTTAGGACATTGTCTTTGTGGAAGCAAGAAGGGTGAGTTCAACTATTTGGAGCGATGGTTGGATCCCTATAGAGCCAACTAGCAACAAAGTGATGACATTCGATGTCAAGGTAACTTCCATGATGAGGAGCAAAGGAGGTGTTTTGAAAGGTGAAAGTGCGTGAAATGTTGTTAACATTTGAAAAGAAACAAAAATAAAGCAGCGAGCACAAATGAAAGAGGAACGATTCATAATCTAGATTGTTGCCAATAGTGAAAGGTAACAGAGAAGCAAATTTGAAATGTCTAAGCATAGAAAGTTGGCTCTCTATAAATGACATTTTAGAAATTCTACGGGTTGGGGGGGGGTGTTTTGCATGTCGTGACAATGCAGATATTATTTTAAGCTATACATGCAGTATGAAAACATTGATACTTGGCATTTGAGTGTACAAGGTGATATGGTTAGCGAGTTTTCGATTCTCACCTTCTTGTGAATGAAATTCCAAGATAGTTATCCGGTTGAAGGAAGTAGCATGACGTGTAGTAGCAACAACAAGGACATAGCAAGAGACTAGCAATGATAGAGAAACAGGAACATAAACTGTAACTCGAAAAAGTAGCAGAAGAGTGCAAGGTGAATAGGCTAAATAAAGCACATGACCATCTACCAAGTAAGCAGGGAGTAATAAATGAGAGCGAGGACACGTCACACAGACCACGGTGTTACCAATGACAGAGATAATGAGAGAGATGCTCGTCCGAGTGAGAGTAAAGTGAGAATAAATGCACATAGTCGGGTCATTAATTAGATTATTGAATAGAAGAGGCCTCGACGCCAAGATGTGTGGATAGGTTTGAAACCTTAATCAAAGGAAAATGTGACATATTGATTAAGTATATATGGGAGTTTATGGGCTTTGAAACTTTGACACGAGAAGAATCCTTTTGGAAATCTTGGAAGCGAAAAGTCCAATCCAACATATCAATGTGGTTCGTTTCAATAAACACATATCATAAAGTGGCCAGGGCATAATACATATCAACTTCGTGCAAGCGAGAACAAAGCGAAAATAAATGGAGATAGTTGGTCCATTAATTAGATTAATGAATGGAATAGCCATTGAGACCAAGATGCGTGTATAGGTTTTAAGTTGGAATCGTTAAACAATGCGGCATATTGATTAAACATATATCATATTTTTCACGTATTGAAACCTTGACATCAGAATAAATATTTTGGAAATATCTAAAAGAAAAAGTTTGATTCATCCTATTAATGTGGTTTTGCACAAGGGCATAAAACATATGATCTTCGTACGAGGGAGAATAAAACAACAGTAAATGCACATAGTCGATTAATCACGCTTAATTAATGAATAAAATAGACAGTGAAAGCAAGATACATGCATAGACAGTGGATCTTATCAGAGCTCATATTCCAAAAGTTGTGATAAGGGGTGCATGCGATTTTACATTTAAGTTTGATATGATAAACAACCAAGTTTGCATATTGGTGGTTGGAGGTCAATAGCACAGTTCAGAGTTTCGGAGTTTAGATATTTGGTTATTATTATATAGGACAAATGTTATATGTATCGAAAATTTCTAAAAGAATTCTTGCGATATTATAACTCTAATATAACTCTAGCGGATTCGCTATTCCATTAAATTATTTTCAATTACTATATTGGGTCCAGAACCAAATCAAAAATCAGAGGATTAAGCCATATCGACGATTTAACATATGTGGCATTTCAAAATTTTCGATATGACAGTGGATGTGATATTCCGATTGGTCTGCGTGTAGTCGGAGGTCCATATCGCATATCAGAAATCAGTGAATCGGAGAGGTGATAACTTTCAAATTTTACGATATTCCGAATTTGCGATATAAAAGTACCGAGAATGTTATACTGTCGAGAAAACGATGAAACAAAATAGCAAAGGATTTTCATTGCAAAACCAGACATGGACGTGCCTTTTCTCTCTCTTCCAAATGGACGTGTGGTGCAATATGATTGGTTCCAATAAGGGACACATGGTGGACAAGTATTGGTTCTGATCAAGCCAAATGGCGTATGACATCAGCATGGCATGGCGAGACGGTGGACACGTGGTGCGCAATTTCAACATTTTCAGGGCCCCAATGGGGGCAAAACAAGGTGAGATGTGTCACCAAATACAAGATGCCACATGGCAGTGAATGACATAGTAGACTGGAGATCAGCGTGCGGAGGTTGAGGCATGTTGTGGCATCAAAGTAAAATTTTGGATTGAAATTCTCTGATTAAGGGGCTTCGATATGGGGGTTGGACCACGGTCACAAAGAAGGAATGACGCGAGGCTAAGAACCAAGGGTGATCATAATCTTCGATCGCATATCGACGTTTTGCAACATGTGCCATTTCAAAAGTACTAATAGAAGGACTCCGATATTGGGTTGGTGCGCGGTCACTAAGACTCAAAAAACCTCAGGCTTAAAGCATTTAAGAAAGGAAAATATCGCCCATTATAACTCCAATATAACTCTAGCGAATTCGTTATTCCATTAAATTATTTTAGATTACTATATCGGGTCCGGAACCAAATCGACAATCGAAGGATTAAGCCATATCAATGATTTAACATATGTGACATTTCAAAATTTTCAATATGACAGTGGATGTGATATTCCAATTGCCCTGCATGTAGTCAGAGGTCCATATCGCATATCGACAATCGGCGAATAAAAGAGGTGACAAATTTCAAATTTTGCAATATTTCGAAGTTGCGATATAAAAGTACGAGAATGTTAAACCGCCAGGGAAACAACGAAACAAAACAATGAAGGATTTTCATTGCAAAACTAGACATGGACATGCTTTTTCTCTTCTTCCAAATGGACATGTGCATTAATATGATTGGTTCCAATAAGGGACGTGTGGTGGACAGAGATTGGATCCGATAAAGACACATGGGATATGACATCAGCATGAGGTGGCAAGACAGTGGACACATGGAAGGTAGTTTTGACATTTTTAGGGCCCCAAGGGGGGGGGAAACAAGGTTTTATGTGTCACCAATTACAAGGTGCCACGTTGTAGTGAATGATGTAATAGGCCGTAGATCGACGTTTAGAGGTTGAGGCATGTTGTTGCATCAAAGTGAAATCTTGGATTGAAATCCTCCGATTAAGGGGCTCCACTATGGGGGCTGGCCCACGGTCACAAAGAAGGAAAGACGTGAGGCTGAGAACCAAGGGCGATCGCAATCGCCGATCACATATGGGTGTTTTGCAACATGTGCCATTTTAAAAGTTCCAATAGAGGGGCTCTGATATTGGGCTGGCACGCGGTTATTAAGACTCAAAGAACCTTGGGCTTAAAGCATTTAATAAAGGAAAATAATGCTCGTTGTGATATGCGATATTGTAAAAGATACTAGTGTTAAAGTGGCAGGGAGGGTCGATTACATGTTAACAAAGAAATTCTCGGCAAAACCAGAGAAGGATGAGGTATTTTCTCTCTCTTCACAGGGACACGTGGCGGATAAAGGTTCGTTTCAGTAAAGGACATGTGTTGAAAAGTGATAAGATACATGCATAGGGTGAACTTCCTGCAAAACCATTAAAAGAAGGTTTAATTATTATAACATCGGCCCCATATGGAAGTGACAAGTGGCAAGGGTCGTGTGGTATGGAGAGAAATGCGGCAAGGGCCAAGCAACAAAGAGCTCATCCTATCGGAGATCAGCAATCGAAACCCACGAACGTCACACTGTTGAAATGGTATATTCCTCGAAGGTCGATGAATCTACTACAGTTTCGTGAGGAAGAACCTCACCATAAAAAGCCTATCGACTTAATTAAATGATAAAATCACTGCAATATTGTAAAATTGAAATAAATAACTTTAATAAAATGTATCAAAGATTAACAAAATTAAGTTTGGTATTTTTTTTAAGTACATAAAAAGAAGATCATTAGGTTCAAAAGGTTTAATGTGAGTGGTTGAGAGAATAAATGATATCTTTCATATTCAAATGACATGTTTACTCTTTTTATGGGTATATTATTTTTAATTTTTTCAGCTAAAATGTGTTATGCACTTGATCTGCCAGAATAACAAAATGCTAGAAATAAGAAACAATATTACGAGAAACACAGAAATATCACATGAATTGAGACAAACTACAAAAATATTTTATTATTTAGAAGCATAATACAATGTTCACTTGCCTCTTCAAGGGTGAGACCTCCAAGAGAGCGGAGCTCAATTACAATAAAATCCGATGCTTCTTGCTTTGTTATTTAAGACTATTCATAGTTTTATGACATCCGAAACCCTAACTACAAGTGGCCCCTTGCATAACACGGGTTAACCACTTTATTTATTAGCAATTGCACCAAGAGGTGCAAAGGAACACCAAATAAGTCTCTCACACTATTACAAAAAGCCTATTTTTGAAAAAAAATGGAACCCCTTAACCATTGTATTCATGCTCCCTTATAACCTTTTGAGTTTCTTTAGTCTCTCACTATCTTGTGCCTAAAAAAATTTCATATCCACCCACAATCCAAACAATCAACAATTTCTTAAAACAAAATATTAAACTAAATCTAAATAAAACTCTGAATAAAATCTAAGAATAAATATAAAAACTAATATAAAATGTAAATTTAATTAAATTAAATTAAAGTAATTTTAAATAACTCAAACTATAATGTAAACAGATAAAATTCAAATTTATATGCTAATATTATCATTCAAACAAAAATTAAAACTATTAAATAATAAAATCAGAAATCATCGTTACTAAATCAAAGCTAAATACTTAAGCTTAAACCAAAATTAAAATAAATTTAAGCTAAACTAAATTAGTTTTTAACTATAACTAAAGAAAACGAGTAATATAACTAAAATAAAGTAATTAAGATAAAATAAACTAATAAAAACTAAAATGACTACCATTGACCAAAAATTAAAATAGTTATTAAAAGAGTCATGACACAAAATGAAAGGAAACTATGAAGTTCATATGATCAGAACAACCTATCACTAATTTCATATTATCATCAAAGATATGTTGAATTCCAAGCTTTTCCAGTAACCCTTGTACATTATCTGCAGTAACCATGCCATCGCCATCGTTGTCCAAGGTATTGAAAATTCGAGATAGGTCCCATCTTTGAACGAAGGTCGTGTATATTTTATTTACAAAATCACTGCTCGTTTGATCAATCCTACCTCCAGACAAGTGGTATTTTCCAAGATCACTTATAATATGTGGGTCTTTTGGATTGCAAAGTTCAGGAAACTTAGTTTCCCATTATCTGAGAAACCCAAACATGAACATAAAAGTTGTAGAAACTATAAAATTACTGAACCCAACTCAGGGACATGGATACAATAATATTCCAATACATAGACATGGAAGACACATTTGAAATTCTTGTTGTTGCAGTGCTCAAGTACGATCGTTCTTGAAATCTGGAAAAAACGAGAAGGAAAAATAGTAGAAAAGCACGAGTCATCTTTGTCCACCAAGGTAGCTGCAAATGTCAGAACTGAAAAGATCATCGGATCAGCAAAGGGTTTGGCATCAGACGGAGCCAAAGAACACATATTTTCTCCCAAATTTTGCTAATGTGAAAGCTAGAGGAAAACTTATTTTAGAAACCAGAGAAATGAAGGTCAACAACTATGAAAGTAGTAAATGTCTCCCATACTGAACAAATGTCAATTACAAAAATACCAAAACATTATCATTACCAAAACATTCAATCAACTTTTATCTCATAAAAGTTCATGTCTTTCAAGATTAATACACGAGCTATAACCAACAAAACATATAAACTGAGTATATCAATTAATCTTTGATTGTTTGCTTTGAAGGCTTGGTTGGAAAAAGCAAAGAGATCACAACAAATGCTCTGCAGATAAGTACTTCGTTTTGTTTTGAAAATATCATATCAAACAAATATAAACAATACATGGAAATCAATTTGCTTCAACGGAAAGTAAACAATAGAAAAAAAACTGAGGTATATGATTACACATAAAGTTAAACCAATTAAAGAAATGAACTCGTTGGATAACTCCATAGCATACTTAAAATACTTAAAAATCACTTATGCTTAACTAATGAAATTATTAACATAAATTCATAGCAACCGTGGATCTATTAAGTGTCCAAGCCGATCAAAATAAATAATTGAGTACAAATCTCTCCACGCATAACAAATCTAGTGTGTGTATATATATATATATATATATCTTATCAATTTTATTTTTCCTATCTTCCACTATTTTTTTTTCTAAGTAAAGGCTAAATCTATTAATAAAGAGAAAATCTTTACAAGGAGGTCAAGACCTCAGAGGAGGCCGAAGCCATCCAACAACACTGACCCAGAGAACAAAAGACCAGATAACTAGATGACCAGATAACCCGATAACCCAATTCCCGGATTGAGATGACCCAATACATAATTCCCAGAATCTGTACATACAAAAAATGCTGGCCAAGGTGGTAAACAACATTACAGGGCATATGAGAACTGTAGCCATGATAATTTCTATGCTGCCCTGATAACCATATGCAAAACTGAACAAAAACAAAGGCCTGATAAACTTGCCGAGCCAAGACTTGATACAGAGCATATGACCATGAGAGCTGATATCTATGCCGAGCCAAGACCTGATACAAAACATGTTGACAAAAGCCAAAAAAGCATAACACATAGGATAGAAGAACCAGAAGGGAAACTGCAACAGCAGGCGCGGTTCCGGAGGCATCATGCATTTTGCAAAGGGTCCCGAGCATCCTTCTCCACCCGGCAAGGAGAGCCCATCCACATGTCATCGACATTGTCCCCTGCGCCCGTGTCGCTGCCACCTGGAGGAGCTGCCAAGCACAGATTGCAATCTGATGGGTGCGCCGGATCGACCGCGGTCAAATTGTCATGACACAAAATGAAAGGAAACTATGAAGTTCATATGATCAGAACAACCTATCACTAATTTCATATTATCATCAATGATATGTTGAATTCCAAGCTTTTCCAGTAACCCTTGTACATTATTTGCAGTAACCATGCCATCGCCATCGTTGTCCAACATATTGAAAAATTGAGGTAGGTCCCATCTTTGAATGAAGGTCGTGTATATTTTATCTACAAAATCACTGCTCGTTTGATCAATCCTACCTCCAGACAAGTGGTATTTTCTAAGAACACTTTTAATATGTGGGTCTTTTGGATTGCAAAGTTCAGGAAACTTAGTTTCCCATTGTTTGAGAAACCTAAACATGAACATAAAAGTTGTAGAAACTATAACATTACTGAACCTAACTCAGGGACATGGATACAATAATATTCCAATACATAGACATGGAAGACACATTTGAAATTCATGTTGTTGCAGTGCTCAAGTACGAGCGTTCTTGAAATTTGGAAAAAACGAGAAGGAAAAATAGTAGAAAAGCACGAGTCATCTTTGTCCACCAAGGTAGCTGCAAATGTCGGAACTGAAAAGATCATCGGATCAGCAAAGGGTTTGGCATCAGACGGAGCCAAAGAACACATATTTACTCCCAAATTTTGTTAATGTGAAAGCTGGAGGAAAACTTATTTTAGAAACCAGAGAAATGAAGGTCAACAACTATGAAAGTAGTAAATGTCTCCCATACTGAACAAATGTCAATTACAAAAATACCAAAACATTATCATTACCAAAACATTCAATCAACTTTTATCTCATAAAAGTTCATGTCTTTCAGGATAAATACACGAGTTATAACCGACAAAACATATAAACTGAGTATATCAATTAGTCTTTGATTGTTTGCTTTGAAGGCTTGGTTGGAAAAAGCAAAGAGATCACAAGAAATGCTCTGCAGATAAGTACTTCGTTTTGTTTTGAAAATATCATATCAAACAAATATAAACAATACATGGAAATCAATTTGCTTCAACGGAAAGTAAACAATGGAAAAAAAAACTCAAATATATGATTACACATAAAGTTAAACAAATTAAAGAAATGAACTCGTTGGATAACTCCATAGCATACTTAAAAATCACCTATGTTTAACTAATGAAATTATTAACATAGATTCATAGCAACCTTGGATCTATTAAGTGTCCAAGCCGATCAAAATAAATAATTGAGTACAAATCTCTCCATGCATAACAAATCTAGTGTGTGTGTGTGTGTGTATATATATATATATATATATATATATATATATATATATATATTATCAATTTTATTTTTCCTATCTTCCACTATCTAGTAGGCCGAGGAATTAAAAAACTTCAATACAAACCTCTTTATCTGTTGCAAAATTCGTATCGGCCTAAACATTCATAAGGCCCTCAGATATATTTTTTTCCTAGATTTTCATTTTCTGGTTTCACATAAAAAGATACCCTACTCAAATTACTTTGCATATCCTTTATTTGTCCTTCAATCCTTGGAACAATCTTTGTATTCGTGTCCAACATCAAACTCAAACATTGTACTAGTTCCGCAAAGCCAACGCAACATATCTTTCCACACATTTTTTATAATAGCATTCCACTAGTAAGCATATCTTTCTTCGAGGCAACCTACTTACAAAAAAATAAAATAAAAAAAATTGAAGTAAAGTCTCCTCGATCGAACAACCAAACCTTTGTAAAGCTGGCAAACGATGAACAGACAAGGTTAGATTTAATGTTCAACAGTTTTGAAAGTCGAAGACGAAGCCTGAGAAGGTGGAGTAATCTGAAATACGGGCAATGGATCCACTTGTCTTACCTTTGTAAAGCTGGCAAACGATCAACAGACAAGGTTAGATTTAATGTTCAATAGTTTTGAAAGTCGAAGATGAAGCCTGAGAAGGTGGAGTAATTTGAAATACGGGCAATGGATCCACTTGTCTTAATATGCTCAACCAGTAGTCCATGCCCTCACTGAACTAGAGATTAGTACTCCACAACTTATTGGTATTTATGGCTAAATAATTTGAATCCATGGCTACACTCATGTTATCTGGGTGGTCAAGAAGCCAATCAACTTTTGAACCATAAAATTGCTTGCAGGGGAAAATCAACTCACAGGTTCGTTGAGTTGTTTAAGCTCTCATTGCTTATTATTATTTCTCCTTTGCGGTTTGGCCTGATGGTCTAGGAGTAACAACTGACCATTTATGCCTTGTCGTGAGGATTAATTGTAGGCATCCTTGCGAGGTTTCACCGATAACGATTTGCAGATCTATTGATAAAGATTGACATTTAAACTTGTCCATTGTATTAATCAATACACAACTATGATCAATTTCCAGTTCTAGAGAGTCGGTACGGTCATAATGGAGCACAACTAAATTTGAATTAGCATTGCTACTCTGATAATCTATAGTACTGGTACACATGTTGTAGGAAGATGATATTATGTCTCCTAAGTGTTCCGGCAAAACATAAACTGAATCACGGATCTCCCATGCTGATGGCACTTATGCGTCTGAATTATAGAGTGTTTGCGAGCTTACAGGACTCGAACTTTGGTATGTCATTTATGAGCTTGAAATGAAATTTTAACGTCCACGAGACTAGATATAGCTTATGGGACCAGATAGGATAATTGCAAGTACATTCATATACATAACACAACTTTTAATGCTTCAACTTTACACAGTTTGGCATGTACTGGTAAGAGTTAGAATTTTCATGCTCTGGAATCCCAAGTAACTCAAGAGAGTTATATCAGATTCTTTCAAAAGTGAAGTATTCAAAATGACAATATTTCTATAGGTGGTTATGATAATTAAAAAATAGTAATGTTATGTTGTCCATATCCATTTTGATATAAATTTGTTGAATTTGAAACCAATTCAAATTCAACTATCTTTAATCAACCTATAAAATACATGAAAATTTCCATAAAACCAATTCAAATACAACAACCTATAATCAACTAATAGTACATAGTAGGGTAGATAAGGATGGCCGTAATTTCATGGCTGGCCTATTTTGAGCTTCAAAGTTCAGTGGATAGTGGGGCCTGTGAGAACTTTTATGATCTAGACAAAATGCAAGTTTTAGATTCCTTAGCCATCATTTAAAATTCTAAAGAAATTAAAGCTACATTAAAAAAGTAATGGTGGGCTCTTGTTAGGTGAGACACAAAATTTGGAAATATTGGCAAATGTGTAAAACGATGTTGATTACAACAATGGGTATAAAAAACGATCTGGTATGTCATGTTTAATGATAACAAAGTCTTTTTAGTCCGCAAAATTTTGCCTCGGCCCTCCACTGAGTGTGGAAGCCTAAGTCATGTTCACAAGAATTTACTATTACAAAAGATATGAATATTTACAAGACAAGATCTTTGTGTGATTGCATGATATGGTGAGAAATAGAATACAGATAACAAGAGTCGTTGAATTTCTGAATGAAATGCGGTGTTGTGCCTCTCAATGTTTTTGTCGTATGCATAAATTGGGCACTGAGGAATCATTGCCATGCATTAATGGTGAATAGTTGTTCGTCATAAATGAATGTGGGATGCAGATATCGTATTGTGGAAGATAACAACAGGAGCATTTAAATTGGTCAAAGTTTGGTTTAAACTGAATTAATGCATTGTACCAGACTGCAAATAAGACGACATACTGATGGGGCTTTTTTTCCCTCTTTCTCTGACACCACCTAATAATAAACAAATTTTGAAAGTTTCCTTACTGTATGGAATAGCAATGAGGATGTGATTGCCAAGTTTCAACCGAAAATATCACACTCCGCAACATAACATAACAAATATAAAACAGATAACTCCTCGCGCTGAACGGATGGCGATCTCCCGCTCCAGGACGCGGCCCTGACTCCCTCCCTTGCCCGAGCTTGGCAGCTCTGCTGCCGGGCTGCAGCAGCCTACTGCGGGCCCCCTCCGCCTGAGCCCTCCTGCCCCCCTCCCTTTCGGGCCTCCTGCCCTGTCCTCCCGATTGCGCTTGGCAGCTCTGTAGCTGTTGGCAGCCCCCTGCTGCTTCCTTTTCTCAGGGCCTCCTGCCCTCTCCTCCTCCCTTTTCTCGCCTGTCGTCGAGTGCCCCTGTGTGGCTCGATGGATCCTCCCTCTCTAGAACAGGCTGAACTGGAGAAAGCTTTTGCATCTCTTATCCCAGAGAATAACTCGGAAAGGATTCGGCCTTCATCCTCAAAGTTTGTCAAGAAGCTTGATGAAATCCCGGAAGTCCCTCTTCCCCCAGCTCTTCCAAGGAGATCTGCTGTGGCCCTGGCGAAACGCGGCCTGGTTGGCCAGTTCACGGGGTTATGGCCTTCCCCTCGAACGGTTCAGCGCTGGGTTGAAAGAAACTGGAATGCTATGGTACAGGGGAAAATCGCAATAAGGTTTTGTGGAAGGGGCTTCTTTACCTTCCTTTTTGAAACGGTGGAGGATCGTAACCTCATCTTCAGGAATGGACCATATTTCATGGACACCAGAGGCCTTTATCTCAACCGCTGGACCCCTGACTTCGACCCAGAAATGGACGTTCCAAATGCAGTCCCTGTCTGGGTTCGTCTCCCGCATCTTCCGCTTCACTGTTGGGCTGATGAATCCGTCCGGGCCATCGGAAACGCAATAGGGAAATACGTGGACAGATCGGAGCCAAAGGAGAATATGCATGCATGCGCAAGGATTTGTGTAGAAGTAGACTTGGGCAAAGGCTTACCAGAGGCAATCAAACTCAAAGTGGATCAGTGGATGCACATTCAGCAGGTGGACTATGAGCAGCTCCCCTTCAAATGTAAGGTATGTCATGAGTACGGTCATTTTGCTAATAGGTGCACTAAATCTAGATCAAATGATAATAGCAATATTGAAACCCCCGAGGAAGCATGGGAAATAGTCAGGAAAAAGAAGAAGTCAAACCCTCCCCCTGAATCAGCAGTGCCCTCCTCTGAAACTCCAACCCTCTCCACCCATCCTTCAAGCCCGGGCCACCACATCCCCACATCCTCCAATCCCTTTGAATCCCTAGCTCCAGAGGAACCCACATCCCCCCCTCCATCCCCCAAGGGCCCCAGAACCTCCCCCTCTTCTCCCCTCCAGGCCTCCCCACCTCAAACAGTTGAAAGGATCCTAACGAGAAATAAAACAAAGGAAATCATAGCAGCCATGGATCCACCAAGAAAAGTAGGAAGAAAATCAAACAAGGAAATAAGAGATGAGAATGCAGCTAAAGAAATGACTACAGGGACCCAGCAACCAATAGACACATACCTGGACAGGAACAAGGGAAGTGGCGAGAAGATGAAGGAGAAAAGCGGGATCCACAATAAACCAGGTAAATGATGATTTTGGTCTCTTGGAACTGTAGGGGGATGGGCTCCTCCCTGAAAGCAAATGCAGTCCGAGACCTTATTAAAGCAGAACAACCAGACTTCCTCCTACTCCAGGAGACCAAAATCAGTGACCAAGAATTCCAAAACAGCTTGATAAGAAATAGAAAGTATGAAGGAATAGCCACGAGCGCCATAGGAGCCTCAGGAGGTATAGGAGTAATATGGAATAAAAGTAACTGGAACCTCATAAACAACAAACAAAACAGATGGTGGATTAGAATTGATATGCAGAGCACAGATCTGAAGGAGGAATACACAATCTATAACGTGTATGCTCCACCACACTTCAGAGACAAAGCTACCTGTTGGGAATCTTTGACAGCAGATATTGAGACTACCCAAGGGAGGAATATCTTCCTAGGAGGAGACCTGAATTTAATAAGGAATGCAGAGGAGAAGCTAGGAGGGAAGTTTTACATTGACCCATATAGAGAAAAACTGGAGGATATCATACAAACTCACAAGTTCATAGACATTCCTCCCCAAAATGGCCGTTATACATGGTCAAATAAAAGGACAGGCAGGAACAATATCAAAGAAAGACTTGATAGAATCCTCGTTCAGGAGCGAGCAGCTGCCAACTTTCCGAGGATTCGCAGCACAATCATCCAGGGACTCATTTCTGATCACAAACCCGTGGCGCTGTATCTAGACAAAGACGAAGATTTGGGTCCGCTGCCATTCAAATACAACAAAGTCTGGGACGCCAGCGAGGACTTCAAAGTCATGATAAAAGAAATCTGGAGGACAGAGATAACAGGCTCCCCGCACTTCGTTTGGGAAACGAAGATCAAATTGCTAAGGGTAGCCATAAAAAATTGGGCGAGGAATCATGTGAAGGAGGAAAGGAAGGCAAAAAACGATCTGCAAATGAAACTGGAGAAATGGAATCAGGAAAAAGAGGCAGTCCAAGAAACGGAAGAAGACCAAAGGAAAGAAGGGGAGATGTATAAAGCACTGTACAATCAACATCGTAAAGAAGAGTAAGAGCTAAGACAAAAGTCAAGATGTCTCTGGCTCAATTCTGGGGATAAAAACACCTCGTTCTTCCATAATTGTCTCAAAGTAAGGAGAGCTGGAAATAACATGGAAAGGATAATGTTTGAAGGGAAAGAGCTAACGGATAAAGAGGAAATCAAGGAAGCTGCCTCAAATCACTTTCAATCTTTGCTCACAGCTGATCCCCTCTATCAGGAAAACACAGATTTCGCCAACATCATTGAGAGGAAGGTCACAGAAGCCCAAAACTGTGAACTGGACAAAGAAATCTCAATAGAGGAGGTTGAGTGGTCAATCAATAGCATGCCTCTTGATAAAGCACCCGGGCCGGATGGCTTCACGGTGAGCTTCTACAAAACACACTGGGATATCATCAAGAAAGACTTCATTAGAATGGTGAGAAATTTCCACTCAAAAAGTAAAATGGGCAGCAGTATCAAATCTTCGCATCTTGCTCTAATTCCAAAAGAGCCCAACCCTCAATCCTTTGACAGGTTCAGACCTATTTCATTATGCAATGTCTCATACAAAATCATCTCAAAGATTCTGGCACATAGGCTGAAAAAAATCCTTCCCTCACTCATCTCGGACAACCAAGGAGGATTTCTCCCCAAGAGACACATAACAGATAATGTAATTCTGGTTCAGGAGGCGATACACAGCAGTGTTGCTAGAAATGAGAAGGGTATGATAATTAAGCTGGATATGGCGAACGCCTTTGACAGGGTTAACCACACATTTCTGAGGACTGTGCTTTCAAACTTCGGGGTACCAGAGCATTTCATCAACAGGGTTATGGAATGTGTTTCCCAAAACTGGACAACTCCTTTAATCAATGGTAGGCCATGCAGAGCCTTCAAGAGCACAAGAGGCTTGAGGCAAGGCTGTCCTCTTTCCCCTTTCCTCTATATCATCATGGCAGAGACATTAAGTTTGCACTTGGAAAACAAGCGAAGGTTAAAAGAAATAACAGGAGTGGACATCATTCGAGGAGCCAAAGGGATCAATCACTCCTTATTTGCAGATGACACCCTTCTAATAGGCGGTGCTTCAAGCCTCATGGCCAGGAGATTCAAAGCCATTCTGGACCTCTTCCTCCAAGCCTCGGGGGGCAAATTAAACAACAACAAATGCATGATATATACCTGGAATGTTCCTAGATACATAACCCAAAGGATCTCTATAATTATGGAAATCCCAGCTCAATCAAGCTGGTCCCACTTTATGTATTTAGGACTGCCTCTGGCCAAAGAGACAATCAAAAGCGAAGTTTGGGTCAAGCTAATTGAGAAGCTGAGAGGGAAACTTCAGGGTTGGGGGATGCATTGGCTTAATCTGGCGGGCAGAACAATCCTTATCAAAGCAATCCTTTCAGCCCTCCCTATCTACCAATTTGCCATTACCCTCGCCCCATCAAGCATTCACAAGCATATGGAGCTGATCCTAAGAAGCTTCCTCTGGAAGGGAGGAAAGCAAGATACGAAAAAATTCAGTTTAGTAAAATGGGAAAAGGTCATCCTCCCCATAGAAAATGGTGGACTAGGAATTAGAGTTCCCAGGCTGGCAAATTTGGCAATGGGCTTTAAACTAACCTGGAGAATCTTAAAAGAGAAGGGATCCTGGTGGGCAGAGGTTCTCAAAAAGAAATATATGAGTGGGAGCAATAGCAACATCCTCTCTGATGTAATCACAGAAAGGCAATGCACCCCTGTTTGGAAATTGATCAAAAAAACCTTGCCTCTCCTCAAGTCCCATATCTCTAAAGTCCCAGGTAATGGGAAACATATCAGTATATGGAGGGATAGAATAATGGGATCGGAAGCCAAGGAAAAGTCCATTAATCTGAGGCCGCTGCAGCTGTGGATGTTTGAAGCCAACCTTAAAACCCTCTTTGACATCTCAATTTGGGATCATAACAGCTGGAAAGGTTGGAAAAATATGCACCTTCCAGAAGAATTAGACGACCTATGGACCGATCTTAAGCTATCTCTTGTAGGGGCAGCCCCTTCAAGCAGAATGAGAGATGACAGTTATGCTTGGGATCCAACTGGAGGCAATTACACAGTCAAGGAAGGTTACAAGGCGCTACAAAACCTAACAGCACCCAACAATTGGCAATCCTACAAGGCAGCCTGGAAAATTGAAAGTCTTCCGAAGATCAAACTTTTTAATTGGACCTTGCTACATGGCAAAATCCTAACAGTAGAAAATCTTAGGAAAAAGGGTATTCAGGGTCCTTCAATTTGTTTTATGTGCAGGAAGGCGGAAGAAAACATCAATCATCTCTTCATTGAGTGTTCAGTAGCATCGTCCTGCTGGAAACTCATAACCAGCCCTCTAGATATAGGAGATCTACCCAATCAGGTCTCACTACTTCAGAAAGGATGGGGGAAACTCTTCCCTTATGCAAGCAAGAACATGACCCTCGCCAAGAGATTATGGACCAGCATCCCTTCAAACCTCTGCTGGCAATTATGGTTAGCCAGGAACGAAAGTATTTTCAAAGACAAAAAACCTAGTGTCACAAGCATTCTGGCTAAAACAACAGCGCTCATAACAGAGACCATTGAATCTAATGGGATCCATCATGCTGACCCGGACTACACAGATGAGAGGGCGAAGGAATGGGTCCGAAGATTCAACTACAAGCTAAAAACGAAAAGCAAACCAATAAAAGGAACTGGGCAGAAGGAATGGAAACTCAGAGGGACAAAGGAGGAAGTCAATAGTTGGATTCAAAAGCAAAAAAGGTTCACGCTCCACTTTGACGGGGCCTCAAAAAACAACCCAGGCAAAGCTGGAGCAGGGGGAATAATAAGAGATCCTCAGGGGAAAACAATCGTCACCTATGAGTGGAGTTTGGGTACCATGTCGAACAATAAGGCTGAAGCATACAACCTTCTATTGGGGACCTCCATTGCCCTGAAGCTGAGCATTCATGATCTCTTAGTGTTAGGGGACTCTGCAATTCTCATAGCAGCCATGAATACTGGGAAAGACTTCAACCAAATTGCATTAAACAGAATCAAAGAAAGAATAATGGATCAAACCAGGGGCATTAGCAAAGTGACCTACAAACACGTCCTAAGAAGCTTCAATTCGGCAGCGGACGGGCTGGCCAACAAGGCCACGGGAAGACCCACGGGTAAGGTTAAAGAAAACAATGAGTTCTATGACAAAGACATTCCTTAGTCAACATGCTATCCTCTTGCACCAGATTACTAGTCACCTCAGGCATCCGCTTCAATACTGCTGGCCTGCTCAAACTCGATCCTCTACAATCCATATCCTTCTCGACTGCCGAATTAGGGGAAATAGGACAATGTATCGGCCTCCGGAATCGAGGAATGCAGGAAAAGGCAGGAAGTCATCATTGTACAACTCAGATAAAATCAGAGGACGTGATCACGCCCATGCTGGCTTCAGACCTCAAGGACGGGCAAAAATCAACTCAAAGGATCTCATGATAGCCAAGATCAGATTCACCACCCCCCATTACAAACGTGAGCAAGCCCGCTTCGCTCCTATAAATCACAGTAAGCCTCTCAGCGCTTCCACAAAACATTGCAACCTGAGACAGAGGCGAAAAGCTCTCTGGAGGCGGGGTCAGCGGTTAATAGGCCTCTTTCAAGACTGCAAAACCAGTATCGGGGTTAAAGGATCCACCGAGCTCCTCTCGGTCGGCACTGCTCTCTCTAACATCAAGCATCGTTCGAAGACGCCCTATCTGTTCTGGGATTCAGTCGACATTCTTCTGTTCAGGGTAACCAACTCTCCTTATTTCTGTGATATTACTACTTCTAATAATCTGGTTTATGTCCTCAGCAGCGCCCACACACAGCAGCGGAGCCTTCAGTCTCATATTGATCCGATCAAGCAGCCCGGCAGCAACAGCCTTTCGCCTTCCATAAATCCTGATACTTCTCGAGGCACTGTCGAATCTGTTCCAAACAAGATGGCTGAGCAGCACAATCAGCCTGCCAATCAGCCCCAGCCTAGAAACCCCATGAGCAATATCTTCAACAACAGGGAGTGTCACATGTGCAAAGCACATGTTGTCATGATCAATGCCCTGAACAAGCAATTGAAGGAGCTGACTGAGGATTACCACGCCGACAGAAACTCCAAACGCAAAAAGCTGGAGAAAAGGAATAAAGAGATCGAAGATTTAAAGGATCGCTGCATTCATATGGAAGCTGCCATAGACCATCTTCGTTCCCTCACCGAAAGCCAGCAGGCTGAAGCCTCAACTAGAGTAAGCAGGAGGGAACACCTCCCGGATGACTCGATCACACAGCACTCTCCATAATACCTATGCATTGCAAATTTAGTTGGCTAGGAGGCTCGTTCGTCAGGCAATATAGCCGTTGGCTTTTAGTTTTATGTTTAATCAAGAGAAGCTTTGAGGACTATGGGTCTGCGCACCCAATTTTGAACCTCAGCTCTCGAAACCTTCCCTTCTTTGTACTAGATTTCTGAACTGCTGTTTTATAATACACAAGTAGACGACTTTGTTAAAAAAAAAACAAATATAAAACAGATATAGAAGAAGTAGAAATTATTTTAATGTTTAGTAGGTTAAAATTTTATGGGACAAAAAATCGAGATCGAAGAATGGCTCCGAGGAAGAACCCTAACTCTGCCGCCTTCTTTCCCTCGGCCGCCATTGAATCTCTGATCCTCCCTGCCGCGGATGGTCTCAAGATACGCATGCACAGGTCCAGGGTTCTCTCCCTCTCTGCAGACAAGCAAGAGGCTCTTTCTAAGACAGCCGGTGCAGCAAACAAGATAGCCCACGCTGATCTCTCTGCAGAAAGATATGGGGAAGCATGGCCTCAGCTACCTGCTTCCACAACGCGATTAAGGAGCCAAACCCCGATTGCAGACGCAGAAGCCAAGGGCGTCCATGCAGAACCCTTCACAGCTCCTCCTCGGATCTTGGCTGGCGGAATGGAAAAGCCTGAACCGTTTGACTGCAAGCCTCTTCTGCCCGAGAATCAAATCCAGGAAACGTTTTTCAACCTGCGTGCATGCTGCCTCTCTTCACAGATCTGCAGGGGAAGGAGGCATACGGAAAGGACTGCACCGTTTGATGGTAAGCCTCATACGCCCATGCGGCAAACCCAGAATACAGAAACAAAACAGTGCGCATGCTGCCTCTCTTCACAGATCTGCAGGGGAAAGAGGCAAATGGATACTTCTTCCCCATTTCAGATTCAAATCAGGCTCATTTCTGGCAAAACCATGCTTCAATGGGTAAACCAGTTGGATCTAGTGCAGAATCTCAAGCATGCTCTGAGCATCAAACTTGGGATCCCCTCGGCTGCCCAACGGCTTCTACATAACGGTAAACAACTTGAGGATCCCTTTCCTATTTGTTTTTACGGCATTAAGACAGATGCATCCATCATCTTAACCCTTCGTTTGAGGGGAGGAGCTGCTGGAGAGTCATCCACAGCTAAAGCATTCTCATATAAAGATGCAGTCCATGCTAAGAAGCCTGAAAAGTCAGATCCACAAGTACAGGCTCCTCCCAAGCCTTTTCAGGTGGACAAATCGGAAGAGGTTCCCTCTGTTGAGATCTCTTACCCTGACCTGGCAGACGATACCCAACAATTTGCTGAAAGAGCCATCATCTGCAGATTCAATGGGCTCTGGCCACGCTCAAAGGATCTTCAGGACTGGATCAAGGACAACTGGACTCACCGCTGCAAGACTTTTTTTTGTGCAAAGGGATATTTCATAGTGCTGTTCGACAATCTCGAGAACTACGAAGAGGCCTTAGAGGAAGGACCTTGGTTCATGGGCTCGGCAGGCCTCTTCCTAACTCCATGGTTCCCAGACTTTGATCCAGCTTCTGCAGTTATCACTAAAGCCCCTGTCTGGATCAGACTTCCAAATCTCCCAATCCACCTGTGGCGCACAGAAGTATACAGGCAAATAGGCAACACTTTGGGCTGCTTTTTGATGGGAGATTTCGAGAGGGAATACCAGGGTCTCTACACATATGCGAGAATTTGTGTGGAGCTAGATTTAAGCAAGGGATTGCCAGAGCAAATCAATCTCAAGATCAAAGACACTGTCTGGACTCAGTTTCTAGACTATGAAAACACTGCCTTCCGGTGCCGCCATTGTCATCTAACAGGGCACCTTCAGAACTCCTGTCCATCGCATACAACAAGATCGAAGAAAGGAACCTTCGCAAAAACCAAGCCCAAGCGTTGGGCTCCCTGCCCTCCTCCGCCTTCTAGGAGCTACAGCTCTCCAGATCCAGAGAATGGGATAAGCGATTCAGAACCGGACCAGGCATCTCAGCCGATGGATCCTCCCATGGAGAATATGGGATGCACCCAGGACATGGTAATCTCCCAGAAACGTGCACATGAGACCTCCTCGGAATCAGAAAAGGAATTCCCGATGTCAGAGAATTCCAATTTACAAGTTGTCTTAGTTCATCCGCCCCAAAATGGCTGGACAAAAGTTAACAAAAAGAAAGGGAAAAAACAATGTGTTGTAGCTTCTACCCCTATGGGGTAAAAATCAGTTAGTCTGTCTGGGATTTCTAGTCATTTGCTGTAGCTATGAGTCAGTCTGTGATTTTATGTCTTCTGATGTAGCTATGAATCCTTTCTCCGGGACCGAGGTTGATGTTTTCATCATTTCCGGTTTGCCGGTCTCTTGCTTCTCCTGATTGTACTATATTTGCCACTTAATAGAATTAGTCTTTATACAGAAAAAAATAAATAAATTTTATGGGACAGATTGTGTTGCCTAGCCATGTGATTTCTGCATTTAGGTTTTTTTTTTTCTATGTAATCTCACAATGAGCGCTATCAACTTCTCAACAATCCCCTTGCTAAATAAATTATTCCCAGAGTTAACTGTTAGAATATATTCATGGCCACAATTTACCAATGAAAATAACAACAGAGAAAGTGTTTGTATTAATGGACATGAGAGCCCCTACAAAGCAAACTCACACATACAGAGTTTGGGTTATAGCCACCCGCCCACATGATGTTTGTGGGCATCAAAATTCTTCTACGTGGTGGTTTCACAATGGACTGTAATTCTGAAACTCTCAATTGCATGTCCATTTTGAAACTCACGCTTAGAGGAAAAAACATAACATAATAGAAACACATTACTACTAACACCTATAAGGGGGTGGACGCGCCTTGCCACAATTAGAGACTTGTAGAAGAAGAGGGAGCTCCCTTGTACAAAGAAAATGAAGAAGAGGAGGAAGTGGAGGAGGTGAGATGATGAGAGGGCTTGCAGAGAAACCTCAAAGATGTGGGGCAGTTGGAATGACACCCCAATCTCTCGTAACAGTCGATGGAAAAGAGCGAAAGAGAAAGATGGACTTGGTCTTTACTCCATTCTTTCTATCAAACCAGATAAGGTTCTAAAAATCCAAGATTAGAAGAAAGCAAAACAAACTTGTTTGAGGGAACAAAATAGTATCCTCTAAAAAGCTATGAAAAATCTTTCTTCTCCCTGTCTATGATTATTGCTTTTTCTTAACATTTTCCTATGCCATCTCTCAATAGAATAATTTGACATTCCTCTTTAGTTACTCTGCATGCACTGTGCATATATTGATTGCGATTTGGACATCTTGGACATCCAACGTCGTAGAGTAGAGTTAATATTAGACTTTGTTATGTCTTTGATTTTGCTCCATGTTCATTAAAATATTCAGATTTTGTAATTGAAATAAAAATAAGGATACCTCTCAGCCTAAGAAAATATTAATTTCCTTTTCCATCAAGTTAAATTCTTTTTTGAAAATATTGAAAGGCGCTTTGAAGGTACATATTCAACGAAAATCCCTATAATGGCATAAGAGGAAGTCCCTCCAATTTTAATTGAGATTTGGTTTAGATTCTTTACAACTCATTTTTTCCTTGGCAGCCTACGAACACTATGAATACTCGTTAATGGAGTTTGCTTTAGTGTATTTGCATGTTATGGCTTCTTTGGTTGCATAACACATTATAGTACAAAACATCGATATATCTATTACACTCTCTTACAATAAATTCAATTTTAGAGTCTACGAGTACTTAGATTTATACCTGCACAGATTTGTCTTGAGATATACAATATTCATGTGAATCTATTTCTTGGTGTATATATATTTTTAACCCACAATTCTTGGAAGTGCACATCAAAGGAAACACCTTCGAATAGAAACACATGCTTTTTATAACAGAAAAAACTACAAAAACATGCTTGTCAATTTCTAGGCCTTCTTGGAGTAGTTGTTGATATACACATTCCCTTGCTCTAAGATGAATGATTGCATTTTTGGGGTTGTTGTTGCATTGAGATAGTGCTAATGGGATGGCTTGGTTGTTTGCAAAGTAATAATGCAAGGATAATGGGATGCCCTTTCCAACTTTCAGAGGATGGCATAGAGCTTCATTTTGCAACTAATCATTTAGGTAAAGCACAAAGAGTATATATCAAAAGTATCCAACTATACAATGTTTATGAGAGTTATACTTGTAAAGAGGGAGTTCCATTTTTTCAGCTCTTCATTACTTATTCCAACACAATGTGAACTCCATTTTGTAGGATGCCATAATTTATGTCTTAGTTCTCTAGTATGGGATTAAGTGCCACTTTTCACACAAAGTTATAATCATATAAGTTGTTTCCAGTAATTCCTAATAACGTGTCAAAGTACTGGCCACAATTGATCCAGAATATGATGCAGAGGATCCAAAAGCGATCGTAAGCAATGGACATAAAGATGAAGAAAGCCTCCTGAGGCCAAAATAACACTCCTCAGCTGCCCCGACTTGGAAGCATACAAAACCTCTTCAGGCCAATGCTTCGCACAAATTCCTTCTCACAATGCCTCCTCTTCAACGGCGCACTTCCATCAACAGTTCACACAGGCAGCAATCGCCAAAGACTTATAATCCAAATGCTTCAACACCTCTAACAACACGTCCTCGGAATAAGACTTGATGGAACCACCGCCGTGTTCTTCGTACCTCATTTTCTTCACCTTAATCTCCTGCCCTCGATGAATCCAAGGAAGAGGAAGGCACTGATTGTGTGTCAGCTGCAACAGATTCTATGCAAGGAAAATGATAGCCAAAGAAGGTTGTACTCAACAGCAAGCGTTAACTCCCCACCTTGAAAGGTGGTCGTACTTTGTGTGGCAGGAGAAATTGGGCTTGATAAAAGTTTACACGTATTAAATTCTGATGGAGAGAACAATGAAAATGGAGTGAGGGGATTGGTTGGGCTAAATAGTGTTTGCCCAACCAACTTCATAGAGAAAAAGCCTTTCGGCGTAATTAACTATGGTCCGTTTATAACTAATTGTGGTCCCTTTTCTATGATGCGGGCCAACCACTTACAATTATTATTAATGTGGATAACTGTTTACGGGATTTATTGGCTCAACTGACTAACTATGACTCTGACAAGGCCCCTTGGGATTATTACATAAATAAAGGGGTTAGGGTTGGACCCTAACATGCCCTCCCCCATCAAAAGCAACCTTGTCCTCAAGGCTGAAGTTGTGAAAACTATTGAAGAATAGTGGTTGATTAACATGTCACATCTTATGGAGAGGTGTCTTTGCACTTGATGAGGAATTCCTTGATTGTGTGGGAGCGGATATGTATTTCATGAGTATCGAGGACTTGTTCGGGCCGGAGCCAAAGTGAACTTCCTCATCCAATTTTGGCAGATTCGTTTGAACTCTGCAATTGTTCCTCACAACTTTCTTAAGGTAGGATACATGGAATACTGGGTGGATTTTCGAGTAGTCAGCAGGGCTAGTTTGTAAGCGACTACTCCTATATGTTGAAGTATTTGATAAGGTCCATAGAATTGCGGGGCTAATTTCTCACAACATTTTCTGAGAGGGGTTTGCTTATAAGGTTGGAGTCGCAGGATCACTTGGGTCGCCTACTCGAAATGACCTCCTTGTCGCCTACTCGAAATGACCTCTATGAACAATGTTGGTTAGCTTGTTGCTTCATTTGATTCTGAGCTTGATGTAGATTATCTTTGGGATGAGCGATCATGGTGGCACGGTTCTGCAGGAGCTGAGCAACTACCTCTACTTTGGAAGATACGAGGATATAACAAGTTGGAGAAGGTGTGAATTGGCCATACACTGCCACATATGGCGTCATCTTGGTGGCCTCATGATATTTAGTATTATACCACAATTCAGCTAAAGGTATCCATTATCCCTATTGATTCTGCTTGTCATAAGTGAAGCACTGCAGATAGGTCTCCAAACATTTGTTGACTACTTCTGTTTGACCATCAATTTGGGGATGATAAGATGTACTCAATTTGAGTTGTGTGTCGTGTAGTTAAAAACGTTCTTGCCAAAAATTGTTGGTGAAAGTGGACTCTTGATCAGACAAAATGGAAGCCGGCATGCTATGCAGTTTGAATATTTGGTTCATGAAAACATGATCCACCAATGTTGGGGTAAATGGGTGCAGTAGAGCACAAAAATGATCATATTTGGAAAGTTTGTAAACAACCACCATGATGAATGATTTGTTTCTTGACCTTGGTAGACCTATAATGAAATCTATCAAAACATTTTCCCTGACAAAAGAAGGAAGTGGAAAGGGTTGTAAGGTTCCCGGTAGCTTGAGTGTTTCCCATTTGTTGCGATGGCATACTTCGCATTCAGCTACAAAAGTAAGAATGGCATGCTTCACGCCGGTCCAAAAGAAAGAGTGGCATGCTCGTGCATAAGTCTTATGAAAGCCTGAATATCCAACAACTGGAGAGGAGTGAAACTTTTCCAAGATGCAGGATTTGAGGGTGGAGGTTAAGGATAACACTACCCGATCCTTATAGCGAAGAACATTATCCTTCTAAAAGTAATTCTCTGAGGAATTAGGATCTGCTCGTAATCTGTTAATGATTCAGGATAGAGAGGGGCGGGAGAACCATCATGATGGTATACATCAATCCAATCTGGTATGGGTAGAGAGAGGGATAACAAGGTTCCCTCTTCCTCAAATTAGCACGATAAGGCATCGACCAATACATCATCATGTCCCTTCTTATAAATTATCTCATAATCATATCCCAACATTTTTTTGAGCCATTTATTTTGTTGTGGAGATGATAAACATTGCTCTAGGAAATATTTTAGGTTATGATGGTCAATGAAGATTTCGAAACGACACCCCAATAAGTATGGTCACTAAGTGTCCACTGCATGTAAGATGACCATCGTTTCTTTCTCATATGTAGATTGACCCAGATGTTTGCCACTGAGTTGTTCATTGTTGAAAGCTAATGGTTTACCATCCTACATTAATATTGTGCCAATGCCGGTACCTAAAGCATCACATTCAATCACAAAAAGGTTTGTGAAGTGTGGTAGGGCCAATACTGGAGTGGAGCACATGGCCTATTTGAGAGTCAGGAAGGTTTGCTGACCTGCGTCAATCTAGAGAAATGATTTTTTCTTGAGAATATTAATGAGGGATCAGGAATTGTGTCCATAATTGCTGAAAAATTTACGATACTATCCCGTGAGACCCAAGTATCCCCTCAATCTCTTCAAGCCTTTTGGTTGGGGCCAATATTGCATTGCCTGAATCTCTTTTGGATCAACCCTTGCTTCTTCACAACCCATAGTGTGTCCCAAATACTCTACATCTTCCATGCCAAAGGAACACTTGGATAATTTGACAAATAATTTGTGATATTGGAGCAGTTGCAATACCTGGTCAACATGCTGAAGGTGTGTGTCCCATGTTATGTTGTAGATGATAATGTCATAAAAAAAGTCTAGGACAATTTTTTGAGATATGGTTTCAAAAGGTGGTTCATGAGGCTCCGAAAAGTGGATGGGGCATTACAAAGACCAAATGGCATGACCAAGAATTCATAATGGCCTTTATGAGTTCGGAAGGTTGTCTTAGGAATGTCAACTTCCTTCATTTGTATTTGGTGATAGACCGAGCAAAGGTCCATCTTGGTGAAAAAATTGACACCGTGCAATTCATCAAGCAGATCATCAACTACTGGAATAGTAAATTTGTCCTTGATAGTGAGCTTGTTAAGGGGCCGAAGGTCAAGACACACGTGTCATTCACCATATTTCTTTAAAACCATGACTAGTGGATATGAATAACGACTGGAGTTGGCACGAATAACACCAAATTCAAGGAGTTCCTTGATGATTTTTTAAATTTCATTCTTTTGTGCAAAATGATATCGATAAGGGCAGACATTTGGTGGTTGGTTACCTAGGAGAAAAGGGATGATATGATCATGTTCACCCCTAGAGGGTGGGAGCTCCTTAGGTTTGTCAAAGACCCATTGGTGGAAATCTAATGCTTGTTGCATTTCAGGATGAATGTTAGGAGGAGTGGATTCAATAACATGGATGGCATTAAATTGTGCTATTATCCCATGATGACCATTTTTAAAAAGCTTCCCCATTCGATGTGAGTTGATGATAGTAGGAGCACCTACCTAGAGTCCCCGTACTGTATCAGTATGGACATTCTACTTAAAGATCATATATAACTCCTAGAAGTCCATTTTGATAGGGCCTAGTGTGCGGAGCCATTCATCACCTAGGAAAATGTCACAACCGCCCATTTCAAAGGCAAACATGTGGGTTTTGAGGTGATAATCCCCCATTTGAAGCTTAATATTTTCACAACGTCCTTCACATTTCATGGTCCCCCAATCGGCAATAAGGACATGGAAATTAGATATTTCCTGACAAAACAATGAATGCCTTCTTCTACTCTCTTATGGACAAAGTTATGCATGCTTCCACTATCAATCAACACCACTGTTGGCTGATGTTTAAGAAAACCTTAGATTTTTAGAGTATGGGGACAAGAAATGTTGGCCAGGGCATGGAGTGAGATAATTGGCTCATCCGACGTAGTTGTAGTATCAGTGTCCAGGGTTGTCAGGGGTTCACCCTCTTCCTCCTCAGGAACTTCAATGGATGGAGCTTCATCAAAAAAGTTGTTTTTAGTAGCGTCGATTTGAAAGAATTTTAGTTCCTTGCATTTATGTCCCAGGGAGTATTTTTCATCACAATAATAACAGAGTCTGTGTTTCCTTCTTTTAGCCATTTCTTTCTGTGACGCCATTTGAACCTTAAGTGTTTGGGTTGGGCCCATATCTGGGGTGGGACATGCTCGTGCTACGAAATTTGTACTATTGGATTGGATATTTAAAGTGACTTCTACCTCTAAGGCCTTATTGCATGCTTCCAACCGAGTAGTTGGGTGATGCATTCTGAAATGGGCTTGGAAGAATTCCTTTATGCCACTTATGAAACATTCCAAGTAAAAGGCATCTCCTAGTCCTTCAGTCTGGATGGCCAATTGTTCAAAGCCTGCAATGTAGTCTCATACTGTACATGTTTGCCTGAGCTTAGTTAGATGACCCAAAAAGTGAGATTCCCAATCAAAGTGGTCACAAATGGGTTTTGAGAACAATTTCCAAGTTGGCCTCCCTGTATAACATTTTTGATGCCACTACCACCACTGCCATTTCTCTTGGTCTAGGTAAAGAGATCCCATATGTAGTTTAGTGTCATCATCCCAGATATTATTAAGGTGGAAATATTGTTCCATTTGTGCCACCCATATTGTTGGGTTAGAGCCATCAAATTTGTACATGTCCAACTTGGGTGTCTGGTGGTTCGAATATTGGTGACCTCCATGGAAATGAACGTGATGGTTGGATTCTCCTTCTACATGTGCATCAACACTGTGTTCTTTCCTCATGGGTTTGCAAGGTGTCCTGAGGGCTTCCAACACGTGTGATTTTGTCATTAAGGGATGTCTGGAAGTCATTGAGTTTTTTCTCGATGGGTTTTTACTTTCTCTGCAACCTTCTCTGTAGCCATAACTTGAGACCTAGTATCGTGCATGCACTAGCCCCGGTCAAAGGTTTGAGATTACTTAAGAGTAGTATGGCTAAAAAGAGGGCAAGCTTAGGAGTCTAATGATGTGGGTCACTTGAAGTACAGTTGGGAAAAAATTTGGAGAACATGAAAATTGGAGGGCTTATAAGTGAATGGTACCATTGCGATCAGCTCGTCGTCCTGAATCTTATGGTCTAGGTCTCTTGCAAGTGTCCCATGATGGCCCAAGCCTTCTTCTTTTTTAACTTTGAAAGGACTGTGGTAGTAGAAACCCCAAAGTCTCGACACTCCAAAATGTTGTATGACAATTTAATCTAGATTATAGCGGCTAAAACCCTCCTTGCACAAAGAGCCCGATTTGCATTGTGGAAACCCTAACTGTTGAATATGATCTGTACAACGATGATAGAAACCCAATTGTTGGATGTGATATGGATAACAACGGTTGAAATGTAACTGTTGAATCTGATTTGGATGAAAAGGTAGGGGCAATCTTCAGATAGTTGAGGGAACTATGGTCACAAAGGAGTGTTAGGTGATACAGATCACGATATACACAGGGGTCCAACAATAGTACTCGACCCAATCTTTCAGAGCGCTAACTAAGGAGGATAGACCATACCCTTAGCCATATTACCTGACTACCCTATTGTACGTGCGAGTAATCTCTCTGAGTGATGTTCTCAGTGTACTGTAGCAACAAGACAACCGATGACTTATCTAAGGTTAGTTTTCAGGTTACCCCAGGGGGTCTTCTGATATACCCAAGGGCATTTGAAAGTGCATTTCGTGCATGATTCTGTCTAATGCGCTACTACTCTAAGGGATGCCCATAGGGGTTACAAAGGGGTCCAACAAGCGTGACCACCTCTTGTAGTTCGTGTGTGCATACATCCCCAAATCCACATGTCTATGCGCTCAACGACAAATCTCGTAGTTTAAAGACACTAGAACACGTCTCTAGCCTTACAAAAAAAAACTTTCCAAAATTGCAAGTACAACTGGCCCTGGAAAGTGATTTGATACCACTTGTTACGCACTTGATCTGCGAGAATAACAAAATTCCAGAAACACGAAACAATATTGCCAAAAACACAGAAATATCACATGAATTTAGACAAGTTGCAAGGATATTTTATTATTCATAAGTAGAATACAATATTCACTTGCCTCTTCGAGAGGGAAAAGTCCAATAGAGCAGAGTTCAATTACAATAAAAATCAATGCTTCTTCTCTTGCTATCTAAGACTATTTATAGCTTTATGACATCCAAAACCCTGACTACTATTGGTCCCTTGTATAACACAGGTTAACCACTTTATTTATTAATTATATCTCGTTTATAACTAATTGTGATCCTTTTTCTATAATGTGGGTCAACCACTTACAATTATTATTAATGTAGATAACCACTTATGGGCTTTATTGAATCAACTAACCAAGTATGACTCTGATGAGGCCCCTTGGGCTTATTACATAAATAAAGGGGTTAGGGTTGGACCCTAACAAAATGAGAGTTTTTGGAGAATTGGTAACTTCTAATGATCTTTCACAACTATTAAATCAGGTATAACTATTTCATAAATGAAACAAATAGTCAATGGGGGAAACAAATCCAAATCACTTGAGTTAAAATCCTACATTATTATAATAAAATATAGAATGAGTTTTAAAAAAATGTTAAATATTGATTTAACTTCAGAGTGAAAGCTTATGTAAGAAGAGTAATTCTTAATATTAAAATTAAATTTTAAATTTTTAACTTTATTATTAAGATGCATTGTTTTAAAAGAAAAATAATTATTTTTTATTCAAAATTAAAATGAAATTATATATATATATATATAAACATGCAAATAAAAAACATAATAAAAACACTAAGGTACACCAAAGGAATAGAAGATTTGGGAAGATAATCTTGAAAAACTAAATCATTAAATATGAAAGCTCTTATTTCTAATAAAATAAATATTATATAAACATTCTTTGGAAGAAAAAAAATTGAGATATATAAAATGTATCACTGCATATACAACGCAACTTGGTGTAGCATGTAATACATTGAGATAAAGTGGATTCAATGAATGACAAATATCTCTAGCACATAATGCTAATCTTATTGCAAAGTGGAAACTAAAGAATTAATCAAGTGTCATAGATGTGTAGCAACAACAAATTTAGTGCGAATGACAGTTTTCATTTTCACCTATGCTTAGGATTTTCTTCAAATACTGTATATTTAAGAGTGGTTTGACTTAATCGTAGATTTATTATGTTTCACTACTCCCGCATACCACTCGATTTTTGGACAACCATACGCATCGAGTCTCTCAAAAAACATTAGATGATCCACACTTAGCAGTTATAGTATCTCATTGCATTGGTGAATACATAGCCTTTTAAGATGATGGTGATTCTTAGCTCCTCTATTTCTTTACACCAGCGCACGACTACTTGTTCTAAAAATCAAGTAATAAAACAAAAATTGTGGCATTTCCAACAAAGGGTGTTGAATTCAAACAACTTCCAAATTGTCAACAATATTACTGAACATCTTTTAAATATATATATATATATATATATATATATATATATATATATATATATATATATATATATATATAGATATAGCTATATATATATATATATATATATATATATATATATATATATATATATATATATATATATATATATATAATAGTTTATAATGATGGTAAGTAGAAAAATCTCGAATCTGAGCTGCTGCGCACGCTTGTTCGGCCCTGCAAATTGCAAGATCCGCACTCCGCGGATCTAGAAGACTGCGCGCGTGCCCGCTCCTGCATTTTCCGATCCCCGCGGGCGGGTCTGCCGAGGGCTCTAGCGTCTGGCTGCGGTCGGCTAGGGTTTGTACGCCGAAGGCTCTAGCTTCTGGCTACAGTCGGCTAGGGTTTCCATGGAGGAGCTGGATCCCCCCCAGGGACCTTCCTCCCCTTCTCCGCCTTCCGCTGCTGAGGCCTTCAGATCCTTGTTGGCCTCTCTGCCCAAGAAGAAAGCTGTGGAAGCCGCCAAGTTCGTGAAAAGGCTAGAAGACATCCTCGAGATCGCTCTTCCTCCTGAAGGTCCGATTCAAGTAGCTTTATCTCTGGCGGATCGCGCTCTGGTTGGTCAGTTTACAGGTCTCTGGCCCTCCCCGAAATCAACAGAGAACTGGGTTGCTAGAAACTGGGCTCCGCTGATCAAGAACAAGGTAACATCTTACTTCCTCGGAAGAGGTTACTTCCTATTTGAATTCTCAGAAAAAGAGGACAAGGATCTCATTTTCAGAAATGGCCCCTACTTCATGGGGCCTCAAGGGTTGTATTTGAATAAATGGACGCCAGATTTCGATCCGGCGGTGGATGTGCCTTCTGCGGTCCCGGTATGGGTAAGGCTCCCCAATCTCCTGGTTCACTGTTGGAACTGGGACTCTCTGAAACACATCGGAAACACTCTCGGGAAATTCATAGACAAGGCCAACAACAAGGATCAGTATGACTGCGCCAAAATTTGTGTGGAGGTAGATCTGGAGGTCGGATTACCAGAAGCCATCAAAATAAAGGTAGGTCCTTGGATGCATGTCCAGAAGTTGGACTATGAGCAGCTGATGTTCAAATGCTGGAAGTGTCAAGTCTACGTTCGGTAGAGATTGCTCGTCCAAAGGGGTAGAGGAAAAAGGGAAGGAAGAAGGATGGAATCAGGCAAAAAGACCCAAAACTTATTTAAGGAAGGCTACAAATACTAACACCAGAGCCCCCCAAACAGGCCCTGCTTAGCATTCACCCTTGGAGAGCCAAGGGAACAAATTTGAGATCCTCGGATCTGAAGCCATGAATACCCAGGAGACAGAAACTCCGAAAGAAGTCTCTCCGCCTAAATCTAAAAGCGAACCAGAGAGATCCAAAGGGAAGATGACGGAAGAGGAGGAGGAGACCCAAGAGTCCGAGGAATCGGAGGAAGAAGGGGAAATAGGGGAATCGCAGTATACCCCCAAAAGATCTACAAGAGGCCGAATGTCAACAAAGGAAAAAAGGGAGCAAGAAACATACAAAGACAAGCTCCAGGGCAGCCAACCAACGCTAGAGAAACTCCTAGCAAAAACCCTGAAGATGAAGAGGATCCAAACCCAGAGCTCCAAAGGAGCTCATCACAGCAAAAGTAAATGATGAAGATAGTCTCCTAGAATTGTAGGGGATTGGGCTCCAAAGCCAAGGAAGAAGCATTGAATAGTCTAATAAGACTGGAAGCCCCTAACATCCTCCTCATCCAGGAGACTAAACTAGAGGATTTAGCCTTCCTCCAAGCAAGCAGAAAGTTTTGGAAAAAAGAAGGAGCGCATGCAACCTCTGCCCGGGGAGCATCAGTAGGACTTGGGTCCCTTTATAATCCAATTAAGTTCTCCCTTATCTCTGAGTCCCTGAACACTCATTGGATTTTGTTAAAATTGCAGCATTTAGAATCTAAGGAAATTATTAGTCTGGTCAACGTATATGCTCCTAACAATGCAGGTGAAAAGAAAATATGCTGGGACTCCATCAAAAACTTGGCAGATTTGGAAAATTTGGAAAACATTATCATAGCCGAAGACCTCAATCTCACCCTCCTTTCGTCAGAAAAAAGAGGAGGCAGCATCGTCAGAGATCCGACAAGAGAATCAGTAGAAGATCTCATGCAAGATTTGGATCTGTTAGATATCAAGCCGACCGCCGGCAAGTACACGTGGTCAAACAAGAGGGTTGGCCCAGGACACATAGCTGCAAGACTGGACAGATTTTTAGTGCAAAGTTCCTTCCTGCTTCTAGGATTAGAAGCTAGATCGCACATCCTCCACAACAGCATATCAGATCACAAGCCTATTAGCCTGGAACTGCTGACCCCCAAGGATCTGGGACCTATTCCATTCAGGTTTAGCTCTCTCTAGATCAAAGAAGCAGACTTTATGGACAAGGTCAGAGACTGCTGGAAAGACCCTGTTAAGGGTTCTGCCTTCTTTGTGTGGGAGGAAAAACTCAGAAGAGTTAAAGCCATGCTAAAAAATTGGGCCAAGTCCCTGCCCAACCCAGCTGCGGAAAGGAAAAAATCTCAAATAGATCTAGAAAACCAGCATCTCCATCTTGAAACAGCTGAAATCACAAAAGAGGAATTGGAAAAGGAGGCCAAGCTTCAACAAAACTTCCATAAGGCATGCCTGGCAGAAGAGGAGTACTGGAGACTCAAGTCTAGAAGTCTTTGGCTCAAATCTGGTGACAGAAACTCCTCTTTCTTTCATAAACAAGCTCAAGCTAGGAAAGGACAGAACTCCATCATTGAAATAAAAGAAGAAAACAACGTTCTGAAGGACTTTGCAAGCATAAAAAAGGCAGCTTCAGATCATTTTGAGAAGCTGTACAGGGAAGAAATAGGAGCTGAGCAAAATGACAGCCTGCTGAATGTTGTCCCTAACCTCATCACCCCCAAGATGAACCAGGTCCTAGAAAGCAAAATCATGCTCAAGGAGGCCCACTTCGCCATGGATCCGGATAAAGCCCCGGGACTGGACGGTTTCACACCGAGATTTTTACAAACCTGTTGGCAGATAATTGAGAAGGAATTCCTCAAAATGATTCAGAAATCCCAGGACTGTCAGAAGATTGGAGGTTGCACAAATTCGGCATTTCTTGCCCTCATCCCTAAAGAAAAAGGGGCAAACTCCTTCAATAGATTTCGTCCAATTTCATTATGTAATATTGGGTACAAAGTGATCACCAAAGTGATAGAAAACAGGTTGAAAATATTTCTCCCTAAAATCATTCCAGACAATCAAGGGGGATTCATCCAGGGCAGGCAGCTGGTGGACAATTTCGTGCTGGTACAAGAGGCAATCCATTCCAGCCAACACCAAAAGGAAAAAGGTATGGTTATTAAATTAGATCTAGCTAATGCCTTTGATCGTGTTAGACATAGATTTTTGTTTGATGTAATGTATAAATTGGGATTCGGGCAAAGCCTCATAAAGTGGATAAAAGCTTGCATATCAGAGCCTTGGATTGCCCCTCTAGTGAATGGAAGGGCCGCTGAATTTTTCAAAGCCTCTAGAGGGCTGAGGCAGGGGTGCCCTCTCTCACCTCTCCTATTCGTCATTCAGGCTTCTGTTCTCAGTTTCTACTTGAATAAAAAGCAGCAAGAACAAGACATTGCTGGACTATGCATTGCAAGAGGGGTGAAATGCATCAATCACACCCTCTTTGCTGATGATACCCTTCTGCTGGGAGCTGCTACACCGCACTCAGCTATCAAATTCAAAGCAGTTCTAGACGATTTCTGTAAGACCTCAAGCAGCGTGTTACACAAGGGTAAATGTCAAATATACTGCTGGAACATCCCCGCTTCTTCTGCAAACTCCATAGCTAGATGCCTTGGATTTGCAGCCTCCACTACTTGGTTCTCATTCAAATATCTTGGTCTGCCAATCTTCAACAAGAGGGCATCAAGAAAAGACTGGTCTCCTCAGCTAGAAAAATTCAAAGCAAAGATGCAAGCCTAGGGATCCTCTTGGCTCAACATCGCCGGCAAAACAGTGCTCATTAAGGCAATTCTCAGCAATCTTCCGATTTTCAAATTCTCTGTCCTCCTGGCACCTGTGGGAATCATCAAAAAGATGGAGGAACTAATCAGGCACTTCTTCTCGAAAGGTGGCAAACAAAATGATAAGAGATTTTCCCTAATCAATTTGGAAAATGTCACAAAACCAATTTTTGAAGGGGGGTTGAATTTTAAAGATCTCAAAGCTCAAAATCTAGCTATGGGAGCCAAATTAATCTGGAAAATCATTGCTCCTAAGCCAAATTGGGCACAGATTGCACTGTGGAGGAAATACTTCAGAGGTATGAGGCTCAGATGTTTGGATCAGCCTAAAAACACACTCAGAAATCACTTCAGCACTTTCATTAACAGAATTGTTCCAATGATAAAAAACTACTCGCATTGGATTCCTGGTAATGGCAAGCGAATTCAGTTATGGAGTGACAGAATACTGGATCGACCTCCATTGGACGAATTGGGAGACTTTACAGAGTTAAAGAAATGGCTTGCTGCAGCAAACGTCCACACCCTGTGGGACATTTCACTGTGGACAGAGGATATCTGGGCGGGTTGGAAACAACTCCCTGTGCCCAACGAATTACAACCTGAGTGGGCAGCGATCAGATCTCTTCTACACGGGCTGGCCCCCATTCACGCACGCAGGAAGGACGTGAGGGGCTGGGGGAAAAATCGGGCAGGCTATACAGTCACGCAGGGATACACCAAGTGTCTTGAGCGCCCTCACGTGCCTCCCAACCCTGCCCCTTGGGTAGGCATATGGAAGTTCCCCTCTATTCCCAAAATAGATCATTTATGTTGGATCCTCTGTCACCAAAAAATTCTCACTAAGGACAGACTCCAGAAAAGAGGATTCAATGGACCTTCCAGATGCATCCTTTGCAAGGCAAACTCAGAAACTACCCTTCATCTCATGATTGAATGCAACTTTACAATCTCTGTTTGGCAGGAGCTGCTGGATCCTTGGAATTATGATTTCATTTTTCCTACTTCTGTACAGGATTTGTTCGCGGGCTGGATGGCCAGATATCCAGGCGCACAACCAAGAAACAAATCGATCAAGTCAGCTTGGAGTGCATTGCCAAAATTCATCAGCTGGCAGGTTTGGTTGGAAAGGAACAGGAGGATATTCCGGAGTAAAGATCAGGACCACAGAATAGTAGCCAACACAGTGAAATGCCAACTAAGCGAGTGGCTGGAAGACATAGGAGACGACTCAAATCTCAGCCAGCAAGACAGAGATCTGGGAGAGGTCCTTAAGTTTAACTTCCATAAGCCAAGAAGCTCTCCTCCAACTCTCGAAGATTGGCAAATTAGGAAAAATGAGAAAGATTTTCAGGATTGGCTATCCAATCAACCAATTCCCTCCCTATTCTTTGATGGGGCAGCAAAAGGGAATCCAGGGAAGGCCGATGCGGGAGGTCACATTATTATGCCAGACAACATATCTCCACACAATTTCGCCTGGGGTCTAGGCCATACATCTAGCATACATGCCGAGGCGTTGGCCCTCTTACAAGGAGTAAACTTCCTCAAAGAGCTGGGAATTCAGGAAGCAAATGTCTTTGGAGACTCCCAAGTAATCATAAGAGCAGTGGCGACCAACTCCAACCCAACAGATCTACAACTAGCAAGGTTAATTACAAGGATTAAAAGCATGTCAAAGTCTCTACACTTGAATTATTTTCATGTACTAAGAACAAATAATAAAGCAACAAACATTCAGGCAAACAAGGCTGTTCACTTAGAGGCTGGAACTATTCTAAAAAATAAGGAAATCCTGTGGGCGCCTATCCCGTAAAGAGCCATGTTTTACTGCTTTCTTTTACAACAGTTCGTTTGTATCTTTCAGCTTGGACAATTAGCAGCAAAAGTGCACTTCAATAATTGTAGGAAGAGGACGCTGATAACAACAAGATCCAATTCCCATTTGGTAGAAAGGCATGCTGAAAATTGCTCCTCTCTTTGTAACCGATTTTGTGGCCATTAGCCAAGCAATTAATGAAATTCTATAATCGTTCTTGTAAAAAAATAAAATAAAATAGTTTATAACATTAATTAATGCAAAACTCTCTAGCCCAAGAACCACGAATAGAGATCACTGTTGAATGTTTGCACATAAGGTCTATCAAACTCACCAATACAAGCACCAAAAGATGAGCCCATTGCTCACAATCTATGCATGAGTATAAAGGGTTAACATACCTTATCCAAGGCGTGTCATGCTCGGCTATTTGTCTTTTATTTGCTAAACAGTGTTGCCGATATTGTATTTCCACTAGAGAGCGAGATCGATCTTTGTTGAGGTCTTAAAGCCTAGCAACTCATTCCCTAGGCTGCACAATCGATCCTCCAGCGAGATTGCACTAGTCTAGTTGACACTACTTCGGTAATACGACTAATGTTCTTATTGTAATAAAAGAAAAAAAAGTCCCCGGATGCGGGTGTCCAGCATGCGTGAGTGGCAGGTGGCCATTAAGGCTCTACCGCATCTCGATACCTGTCTCAACGCCAAGGCAGAGAGCAGGTACAAGTATGCGATGGCAATCAGAAGGCATTCAAGGCTCCAGGCAGTTGAGGTTAAGGGTAAACAGAGCACGGTTGAGGTTGCATTGATGGCGAGCGAGCCTGCTCCGGTCTCGAGGAGATCTGAAATGATGAAGCTCGATACGAAGCATTTGGTGAGGGCGAAATTATGGTTATATACTGATACAGCAAAGAATGCCGTCAAAGGTATGTTATCTGCAGTTGGCAACGGGCAAACCACCGCTCTGCAACATCACCTCCAGCATATCGAGCAGAGTCTCCGGGAGCTTAAGTTGGATCCGGTGATGCGTCGTCGGGGTGTGCCTTGCCGTGGTGGGCGTTTAGGAGTCCGCTACGAGACAGAGAGGGAGGAACCACCTCCGATAGCTCCTATGGCCACCATCTCCCCTTCCTCTTCCAGTTCTGAGGAGGATTTTCTGCTCATGAGGGATTCCTATCAGTCTTTCCGCCTACGCATTCCCAGAGGGCTCCTTCAGACGGATGTTTTGGTCAATTTCACTGTGTATCTTTCAGAGGCACCTCCTATCAACCCCTCATGGCCCTCCCCTGCTTTTGATAGTCTCCACAGTAACGAAGTTCTGCTGGGGGATATGCAAGGAAGAGTGCATAGGATGCCCCGTCCGCAGGCGCCCATGGAACATGTCGACCAGCCTCAGCAGGCTCAGAATCAAGAGAATTCAATCTGTGATGAATCATTGATTGCAGAACCGGTTCACGCTCTTCAGGGTTCGGAGGGGCATATTCAGGTGGATGAGGAGACAGTCATATGGCTCGATCCGCCCAGCCCGTTGCAAAGGCAACCGCCGACGACGCCCAGTCACCCTTCCTAATTCCATTCGAAGGCGCTGCTCCAGGTTTCTGTTTTTGTTTTTTGCACTTGTCTATGTTGGTCAATTTCTCAATCACACTCAGTTCCAGCTCTAGGCCCATAGTGGCAGTGTGTTACAAGTCCGCGTTAGTAAGGTTTTCGAGTCGGTTTTTGTGAATTGTAATGGTGTCCAAGAGGCACATCTGGACATTTTTGTAATGCTGTCTCAAATGTCTGTTAGTTTGTCCCAGCTATCACAGTCTGAGGGTGGCCTGGTCCCCCTCCGTGGATGTAAATTATGTAAATATTTTCCTGCTTAATAGAAGTTACTTTTACCCAGAAAAATAAAAGAAAAAAAAGTGTTGGATTACAAAGAGCAACCTTCTACTTCAGTGATTGTTTACTTGTTGATGGAAACTTGTTGTTTTAGCATTTGGTTATGCCTGGAGTAAGATGACGTATGCAAAATTATGCATGTAAATAACTAAATGATCATAGAGTTTATACAATTCCTTTTTTAATTCTTTGAGTATTGGGGAAATTGTTGGTTTATTATGTTGACTAAGACAAAATATATGAAATATACCATTGTATTATGATAATTAGAAGAAATAAAACAATATTTACTTCCCTGTTAACACAAGGTTTTTTCTTTTGGTAATTTTATGCACATGTTGTTTCAATCCATAGTTTTCTAATTCTAATTAAGGAATAATATTGTAATATAATCTCAGTCAATGGATTAGGGGTTTTGGTTGTTGTACTGTAAACAACAACATTGCTTGATGATAAAAAATAAAGGTGTGGTTCTCAACTTTTGGTAGTTTTCCCAATTGGGGTTTCCAAGGTAAATCTTTGTGTATGATTATCATTTTTTACTTTTGTATTTATTAAGAACCTATGTGTGCATTGTGATACTGTAAAAGGTTTAAAACTTGCATTAATTGGTTTTTTTCAATAAATTCTACATGGAATGAGAGGTAATAATTTTGAGGGAAAAACATTTGGAGCAAACTAAATGTAAGCTCTTTAGTAAAGCTCATATATAAATCTTTAAAATCCGTAGTGATAAGTCCCAAAGTGTGCAACCATTCTAACCCTAGAACTACATTGCAACCACACATTTCAACAACATACATGTGACTTCTAAGATGATACTCACCCATTTGGAGTTTCAAATTTTCATATTAGCCACAACATTTCATCATACCACCATTAACTATAATAATTTGAAAATCAACATAGGAAAACCATAAAAATGGGGGTCTTGGGTCACTCTTTTATGAATAGAACTTTATCTATTACCACAATCAATCAATGGAATAACATTTTTGTGCTTGATAAAATCAATCAAATTCAATTTTTGGGGTGTCATTAAGCCTAATATGGCATGGAAAGGAATTCATGGTTTTGTCAAACAAACAAACAAAAGTATGTTGTAGGGTGTTTTCCTCCTCTATGAGAGGGGTGACATCATCTAAACTAAAGGAGTCCAACAACAATGGATGATATTTCTTACAATTTTTCTTTGATAGGAGACACCCATTTAACATAATTTATTTTATTTGCATTTTTTCCTTTTAAAATGTCCCTCATTATAAAATTATACCATCTCTTCCCAGGAGTTTGGTTGTTGAAGTTAATAGAGAGATACATACCTAAAATCTTTAAAACCACTCAAATTACTAGTTTATCTCATTAATACCAGCCTGATGTGACCCAACCCACACTCCAATGTATAACTTAACACAAGTCTGTCTCGCGCTATTGATTAATCTAGATTTGGTTTATTATTAGACTTTTAATCACCCTTTAATCAATGGATATTTTCTGTGGTGGTTGCAATCATTTATTACGGAGTGTAAATGTGACAGCTGACCTGTCCTGCCCTGGTCCTCGTTTTCCGCTCGTTCACTTCGGCAAAACCCTTTGGCATTTTGTCATTTTGTCATTTCTGTTTTGCTATGTGAGCTCCGCGAGGGTTTCTATGGTGTTGGTCTGTTTTGGTTATGTCTGCGAATGAAAGTTGGATTACAGGCTTGCCTGGACTGTTGGCGACCTTGTTCTTTACTGTGTGGTCCTGTCAAGCGTTCTGGAGGTTGGTTTTTTTTCGTTTCGTGGGCACAACTTGTTATTTTGTCTGCTCGAACATGGAATCGACCACTGGTTGGTCTAATATGGCTTCCAACTGTTACTGTCTTGCTGTCTTTACTTTGCTACGGCTCTGCTGCTAATTTTATTTTTTTTATTGTCTTCGTGCGCTCAGGTTACAGGCACGGTGGCTCGCTCTGCTATGACTTCCTAGGTAACTCATCTTTCCATGCTTTACTTCTATTTTCAACTGGTTCCAATGCTAACCAAGGGTTTGCTCCTTCGTCTTAGGTAACTCCCGTGTTCTGTGGCTCACTAGTCTGCGGTTTCTTTATACAAACACGTTCCCAGGTAAGGTTTTGTTCTCCCCTTGCCTGAACTATATCTCTGTTCGTTTTCTCTTATGCGAAGTCCGACTAACAGTTACTTGTTCTGGCTTCGCAGGTCAAAACTTGACCTTGGACGTGGGTGGCTCCAATTCTTCGGTTCTCAAACCCTCTGGTTCTTTCTTGGTAGGTTCTGTCACAGTAGTCTTTAGATTGTCCCTAGGGTTTATAGTTTCTGTTGGTTGGCCACGCTTCAACGTTTGTTTGATTGGCTCTTACTTGCGTCGTTATACAACCTTGGCTCCCCTCTGTTTATAGTACTGGTATCGTAATTTGTGTTCGTTGAACTTTTTGGTTGGTCACGAGGGTTTCACGATGTCAAACCCTTGATTAGGGTCTGCTCTGTCTCTTGGTCGTTGTTTCTTCTATTTATTCCGAAAATGTAATACTGGACTTTTATGTAATAACAATCATATATTTTTCTGTTTCGTTGGAAATGAAAAGAAAGGGTTTTTAACATACTGTAATGAATTACCTCTGTTTGGGGTTTGTCCAACCGATATTCAGATTTTGATTTCTCATTCAACTGGTTTGCTGTGTTGATTTTCTTCTAGCCACAGGCTTGTTCACTGTTTGTCCGTTCTGGTCTTGGAAACTCGTATGCGTTCGACAGTACTCTGTTTCTTAAGAGAGGAAAAACGTAAAGTTGTATGCCTGCACTTTGTTTGTCATTACTAAATTGTTTAACGATCGAGAAACATAGATACACAGTATGAAGACAATATTACAGATGGATGGATGACAAATTTGTTCTTTGTCCTTCTTCTTATGACTTGTATGAAAAAATGCTTAACCTTATCAATGATTTTTGATGTTACATTTATGTTCTCCGTCTACAGTTAATTGAACTGTGTAGTTACTTTTTCAGTTGTAAGTCTTTAGTTACAAAACTATTCAAGCATTCAGTTCTGCCTATATGGCAAGATTTTACATTGGACACATTTGTCTTTTTCCTTTAAAATGATAGAACAATTATTAACCTACTGTTGATTAAAAATAAACAAATAAATGACCCTAACCGACCAAACTGTCCTTGACTAATACTGAGATTAAAAATAAAAACAAAGTCCTACATCCTACTTTGACAAACTGTTCATAAAGAAAACCAATATGCTAATATAACTCTCCACCCTGGCAGAGACCAACACCCGGTCATGGTGCCCTAGCTAGATGCTCCTGCATCAGGCTCCTGAGGCAAAAAGAAATCATGACTCTGGTCCATGAGCTTCTCGACTGAAAAACCTGCCTGCTCAATTTGCCTGGCATCAAGCCACGAACTGTCCTCAATAGGACAGTTCTTCCACTTGACTAGGTACTGCAGATATTCCTTTCGCCGAGTTCGTTTGGCCACTTGAGTGTCGAGGATTATCTCGATATCGGGAGGCTGAACATAAGGCATCTATCTCATCCAAGTTTCTCCTCCATCCTGGGTATTCCGTGTAGGCTGTGTGGTTCTGTCTTCTTCTTCTAGGTTAGCAGTGTAAGGAAACAGGTCTGCCACATTAAAGATGGGTGAAATGCCTATCCCTGGTGGCAGCTGTATCTCATAGGCATTCGTTGAAAATTTCCAGAGGACTTTGCAGGGGCCTATCTTCTTATACTTCAGCTTATTGTATGCACCTCTAGGGAAGCACTCCTTGCGCAAATGCACGAGGACTTCATCTCCTACATTGAACTGTACTTCCCTTCTTTTCAAATCTGCTTGTTGTTTATACTTTTGGCTGTTGTCCTGCAATTTAATTTTCACCTGCTCATGCAAATCTCTCATCGCGTTAGCGAAATCTTCCCCATCTGCGCTTCGCCTTTCTTGCTGTCCGAGATCTCGCAACTCATGCACTCCGTGAGGATGCATGTTGTATAGGATTTGAAATGGACTGTAGCCTGTGATGCGATTAGGCGAGTCGTTATAAGCGAACTCTGCCTGTGCAAGCACTTGATCCCACATCCGCGAATTCTCACCAATTAAGCTTTGTAGCAGGTTTCCCAAGCTTCTGTTTACCACCTCTATTTGTTCGTCAGTTTGCTGGTGATAAGCAGAACTGTAACTCAATTGTGTGTCCACCTTCTTCCACAGGGTGCGCCAAAAGTGCCCTGTAAACTTCACATCCCAGTCCGAAAGAATAGACTTAGGCAAGTAGCTTGACAATCTCCGTGAAAAACAAGTGGGCCACATGAGTGGCATCACTGGTTTCTCTACAAGGGATAAAATGCACCATCTTCGAGAATCTGTCCACTACTACCATCACCGAGTCGTAACCCCGCTATGTCCTAGGTAGACCCAAGACAAAGTCCAAGCTGACTGAGTCCAATTTCTTGGAACAGGCAATGGTGTATACAGTCTCGTGTTTTCACTGTGACCCTTCGCCAACTGGCACACTTTACATCTGGTCACAAATCGTTGTACATCCCTTTGCATTCTTGGCCAAAAGTAAAAATTATTGAGCTGCTCGAGTGTCTTGTCTATGCCGAAATGTCCGGCTAGACCTCCATTGTGCTTCTCTCGAATAATGTTCTCTCTCATCGAGCAGTCAGGAATGCATAGCTGTCCTCCTCTAAACAACAGTTTCTCTTGCAAGTTGTAGTCCAACCATGGACTATTATCTCTCACCAAGGGATTCTAACATGTCTCATAGGCCTCCTTAAAATATGTGTCAGTCTGGTATAAATCTTTCAAGTGCTCAAAACCCAGCACTTGTACAGTACTCTCCTGCAAAAGTAAGGCCCTCCTACTCAACGCATCCGCCACCTTGTTGGTTTGCCCGCTAATGTGCTTCAACACAAAGGTGAAACTCTGTAAATATTCCACCCACTTGGCATGTTTGTGATTCAGCTTGTGCTATTGCATCACATACTGTAGTGCAGAATTATCCTAAAACAACACAAATTCGTTTCCTAGCAAATAGTGTCTCCAGTGCTTCAATGCTTGGATGACATCATAGAATTCCTTGTCGTAGGACGAATATTTCTGCCTACTTTCATTTAACTTCTCGTTGAAGAATGCAACAGGTTTATCCTCCTGGCTGAGAATAGCTCCAATAGTTGTACCGCTAGCATCACAGCGAACCTAAAATAGCTTTTTAAAATTTCGCAATCTCAGGATCGGTCTCTCTGTGATCTTCTTCTTTAGTAGCTGAAAACTCCTCTCCGCTGCATCAGTCCATCGAAAAGGCTGACTGGCCTTTTTAATAGTGTCCAACATAGGTGCACAAATTTTGCTAAAATTTCTTATGAATTTCTGGTAAAAACTCGCCAGCCCATGAAAACTACGTACCTCAAATAAGCTTTTCGGGGATGGCCAATTGACTATTGCTGCAATCTTTTCCGGATCCATCTTCAACTCATTTTCTGCTATTACGAAACCCAGATAAATCAACTCTCTTTTAAAAAAAGAACACTTTTTTCAGATTTATCAGCAGCTTGTTTTGCTGCAATTTTTCCAACACTTTCCGAATATGTCGAAGGTGCTCCTCCCTTGTCCTGTTGAAAATTAGTATATCGTCCAGATAAACTATCACAAATTTCCCATTGTATTCTTTCAGCATTTCATTCATTAACCGCATAAATGTACTGGGTGCATTGCTCAGTTCGAATGGCATAACCAGCCATTCATACAGTCCCTCATTCGTCTTGAAGGTTGTCTTCCACTCGTCCCCCTCTCGAATTCGGATCTGATGATACCCACTCTTCAAATCTATCTTAGAAAAATATGCTGCCCCACTTAGGCAATCCATCATGTCGTCCATCCGTGGCAGTGGAAACCTGTACCGGATGGTGATTTTGTTGATGGCCCTCGAGTCTGTGCACATCCGCCACTCTCCTCCTTTCTTAGGAGCGAGAACCATTGGAACTGCACAAGGGCTCAAGCTCTCCCTTATCAATCCTTTGTCTAGCAGTTCCTGCACCTGCTTTCTAATCTCCTCATTGTCTTTGGGGCTCATCCGATATGCTGCCTTATTTGGCAAGTTTGCTCTGGGTATGAAGTCAATATGGTGACTTATTCTTCTTTTGGGGGGAGGTTTATCTGGCAAGTCATCCACCACTATATCCGTAAACTCCTGCAACATCTGCTGAATTTTTGGGGGCAAATCTGATACCTCTGTATACAACAGTACCGTTTTTGCTCTTCTTACAACTGCATAACTTACCTCGCTATCCTCAACTTGCTTCAGAAACTGTTTTCCGCTGACCAATAATGCTCTTGGCTCGCTTGTCCCCGCTGTTCGTTCCTCCTTGATGGACACAAGCGTGTGCTTGATTCCATCCTTGATAAACTTACAGTAGTTTGTCAATCCGTCATGTACCACCTTTCTGTCATACTACCATGGCCTGCCTAGCAGTATGTGACATACATCCATCGGCATTATGTCACAAATTACCTTATCCTTATATCTTCCTATTTGAAACTCCACCTCTCATTGCTCATCTACCAACAACTGATGGCCTTTTTGCAGCCATGAAACTTTGTAAGGGGTGGGATGTTCAAACCGCTTCAATTCCAATTTTTCCACCATCTCTGTGGCCACTAAGTTATTTGTACTACCGCTGTCAATAATTAGCTTACAACACTTACCGTGTGACTTACAAATCGTCTGAAACAAAGCTTTATGCTGTGTTTTTTCGGTGGTTTCTTTGGCTGGTTTCAACAACACCTTGTTCAAAACCAGGGCTTCCCTTGTTTCTGGAGCATTTTCTGCTTCTTGGGGAGGTGCCTCTGCTTCTTCTGGTTGTGCAACATACGCACCCCTCTGTCCAGCTTGATCTACCTCAGGACACTCAAATGATCTGTGTCCCCACTTATGACACCTGTAACATTGGTAACCAGCTCCTCTACCTCGGCCATTTCCCCTGCCTCGCTGATATGGCCTACCTCCTCTTGTGCTGTCCCCTTTTTCTGTTGTTCCAGAGGCTTTAGAACTGTTGCCTTCCTCATTACTGTTAGCAGTTCGCCCTCTGCCATAGGACTGGCCTCTTCCTCTGCCGGTTCCTCGTCCTCTCCTAGCATTTTGCTTTCTAGTAATTTTCTCTTCAGCTTTCATAGCACTCTGATATGCTTCTTCAATGTTCTTTGGAGACAGAATACTAATTTCATCTAAAATTTCTAGCCTTAAACCATTTACATACATGGTTGTCTTCTCTGGGGTGTCCTCTGTATAACCGGCCCTTAAGTTCACTCGATAAAACTCTTCTGTGTACTCCCTTACTGTCATTCCTTTCTGTTTCACATTCTGCACTTCCCTGCGTAGTGCAATCTGATAATCTTTAGGCAGAAATCTGCCCTTCAACTTGGCCACCATCCTTGTCCAATTTTTGATCAGCAACTTGTTCAATCTCCTTCTCTCTGTTTGGACATTATCCCACCACAGGGTTGCGTGTCCCTTCAACTTTGTCGCAACGAACTTAACTCTGCGGTCTTCATTGACCTCCTCACACTCGAAATACTTATCCAGCTTGCTGATCCAGTCCAACAGAACCTCTGTGGACAGGCTGCCATCATAATTTGGGAGTTCTGGTTTGGGTTTACTACTTGCCATTAAGACCGATCTCAATAGTCTCATTTCTGGGCCCTCTCCATCCGATCCATCTGTTGTCGCTTCAGCTTCCTCTTCACTATCATCGCCTACCTCTGGATCCCTTCTTCTCCCGGCTTCAACTGCCTCCAAACGGGCAGTAAGAATCCTGATCTCCTCTCTCAGTCCTTCCTCTACTATCTTCTGAACACCGATGCCACGACCTCGCCTTCCTACCTCCATTTCTCTCACTGACTTCAAAAACTCTGCTCTGATACCACTATGATGTGACCCAGCCCACACTCCAATGTATAACTTAACACAAGTCTGTCTGACACTATTGATTAATCTATATTTGGTTTATTATTAGACTTTTAATCACCCTTTAGTCAATGGATATTTTCTGTGGTGGTTGCAATCATTTATTACGGAGTGTAAATGTGACAGCTGACCTATCTTGCCCTGGTCCTCGTTTCTCGCTCGTTCACTTTGGCAAAACCCTTTGGCATTTTGTCATTTCGACATTTCTGTTCTGCTATGTGAGTTTCGCGAGGGTTTCTATGGTGTTGGTTTGTTTTGGTTCTGTCTACGAATGAATGTTGGATTACAGGCTTGCTTGGGTTGTTGGCGACCTTGTTCTTTACTGTGTGGTCTTGTCACGCGTTCTGGAGGTTGGTTTTTTTTTCGTTTCCTAGGCACATCTTGTTATTTTGTCTGCTCGAACATGGAATCAACCACTGGTTGGTCTGGTTTGGCTTCCAACTTTTACTGTCCTGTTGCCTTTACTTTGCTACGACTCTGCTGCTAATTTTTTTTTTTTGTTACCTTCTTCGTGCGCTTAGGTTACGGGCACGGTGGCTCGCTCTGCTATGACTTCCCAAGTAACTCATCTTTCCATGCTTTACTTCTATTTTCAACTTGTTCCAATGCTAACCAAGGGTTTGCTCCTTTGTCTCAGGTAACTCCCATGTTATGTGGCTCACTAGTCTGCAGTTTCTTTATACAAACACGTTCCCAAGTAAGGTTTTGTTCTCCCCTTGCCTGAACTATATCTCTGTTCGTTTTCTCTTATGTGAAGTCCGACTAACAGTTAGTTGTTCTGGCTTCGCAGGTCAAGGCTTGACCTTGGACGTGGGTGGCTCCAATTCTTCGGTTCTCAAACCCTCCAGTTCTTTCCTGGTAGCCTCTGTCACCGTAGTCTTTAGATTGTCACTAGGGTTTATAGTTTATGTTGGTTGGTCGTGCTTCAACGTTCATTTGATTGGCTCTTACTTGTGTCGTTATACGACCTGGGCTCCCCTCTGTTTACAGTACTAGTCTAGTAATTCGTGTTTGTTGAACTTTTTGGTTGGTCACGAGGGTTTCACGATGTCAAACCCTTGATCAGGGTCTGCTCCGTCTCTTGGTCGTTGTTTCTTCCATTTATTCCAACAATGTAATACTGGACTTTCATGTAATAACAATCATATATTTTTTTGTTTCGTTGGAAATGAAAAGAAAGGGTTTTTAACATACTGTAATGAATTACCTCTATTTGGGGTTTGTCCAAACGATATTCAAATTCTGATTTCTCGTTCAACTGGTTTGCTATGTTGATTTTCTTCTAGCCACGTGATTGTTCACTGTTTGTCCGTTCTGGTCATTGGAAACTCGTATGCGTTCAACAATACTCTGTTTCTTAAGAGAGGAAAAATGTAAAGCTGTATGCCTGCACTTTGTTTGTCATTACTGAATTGTTTAACGATTGGGAAACATAGATACACAGTATGAAGACAATATTACAGATGGATGGATGATAAATTTGTTCTCTGTCCTTCCTCTTATTACTTGTATGCAAAAATGCTTAACCTTATCAATGATTTTTGATGTTACATTTATGTTCTTGGTCTACAGTTACTTGAACTGTGTAGTTACTTTTTCAGTTGTAAGTCTTTAGTTACATAACTGTTCAAGCATTCGGTTCTGCTTATATGGCAAGATTTTACATTGGACACATTTGTCTTTTTCCTTTAAAACGATAGAAGAATTATTAACCTATTGTTGATTAAAATAAACAAATAAATGACCCTAACCGACCAAACTGTCATTGACTAATACTGAGATTAAAAATAAAAACAAAGTCCTACATCCTACTTTGACAAACTGTTCATAAAGAAAACCAATATGCTAATATAACTCTCCACCTTGGCAGAGACCAACACCCGATCATGGTGCCCTAGCTGGATGCTCCTGCATCAGAGCCCCAAGAAATAGAAAATAAATTGTGTATTTTGGATCAACAACAGGATACTGCTTAGATTAGTAAGATACTAGTAGGCTCTTGAGTCTCAAACCTACTCTTGAGTTTAGGGGAGGCATAAGCATAGATAGTTGATTATTACATTGGGTTTGTGATGGATTATGTTTCACCCTTAGAAGAAAGGGCAGGCAATGGAGAAAGGGCAAGGTTCTTCGACGAGAAGATGAGAAATTTGTGTTGGCTAAAGGCATATGTTGTTGCAGTTTGTCATCCAAAACAATGGAGAAAGGACAGTGTCGGCAACATCATCTGCACAAGGGTTTGGCACTGCGACGTTTGTCTCTGCTATGAGTATGAACACATCATCCCCTTCTCCAAAGGTGGAGAGATGACAATTAAGAACTGCCAAATTTTGCAGTGAAGGGTCAATCGATCTAAAGGGAACAAAGATCAACTCGATAAAACTATTTTGGAACAATATTCATGTGACCTTAAATTTACAGATAAAGAGTTGGCTGTTATCGAGATCGTTGTCTATGGAAATGTGATATGACCACGGCTTCAATGTCGGTGCAAATTTGTAATAGAAAAACCCTCAGATGGCATGCGAATTGCCATATAAAGAAACATAATAGATAGAGAAGATTGGTTGCCTGGTGCCATGTTGATGGTCACGTGCAGGTGAACAGACAACAGGTTGCCATGAAATGAATTTGAAAATTGGAGAGTGGTGGGTTTAGGAATTTTTTTGATGATTGCAGGGATTTATGCCTCTGGCTCATTATTCTTATGTATGCTTCTCTTAAGAAATTAATAGTGATTCAAAGTTCAGTTAATTACAACAACACAAAAAGAATGTCAGGTTGGATTTTATGGTTTCACAGTAAGATACCATCAGGTTGGATTTTATGGTTTCACAGTGAGAGACCATCTGATGATGTAAGTCAACTCAGACAGAAAATACGATCTGGTAGTAGAAAACTTAGGAAGTGAAAGCTCATCCGGATGTTCTCAACTCGGCTCAATAAAATCATTATTAATAAGTGCATAGCCAATGAAGGCCAATAAGGTGCAGGAAAACTCGTGAGACACCCCTTACAGGTACTTATCTAGGTCCAGTAAGAAGTGCTGGTGTATAAGCCCATATACGGTTCACGCTTATATATTTAAAATAAACATATCTAAAACAAATAGGTGCAAGTGCCGAGAGATGTGAGTATTTAAAGTTTTTCTGGTGCAAAAGAAAGAGTTGTGGGTATTCCTGGGAGATTTCCTTATGAAAAAGGAAGAGAGGTCGGTATTCAGAAGAGAAATTTGAACCCTGCCTTGATGCTCAGTGAGATAGACCAATCCATCCCCATTTTTTTAGGTCAATCCACCCCATGGAAAAGGTTTCATGAAAACTAATTACAAATCAAATATAAAAACGCGCACACTGGTTATCAAATTGGAATTGTCAAATTCATAAAGTTGTTTCATTCCTTTTAATGAGGCTTCATTTGTCACAGTGTCACTTTAATCTTTTTTATGAGACTTCATTTGCTGGAAAGGATAATTTCAATATTTTTGTTATTTGCTATTGGCATTGATTTCTCAACCTATACCACTGAGCATTTATTAATGTATAATTGTTTTGCATTTTATTTATTTTTATTAGTTAAAAATTATTACATAGATAATTATCATTCTTGTATTAGGGTTTTTGGTTTATATTTATTTATTATTTTAAAATAAACATACACTCTTAGAAAATAAAGCTAATATTAAAAAAATCATATTTTCATAATTCAATAAAATCTTTGAAATATTAATTTATTAATTTATATATATATATATATATATATTATTTTAATTTAAATTATAATTAAAGTAAAAAATTTAAACTGACGAAAACCTACTATAGCGTTTTGAGGATCGATCGCGCGTCCATCTGCTGCTAGCCGTGGCCGCTTGCCCTGGTTGGGGCTCCCAATCTTGATCGGCATGGAGGCGCAGACTCCCCCACAGGGGCCTCCCTCCCCTCCTCCGCCCTCTGCCGCTGAGGCGTTCAAAACTTTGTTGGCCTCTTTGCCAAAGAAGAAGATCACGGAAGCTGCAAAGTTTGTGAAGAAGCTAGAGGATATCCCTGAGATCGCCCTTCCGCCAGAAGGACCAATCCAAGTAGCTCTATCTCTGGCAGATCGTGCCCTTGTTGGCCAGTTTACAGGTCTCTGGCCTTCCCCGAAAACCACAGAGAACTGGGTTGCCAGGAACTGGGCACCTTTGATTAAAGGCAAGGTAACCTCATTCTTCCTCGGGAGAGGATACTTTTTGTTCGAGTTTACTGCAAAAGAGGACAAAGATCTCATCTTCCGGAATGGCCCTTACTTCATGGGGCCCCAAGGCCTGTATTTGAATAAATGGACGCCAGACTTCGATTTGGCGGTGGATGTGCCTACAACTGTCCTGGTGTGGGTAAGACTCCCTAACCTCCCAGTACACTGTTGGAATTGGGATTCTCTGAAGCACATAGGGAATACCCTTGGCAAATTTATAGACAAGGCGAACAGTAAAGATCAGTACGACTGCGCCAGAATTTGCGTGGAGGTAGATCTGGAGATCGGACTACCAGAAGCCATCAAAATAATCGTAGGCCCCTGGACTCATATACAGAAACTGGATTATGAGCAGCTGCCGTTTAAATGCCGAAAGTGCCATGTCTATGGACATTTCACCAGAGATTGTCCGTCCAATGGTGTGGAAGAAAAAGGGAAGGATGAGGGATGGAACCAGGCAAAGTGCTCCAAAACCTCGCACAAGAAGAATGTCGTGCCCCGCCTTTCGAAGACCGTGCCTATCTAGATTGGTTTCTTAAGAGCCTTCTAGCACTCATTGGAGAAAATGTCGCGCCCCATTTTCCTCAAACCAAGGAAGAAGCTCTCCAAACGGCTCTAAGATATGACCTGATTTATGCGCAATCAGGTTATGTCTATACCGTCATTCCAGACCTCCCTTGTCTTGGAAGTGCCAATGCACCGAGGGCATCCTACGTCACCAACGGTATCATTGGAACCCTTTCACAGCCTTCACCATATACTCAACAAAGTTATGGATATCTGCAAGGGGGCACCAGTTCCTCTAACACTCATGCCCCTCCTACTAGCAACATGTTTTCAGGACCCCAACCTATCTACCAAACTGTTGCTCCTCCTTATGCACAACTTAGCGCTCCAACCCCTCAAACATTAGTGCTACAACCTCCCATGCATCCTCAGCCCCAACAGCCACCACCCCCTCAGGGCCAGTTGTTTGCGCAGCAGAGTGCGACCAATCCCCAAAATTCGAAGAAAAAGAATAAGGGGAAGGGTAACAAGGGTAATCAAGGTAATCAACCTAGTGAACCCTAGGGGAACCAGCCTAACACCAACAACTAGCAACAGGGTAACCAACCCAAGCAGAACAAGGCTATTCATACGAACAAGCCTTGTGCATGTTGTGGTGTACATGGTCATTATACACATGAGTGTCCTCTCTTACACTAGATGTGCCAAATGTGGGAAGCTAAAGCAGCTTTTAGAGGTCAGCAATCGCCTCAGAATCATGCACCATCTCAATAGGCAGTGCTCACAAATTCTTTCCCTCAGCAAGGATTTGTTGCTGCTCAACCTCATCCAGCTCAAGCAGCCCATCCCCCCCAACCTTCTAGTCCTGGTGACTACGAGATCCTTATGATTAACTCTGATGAGGTTAACCCCTCCAATATCAACCTGCAAACTTGGTCGCATCAATATGACAAGCCCTCAACTTTGTCCGCCAATGAGACCAAAACTAAAGTATCTGTTGAGCCTCTTATGACACCAAATGGTCCGTTATAGATCCCTCAACCTAAAGTTGAGGCCATTCCCAAGATCCCAAAGGGACCATTACGTCGTAATGCAACTTCTAACTGAGTTTCCCATACCTATAGTATATTAGACGACTTGGCACAATCACCTGCTGCCATGTTGATGGTAGAAGTCCTCCAGTCATGTCCATCTCAAAAGACAGCTCTACTAATTGCCTTGGGTGTAGTAGATCCTTCTGACGATCATCTAATTGTCTTTCTAGTTGATACATCAGAAAATCCCCCATTGCCTTCATCCTTTGCTTTCCAGATACGAGTCTGAGTCCGTAATGCCATCATCTCCCGATGCATTATTAATGAAGGTGCATCCACCTGTGTGATGTCCGCTGCTATTTGGAAACAACTTAAGTCACCTGAGTTGTCCCCCTCCACCATCACTTTGCGTGCTTGGGATAGACACTCCTCCCAACCCCTTAGCATGTACCGCAGCTATCTAGTGACTCTTGTGGGAAAGACTGTCCATGCTGACATTGAAGTCATTGATGCCCCTTTGGATTACAACATTCTCTTAGGTCATAGTTACACATATGCCATATCAGTTGTCGCGTCTGCGAGGTTCCACAAGATGTGCTTCCCCCACAAAGGGAAGATCGTTACCATCAATTAATTGACTTTCTACGATCTGACACCCCTGACCTCCCCCAAGTCCATTATCTCGTCGGTGTTCGATAAACAGTCTTCAACTCCTCTCACCAGTGTTTCACCCAGAGTTTATAAAGATTCCTCTTTGTTGGGTGCTTTCCCTGGTCCTCCCCCTCCCATCTCAGAGCCTAACTCTATGAGTGTTTGCATGTTACAAGCGTCACGGGCTACCCTTAAGCAGTCTGGTACACCTGATCAACAGCTAGCTCCTCAACACCCTGTTGTTGCCCTCCCATCTGAGCCCTCTGGATCCACCCCCCAGGACCTCCTTCGTTTGTGGGTGCCTCTCCTATGTTTCCACCAACATTTGTTCCTCCAGGTCTAGGAGCTATTCCGCCAAGACATTACCCTGCAAGCCATATAACTTTCTTATTTCCCCCTTTGGGATCACATGACTCTGGGGATCCCAATATGGTACATCGATCCCCTTGCAAGCTTTCCACCTGGTCAGCTACGACCTTATCATGCTTTGACCCTAGTTCAACCAGTCCTTATGGCCCCTGCTGCTGCTTCAGTTCCATCACAACCTCAACTGGAATCCACACCTGTTGTGAAAGCATTTGGCTAGGGGGCAAAGATAAAATGAAAGAATCAAAATACAAGGCTCCCCAAGCTCCTCCATCCCATAAGGCCCCAAATCCGTCACCTCCATGCGCTTTGTGTAAAGTTGTTGGGCACGCCACCAATAATTGTCCCGAGATTCCTCAACTCAAACCTTTAGTTCATGAAACGTTCCCTGAGTCAAATATCCCTGAAGTCCATGTTAACTTATCGGGACCACCTAAGAAACTCAAAAAGTTGCGCAAAAATCACCCTTGTGCCTTGTGTGATCATCATGGTCACTATTCCCATTGTTGCCCTCGTCTCGATGAATTTCGTGACTACCTTGAAGCACTTCGCGAATATGAGGCCACTCATAGTGGATCATCTACTCCTCTACCCGTGGATTCTGGTACCACTGGTCAACCAAAACAGGGGGACTGTGGTCCTACCCTTCTGATCCCTCCTCGTGACGTCGAGATGACGGACACCATAGGCCATATCCTTTACCTGTCGTCATCCTTGAGTTCCTTGCAGCCAAACCTTTCTGAGGTTTCTATGTGCGCTTCTATCGAATCTCTCTCGACAGAATCCCAGGTCTCAACATCCGTAGATCCTCCGTCTACTACCTCTTCGTCTACCATTCTAGATGATGCAAATGTGAACCTTCTTTCTCAAGTTGATGCACCAAGTAACATCGCCGCATCATGTAGTCAATCTCCTTCCATCTGCCCATCTCCCAGCCTGATGAGTACACCATGGAAGCTATGTCTACTCATGATTACCCTTGCTCTTAAGCAAGGGGGCATCTTTTTCGGAGGGTTCTAAAGGCCATTTCCTTCCTAATTATCCTGATGCGCTCTACCTCAAGAAATTTCACTCATAGCACATCCCTTTGATCTGCATGTTTTTATTTCTGCCATGAAGTTAGGTAGATTGTATCATCTCATCCGTTGTCTTTTGCACCTTTCAGATGGATCCATCATCCACACCGTATATTGGTCATGCCGATGATGCGAGTTGCTTCTCCCAGAATCTAGCCTCAACAGCCTGGGCTATTTTTACCCCCTTGCATACGTTAGTCCTTTCAAACGGTGTGTGCATTGGATCTGCCACCAATAACAAAGTTGAATATGATGTAGTGATAGGTTTGTTAGTCGATGCCCTTGCTCATCGCATCCTCCATCTTCATGTTCGTTTGGATTCCTTGTTACTTATCATGCAATTGAATGGTGTGTATCATGTGCATAACCAAGTCCTATTTAGAAAATATCTATGAGTTAAGTTGTTGGTACGTGAATTTGAAACCATTACATTCAGTCATGTTCCTAGAGCCCAAAATAACTATGTAGATGCCATTGCAAACAACATTCTAGATTGGCATTTATCACATGTATACCACAGAAGATAACCATAAATAAAACAAGTGGTGAACCATCATCGTCATGTAAAATGCATAATCATATTATGTATCATAAAAGTGTTTAGAGCCATAGCTATAAATACATCTGACATGCCCATAGCATGTTACAAAAATCACAATCAATGGGACCCACATGTCCCTACATCTAGTCACTGTCTGATGGATCTCGTGCCAAAGGCTCTACTCCACCTACACATAGATCACGTATTGCCTGACCAGCCTTCGCCACGCGCCTCACGATACCTTGCCACTCTGAGGGAAGACCGGTGCACTCATCTGTGTACTGATCCTCTAAGTCATGCCATCCATGCTCTAAAACTCTAGTCAAGAGTACGTCAAACCTACGATGAATATCAACGAGCAGTGTAGTATCCTCTGGACCCTGATGTGACGATGATGTCCCCCGATCTGTCGGCCCAGGCGCTGCAGCTCGGTATGCATATCCTTTCAGCTTTACCGATGCTATATCTGCATACAACATATTTTACACTCAATACCATATACATGTGATAAACATATGAAATGCACCATAAGAATAACAACTTAAAACTTACTGTCTGGTCGCCATGCACGCTCGGGCGGAAGTGGAAAGCCAGGATCCCCCTGATAATTCATCCCGCTATAAGGGTAATCGTCAATGTAAAGGGGCATCTGATCCCAATGTGCGAAAAACTTGGGTCGGAACACCCGTCTGACTCCCCCCCCTCCTCCTCTCTGCAATAGCAGCCCCCAACAGCGCATCCCGGGCTCCTGTAGGCCCCCATCTTGAATCTTCACATGAGGATGGATAGTGGGTATCTTCTCAAAGAAGAACGCACACAGTACTATACCAAAAATCCAGTCACAGTTCACCTGCCTCTTGCAAAGACTCAACTGTTGTTTCACCGACGATAGCACCATTTGGGCCCACCCATAGTAGGTCCGACCAAAACACTCTCGACCAACATCATATGTCCACCAGTGATGTGGTGGAACGCCTAGCTGCCCAGGACCTATAGCACAACTGCGGTAATAGCCTATATATCTAGCCTCTCTAGATCAACAAGCGGGATAGTCGTGCCCTTGACACAAACATGCAAATCAATCCAAATTGGAGGGAAAACGTCCTTTCATAGAAAAATCCCCAATTTTTCTATTGCCCATTACAACTAGATCGTAGCTCAGTTTGAAGAACTGTTAGCACTATTGGAAAGATATCACTGAGCTCTATAATGCGTCTTCCTCATTTTTTGATGTTTGACACTTCACCAGGAAGCCTTAGCTGCGCAGGACCTGTAGCACAACTGCGGCAATAGCCTTTATATCTAGCCTCTCTAGATCAACGAGCGGGATAGTCATTCCCTTGATACGAACATGCAAATGAATTCAAATTGGAGGGAAAACGTCCTTTCATAGAAAAATCCCCAATTTTTCTATTGCCCATTACAACTAGATCATAGCTTAGTTTGAAGAACCGTTAGCACTGTTGGAAAGATCTCACTTAGCTCTATAATGGGCCTTCCTCATTTTTGATGATTTGACACTTCACGAGGAAGCCTTTTTTTTTTTTAAAGGTCACTTTGTCGTCTCTCATAATCGAATTTCATCATAAAGCGACACTTGTAGTTTAAGGTCCACCTCCTGTTAATACTTGTCTTACCATATGTCGACTTTCGTCATTAATAACCATAATTTACTCATGTTTTGATGGTCCCCACTGGGCCTAGTCTGTGTGGCAGCGTCATCGAGTCAAACTTGTTCAGAGCATTCGCGATGAGTCACCCTTTCATTCTTGGAGTCTATTTCATGTCCCACTATATCATGTCACAGTATTCCATCCATATTTGCATATCGTTCATCCTATGTTTCCCATTTTGGCCTCCAGTAATACTGTCCCCATCCCCTCCGGAATTGAGTCAGTTGCTGCCAGGTCAACCATGCACTTTATGCTCTAACAAGGGCAGTCATCTGTTTGTCCCTCAGTCCCACTTTCTCCCCATTATCCCTAGTGTCAGTCCATCAGTCACATTACTATTTTCCCTCATGCTTTAGTTGAGGATCCTCATTGCCTCATCTATCGCGAGCCCTATTCTGTCGACATCAGCTCATTTATTCTAGAAGAACGACCTAGAGGGCGGTGTATCTTGGTTCCAGCTTCCATTTTGTTTGGCGCCTTGGATAGAGTAGAGGGATTCAATATTTCCCTTTGACTTGGTCGTTTCATGTTCATGATTCATACACTTGATGGTCCAGTGATGTAGCAGATTGTACCAGTGATTCCTAGGTGTGTGTGTGAGATGTTTCAGACCTCATGAGGGGGTGGCCCTTCAGGTAACCCCCCACATGCCCAGATGCATACCTACTATGCTACAACCTCATATGCAGTTCCGCAGAGTTGATGGGTTTAGTTCCTACCGATTGCAGTGTTCATAGCATGCACGTCTCCTCCAGATGATCCATTCAGTTTTGCAGAGCCCTTCCTTGTTCAACAGGGCTTCTCTGGTTGTTCTACCCTCCCTCCCACCCATTTTTTGAAGGAAGGGGCTTTGTATCTCATGTACTCAAATATTATTGTATTCAGTCCTAACTCATGTTTTTCCAGGTGCATTATGTATATGGGACACGTTGTATTATTTTATGGCTTTGTTATGCAGGCATGTCATGTACCATTCAGCGTGTACTTCATTGCTCAGTTTTATATTTTTGGGCGAACCATTATTTTTGTACTAAGTTATCTCGGCTGGTATGGGTATGCCTTCCCCGCCTCATTGAGGTCTGGTACCACAACATGAAAGGATACTTGCATTAATCTCGCCCCCTCTGTCCCTATCCTCTTTCAATTCAACTTTATCGATCTCTCTCTCTTTCTGACTCCCTTATGTTGTCTAGTGATTGTGTCTTTACAACATACTTCAGTCATACGTTTTGCTCCTAACACTCGTACGTTGGGGCGCAATCTGTTATCACCAAAAAATTGACCATCTAGCCTAATTTACTAGATGGATCAAAGTACACCATGTAAAACCAATTTTACCATAGTAAAATGGCTTTCACTCTCAGAAACTACTTAATAAACCACTTTTGTTAAGTAATTTATAGTTAAACCCAAGAAGAATAATTAAATAAATCACTATTCATTTGATTTTCTTCTAGGAATAATTAATTAAACCATTGTTCAATTATTATTCCTTGTCATATTCGACCCAATCATGAAAAATAAACAGATAAATAATTAAGTATCTTATTTTTCTCTAAGAATAATTAATTAATCACTAATTAATTATTATTCTTTGTCAAATTTGATCTGAAAATGGATTGTACTTGTTTAAGGGTGCAAGGTATCCATTTCCCATAATTTCAAATGTGAGCTGTACACTCCAAGCGACCTCTGAAAATGTGAAAACTTCTTATTTCTTATACAGAGATAGACTGTAGGGGCATTCACCGGACATGTCAACTCTAAAGAGAAGATGAGTTCCAGAGGCTACCTGGCCCTCTACAGGCTCTGCCTAAAGAAATAACGAAGTAAACACTTAGAAATCTTTGACATACACATACTTGAAGTTTGATGTCTTGCGGAATAAGACAAATAACTTTCTGCAGCTGAATAGGTGATTATGTGTGTATGCATGTTATGTATATTTGTTGTTTAACACTTTATATCAGTTTTGTTTAGCATATCATCTTCAGCAAATAAAGACATCAAAATGATAAAGCAGTTCACCCCCCTCCTGGGCTACATCTGCTGGACCAAGCCTCTCAAACTAGGATTGTCCTCTTGTATTAAAAATGCTACAAAGGCTAATACAAGAATATGAGTGTCTCGAAAGAAAGAACTGACTGTAAATACAGAATCAGAAGATAGGAATTAGCTAAACATGCTCTTTCCCAAACACTAAACAGTGAATTTGTACATTTTACAGTACTTTCCCCAATTGGCCCTTTAAACTTGCATGGAGAATTTCGAGGTGAAGATGACCTCAATTGGTTATGAAACCTCTGCCATTAGACTTAGAAGGTCGAAAATAATAGACATAGGCTTTTGAATCACCAAAAATGGATGAACATAGCCCCTAAACAGCTCAAGCACTGAAATGGCCCTAGTGGCCCTGAAAGCTTCCTTGAAGCTAAACAGTGAGAAGAATGCCTCAACAGGAAAAACAAGCTATAGAAATGGATTTAGAATGCTGAAAACCTTCAGGAATGACCTTCGTTCCACATTCACTGGCTGCACAATTCCCAATGCAGCTCCCAAACTGATTTTGCCCTTGTGGCTCCTAGAACTTCCATGAAGTTAAAACACCTGCAAATGACCTCAGATGGCGGTGAAACCTGTGCCAATGGCTTCAGAAGGTCGAAGAGACCCAAAATCAAAAAAAAAAATCGTCCAAAACGGACTTTCCTAGCCAAAGTTATGGCTCATTAAAGTTTCTCCAGTCTGCCCCTAGAAAAACTCCACATAACTTTAGTTAGGCCAGATAGGCCCGCCAATTCCTCCGCCATGCTATCAGGCAATTAACTCCATTAAATCCCGCATGTGTCCAAAAATTTGGGCGGTTTGTTTGCATGGGATTCTGTGCCAACAGTTAAGGGTCTAGGCCCACGGTTTTGGGCGTAAGGGCATTTGGAATGGGGGCTGGCCCCCTTAGGGCCCTGCTCAAACCACGTTTAAACTTCAAAAAATGTTTCCACCACACATATAACAAATGTGGCCCTGGTGGTGCCTTGGTAAGGTGTGGCATTTGTGTAGAGTAGGTTGTGGGTTCAAACCACAATTCCACCAAAAGTTTTAACATGCGCCCATTATTGCTGATGTCATCATGGGCCACGTGGTGCGCTCTGGGCCTGCCACATGGCAGCTTCTGATTCGCTGTCCAAAAGAAATATTCCTTGGAATATTCCAAGGAATATTCTTTTTTTAATTTTTTTGAAAAAAATAAAAAATTAAGGGTTATTGGGCGATTTTGTTTTTGGCATAATTTTCTCATACAGCGACCGTTTTTCGAACCGTTTGCGGTGCCGGAATCAGGAAACAAGCTCTATCCGTCATTCAGGTTTAAACCAGTTCTAAGCACTTTCATTTTTGACCATTTTACGACACTTGGTCCTGAGCTCCTGATCAAAATTTGACTAAATCCCTTAGGAATAATTAAATAAATCATTATTTGTTTATTATTCCTTAACTAATTCCTTGTGATGATAAATAAATCATTTATTTATTTATTATTTCTAAATAAAAGTTTAAATTTTTTTCCCTCTTAAACAAATATAATAAAATATTCCATGTGGTTATTCCAAGAATGAGATCAATAATATTTTATTATTGCTCATTATTCGAGGATAACTCAATATTTTATTATAAATAGAAGGGTTTTCCATTCATTATTGACTTTTGAATATTTTCATTGTTGCACTCACTGTTGTAACTCTGATTATTTTTATTGTCACACACCATATTTTTGTTGGGTTTACACATTATAGAGGAGAGACACTCTACACAAATTGAAGACGTTTGAGGATAGCCAAGAACCCATCCCATAAAGGGGGACTGGTAACACTTATTTGTTCCCTTCACAGGTGTTATAGTAAAACTATTCTTTGTATATATTGTTTCCATTGGATGATTGGAGTTATTACTCTTTCTTTTTGTTGTTTAACTATGATTGTGGCATAGATCTGGACTTTGGCAGGTTTTGTTTCTATCAGTTGTTGTAGATCTACAATGTTTAGCGGCCATTTATATTGTTGAGATTGTTTCTCATCCACAATCTTAAGTGGGTTATTTTTGTACATCTTTGAGAAGAAAACACTACAACATGAGTGATGCCAAAGCTCAATCTCCTTAACTCAGAGGAAAAAGTGGTTGGAATTCGGTGGACTCTCTAGGTCTAGCTGGTGACATTATAGCAAAGTGGGATCGTTTTATTGATCTTTTGGCATCAAATTTTATTTCTTTCAATGGTAACACTTCAGGCTTACTATTTTAGTCAACGAATACATAGACAAGCCAATTCATTGCAAAGTTGGCATACAAAGCTTGGTTTGAAGATTCCCATGTTGGACAATAATTATGGTGGTGGAAGTCAATATGGAAAGTAAAAGCCTTATTCAGATCAAAGCTCTTCCCTTTGCCAGCTCCCATTGACAAGATTCTTACCTGGGATGTTCTTCAGAAGAGAGGTTGGTTTGGGCCGAACAGGTGCATGTTGGCATATTTGTCATTAATGGCAAAGGGTCAAAAAAGAGTGTTAGTTTATGTATGCACCCCACAACAGCAATTGATGATATGCTTGTTGTGGATGCTTGATATGCTTATATTTATGGAATGCTTGTGTTGTTGAGTATGTGTTTCTTGTTAGAGGTTGCTTGCATATGGTGTGATTATGATGCTATGTTGTAGAGGTTGAAGAATAACAGATATGTTGCTTGTGGATGGAGATGTTGATCATTGTTGTTGTGATGCAAGGTGCATGAAGAAGTTGGGAAAATGTTTATGGCAAATATTGTTGATGCTTGGTGAGTTGTAGTATGAATGCTCAGTTACATGGTCTTATGTTATCCCTATAAAGTTACATGGTCTTGGCATTATGATGGTGTATTTAATCATTATAGGTGGCTGAAAATAATAATTGGTGGAGCATTTATTTTTGTATTAATATTCAAAATCTGAAAATGTGTAAAACGAATTAGTGGAATGCAAAGAGGCAAGACTATTCACTTCATATTCTTGTGTGGAATACTTACAACCAACAAACTATCTTTATAAAAATATGTGTTTTTGGAAGACTGAATGGTTAGATAGGTTAGAGAGTGTATGTGAAAGACTTGAGTTGTTGTTCACAAGTTACCTGGCACATGTGAAATAGATTTGAGGAGGAGAAGACGCAAAGATAGAGATGGACGCATGCAGAATTATTGTCCAGGTAAAGCAACACATTATATTCTTTTATGTATCAGGGGGTTATAGTCTCCTTTCGAGTTGTAGCTTGAAAAGGAACATATCAGAGCCTATTGAGGTAGGATCCTCATGTGGATTGTAGCCTACAATTTTTTTTATGTAAGTGGGAGTTGAAGCTTCCCAACAAGTTGTAGCTTGTAGAATAGCAAAGAGTTTGGAGCCTCCAAAATCTTATGTGATAGAAGTAATAGGATCTTGTCTTTGCATCACTACAAACAAATTAGTGGTTTTCTCCCTTTATGGGTTTCCACTTATATTTTGTGTCCACATGTATGTTGATTTTATACTGTGGTTTAGATGTTACATGTTGTTTATATTTTAAATTGGTTGTTCATAAGGTGTTATGCTGCTAATTTAGTGGTTCAAACAAATATTTAAAGGAAAAGTAAATAGGAAATTTGATGTCCATGAATGCACTAAATTGATTCACTCCCCCTCTTAGTTTAGTCAAGTTTCCAACAATTTGTATCAGAGTTGGTTCCTTCTATGTCAGCTTAATCACTCTAAGGTAGACTTGGTTGAATATGGACGATCAAACTGTACATGTGCTTAGTACTGCAAACTTTTAGGAATGGAAAGAGAGAAAAATATGAACTAGTAGCCTATGGGCCTAATCAGAAGCTCAAGTCCAAGTCATGAAAAAGGCTCAAAATTGAAAGTGTTCAAAAACACTTGCAACCTGAACGACCGGATACGCCTCGTCTTCCTTATTCTGGCGCCGCCAACGGTTCGAAAATCCGACACCATATGGAGAAGTTATTGTATTTTGAAATTTGTCCAATAACTTGCAAAAATTGCATTTTTGGAATATTCCCCAAAATATTTTGTTTGGGTGGCCAATCGATGAGCGCCACGTCGCCCCAAGTCTGCAATTGTGGTCAGCAAAAATTTTGGCACTTCACAGGAATCGACCGCGAGACCTCCTACCTAGGAGCCCACAGGGCTAACCACCCAGGCTACGCATTGATTCTTAACTACCATATGTCGCGGTTTATATTTAATTTTTGACAAACCTCAGTTGGGCGGAGAAGGGGCCAGCCCCTTATGCATATGACCTGGGAGCACGGAACCAAGCCTAAACCCCGGCGGCTAAACAAACTACGACGATTATGGTGGTCACATGTGCTAATTCCGCTGGTGGTTAAGGGTCTAACTGACAGTTTAGTTGGTGGAGGTTGCCAAAAATGGCGGATTTTCCATATTTGTCGGAGCTAACTGGAGTTCCTCCACATTTAGTGGAGTTTTCTTAGGCCAAACTGGACAAATCTTCAGTTAGCCATAACTTTGGCTAGGAGAGGCCTTTTGATGCGATTTTTTATTTTTATTTTGGGTCTCTTCAACCTTTTGGACTCAATGGAGCAGGTCTGAAGTCTAACAGAGGTCATCTTTAGAGGTTTAAGCTACGAAGAAGATGAAGGAGCCATCAGGGCCTTGAAGGAGAAGGCTGTGTATTGGACTGTGTTTCTCTGTTTAAGGTAAATGAACAGGAATTCTTAGCTATTTCATACCTTTTGAATCTGTTTAGATGGTTTGCAGAGCCTGTTAAGAACATTAGAAAGCCGAAAAGCTTCATTTAAGTTCTAGAGGCCATTTTTGTCGATTTTTCCAGTGGCAGTGTAGGGCCTAGCTAGGGGAGCTAGAGGACATTTGCAGCGAACCAGTGGTCATTCTTGACTAAAAACATCATTCTGAATCCATTTATAGAGGTTTCAATGAGTATTAAAGACTTTTAGAGGTCGAAAACTCAACAGAGAAGTTTTCCTTGACCCGAGTGCCAGGGGGTGCCCACAGTGTGTGTAGGCAAAACTGGAGCAGCCAGAGGTCGTTTCTGATGAAAAAAAACTCTATATTGACTATTTCAGTCATTTTGGAACCAATAGAAGTGGTTTCAGATCATTTTGAGTACTTCTACAACTCGAGAAGTTGATGTGAAGTCGTGGGCAGCCCTAGGCAAACTGTGGAGGAGAGCCATTTTTTGGGATGTTGTGCTTGATGTAAGCAATTAATCAGTTGGTAGTTGGTGTCTAATCATTATTGGATACAATAGTAATGGTTTCATTGATAGAAACAGAAATCTGAGGGAGTTTGTGCCATTTAGAAGCTCAGAGAAGCTTAGTGCACCGACAAAATGATGTGTATCCATGGAAGCCTTAAGCTGTTTGCAGGAATTGGACAGCCATTAAAGGGATTTAAAATGGTATTCTTAGCCCTTTGAATCATTTTTGTATTCATTGTGGTTAAGTGTGGAGCTTGTAAAAGAATTTAATTACCTTAATCCAAAAGAGTCTAGTCATGTTGATGAAGCTCAAAGGAGATGTAGCCCAAGAGTTGGGGTGAACTCCTATATTATATTGCTGTTGTGTTTTGATATTCTATGGCTGAATTATGTTGCTGATATATATGTTAAGTTTTAGCAAAAACAAATAAACTTAAAACACATAAACAGAAGAAAAGACATACACCTCTTTCAAGCTAAAATTCCGCATAACGTCAAGTTCAAGCAAGGTTTTTTTTAATTAAATCTGAGTGTTTACTTCTATTATTTCTTTAGGCAGAGTCTGTAGAGGGCCAGGTAGCTTCTGGATCTCATCCTCTCTTTAGAGGTGACATATCCAGTAAATTCCCCTACAATCTATCTCTGTATTAGAAATAAGAAGTTCTCACATTTTCAGATTTAAACTTGGAGTATTTTTGCACTCATTTGCATACATGAAAATGGATACCTTGCACCCTTTTTCAAGTGCCTTCCATTTTCATATCAGGGCTTGATGTGTGGAAGTTAATGTGTGATGGATATAATAAAGATCCCGCCTCTACACAAGAACAACAATAGAATGCTCACGAAAAATGTGCAACGTATAAAATTTCCACAATATGGATCTTGAGACAATGATAGATCTCAAATATGCAAAAGAAATATGGGATAGGTTTCAGTTCATGCATGCAGGAGATACTAGTAGCAACATTGTAGAAAGGAGAAGAAAAAGGAGGAAAAAGGAAAAATTCCTCTAGGATAGAAAGTGTTCAATTAAGTGAGACTTATTATGCATGTAGTATACCTAGGGCGGTAATATGGGGTACAAAGGGAGGTACCCAAGGTAATAATGTGATGTAATAATAATAACTAAATGGGCCTTAGTTCATAAATAAAGTGGTTAGCTCGCGTAATGCAAATGACCACAAGTAGTTAGGAAATAATGTGATAAGGCCATAGTATTGGATGTATGGTATTGAGAGATCTAGAGTAATTACCCATGATATTGTGTGTATGAAGCCTATATAGAGGCTAGAGACTCTCCATTGAGGGATGTCAAGTATTGTTTTGTATTGACATGCATTAGCTTGTGGAGTGATCTCATTCCTTAAGGAGTAGTTGTATGGTGTTACCCTACCTCGAGGGTTTTGGTATTTCTTGAACATATTTTGCATTGTTATATATTTGCAAGCCAGTTATACTACAAGTGGTATCAGAGGTCTTTCTTGGGCAAAGCGGGAAGATTTGTTTTTTTCATTTTTTTGCAGGAATTTTTTGGGCGGCAAGTTTGTAAATCAAATTTGAAAATTTTGGTTAAAAAAAAAATTGTACAAACGAATAGAATGTATAGATTCCTTGCAAAAAAATATTCAAATAAAAAAAATAAATAAATAAATAAAATAAAATAAAATAAATAAATTTCGGTCGAATCAATGTCTGGATGAGGGAGATATCACTAATTTAAAATAAGTTGTGTTGCAAAAACATTTTCTGATGGCAATTCGTGGACGACAACTCTACTATTATTTTTTGCAGTTTTTGTGCATAATTTCGGAAAACAGATTGTAGATATGATCTCTTCTTGAAAATTTTTTCAATTTCACAAAAAAAAGAATCGGTCGAATCGGAGTCCAGATGAGGGAGAAATCATTGATTTAAAATCATCTCTTTTTTCAAAAAAAAAATACCGCGGGACAATTGCAGTGCAAATCTGAATTTCCAGAGTGCCCAGCTCAGGATTTCAATTACCCGAGAAGATGCAAAATGGTCATTCAATTTGTAAAAACAAGTTATAATAAGTATTATGAGTTATATTGACCGATTTATGCCCATTTTAAATTTTTGCCAAAGTAAGTGATTTTCTCCAAAGCCCTTACTCTATTTTAAGGGTTATAGCAAGATGATTTTTACAAGAAAATATAATGGCCCTACTATTGAAGAATTCCTAAAAAGTGAAGAGCCAACATGTACGAAGGTTTGGAAAGAGGCAGCATGGCTTAATTTTAGAGATGAGGCTGCCATATGGTGAGACTCACTTGATAGAAAAAAATGGTAAACCTTCCCGATGAAGAATTTGAAAAGAGTCATTTTGGACAAATTGTCTCATGCTAGAAAACAGGATAATGAAAAATATAAGGGGTTATTTTTTGTTGATATCTCCTTATTACATGTTCGTGGATGTATTAAAAAAGAGAAGATCATTGTGCTATCAATCCTAGTTGCCAACATAATTTTATCAATGTTAATTTGGCAAAAAAATTGCAAGTTCCAACAAAACACATTGAAAACACACTGGTTGATAATGAGGATGTTCAAATCTATAAATATTTGAAGATTTCTTTGGATAAATATGTGTTTCATTCTGATTTTTATGCTTCAGATATGGTTGATGTGGATGTTGTTTTAGGATACCCTTGGATGGAATCTATGGGTACTGTCAATATTAATGTGCAGAAGAAATTCATGAAGCTCTAGTATAAAAAGAAGAAAATTACATTACAAGATATTTCCATTAGGAACCAAGTAGAGACTGTGGAGGCATAAGCACAAAGCTCTAATGATACTGACAGATCAGATGATGAGCCTTTGATGGTCGACAACCAAACAAAAACATCAAACCAGGTACCATAAAAAGCACCAGACACCACTCAGGCACCAATAGTGGAGAAATTAACGAACGATATTCCATTAGTTAAAGCTTTAACATATCACCACCCACATCACCCAGCAAGACAATAAACAACAAGGTGGCAAAGAATTAGCAGCAAGGATGACAACACGTGGAAGGCACACATAGAAGTGCGATGATCCACCCATAAGATATCAATACAAAGGAACCACAAGAACCAACTTCCATCTCAAGAGAGCGAGGCACTAACCAGATCAAGTGTTCATCTTTCTTTGGGATGGCTAGATGCACGTGCATGGTACTAGTGGACTATTATTTTGAGTATATCTTATTATTTGTGCAAACTCTATTATAAAAAGAAGAAAAATAAATTACATGATATTTCCATCAGTAAACAGGTAGAGCCTAAGGAGGCCCAAGTAGAAAACACTACAGGTACTAACACATTAGATGAGGAGTATGTGGTGGAAGTAATAATGGTAGAAAAAAAACAAACATGAGGACCACAACAAGTACGCAATACTACTCAAGCTCCATCGAGTGGGGAATTGAAGAAAGATACACCACCATTTAAAACTTCAGCATATCACCACCCACACTAGCCAACAAGATAACAACCAACAAGGTGGCAACGAATGAGCAACAAGGACAACAACCCCTGGACGACACACTGAGATGTGTGATGATCCAACCACAATACATCAACACAGAGGAACCACTAGAACCAACTTGCATCTCAAGCGAGCGAGGTATCAACTAGATTGAGTGTTCACCTTTCTTTGGGATGGCCAGATGAACGTGCATGTTGCCAATGGACTACTCTTTTGAGTAGATATTATTATTTATGTTCTTCTCATGTTTAAGGACAAAACATGTTTAAGGGGGGTGGAATGTAGTATACCTATGGGGGATAATATGGGGTACATAGGGAGGTACCTAAGGGAATAATGTAATGTAAGGATGATAAATAAATGTGCCATAATTAATAAATAAAGTGGTTAACCCACATTATGTATGGGACCACAAGTAGTTAGGGAATAAAGTGATAAGCCCATTGTATTGGATGTATGGTAATTAGAGACCCATGGTATTGTATGTATGAAGCCTATATATAGGCTAGAGACTCACCATTGAGATATGTCAAGTATTATTGTATTGACAAGCGTATGGGTTGTGGAGTGTTCTCCTTCTTTAAGGAGTAGTTATATGGTGTTACCCTACCTCAAGGGTTTGATTAATAAAGATTTGAAGCTTCTATATTTTGTTCTTATATTTCTCTTGGGATTATTTGCATCTATTTGACATATTTGCAATTTTAATATATTTTAAGGTCAGATCTATTTGTTGGGCCCCTATAATACTAGTGATTACCCCATTACTATTGTAGTTGTGCCCCTATTGTCCCCATATTGTTATTATTGTGCCCCATAGAATCCCTCTATTGTTATTTTTGTGGCTTTATATTATTATTGTTAGGTCGGCTAGGTTATATTGTGACTCCTTAAACTCTTATATATAGAAAGGAGGTTTTGTCATTTGAATCATCCAAGAATTGTTCATTTATGTAATGTAAAGGAGGTTTCCCCCTCGAAGAGGCTGAATTTTAAGGCGTTGATCTATCTTTTCTATCTTTTTCTTGAGCTGGTTTCATAACATTTGGTATCAGAGCTTTGGATTCTAAGGTTTCGCTGCTCCAAACAGGTCATCGTGGCATTTTCGCTATAACTTTTTTCTGCGACGTTTCAGAAGCTAAAAAAAACCCATTTGAGAAGAAATCGCGCTAAAGCTCGGGTCCGAATTTCAGAGTTTTTTGCGCTATATTTGTGGAGATATGATCTGAGGAAGTTGGTCTTTTTGCAGACTCCTGAATTACATTCCAAACAGGTGACCTGGGGAAAATCATCATAACTTTCTCTCTGAGCATCGGATTGAAATTTTGTAAGAAGGTACAGAAAGAGGACAGACTGTAGTTTCCTGTATATATTTTTCAGAGCCAAAGGTCAAAACAGGGACACGTGGTACGTCATACAAGTTCGCTCTACTGAATTAGTCTATAATCAAGTCACTGTGGGAGATTTGGCATAACTCTTCATTGGAGAATCCAATTGGGATCAGACTAGTGGCATTGGAAAGAGGACACAGAGGGCTACCACAGGTCACAATTTCAGAATTGGATGATCCGAAATTACAGAGATACATCAGAGGCAATATCGAGCTCCTACAAAGTGAAAAAAGGTGTGTAGATTTTTTAAATTTTTGCTTAAGCTTGGTTTGAAAAAATATTTTGAAGGAATTCAAAGGGCATAGTAGAGCATTAGTATCGGTAACTGATGCCCCGAGGAAAGAAAATGCAAACACCTAGTAAGCAATCTGAAAGCTCTAGCATGACTCATGAAGAAGAGGAAGAAATGCTACATGATATATCAAAATTACAAGACCAAGTGCAACAAATTTCACTCTCACAAAAGCTAACAGAAGCTAAAATAAATGGAGTGGAATCTAAGATAAAGGGCATGGAAGCCAAGATTAACGATTTGAAGATAAATTTGAAGGCAGATTTGACAAATTTTCTACAAGAAATACTTACTAATGGTGAAAGGGGAGGAAAGGAAACTCATGATGCAAACAAAGGAAATGTTAATCATGATTTCATAGACTCTAATGTTGGATCGAAGACACACCATATTCCAAAAATCGATATGAGGAAGTTTGATGGCAAGGATCCCGCAACATGGATATTACAGATGGAGCAATTTTTCGATCTCAATAATGTGCAAAACACACAAAAGGTACGTATTGCAACTTTATATTTGGAACCAAATCAGTTTGTATGGTATCAATGGCTTTGCTCTCGTAAACAATTTATCACTTGGGCAATTTTTACGGAAGAATTGATAGCACATTATGAGGATACAAAAAGCAACACTTTTTTTAGCCAATTGATAAGTCTCAAACAAAAGGGTTCAATAATGGAGCACATTGAGGAGTTCCAAAAATTGAACATAAGGGTAAAAAATATTCCAGAGGAGCATAGGATTGATGTGTTCATAGGGTCTTTAAAGGATAATATCCAACATGATGTTCGCCTTTGGGAACCTGATTCATTAGAGAAGGCATTCAGGTTAGCAAGAAAAATGGAAAGCAAAATTATGGCAACCAGGAAGCATACCACTCACAACTATAAAGACGGAAGTGTTGTTGCCGCTAGTCTTCCACAACCTATAAGGTTGACACCACAACAATTGGAAGAAAAAAGAGCAAAAGGGCTTTGTTACAGTTGTGATAGCAAATACACTAAAGGTCATAAGTGTGCTGAGAAAAAATTATTCTACATAGATTGTGAAGAGGAAGAAGAAAAGGAGCAAGAAAGGTCAAAAGAAGAGGATATACTCAAGGAACAAAGCCTAGATGAAGAACAAATGAATCCGACCATATCTTGTAATGCATTGGCGGGAATTACCACTCCTCAAACCATCAAGATAGAAGGACAAATCAAGAAGAAAAAGGTAATAGTGTTGATTGATTCAGGAAGTACCCACAATTTTATTCATTGTAAGGTAGCAAAAGAATTGAATTGCTTCTTATATCCAGCACCAGAGTGTCAAGTGATGGTTGCAAATGGAGGAACAATAAATTGCTCTGGAAAGTGCCATAATATCAAGCTATCCATGGGAGAATATGTATTGACTAGCCCAATGCTTTCCATTCCAATGGGAGGTGCTGATGTTGTACTAGGAGTCCAATGGCTACAATCCTTGGGTACAATAGCTTTTAATTTTCAAGAACTTTTCATGAAATTTTCTGTGGAAGGAAAGGAAGTTGAATTAAGGGGTATTGCAGGGAAACCAGGAAAGATAATCAGCTCTATGGTATGACAAAGCTTCTAAAAAAGGAACAAAAGGTGTAATTGCACAATTATGTTCGCTAGATGTTTCCACATTGGAATCATCTATTTCTCCAGATCTCCAAAAAGTCTTGGACAATCATTCCAAGGTATTTGAGACTCCCAAAGGTCTCCCACCTATTCGTGATCATGATCATGCTATTCATCTGATTCCAGGAAGTGTTCCTCCAAACATCAGGCCGTACAGATATCCCTATGCCCAAAAGAGTGAAATTGAACGTATGGTTGCAGAAATGCTAGAGGCTGGTATAATTCAACCGAGTCAAAGTTCTTTCTCTGCTCCAGTAGTATTGGTGCACAAGAAGGATGGATCATGGCGCATGTGTCCGGATTATAGGGAGCTCAACAAGCTCACTATTAAAGATAAGTTTCCCATTCCTGTCATTGATGAATTACTGGATGAATTGCATGGATCAATTTACTTCACCAAGTTGGATCTTCGTTCAGGATATCATCAAATCAGAATGAAGACTGAAGACATTCTGAAAACAACATTTAGAACTCATGAGGGTCATTATGAATTTTTGGTCATGCCTTTTGGCCTTACCAATGCACCCTCAACATTTCAAGGTTTGATGAATTCAATTTTCAAACCATTCCTTAGAAAATTTGTGTTAGTATTTTTTGATGATATACTAATCTACAGCAAGTCTTGGAAGGATCATGTTGAACATGTTGACAGGGTGCTACAACTATTGGAGGAGAAACAATTATATGCAAAAAGATCCAAATGTTTCTTTGGAGTACAAGAGGTGGAATATCTGGGTCATATTGTATCTCATGAAGGAGTTAAGGTAGACCCTAGCAAAATTAAAGCCATTAAGGAATGGAAAATCCCCACATCCATAAAGCATCTGCGAGGATTTCTTGGGTTGACAGGGTATTATCGCAAGTTTGTTAAGAATTATGGGAGAATAGCAGCACCTCTAACAACATTATTGAAGAAAGATGCATTTTCATGGACTCCAGAAGCAACAAAGGCCTTTGAACATCTTAAAGAGGCAATGTGCCAAGCACCTGTCTTAGCTACACCGGACTTCACAAAAACCTTTATTGTGGAGGAAATGGAATTGGTGCTGTTTTAATGCAAGATGAAAGACCCATTGCTTTTGAAAGTCGTCCAATCAAGGGAAAGTTTTTACACAAAGCTATTTATGAGAAGGAAATGTTGGCAATACTCCATGCACTTAAGAAATGGCGACCCTACCTAATGGGAAGACACTTCAAGGTAAAAACGGATCATGATAGCCTTAAATACTTTTTAGAACAAAGATTATCCTCTGAAGAGCAACAAAAGTGGGTCACAAAGATGTTGGGTTATGACTTTGAAATCATCTACAAAAAAGGGAAGCAAAATGTGGTGGCAGATGCACTCTCAAGAAAGGATGAGGATGTGGAAGCATTGTTGTGCGCCATTTCTATTATCCAACCAGATTGGATAAACGAAGCAAGGGAGGAATGGAAGAATGACGAAGAAGTGTGGGCACTTATTCGAAAGTTACAACAAGATTCCAGTACGTCTGATACATTTAGCTGGAAAAATGATTCGTTATGGTACAAAGATCGCTTATACCTCTGTAAGAATTCCCAGCTAAAACAAAAGATTCTTATGGAATTGCACACTTCTCCCTTAGGAGGGCACTCAGGATTTTTAAAAACTTACCACAGGGTTAAGAAGGAATTTTTTTGGGATGGCCTTAAATCAGATATTCAAAAGTTTGTGGCGGAATGTTTGGTTTGCCAACAAAATAAAGTTGAAACAATTAAGACACCGGGTCTATTACAACCTTTATCCATTCCAAGCCAATGTTGGGAGGAGGTTTCAATGGATTTTATCACAGGTTTACCCAAGTCTGAGGGAAAGAGTGTCATCATGGTGGTAGTTGACAGACTTACCAAGTATGCACACTTTTGTGCATTATCACATCCATTTAAAGCCAGTACAGTTTCTACTGCATTTATGGAAACAATTCAAAAGCTACATGGAAACCCAAAGATTATTGTAAGTGACAGAGATCCCATTTTCACTGGAAATTTTTGGACAGAATTATTTTCTTGTCTTGGTACTCAGTTAGCTCATAGCTCATCTTATCATCCTCAATCTGATGGGAAAACTGAGATAGTAAACAAATGTTTGGAAGGATATCTTCGTTGCTTTGTATCTGATAAACAGACACAATGGGTCAAATGGTTGCCTCTAGCTGAATGGTGGTATAACACTTCCTTCCATACAACAACAAAAATGACCCCATTTATGGCACTTTATGGGTATCAGCCACCATCCATCACATCATATTTAAGAGAAAATTCTAAGGTTCAAGCAGTGGAACATCACATCGAACATCAACAACAAGTCCTCCAACTCTTAAAGGATAACCTCGTGTTGGCACAGAATAGAATGAAACAACAAGCAGATCAACATCGCAGCGAAAGAAGTTTTGATGTAGGTGATTGGGTATTCCTACGGCTACAACCATATAAGCAAATGTCCCTCAAGCAAGCTAAGAAGGATAATAAATTATCACCAAAGTATTATGGTCTGTACAAGGTGTTGCAAAAGATTGGTACTATGGCATACAAATTGGAGCTTCCTGCAGCTTCTCGATTGCACCCAGTTTTCCATGTTTCATGTTTAAAGAAGGTTATAGGCGATAAGCTCCCAGTTCAAACAATATTGCCAGAACTTGACGAGGAAGGAAAAATTATATTGGAACCAGAAGCAGTCACAGAAACAAGAACTCGACAGCTACGAAATCGATCAATTTCAGAGTATCTTATCAAGTGGAAGAACTTATCTGCTGAAGATTCCACATGGGAGGATGAGAATTTTATACAGAAGCATCCAAAACTACTCAAGCGTTGAGGACAACACTTTTTTGAAGGAGAGGGGCATGTTGGGTCCCTATAATACTAGTGATTACCCCATTACTATTGTAGTTGTACCCCTTATTAATATTGTTGTGCCCCTATTGTCCCCATATTGTTATTACTGTGCCCCATAGAATCCCTCTATTGTTATTTTTGTGGCTTTATATTATTATTGTTAGGTCGGCTGGGTTATATTGTGACTCCTTAGACTCCTATATATAGAAAGGAGGTTTTGTCATTTGAATCATTCAAAAATTGTTCATTTATGTAATGTAAAGGAGGTTGCCCCCTAGCCCCGAGGGATAGCTCAAATGGTCGAGTTCCCGTTGCTAAGTACTCTCCCGGTTTGGGAGGTCACGGGGTCAAATCTCCTCGACGCCCTCGGGGTTAGGCCTGATATGGCCGACTGGCAGATCCCTTCCAGTGGAGCTGCCCCGCTTCTCTATGTGGACGTAGCGGCCACTCCGGTGCCCGTGAACCACACTTTAAAAAAAAAAAAAAAAAAAAAAAAAAAAAAAAAGGTTGCCCCCTCGAAGAGGCTGAATTTTAAGGCGTTGATCTATCTTTTCTATCTTTTTCTTGCGCTGGTTAATAACACTATTACATTGTAGTTGTAAATATACCTAATACTTATGAGGAAAAGACAAATGAAAACCAAGTTAAGTTAGACTCGCTTTGATTGAAATAGACAGACTGGCAAATGAAAGGAGAGATCAAAAGAAGTTGTTACAAATATGTGATGAAAGAGAGCATGAGTACAAGGAAACAATTGTTAACCTGATGACACAACTGGAAGAAGCTAGAAGACTTGAAGAGGCAATCAACAATCGACTAAAGGAAAGATAGGAACAATGTGAAAGATTAGAGGTTGAGGTTGTTTCAGCCAGAAGTGAGCTAGATAAAAAGAACATACAATATGAGAGACTAGAAGAGAAAAGTAGCAGCTCAAACGCAACCACCAAAGAGGATACAACAACATAAAAAAGACCAGTAGGAGAAGCTAACAGTAGCATAATAAAAAATAAAGGCAAGCATCATAACCAATATGAAAAGAATGAGTTGAAGAAAATGCCCTTTGCAAGAAGGGCATTTGCTTTCGTAAATGAGTTGATTAAATTTGGAAGGTCCCAAAGGAGATTCTTTATTCCTTTGAAAGATATCAAACATTTTTTCTTGCCATGATCTTGGACATGTAGCAACAGAATGTAAGAGAAAGTAATTCAAGAATAATTAACAAAAAGTGTAGCAAATAAGAAGGTATCCTAAAATAAACAAACAAAGAAGACAATCAGTAACGAGGTACTTAAATTCTTTCTATGGCTACTGTTATTCATGCAATGGTTTTGGACACAAAGTTGTTGAATGAAAATTGTATGCAAAAGAAGAACTTGAACACAAGAAGATAAAACCATTTCTTCCATTTCTTGACCAAATAAGGTGTTATAGATGTAACAATCTTGGCCACAAAGCCAACGATTGCAAGTTGCAATGTACCCTAAATAAGTGTATATAGAAAGTTGAGAAGGCTACCTAAAGCGGATCAAATAGTAAACCATGAGAAAATGCACATTATAGTTGGAAACCCACTGGAGTGTGGAAAAAGAAAAAGGATCAGCATGTGACTTCAATGACAAATTAAAGTTAGCATGGCCTCACGAGGAGCTGCTCAAGAAAGCAAAATAAGAATTTGGTTAGTGTTAGAGCAACAACATCTTAGGGGGAAAGAAACCCTAAGAATGTATTGGAAGAGACAACAAATATAATGAGAATAAAATTAAATATGAAGTGTGGTAGATATGTTTTACCTGTGATTGGCAGACCAATGAAAATGAGTTTTTTTTTGGAGTCTTAAAAAAGAACTAAAGCAGGACACTACTGATTATTCAACACTTATGTCAATATTACAAACATCCATTTTTACTCAAGATTGCAACGAAAGCAATGTTTTTTACTGGTCATGATTCATTTGCTATTATTTCAATCATTCTTTGATGGAAATCCTTTTGGAGGAAGATGTTATTCACCCCTTGAAGGTATCATACGAAGACCTTTACAATGGAACATCAAAGAAGTTGTCACAATCTTGAAATGTTTTATGCTCTAAATGCAAAGGGAAAGGGTCAAAGTCTGATGCTTTAATGAAATGCAGTGGGTGCCAAGGGTTTGACATGAAAGTCTCTATTAGACATCTTGGACTCTTAATGATCCAACAGATGTAACATGTCTCTAGTGATTATAGGGGAACATGTGAGACTATAAATTAAAAAGATATATGCCCACAGTGCAAGGGTGAAAAAGTCTCGCCGTAGAAGAAAATGCTTGAGGTCACAATTGAGAAGGAAATGCAAAATGGTCAGAGGATCAGTTTCCAAGGGGAAGTAGATGAAGCGCCTAACACAGTTACTAGTGACATTATATTTATGGTCCAACAAAAGGAGCTTCCCAAATTCAAGAGAGATGGAGACATCGCCCTGGAGATCTATGCAAGCCTCGGTATGAATGGTTTGCAGACAAAGAGATTATGCGAAAGATTATGGAGCTATTGTAAAGGACTTAACCTTTGAAACTTGTGGTCGTGAAAGAATGAAAACAGATGTTTGTGGCCATCGCTTTTGCAGCTCATATTGGTTAGGCTACTTCCGTACATCTATAAATGGCGGATTCACATGCCTTACATTACGATGTCCTGATCCATTAGCTCATCATCTTGTAGAGTGTGAAACAATGGATCTTTAAGAACAATGTAGAAATCTCGAAGGCATAGATCCTAACATTATTTGCAAAAGGCAAACAGAGCCATGATGTCTGAGATTGGTCACCCCTATAGACGAACAATATGGAAACAAAGCACAAATGAAGAGATGGAGTATAGTAATTATGGAGCTTGGTTACAACAATATAAAGAGATATCAACAAAAAATCATGTGAATATTTGTATAAGATTGAGGATAAGATGGAGTGGAACAGTGGTTCATGAAGAATCCAAAGTATAATGTTTGAATGGCCAGGTCAACGAAGACATAGGTGAGGACACAGATATATACGATATAGGATAGAGGAGTGCCAGGTGGTCAGTAGACAAGAGTGCCAAATGAACATGATGGACAGAAAGCTCGGGTATAACGTTGGGTAACAAAGGATTGACAAAAGTCAGAAGTCATAACAGATTGAAAAAGGAAGACCAAAGGTCGTGCCAATATACAACTAGCATTTACATCAGAAGGGCATAAAGACACACCGATAGGACTATGAAAATGGAAGATCCTATTGTTAATGATACATCAGACTGAATCTTCCTAGATAAAACATTGGAAAAAATTGCCTTCACATATTTGTTTTATTCGACGGTGTTGATCGTGAAAAATGTCTTGATCAACATTTGGGGAAATCCACGAAGTCAAGATTTGTAACTCATATCTATATCTATTTAAGTGGTGGTTCTCACTAGTATAATGGGACTAGTTATCCTTTTACACAACAAGTGTACAATAGAGGAATAAATGAAAGATAAACTATAACTCTAAGGTATGTATTGCATACATATTACTCTAATATAATGTAAACTATAAGCCTATTAACAGAAGGAAGGATAATCCATTTATAATATTAAAAAGCTTATAAAATTGGTTGTTTGAGTTCCAGATATATTTGTTTGACGTGTACTAAAATAGAGGAAGAGGTGTGTTGTAGTGAAAACACAACACCCCCATTTTATTCTATCATAATAGACATGGGGACCCTTTTTGCATCCATTTAGGCTTTGAGTTTTTATTGCTTCAGTTTAGCCTAGTCATCTTCTTCATTAACGCTTGTTTCATCTTCCCGTATGGTTTGCAAATTTAGCCTTAGTTTTACTATTTAGACTTTTAAGTTAATTAAAATATTCATTTTTTCTAAAGTTAATAAACTTGTAATTATTATTTTGTTTTAATTAGATTAATTAATAAAACATAGCTCCCGAAACCAAGATTCATACATTAACCATATTATAATGTGGTACGTGGCTTAGCCCTTTTTAATAAACCTACAAATATAAACTTCGAACCATATGACAAATGGCTTTAATACAAACAAACGAATATAAGTTTTGGTGATATATATTATAAAGTGACTGAAGTATTATGGAGGACCCACATATCACGTAATCCTCCTCTGCTCCCTTATATCAGAGAATCCCTCATATCAGAGTTTTTGTTATGTGTCACCTCTTAAAAGTTATGATATGCCAATGCTCTAATATCCATGCGCTCTGATTTATGATATCCTAATGTGCCTCCAAACTTTGACTTCCGATATTTGCCAGGCTCTGATATCCAAACCCAATATACGTATTAACGATGGTCTAATCTGAATATCGCGTCCACCTCTATATCGAAACTTTTAAATGGTTATAATTGTAAAATCTCTGATATCAAATCTCTGATATAATGGACCCGATAAAGTTATTAAATGGAGTTGAATATGATATCGCATCCCCTCCATATCGCAACTATTTCTTATGTCTCTTTTTAAAAGTTCCAATACCATATAACCTTCGATCTTCAATATGCGATATAACCTCTGGCCTCCGATATGTGGGACCCGATTTGATTTAAGTTTTGGATTAATTATAAAATCTCACCCACTCTCATATCAGAACTTTTGAAATGACACATATCTAAAATCGTCAATATGACTTAATCTTTCAATCGCGGATTTGGTTGCGGATCTGATGGACTTTATCACAACAATTTAATATAATATCACATTCGCTCCTCATCAGAATTTTCCATATATCTCAAGTTTTGCAGAGTGTGTCATGTTAAAACTCCAATGCTCAAAACCTCCGATATTCATCTGCATTTGCCATTTGCCACACTTAGATTTGGTTATTACTATTAAGTTTTGAATAAGTCACTATTAATGGTTTCAGGCTATTTATCATTGATTTTTCATTGGGATTAGTTTAGATTCAAATTATTTGTAAAACACTGATTACTTTTTTGTATTTGGATTACAGGGCCGATTCTGGAAGAACTTTCTTTTCCAATTTTAATGGAACAGTTGAACCACTATAGCGCTAAAGAAAGACAGAGGTTGTTGAAAAAGGCTATTCAGATAATTTGTTGGAAACTACCCTTTCACTCATTCAAAGACTGTTCAAATTCGATCCAAATGAAGCTTCTGAGATCTTCTAAGTTCAGCTTGTGATTCAATAAAATACAAAACCTCTAGATTCATTTACTTTTTATTTCTCATTTGTTGAGAAACTAAAGGGATCTGTTAACTTTGAAAACTCTGTATAAATACATATCTCTTCAATAAGATTGAGGGAGGTCGCGATCCACTCAAGGAGGATTCTCTGTAGTTGTTCGATTTGTGCAATAACACTACTGTTATGTATAGAAAGGTCGATTATAGAGAAAACATATGGTTTCTGGTTCTATTCTCATTGCTTAGCACTATTGTAGGCAATGTGATTATGGGTTTGAGCTACTCCAGGACTGCACATTTGTAAATGTAAATTTTGACATGGTTTTAATTAATTCTTATTCTTGTGTACTATTACTAGAATGCAGGATTATTGTCTCACTGTTAAAGTTTCATTTTTGGTTCTGATATTTATTCTAAACAATATTATGTTTCTTTGATATTATGCACTATTGTTGTGTCATTGACATTTTGCTGTTGAAACTTTGTTAAAGCTATCTTTGCAGGGTAGAATGAGATCAGAATCAATCTTAATTCGTTGAAGTATTCCTATGGTGACTGATAACTATTTATTATTCATTTGCAAGTTTATTTTGCTTTCACTTGTATTAGTTAATGTGAACTACTTCCTTTAACTATTACAAATTCATATGATGAATTATATCAATTATTTCCCCTTGTTTTAGTTAAGTTGCTTTCGAATTAGGAGAGGGCTATCCCATTCTAGTTCGAGATAGGATTTCATGTTTTAGATTAGTTTTACATCTGCATCTTAGTTTTGTTTTAAATCCTCTCTTAAAGAGACAAATAAATCATTAGATTTTGGTTTGATTAGCCTTTAATTTGATCAAACCTTTGTGTCGATTTACTTCTTTAACTTACATCTTTAAAGATCGATATAAAGGAAATGTAACATACTATGATGCTGATAGATTAACTCTTAGTTTAGGTTATATTAGTATTATATTAGTTTTAGGTTAGTCTTAGATGACAATATAACTGGACCCATAACTAGTAGGAACCACCATCTTCAACTGAAAATGAGTTGTTGTAAGTTCCCGATCAGTTGGTCTCCCCTAATGTTGATGGAGGACATTTTTGCTAATCAACAAGACCCTTTTGGCATTGCATGTAGACTTTGAGTGTGATTGCTTCATTTCAAATTTAATTTGCTTTTTATTTGCACTTGTTTTATTTTTTATAGTTTGCCTAAGTTTGATTAAGTTTGTTTGTTAATAAGCTTTGTAAGTTTTTGTTTTTAACATCTTAATTAATTAGATTAATGAATAAAATATCCCCCGAGACCAAGATGTGTGCATAGGCTTTAAGCCTTAATCATTAAACAAGTGGTTATAATATATCAGAGATATCAGAGCTTTGACATCGGAGGAACCCTTTTAGAATTCCCTGATGTCAAAACCCGATTCATAATACAATGGCTTCGGCAACAAACATTTCAGAAGAACAATCATCATATGACATTAGGGAGTTTTCTCTTTTCTAATTTTGCTTACATTTTGAAATCAATTGTCAGCCTTATTCTTAAAATTGAATCTATAAAGACTCACAAACTTTCTTTAAGCAAGATTTGCAAAGGTAAAAAAAAACTTGTCAAAGCATACAACAATAACTCTAAATCAATAGTTATGCTTTGAAACAAAAGAGCTTTATTAACAAATCATCATACAAGATAAAATCAACATAATCTCATTTTTATGTTAATTCTCTATATTATCGTGTAAGACATATCTCAAGGTTCATTCTCTTGATTGTCTTCTTTCTGATTTAATAAGCATTTTAAACTTAGTTAGATTGTCTTTTAATTTCATTTCACAATAAAATGGAGTAATGTTTTCTCTTTCAGCTTGGCATGATCATTGGGCGAGTCATTTTTATGCTCTAATTTGTATTAACGGAACCTAATATCTAAGGATCACTTCAATGAAGATGATTTCGTTTATGTTCATTTTCAGCTTTCCTAACCAAGTAGAGTCCCTGGTTTTCGATCTTTGAGTTTAAATCTTTCCATTATTTGTTAATGAATTATCTTCAACCCTTATCTTTGGAGAAACTAAAACACATTTAAAAGTAGTTACTTAAGGTCATGAGTTCTTTTGGGAGCAAGTTTAGTCAAGTGAATAGTAGTCAGCTTAAAACTTTTTACATCATCCCTTGCTCTTAAGGAGCAGTATGCCACCCCATCTATTAAGTAATCTCTATGAGATTAACAGTAACTATGGTTAAACATAAAAACACAAATGGTTAATTGAAGGATAGGAGGTCTCATCACGAGCCGACCTACCATGATCATAAGTTCTATCATTGTGAGATTACCATTATTGGTCACCAAGTCAAAGTAACGTCTTTCGATTGCAAGGTTGAAGGACAAGAGGTCTCATCATGAGCCAACTTGTTCACCATGTTAGATCTTGTGAATGGAATTACCGTTAGCTGGTTACAAAGCCAAGACAATGATATTCAATCAGCATTCAAACAAGTTTAAAATGATCTTTTGCAACTATGCATTTATTGCTAAGAGATGAGACACTAGCACTTAAAAGGGTTAAAAGGCATCCTTGTCAAGGCTATAGATGCCTGTTGGTAGCAGTGGCCATGCATATGGTATGGAAGTTAAATTAATACTATGTTTTATTGATTAGCTTGTTTATCGAAAACTGATGTCCAACTAAGTTGATTGTTGTACATATAAATTCACTGAAACATTGAATTCATGGGATAAATGTTTACAAGTTCATAAATGATAATTGTATATCTATTTATTTGACAACATAGAATAGGGACAAAATGGTTAGGATATCTGAATTTGAGCATTTCAAATTATCTAATTTTAATTCCTTCATTTTTAAACTAAGTTCCGTATCTTTACGACTCAGATAACTGCTTCTCCCGAGTGTGTCACCATTGTTGCAGTGAAAACACAACACCCCCGTTTTATTCTATCATAATAGATATGGAGACCCTTTTGCATCCATTTAGGCTTTGAGTGTTTATTGCTTCAGTTTAGCCTAATCATCTTTTTCATTAACGCTTGTTTCATATTCCCTTATGGTTTGCAAATTTTGCCTTTGTTTTAGACTTTTAAGTTAATTAAAATATTCAATTTTATAAAGTTAATAAACTTGTAATTATTCTTTTGTTTTAATTAGATTAATTAATAAAACATAACCCCCGAGACCAAGATTCATACATTAACCATATTATAATGTGGTAAGTGGCTTAACCCTTTTTAATAAACATACAAATATAAACTCCGAACCATATGACAAATGGCTTTAATACAAACAAACAAATATAGTTTTCGGTGATATATATTATAAAGTGGCTAAAGTATTACGAAGGACCCCCATGCCACGTAACCCTCCTCTGCTCCCTTATATCGGAGAATCCCTCATATCAGAGTTTTTGTTATGTGTCACCTCTTAAAAGTTCTGATGTTCCAATTCTCTGTTATCCATGTCGCTCTGACCTTTGATAATCCAATTTCTCTAATCTTTGATATTCATATTCCTCCAATCTCTGATATCCCAATGCGCCTCTGACCTCTGACTTTTGATACCTGTCAGGCTCCGATATGCAGACCCAATATATGTATTAACGATGGTCTAATCGGAATATCACATTTGTCTGTATATCATAACTTTTAAATGGTTACAATTGTAAAACCTCTGATATCAAATCTTCGATATAATGGACCTGATAAAGTTATTAAAGGGAGTTGAATATGATATCACATCCACTCCATATTGTAACTATTTCTTTTGTGTCGTTTTAAAAGTTCCGATATCATATAACCTTCGATCTCTGATCTGCGATATAACTTTCGATCTCTGATATGTGATATAATCTTCGACCTCCAATATGTTTTAATCTCCGATATGTCGAACCTAATTTGGCTTAAGTTTTGGATTAATTAAAAAATCACTTCCGCTCTCATATCAGAACTTTTGAAATGGCATGTATCTAAAAGGAGCACCCTTCCCCCGTGCATTTTATTCCTCTCTTCGAAGCCTTGGAACATCTCAGGGAGCCTTTCGATGATCTGATACGCAATCTGGATCAGAATAGAGTTGTGATTGTGCACGACCCATTGCTTGGGTGGGCTCAGACCGTGGCGGCCAAGTATGGCGCCCCAACCTACGTTTACAATTGCTTCAACGCCTATTTCTACGCTGTGAAGGAAAAGGGGCACAAACTTCCAGATTCCGCTATGTCATAGAAAAGGTGCCTCCCATAGAGTTTTTTTTTTTTTTTTTTTTTTCGCTATCCAGACCATTTATGCCTCGCGGAAAGGTATATTTTCAACAATTTTCGCTCTTTGGAATCCCAATTCATGCGGGAAGATTTTTGTGAGAAGTTGACTTCGCTTGTTTATCTTTCTTTCGATTCAGTGCCTTCGGTTGTTTATGTTTATTGGCTCAAGGGTTGGAGGCGAGCCAACAACCATTTCTTTGGGTAGTTAGGGTCACCAACGACACTTGCTTCACGACGTGAGATGAGCGTGGATGAATTGGATTAGCGAGTTGCTTCCAAAAGGATTTGAGCATCAGATTGTAGGAAACGAGTTTTTGGTGAGACAATGGGTGCCCTGACTTGATATATTGTCACATAAGGCCACGGGAGGGTTTGTAACTCACTTTGGGTGGAATTCAACATTGGAGAGTAGCAACGCTAGGATTCCCATGGTACTTTAGCCTCTGCATTCAGATTAATTTGTAAATTCTATTATGGTGGCGAGGGAGTTGAAGGTGGGTATGGAAGTGAAGAAGTGGACGAAGGCGGATGAGAATGAGTTGGTGATGGCGGAGGAGGTGGAGAAGGCGATTAGGCAAGTGATGTCAAAAGATGGAGAGGGATTGGAGGCAATGTGTTTTTTGCAGTAAAATCACTAACAACTGGATCACGCCATAAACTATTGAACTACTCCTTGTGTAATGTGTGCGTTTGTCAACCATGAAATTGTCGTCTTCTTTAACAACCATCGAATTGGCATATTCATTTTAGGACGGTAAATTTGCTACAGTGTTGTGAGGATGAAACTCATAATAAAAATCCTATCGACTTAAATATGCGTTACAAAAGTCAAATAAGCCAAAGGACTGAGGTATGCCAGGTATCAAAGATGTGTCAGGACAAAAGTCGAATTTTTTAGAGAGTAGACCATCGTCTAAGCTATGATATTATATTTGTTCGCATAAGTGTTGGATTGACACTTGGAATGAATGCGATATTCTGCCTAATATGTCTTCCACGTCAACTATGGTTCAAATGTATAACTACATAAGGCAATGATACATTATTTTAATGATAGAGTAACAATATAGACATGTTATAATTAGAGGCACTATATGATTAAAGGAATTCAAAATTAACGTTTTAATGTCTGTAGATCTAAGATTTACAATGCCAAAGTCTTTATCAATATATGACACGTTGACAAACACGTTATGGTCAGAGAATTCCTAATTTGAATACTTTATACCATAAATGTGCACTGAGTGTAATGACTGTGGCCACTATCACCATACAAGATATGCAAAGATCCATAGTTGAAGATTAAAGGTATTTGAGAATCGAGGCCAAATTACATATGGATTCTTCTCACAAGTGCTAAAAATTTGTTATTGGTAGGACTTTATTTGGGTTTAAGCACATCTGCAAGAAGTTGAAGCTAGAACAAATGTCGAAGATATTTGTTTCCCAGTTCCAAATGGTGATCATGTTATGGACCTAGAAGAAATTAGTTAACATGAAATGCCTTTAAATGTCACCATGAACACAAAGAATCTGTTACAATCCATGAGGTGTGCTTAAAACTAGAGAAAATATTGGTCCTTGACTGTGAGAACGCCCTTGCAGGTGGTTGTCAATATGTCGATTTGGAGAATTTCCATGTAGATTTATATGGGAGGTTAAGGAATGCAACCATGGTAATCAAAGGGAATATATTGTCTAAGAGTAACCCAAGCTTGTAGATTCAGATTCCAGATGATCTAGTTATAAGAAATTTGAAAAAGGTGTGGATTGGATAATAAAAAATATTGTACCCAACTCGCAAGTAAAGAAAATAACCTCAAAACAGTTGCAAAAAGTTCTTCTTGCCCTCACCTTGAGTTGGAAACTTTAGTAACCGAAGTTCCATTGACAAGTAGAAGAGTTAAAATCATGAACCAGATGGAGAGCTAGAGGGAGAATGTGACTGATATTTATTACAGAGTGTTGGCTACTATTGATTTATGCTATTCTTACAAGGTGTAGAGACATGGAATTCATGTGGAAGAGTATGATTTGCAACGAAACTCAATATTTCTTTCAAAGGAAGTCTAGTGAGATCTAGAGGAAATCTAAATGAATGTAAAAAGCATCAAAACAATGCCAGAATACTAGAAAAGCAATGAACAAAGGTAGTTTGTATGGACATGGTCATCTCGACTAGATAATGCTTATTCTGACCAAAGGAGATGCCTTAAGATCTTTTGGGATTGAACATGAAATGTTGCTTCAACCATGAGTCCTCTAAATTTGTCTTAAATTATTGCATTTGATATCATAATTGAACTCCCTTAGAGACAAGTGTGCTTTGGTCTTCATTCGATCCAACAGTAAACTTTGATGACGAACTCGGTTTGTTGAACGTGTTTATTGACAACAATAAAATCTGAACCATGGATTTAATGATGGCTTATGATGTGATGGAGTTGATGGTTTAGAAGTTATCCCAATACCATGATGTTTAACTAGTGAGGCAAGTGTGTGTGAGATGAAACCTAAAATAAACATAGTTGGTGCATTCAATGAAGCTTGTGATATTCTTGCTAATTTTCACTATACCCCATTGCCATTGATGTAAAAAGGAGAGGTAAGCAGAGGTAAGGAAGATACTTCTTAGAATGAAAGGGTGAGGTGAGCAGTGTTGCCATCAATTCCAAAGGGGGAGATTGTTGGCATAATTGTCATTGATAGCAAAGGGTCAGCAAAGGGTATGACAAAGGGTGTCAGTTGATGTATGCACCCTACAGTTGCAGCTGATGATATGCTTGTTGTGTATGCTTGGTATGTTTGTATTAATGGCATGCTTGTGTCATTGAGTATGTGTTGCATGTTAGAGGCTGCTTGCATATGATGTGATTGTGATAGTATGTTGCAGATGTTGTTGAGGTTGTGTTAGAGCCTAGATTTGCCTCAGGCTGAAAAGGCAAGCTTCTAGGTTCAACATCAAACCACGCTCAGCCTCGTAGCTAGCCCTACGAGGACAGGAGAGGGCTCTCTCCCGTTCAATCTCAGTAAAAGATAATCAGATGGGGCTTGAGATGACTGATTTAACAACTAATCTTAGGCTAGGTATGAAGTGCAAGGATTTGATTTGATTTTTCAGGGGTTTTTTGTTGGAAAAAAGGAAAGGCAAATTTTGGGGTGCGGGGATGAGGCCATATTTTTGCAGAGTTCTGGTTGGGGCAAGGTAGGCAGTAGTTTTGATGCTTTAGATTAAATGAATGGATAGAAAAGACCGCTGAGGAGCTGAAGAGGGCAAGAGGCTGCAAGAATCCTCTCCAAACAGATGAAAATATGTAAAACTTAACAAAGTTCCAGGCAGAGCACCATAAGCTAATGAATTCTACCTTTGTCACTCAATTTGTTTAGTTTCAGAAGCAAAGAGAAGGGAAATGGCATACATAAAACATCAATGAACTTACAATTACATGAAGAAAAACACCATCAAAACACAGAGCCACAAGGATCCCAACAAGTGCTGCAAAACCCTGGTCTTTCCTTTGCCAAAAATGCAGAAATCAAATGTACAATGAAGTGCCAAGCAATCCCAAGTGTCCAACCATGAAAATGACTGAGAAATTACATAATATAAACAAGCCAAACCTATTCCCTTGCCTCTAGGGGTCGAGCTCATCATTCTAGGAGCTGTTTGAACTAATTATAAACAAGGAACTGAAATCTAGGTAGTCAAACAACTTACCCCTATATGCTAGGAAACTGATTCATTCATTTAATTTTCGCTTTTTAGTGAATGAATCCTCTAGAACAAGTACAAATGTGCCAATATTACATCATGGTTATGAAATTACATCATGGTGGATCAAGAGTTACATCAAAAAGCAAAACTGGTCAAAACTGGGCGAATTTTTGAGCTGTACAGTGAAAAACAGGCCAAAATTCTCTATGCGCCACACCCAAATTCTCTATGCGTCGCGCCACTTTGGAGCTGATTTTGAGGCACTTCCCGAAGTCCAAATTGAGCCCAAGATAGCTCGTTGGAAAGCCCTACCTGTCTACTTTCCAACCCAAGTGGAATTTATGGATTTGGATGTCATTTGCCCCTCCAAAACTTCAATCTCCCAAGACTGCTTCCTGTGGGTGCAAAAGGTGGCAGAGAGGTCATTTTTAGGGTGTTTTTGACCCTTTAGGCAACCCAGAACTTGATGAAATCCTTAGGTAATCCATGAGCATGCATAAATTTTCATAAAAAATCCAGAAATGCAAAGTTTTCCTCCAGAGGATCTCCCAATTATAAGCGCGTGCCAAGTGGCGCTACGCGTTGGGCAGAAAAACCTGTTTTAAAGCCAAAAAATTCAAAATTGACAAAATTTTCTCCAAATTCCTTGAAATTTGGGCTGGAGGTCTATCATTGAGTATCATGTTCAGCCAAGGAAGCCTCGGCCAAGATTTGGAGCCTATCATGCCTTTTGCGTCATTTTAGTGCCTTCCTTAGTCTTGCCTTCAGGATTTTGATCTTTGCATTGCAAACATGATTTCGTGCCCAATAATGGTTTTTCATGTGCCTGAGCATGTCCTTGTCCTTGTTTACCTTCGCCAACAGCTTCTCAAGATGAGTATTGACCCTCTTAAGCTAAGACTCTCGATCAACCTCTATCTCCTGCTCCAATGAAGTGAACTCTATCCTCCTCCTTTGGGCAGCTTGGCGATTCTCGCAGATGTTTTGCCACCTTTATGAGGTCTCCTGGGTGCATGTTCCTCCATGGGTGAGTCACTTTGGGTCTCCACTTCATAATCAGACGAATGACCGGATGACATAACTGCTGGTATACAAATTACCTTGGAGAAATGGCTGCTGATGTATGAAACTGTGTTGGACTGCCTTTTGGTGATGTATTTGAGCTCCGACACCAAGGGGAAAACGGTGAAACAAGGGACTGCAAAGGGAGGGGAAAACAGTCAGGGGTTAGGGACTGTTGGGATGAACTCAATTAGGGAAATATGGGAGAGTTTGGGAATTTATGTATAGGGATGTATAGGGTTGGGAATTTTTGCATAGGGTTAGGGTTTGAGGTTTTGGATTTGAGAATTTGGGAAAGGGAATTTGGGAGAAAGAATTAATGAGTTTAGGGGGATAGGGAAACTTAGGAAATGATGAAAACAAGGGACCAATGGGATGAGAGAGTGAATTTTGGTGACAAAATAGTGATTTTGAAACCCTAGCAACAAGTTTCCTTGAGGTAATTTAGGAGGTAGGGTTTGATTTCGTTTGTACCATTACCATCCATCAACCACCATAGCTTAGCACAAAATTGGATGAAACACAAAGATGAAGACTCTACCTGGCAAATCCGTGCTTGTTATTGGCAATTTGGAGCAATTTTTGAAAAAATTGGCCTTGGAAGCTCTATGCGCCGCGCACCAGCCCAACGTGCCACGCACGCCATGTGCGCCACACCAGTGTATTTTTACACTGCAGAAAATTGCCCAATGCGCTGTGCACGCCATGTGCGTCGCGCACAAACCCAATGCGCCGCGCCACCAAACCCTGTTTTTTAGTGCTTTTTGTAGGAGACTTTTGGAGGCCTTCCCGGTGTCCAAATTGGGCGTAGGATAGCTCGTTGGAAAGGTATTTGAGTCTACTTTCCAACCCAACTAGAATTTTTCAATTTGGAGTTCATTTGCTCTATCAAAAATCAAATCTCCCAAGACTGGTAAAAATGTGCCAAATGAGGCTGCCTCAAGGCAGAGTGCTGTTGCAGTCAACTTTTGAAGGTGTTCCTCAACTCCAAATTGAGCTCATGATAGCTCATTGGAAAGATATTTGTGTCTAGTTATCATTTTACTCATCAAACAAGTCATTTGGCTAACCAAGCTAGGATAAAACTTGATTTTCTCAAGGTCACTTCAAAGGTGCATCAATTCTCTTGAGGCAATTGTATTTTTGACATTTATCTAAAACCACGACACCTGTGTAAAAAGTGAAGGAGGTTGTTCTTCCTTGGCCTGTTGTGGACAAAAACCTCTCTCAGTTATTCAAAATTCATCTTTCTTTGCTCAGAAACATCATTTGAGTAAAACCTATCCCGATGTGTGGAACAGTGGATTTGTCGAAATGAAGCGAAATGAAGGGGATAAGGGGCTTCTAAATTCTTGAGAAAATTTTGGGAGGTAGGGAGGGATGTTAGGAAGTAGGGGAAAGTTGAATTTCAAGGATTGAGTGAGGGGAAGGGGTCCAAGAGGGCAAAACACAGGCCTAGCTTAGAAAATTGCCAAGTTGTAGCAAGAAATTAGGGTTTGTACGAAAATGAGGAATTTGAGGGATCTCAGTGATGGGAAGTGTTTAAGGTACATTAAGGATAGGGGAAGGTGTATGAACATCAGGATACAAGTTTTGCTGATGATTTGACCATCCAAGAGAAATTACCTCCAAAACCCTAGGAGAGGGAAATGAACCTTACCTAGGCACAACTGAAGCATGAACAAGGTGTAAAATGACCCATTGGAACCTGACATGATGATGACAACCCTCTGAATGACGGTACACTCAGCTAAATGATGACATGGACCGACATTTGGACAACTTTGAAAGGAGTAAAAGCAAAACCCTAGACCTAATGCTTAGTGCCAAATTTTGTTTGAAGACTCACTGAAATGACAAAATTTGACCTTGACACTTTAAAATCACTTTGTAAGAGCATGTTTGATCACTGGAGGAAGGCTACAAAGACTGACACTAACAGGTTGAAGCAAAACAAATATGTTGCTCGTGGTTGGAGATGTTGATCACTGTTGTTGTGATGCAAGGCACTTGAAGAAGTTGTGAAAAGAGTGATGACAAATATTGTTGATGCTTGGTGAGTGGAGTATGCATGTTCAATTAGATGGTCTTATGTTATCCCTATAAAGTTACATGGTCTTGGCATTATGTTGGTGTATTTAATCAGTGGTTGGAAAATAATATTTCGTGGAGCATTTTTGTTTTTTGTTGTTGTTTTAATATTCAAAATATGAAAATGTGTGAAATGAATTGGTGTAATGCAAAGAGGCAAGATTATTCACTTCATATTCTTGTGTGGAATACTAACAACCAACAAACTATCTTTGTAAAGATATGTGCTTTGGGAAGGCTTAATGGTTAGAGAGGTTAGAGAGTATATGTGAAAAAGTTGAGTTGTTGTTCATGAGTTACCTGGCACATGTGAAGTAGATTTGAGGAGGAGAAGAGGCAAAAACATAGATGAAGGTATGCAGAATTATTGTCGAGGTAAACCAACAAATTATATTTTTATGTATTAGGGGAGTATAGTCTCCTTTCAAGTTCTAGCTTGAAAAAGAACAGGTTGGAGCTTGCAAAAAAAAGATGTCAATGGGAGTAGAAGCTCCCAAAAAGTTGTAGCTTGCATAATAGCAGAGAGGTTGGAGCTTCCAAAAAGCTGATGTAATAAAGGAAGTAGGAGCTTGCCTTTGCATCACAAAAAAAATAAATTCGTGGTTTTCTCCCTTTATGAGTTTCCACTTATATCCTGTGTCCACGTGTCTTGATGTTAAGACTATGGTTTACAAGTTACATGCTGTTTATATTTTAAATTTGTTGATCACACGACATTATGCTACTCATCTAATGATTCAAACAAATATTTAAAAGAAAAGCTTAGGAGGAATACTCTCTACACTTGTTTGTTTATTGCAGCTATACTAATCAGATCATAACTATTATATAGAGGAATTTTAAATCCAAAGCAATATGGGTTGGACAAATTCTTGTTGATTGATTTCGATAATGGTTGTTCGACACATTGGTGAGATCCTCTGTCTAAATACTTTGTTTTCTTGTTTACTATATTTGGAAAGCTCAAAATTAGTGTCTATTTCAGGATTTGGATACTTCTTGTGAATCTTGTGTTGCCTAGATTATCTTGTTGTTAAAGGAATTTAAATATGAACCTAGGTTAAGAAATCTAAGATTGCCTCATATGCCAAAATTGCACTTTGAGGTGCCTTGGGGGTTTTTTGATGGGGCCGTCAAGGCCGCCCGCTTTGAAGTGGAATTAGAGTAGTTTTATATTTCAATCATTCCCATTTTATATATTGCAGATAAGCTTTAGGAAAAGATTCAAACAACAAGGTTGAGTTCATAGATCTTTGGTTCCCGATGGAACTTGTTTGCAAAAAGGAGGTTAAAAAACTCCAAGTTATGGGCAATTCAAAGTTGGTCATCAATTGGGCAAGTCACAATGTTTTAATTAGCAATGTCAGACTCGAGCCTATTATGTGTGACATCAAGTAGGCCTCTCAAACCTTTAAGTGGATTTCCTACTATCACATTCTCTAGGAACTTAATGAGGAAGTTGATGCTCTCTCCATGGAAGCTCTTTCTTTGCCTACTGATTTTGTTGGTCTTTACGAATTCAGTGATGGTGTTGAGGTTGAGTCTGTGGAGATCATCTTTTAAGGCTTGGTTCTAAATTGTTAACTATTTAGAAGTCATTGGGTTTCTTGTTTTTTTGTGGGAAAAGAGGAAGGACTTTACCTGCGCCTGAGAGTGCCAACTTTTTGATATATTTGGTACACAAATGATCTCTCTAATGACGACCATTTTATATATATAATTTGAAAACTGTTACCTAATAACTTAATCTTTATCACTATAAGCACTAGAAAAAATAAATTTAACATAACTAAATTAAAAAAAAATAAAATAATTTTTAGTAAAAAATAACTAAAATACAAAACAATGCAATAATATTGGGCCTAGAGTATGCCCTAAAACTGCTTCTGCTTGGCAAAGAGCTCATTTTCCTCAGACATAAGGAAGCAGGTTAACGACCCAAGGCCCAGAGGCATTTGGGAGGAGTGAAAACGTGCCCCCTTATGGACCACCAGCGGGTTATTCCATATGGTGTGGTTTTCCTTGAATAACAGTGATGCGTCACCCTGCATTCACGAATAACAACAAGAGATGGATGTCCTCATTACTGGTTTGACAACTGAGTTATGATAGGTTTTCCCACCCTATGAAAAAAAATATGCAATAATACAAGACAAAAAATTTAATATATCAAAATAATTATTTATTTAATAATTAATATTATTTTAATATAACAAAATAATTATTTATTTATGTGGTTCACATTGGTGGATGTTATGTTCAAGAAAACAATCGTAAGCAATCCACCCGAAGAGATCACATTCCATCGAATTATTTGACTAGCCTAACCCCAAGAGCGCCTAGGATCACATTCCATCGACTTATTTGAATAGCCTAACCCCAAGAGCATCTAGGAAAATTGACCCGATAACGTCTCATTAACAAAATGCTAAAGTAATTTAGCTACTTGACCAATTAAACTAGCTTTTAATTTTTATTTATTTAATATTAATGAATAAATAAATATTTATAATGAAAAAATTATTTGTTATAATAAAATTATAAGTCATCCAAAGTCAATGATGATGAGTTCCATGGACCCCACATCTCTACAGAAACTAATAATCTTATTAGGATAAATAATTACAGATATCAGTGTGTTTGGATGCTGTGCTATATGTGCTGTGCTTTAAGATGTGTAATTCACACTGAAATTTAATAGCACCAGCATGTGATAAGTACGCATTTGCCACATATGTTCAGAACTTTAATCTGAGAATGCGTGAAGCAAGCTTTCAAATCATTTGTATGGAATTGCTTTAATAATTCAAACCCTCTCGATGTTTGACATGTTTTAAACCTTTTTGGAATTCATTTGAAAATTTTTAATTGTTGTTGCGGAATGGAAACGAGATCAAATACGAAAAGGCCTGTTCTGCTAAGAATTACCTCAATTACTAAGTCCTGAATGTCCTTCAATGAACAGTGTAGGAGTCCAATGTTTCAGGTTTCGCTTTCATTAGATAACTGGTAAGTTTTATTCTGTGTATAATCTTTCAAGTGCCGACGTAGCTACCGTAGTGCTGCCACAGCTACCATATGTGCAATTTTTATTTTTTATTTTCCTCTTTTTATTTTCATTGGCAAAATAATTAATTTTCGCGTACTGGAATTCCTGGACAGTGGGAAAATTATCTTTAATTAGACTCGGCACAGATCGACGTGCTTGGGAAAATGATCTTTAATTAGACTCGGCACAGCTCGATGTGCTTCGAAATCATGACCTATGTTGATTTTTACAGAAATAAACTGATTGACCGGGATACGAACCGGGTGACCATCTCTTGGCAACCAGTCCTTATTATACCGATACTAAACCCACTTCCTAATTTTGTGACTTTGCGTTCTTCTTACTTTCATAGATCCCGTGAGGGTTTCAATTTTTTGGTTTAGTTTTTCAATCTGCAGCTTAAAGTTTTTTTTGACTATTTTTTTGGACTATTTCCAGCCTTTGATTATTCATAGCCACAGATTTCGATCTTTTCTTATTGTTGCTGCAGACTTATGCCCTTGATTTTGGTTCATGTACAAATTTTAAGTAAGCTATGCATTTTGACTCTTTTATGCTGGGTTGCATTTAATTTTCTGGTCCTTTTATGTAATTTTTAGTCTCTTATTTTTTTTTGGAAGCTTCTGGTATCCTTATGCTTGTGAGCTCGTTTCATAGATTGCTATTCTCGTCCACATTTAAGTAATTGGTTTATGGGGATGTCACAAGCCTGTTTAATATGGTAAGTAAATTTTAGTAATTCTAATTCTCTGGTTGATGGTACATCCCTAAAGAATCTCGAATCATAAGCTCGTTGGACTTTTTCTTTCTTTCTTTTGTAAGTACTAAATTTGAGCATTTGATTGGAACTTTTGGTGTTAAATCTGGCAACATGAATATTCGAAATTTACAGCTTGTCCCTATTATTCAGGTTGAACTGACAGTTGAATTAGTTTTCTGGAATCTTTATCACTCAACTGGATAGCACTATTCCTTATTTTTGGTAAATAAAACAGTGCCAATTTATATCAAATACATTGAAATGGCCATCCTGACTAGTTTTTTCACACCCAGTTCAGCTAAGAATTATTCACAACGCTAGCCCAAAACTAGGACTATCGTCTGTCAAATAAAAAACGGAGATAGAACTGCCATCTCCAGCAAAAATGATCACCCTTCTCAGTACACATATTATTGCTTATTTTTTACCAGATTACTAACATCAAGAATAAATAGAGATTTTACCCTAATACTCTCTTCTTCACGTATTATTATATCAACAGTCTCTCACTTAAGTTCCAGAATTGGATGGAGTCAATAATTGTATAGCACTATTTAACTAGTCACATTGAATTTTTAAAGATTCCTAAATTCTGTATGCTAAATTAAATTTGAATAATTTTCAGGCAGAGAAGGTATTGGCTCTCTGGTAGCTTTGAGCGATTTTGATGTGGAGGATTGACCGTTGTTTGGAAAATTCATTCGAGGCTCTGTACATCAATTCCCATCCACCACCATCACCATCATCATGATTTACACAGCAATTGACACATTCTATGTGACGGACGAGCAGATTGTGAACTCTCCATCACGGAAGGATGAAATTGACCAAGAAACGGAGACGATACTTCGTCTATATGGCTGTGAATTGATTCAAGAAAGCGGCATTCTGCTTAGATTGTATCCTTTCACCTGTGCTGTTTTTCTTAAATTTTCTATGTATTTTTATTTTTTTACCTATAAGCAATACTGTACGACTTTGCTTCATTTATGATGGAAGGTTGATCTTAACCTTTACAGACCACAAGCAGTCATGGCAACAGGCCAAGTTCTTCTCCATCGATTCTATTTCAAAAAATCATTTGCACGCTTTAATGTAAAGGTATGCATAGTTTTAACTTTTTCCCATATTTTTCCCATCGTTCTTTGCTGTGGTTAAAGTTTTAGTTCTGATAATCATGTTTTCTCTTTTTTTCCTTTTCTGAAATTTTCATTTCAGATTCATTTATTTGTGGTCTGACTGGTGGAATTTTGGAGGTTTTGTAGCGGGTTGCAGCAAGTTGTGTTTGGCTTGCGGCAAAGCTTGAAGAAAGTCCTAGGAAGATTCAGCAGGTCTTGAATGTGTTTCATCGCATGGAATGCAGGAGAGAGAATTTGCCGCTCGAACCACTCGAACCCCATTCTAAAGTCAGTGTTTTTGTTTTCATTAAACCAAACCCAACCTCTTTTAGTTTCTACTTGGGCATTCTGCTGGATGGCTCCAAAGACTGAACTTTAAGGGGTTTATTTGTTTTAATTATCTGGTTTTGAAAAGTCAAATTGACTTCCTCATTGAATGAAATTGTGAAAAGTATCACATCCAAAAATTGAAAGATAAGAGGGCAATGTAGTAACAGTCCCATGCTGGAGCTTTAAGCTTCATTGCAGCCACATCTATTCTACCAATGCAAGAGATGTTAACGTGTAAAGTAAAAAAAAAGAATAGTAAAATTTGTTCTTCAATATGGATATCCATGTAATATGCTAGGGCAATTTTATAGGGTTTATTAAGACATTAGGGTTTTGACAAGATTTCTTCTTCTGCTACAACCGTTTAATTTGATACAATTAATATCAACTGTGCAATGAACTCAAACAACAGTGATATCATTTAATAGATTCAGATGAATCCAACAGTACTATGTGATTATTCAACGACAATATAATCTATGTTTCCTCAATTCTTTTCAATGATGTGGTAATCTCAGCAGAGCAATGTATCATTCACATATTCAATCCTTCAATAGTACAACTAACCCCAGCAGAGCGAGGTATTATTCACAGTTTAAATTCTTTGATAAACTCAACAATACAATAGAGCACTATGTCATTCAACAACACGTTATAACCAATAATACAATATTAATTTTGCCCAACGAATCCATACAAGACATAATCCAGGTCAATACAATATTTGACTTCTCACAATACATATGAGCCACATCAGAGAACAAATTTGTTTGACAATGTACCCTAACCAGAAGTTTCAGATACTACCAATTCTTTAAACTCTACGCAAAAACTGCACTGCTCAGGATCCATGTATTATCCCAGCTTCGATCCACTTCAACAGGTCTGATCCTGTCCTGTCAAAATCAGCTACAGGTCCCGTGTTTAATTTCTGAAGTTCGGACCTGCTACAGGAGTTGCGTCTACTATAGAACCTCAGATCTGTTCAGATTTCGCACCTATTTCAGGAGCCACATCAATCACAAGAGCTCAGGTCTGATGCAAGTGTCCACGAATTTGCTTCAACGGTTTAATCACGTTCCTGTGACCACCTTCCAAATTTCTGCGGAAATCCTGGGTCTGCTGCAGAACTTTTTTCTAGGTCACCAAATGGTGTCAAGCCTCATGAGAATCCTCGCGTTTGTTGGAATCAACCTTGTTTGGCCCAAGATACTTGTTTATCCTAGTCGTAATACAAAATATTTCGTATGGCCTCAGTGAGATTTGTGACGACGTTTTACTTTTGTACAAAATACTTCGTATGACCTCAAAGTATGATCCAGGTGGATATTGGTGGCCACCCTCCTATTCCACTTGGATCCCCAACACTGTCTCTTTTAGTTTTTTAGTTTCCTTAATTGTAACATAGTTTACTATTTTTGGCAGTTTTTGTCGGGTCCTAAATTTCCAGAGCTGTTTTGAGGCCCTAAACGACGTTTTTAGGGAAAATGGGGAGACCGAAAAAATCCCAAAGGAGGTTGCTCATTTCTTTTCAGCCTAATCTTCGAGATCTTCGAAACGAGATATTATGACAGCCAAACGGGGATCGTATGCCAAAGTTACGACCCTGGGAAATTGATGTACCAATTTACCCAAACGGGGCCCACATTTTTGACGCTTCATCTCCTAGGGTTAGGTTTCTGGATGTTTAGGATTTTCCATTGTTTCTCAATAATAAATAGGCCTTGGAGCCTCATTGTAACACAATTCAAAGGCATGTAGCCGCCACATCTCTTCTAAGAGATAAACTACCATCGTTATTTCCATTCTGTTTGTAAGCATATTTCAGTATTTGATATTAATGAAATGAAGTGTTATTTCTGCTGCATCTTTGTATTTATGGTTATATCTGTAATTTGTTACATTCCTGTTTAAATTTGGATAAGTGGTATCAAAGCACTCTGTTTTTTCTCTGTTTTTCTTTGCATGCCCCAAACAAGGTCGGGATATAAGGAGTTAGAGCTTGAACTGGTCGAACCTTTGAAAGACTAGCCTCGCAAATCCCGATGGCCTCCCATGGGGGAAGAAAAGAAAGACGAGGGGGCAGGAGATATTTTCAAAATATTGCTCGAAGAAGTCCTCGAGCGACAAAGGAACGCGATGATGGACAACTTTGCCCAAATCCTTCAGCAGCTACCCAAGGGTGACGCATCTACTTCCAGCAGCCACTCTGGAAGCCCCACACCCTTGAAGGGACAAGTTAACTTTGACATTCCCATATTTGAGGGTCTGATAGATGCGGATGTTGTAGATAAATGGTTAAATTTGTTAGAAGGATATTTTTCTGTTCATGATTTTTTCAGTCGGGAAAAGTTTACTTTTGCTCTTCTCAAAGCCACTTCCCACGTCAAGGATTGGTGGGAAACCTATTGTGAGCAGAAGGATGAAAGTACGCCCTCACTATTTTCGGCCGCACCCACTTGGGATTCATTCTAGGACGCCATCAAGGAGCAGTACTACCCTGTTGGGAGCTATGATGACAAATACATAAAGTGGACCATGCTACGACAGGAAAGGGACCAAGACGTGCCAGAGTTTACCAATGTTTTTCATACTCTTCGCACGAAGTTGGGTATCAAGGATTATGAGAAACAAAAGTACCGCCACTGCCTACACGGTACATCCTGGATGAGATGGAGTTCCTGGAAATCTCCTTGCTCGGAAAGGTGTATCGATATGCTTCAAGATCGAGCAAAAGCTTAAATAGAAAAAGCGAGACTTTGGATTTGCGAATCTGAAGCAAGGGAAATGCGCCCCCAAACCGCAGAGTAAAGGGAAAGGCCAAGGCAGGGCGATCCAGGAGAACCCGCCGAACTCGACAAGGGGAATGACAAAGGAAAGCAGATCATTGACGTAGAGCCTAGTGCCACTGTGGCTACCATCAAGATCCAAAAGATTGAGCCTGAAGATCCAGAAGAGGGGGAGCGCCTATTCCACTCATAGATGTGGGTGAAGGGTTCTCCACTACAGTTCATTGTCGACAGTGGGAGCCAAAAGAACCTCATTTCAGCAGAGGTCGTGAAGTGGTTGGGCCTATCAACTATAACACATCCGCAGCCGTATACCATCAGGTGGCTTCACCAAGGACGAGATCTCCGCGTTAGCCAGCAGTGTCGCCTTCCCTACAGCATCAAGCCCTTCATGGATGAGGTACTGTGTGATGTTGCTCCTCTTGAAGTTTGTGATGTATTATTAGGACAACCATACTTATGGAAGCGACATGCTGTATATGAGTCTAGACCTCACTCTGTTATTATTTCTTTGGGTACTAAGTTATACAGGATATCGGAGGTAGCCCCACCTACCGCCATCTCTTTGATCTTTGCTAAGCAATGCAGTAAGGTCATATCCCTACAACATCAAGCCCTTCATGGATGAGGTACTGTGTGATGTTGCTCCTCTTGAAGTTTGTGATGTATTATTAGGACAACAATACTTATGGAAGCGACATGCTGTTTATGAGTCTAGACCTCGCTCTGTTATTATTTCTTTGGGTACTAAGTTATACAGGATATCGGAGGTAGCCCCACCTACCGCCATCTCTTTGATCTTTGCTAAGCAATGCAGTAAGGTCATATCCTAGACTGGGAAATTTGTTTTCTTTTTGATTTGCTCTCAAAGTAAGGGGAAGGTCATAGCCACATCCATGGCCCTTGGGAAGGGTTCCTCCAAGCAGCAGAAGCAGGTGGATACGGTCGTGGAAGAATACAGGGACATCTTCTCCTCACCCACAGGGGTACCCTTGCATTGTCAGGTCAAGAATTCAATTGATTTGACTCCCGGAGCACCTCTAACCAATGGGTCGATATATCGCCGCTCCATTATGGAAAATGAAGAGATCAAGCGGCAAATTCAGGAGTTGCTGCAGAAAGGGCACATCTGACCAAGTGCCTTGCCATGTGGGAGCTCGATTGTACTTGTACAAAAGAAGGATGGGACTTGGAGGCTTTGCATTGATTATCAAGCACTAAACAAAATCATTGTCAGGAACAGGTATCCAATCCCACAGATTGATGACTTGCTGGACCAACTCAAGGGGGCCAAGTATTTCAGCAAGATCGATCTGAAGTCTGGTTATCACCAGGTTCCAATAGAGCCCATAGATGTATGGAAGATCGCCTTTAAATCCAAGGAAGGCCTTTTTGAATGGTTGGTTATGCCCTTCGGGTTGACAAATGCCCCTGCTACTTTTATGAGGCTAATGGATGACATCTTGCGACCCTTCACCAACTCGTTCATGGTGGTTTATCTGGACAACATCCTCATCTTCAACAAGAGTTGGGAAGAACACTTGCAACACATTCGGCAGGTCCTTCAAACCCTTCGACAGCACAAACTATGTGCCAACTTGGAGAAATGCACCTTTGGCATGAGTCAGGTCCAATACTTGGGTTACATCATAGATGAGTGTGGTGTGCATGTGGACCCGACCAAGATCCAAGTCATTCGGGATTGGCCAACCCTGACCACTCTAACAGAGCTTCACAACTTTTTGGGCCTTGCAAATTTCTATCAGAGGTTTGTGTTGGGATTCTCCCATATCACTTGGCCTTTGAGTCAGATTACTAAGGGCGGGGCGAAAGCAAAGTTTTCCTGGTCCGAGTCCCAACAGAAGGCGTTCGTTGAGTTGAAGCACTGCCTTTGCTCTGCATTGGTACTCACACTGCCAGACCTGCAACAACCATTTGAAATCGAGACAGACACCTCAAACTATGCTATTGGTGCAGTCCTCACCCAACACGGGCATCTAGTGGCCTATCATAGTGAGACACTTTCTGATACAATTCGGAAGTACCCCACCTATGATAAAGAGATGTATTCCATTGTGCAGGCTTGCTGACAATGGAAGCACTACATTCTAGGGAAGGAGACGGTCATCCACACTGATCACCGACCTCTTCAGTTTATACAGACACAAGGGAAGTTGCAAAACGATCGCCATCAGAAGTGGTCTACATATCTGCAACAATTCCACTTGAACATTAAATACAAAAAGGGTAGCACCAATCATGTTGCAGACTGCCTCAGTCGACCCCCAGTTGCAGCACTGACTACTGTTCTCAACTCTTGTGGTCACGAGACCTCTAGATGGCTGCAACTATACAAAAATGATCCAGAGTTCGCCTTGACATACCAGATGCTAGTAGCTGGCAAGCAAGTTCCTGATTTCCACCTCCAGGACGCATTATTATGCTACCTGGGCCACCTTTGTGTTCCTTCAAGTGCGTGCCAAGATGATTTGGGAGGCGCACTACAGTCGGGTCGCAGGACACTTTGGTGTGGAGAAAACTGTGGCTGTACTACAAAAGTACTTTTATTGGCCCAAACTCCGATTGGATGTTGGGAAATATATCAGATCCTGCATTGCCTGTGCCATCGCCAAGCCAACCATCAAGAAGCAAGGCCTGTACACTCCTCTGCCTACTCCCAACCAACTGTGGGAATCCATCTCCATGGACTATATGTCCATCCTCCCTTCTACCAAGCATGGTAATGATTGTGTATTTGTGGTCGTGGACAAATTTTCTAAGATGGCTATATTGGCGGCCTGCAAGAAGAGTATCACAGCAGAGGACATTGCCAAACTCTTCTTTAAACGAGTATGGGTACATTTTGGGATCCCGCAGACCATTATATCAGATCGGGATATTAGGTTCTTAAGCACATTCTGGTCAAGCCTCTGGACACTATTGGACACCAAGCATCCCAAGACTGATGGCCAGACAGAGGTCGTCAATAGGATGATAGTGCACATACTCTGCATGTACAACTCCAAGCATCCTCGAACTTGGGATGAGAGTATTCCATATGTGCAACATAGTTATAATAGAGCTCTCCATAGCTCGATTGGTCGTAGTCCCTTTCAAGTGGGTCTAGAATTTCAACCATTATGTTCGATTGATGTTGACATGCCTCATGTGACTACGCAAATATAATCCACACATGTACTGTCCGAGGCTGATAAAGCGACCAAATTTATTGAATGCATCCAACACATCCGCTAACAGGTTCACGACATCTTGGAGAAGTCAAATGCCAAGTATAAGTAGCGACATGATCAACATTGGGTGCCACACAAGTTTCAGGTGGGCGACAAAGTCTGGTTGCATTTGCAAAAAGAATGCCTTACCAGAGCCTATCGGAAGCTCAGACCATCTGATTTGGTCCTTACACCATTACCAAGGCTATGGGAGACAATGCTTTTGATCTTAACATTCCTCCATTCCTTGGCCTGCACCCAGTGTTCAATGTGGACCGCCTTTGACCATACTTCCCACCATTGTTGGACACATCAGACATTGCAGAACAACTCACACCAACAGAGTTAAACCCAGATTGCATGGAACAAGCCACAACTGATCGGATTATGGACACATAGGTCAAGAACACTCGCCAACAAAAGATCCAACTATATCGGGTTGTCAAAGCTGGCCAACTCCTGCACCAAGGCAAATGGCTCACCAGGGACCAAGTTCAGCAGAAGTTTCCCCATCTCATGGAGGCACTCAACGCAATGGGGACCATTGCTTCCTAAGGGGGGAGGACTGATCCAGGTGGATATTGGTGGCCACCCTCCTATTCCACTTGGACCCCCAACACTGTCTCTTTCAGTTTTTCAGTTTCCTTAATTGTAGCATAGTTTACTATTTTTGGCAGTTTTTTGGGTCCTGAACTTCTAGAGCTGTTTTGAGGCTCTAAATGATGTTTTTAGGGAAAACAGAGAGATTGGAAAAATCCCGAAGGAGGTTGCTTGTTTGTTTTCGGCCTATTCTTTTAGATCTTCGAAACGAGGTATTATGATAGCCAAATGAAGATCGTATGCCAAAGTTACGACCCCGGGAAATTGATGTACCAATTTACCCAACGAGCCCCACAGTTTTGGCGCTTCATCTCCTAGGGTTAGGTTTTTGGATGTTTAGGGTTTTCTGTTGTTTCTCAATAATAAATAGGCCTTGGAGCCTCATTTAACACAGTTCAGAGGCATGTAGCTGCCATTGCTCGAGCTATTAAAGATAAGCTACCATTGCTCGAGCTATTCTTATTTCCATTATGTTTGTAAGCATATTTCAGTATTTGATATTAATGAAATGAAGTGTTATTTCCGCTGCATCTTTGTTTTTATGGTTATATCTGTAATTTGTTGCGTCCTTGTTTAAATTCGAACCAGAGTAGGTCTATGACAGAGTCTCGCTACTGTTGCCTTCAAAATTATCTTGCTTGACCTTAGGAGGAGAATTCGATTTTATTGCTGCCTTAGAAGAACTCAGACCAAAACTTCCTTCAATAATCATGTGCCAGAACAGATATAAAAAAGTAAAAGAATAATCCTGTGCCAGAACAAATATAAAAAAGTAAAAGAAAAGAGAGGATAAGCTTATCAACTAGGGTGGAATCTTTCACCACCTAAATTTATAGGGAAAAAGGGGTCTTAAAACCCTCAGAGACGCAAGTTGAAGAAAAACAGTGATAAATGATCCAATCTATTAAAATTGGCAACTAGGGCCAAACTCCACATGGGTCATCTTATTTACGACAACTGATATTTTTCTTGGATTCCTCTCTCTGAGAGGTGTAGGATTGGTCTAAAGATCATTCGATTCTGACATGTACAAATGAAGTTATGAATTTATTTTGATTATGGACAAATTATCAAGGTCGGCCTCTTCTATATGTCGGCTCACCTAATCCAATAGTCACGTCTCTTGACCCCCACCGATTGGTATATATAGAGGTGCTTTCTCCCTCATTTGATACATCCAAGTGCTCATCCTCTCCTCTGAAATAGGACGGCATCTGAGGCAGGACGCAAGTGGCAAGGGTCGAGTTTATGATGAGACCCATCTCTGTTTAGGGTTCGGTTTTCTTGGGAGAAAGAGCCGCAGGTCTGTGGCATCATGCATGGAGGATAGGAGGTCTGTCTGGGTAGCGTATCTCTTGATTTTGGGTACAGATTTCCTGTTGAATAGAGCCGCAGTCAGAGGAATGCTTGTTGGATGGTTTTCTGTGCTATTTGGTGAGGTGTATCTTTGTTACAGGCCGCAGGAAGAGAGCCGCTACAACAGCTAGTTGTTAAGCTGTTTGGAGGGTATGAAGGCATGGATAAGTCCTTCTCTCTAGGCCGCATATGCCCAGGCTTGAGCGCAGGCAGGTCAGAATTCTTTCATGAGTTTGGGACTGTTTTATCTTGCCACTGATTTAGGGTTGTTGTAGGGTTCGTTGAGGAGGAGCCTCAAAGCTCTAAATCAGTGATTGGATGTCTTCTAATGGTAAATCATAATAATGGAGAAAGAAGGTTGAAGCAGGCAGCCCTAACCAGTGACCCGGATTGCAGAGGAAAGACATCAGCTCTTGAAGCTAACTGTGTTTGTGCCCTAACCAGTATTCAGAATTGCAGTATAGAAATCTCCAGCCCTTGGTGCCAGAATTGCAGTTTCATTGAGTCATCTTCATGTTTAAGAGCTTTGATGTCAGATCTTCTATTTGGCAAGTCAATATTGACTTTAAATCATTGTACTCTATCTCTCTCTCTGTGCTGAACTATTGAAGAATATAAGAAGAACTGATCAAGGGTTTCCTCACATTGGGTTTTGTCCCTGGCTGGTGCCACATCTTGTGTCCTCTTGTCTTGGCTTGTCTTCCACTACTTATGTTTATGTTCTATCTGCATTTTACTATCATGTTGATGTGATTGCTAATTTGGATATGGATATTGGGCTAATAAAGAAATTGAAGTAAAATTGCTCTAAAGCATAGAACATACCATTGTTACCTAAAATTAACATGGCATCAGAGCTAGGTTGAGAACAAGCCCAAGCTAGAAATCTCCATGAGATCCTCTCTCTTCAAAAGTCAAGGCTTTTTCAAAAGGTAGAAGCATTCCCAGGATCGAGTTCCTTATGGCATTAAATCAAATTTTGGCCAAGATCTCCAGCTATATTTTCCACGTAACAGCAGGACTATTCTCCTTATTTCTAAGCATTTGTTTGTGGCAGAAGGTCGACTTTGGAGATTGGGATTAGCCTCTGAATTTACAGTACTTGTTTTGGATAAATAGATCATTAGGCATATCGCTGGAGAAAGTTAGCGCAAAAGATGTTTTTCACATGATTCTAATAACTCTGAAATTTTCAGTGCCTTTGGTTCGATTTACTCTTTGGAGGGGCAGCTCGAATACCCAGTCAAGGCTATGAGCATAGCGAGTTTTCCTTTCTTCATGAGCTGTGTATCAGTGGATGGCTTGTGCGTGTGGGGGTGAAGCACTACTACAGGCAGAACATTTTACATATGTTGGGCATGAATCTAATTTCTTAGAGGTTGTGTTCTACTCCTGTACATAACCACAGGTTCTGAAAGTCATACTAAGATGGACGAAGATCATTCCTGTACACTCCAATGCTGCTGTAGCTTCTCTGTTGGGACTGTGTGCTATCTCAGGAACAAACTTTACGTGGTTTGACGGTGATACAAGCACCGTTATGAAATGTTGTGTCTGTATATCAATTTCGGGGCAGACTCTAAGACTTTACTTACCAGGTTCCATCTTTCTAATTCCCCTCACTGAGTGTTCAAATTTTTGAATGAAGAAACAATATTTTGTGGGTATTATTGGTCTTCTGGATCAACAAAATTGCAATGGATATTCTATTGAGTTTGAAGAAATTTGTTGGGCTCATTCTCATTTAAAATGATAGACTTAAACTATGGACCGGACTGCCATGAGGATCTATAATTGTAATTTACAATAATGATTTCGATGCTATGTTTTGTCATCCCTGCGCTTGACATTATCCCTCAAATCTGATGACAGTGGCATCATAGTAATATCGATCTGTAGTATTGATATCTGTATCACAATACCTCAGCACATCAACATCTCAGTGAAGCAGTTATTACGATGGTATGGCAACTCAGAAACCTTGTTGAGAGTGTCATCACTGTTAGGTTGGCATTGCATATAGTCTCACTGCACTTGGATTTACATCTCTCCTATGTAATTATGTGTAGATCAGTTTGGATACTTGTCAAATCTATATAGTTACAGTTCTGATCTAGTGATGATGGCTATGACTGTGTTATGCAGTAGTAACGAAGTTGTGAACAAGACTGATTCACATCTTGGATAGCTTAATCCATGAAATCTTGTACTCTGTATCTTTCTGATGATCTTTCAGTAATTAAAGAAGATCAAAGATCAGGTGCAAGAAGGATCATTTGAAGTCAACCTTTATCATGACTTGGTTATTCTACTTCATTTGGTATCACTGTGGTATTAGCATCTTTGTAGCAGTCAGTCTCACAGTCGTGTGTTGAATAGCACAGTTACTTTATTTCAGTTCAACACTTCTATCCACTTGCAACAATTATATTCAGAAACTCAACATCAAGCATGGAAGGTCATCAATGACAGAAGCATTGGCAATGGATCTTGTTCACAATCGAAGTTGTGAACAAGATGTGTAAGTTCGAGATAGTCTGATGAATTTAAGGACAGATCTATTTCTTTGTCCTTGACATCTTGCACAAACGACTTTTGATGAAGTACAAAAGTAGTTGTGTGACAAGTTTTGGGAGGAATACAACATAAAGGAATATCCTGGTTAGGAATGGCTTCGGCATATCGCTCATTTCAACAGATGATTTGAAACTGGATATCCTTGATATAGCAGCACTGTTTATTCCTTGTACAGTAGTTGATGTTATACTTCCTCAATTCAAAGGAAGATGATGAAATTCAGAAGTCAGAGAAAAGTCACTTATCATGGTCATATGGATACAAATGGCTGGATGAGAAAATCATCCTTATTGAGTAGTTTCATGCACATGGCAGAAATCATTTAGCAAGCTCATCGTTGAAAGCTAAATGACCATCTGACGTATGGCCTCAGAGGGAGCCATAGATTATTTCAAGAAAGATAACCATGTCAAAGGGTGTTGATTCATGATAGCTGATTATAATATGATATCTGATGACTCTAAAAATGATATCCTTGTTACTTAAGAGGCAGCATGATTGGCTGACTTTGATGTATAGACCGAAGGATGAATAGCAGGGTGTAGATGGCTTGATGGATATACTCTGAACAAGCATACATTTCCAATGTTTAAAGGGAGCCATGATGTTTATTGAGATCCTCTCATGTAAGAGGGAGTTGGCTTCTGAATTTGAGATGAAGGACCTAGGACCGATGCACTATTTCATAGGGTTGGAGGTCTGGCAAAAGCCAGATGCAATTTTCTTCTCTCAAGAAAAATATGTTGTGAAGATATTGGAAAGATTTGGGATGGTGCACTGCAAGCCTGTGAGTCGTGACTACTCCGATGGAACTTAACTTTAAGAAGTTATGTGGTACTATTGCTGAATCTGAATTTAGGAATGCTTTTGAGTATTGTCAACTCATAGGAGCACTGATGTTCTTGGTGAACTCCTGTCCATACATATGTTTTGCAGTTAACACATTGAGCCAATATATGGTTGAGCCTCATCAAATACATTGGATTGGTGCCAAGAATCTTTTGAGATATCTTCGGGGCACAATCACTTATGGATTGAGATACACTGCTGGAGATGTGAGGCTGCATGGTTATTCTGATGCTGATTGGGCTGGTAGTGTGGTGGATCGCAAGAGCATTTATGGGTGTTGTTTTTCTTTGGGTTTTGCTTCGATATCTTGGATGAGCAGGAAGTAGAAATCGATTGTCTTGAGCACCGCCGAGGCCAAATACATAGCTGCTAGTATGGCCTCTTGTGAAGCTGTTTGGTTGAGGAAGCTCTTCAATGAGCTGTTTGGACATGTGCTGCATACCACTGTGATCCTCTGCGACAACCAGAGTGGGATCTGATTATTAGAGAATCCCGTGTTTCATGATCGCTCGAAGCATATAGATATTAGGTACCACTTTATCCGGGTTATGGTATAACAAGGAGCAATAAGGCTCCATCACATTGGGACTGATGGGTAGGTCACCGATATTCTGACAAAACCCCTAGAAAAGGTCAAGTTCTTGGCCTTCCGAGAACGACCTGGAGTCATGGAGAGACCCTCTGATGAGGGTCCTGTATGAGATGGACATTGAGCTCTGAGAGCTCTGGGGGGCTTGGGGTACTTCTTGGAGCAATGAGCAACCATAGGGTGAGTGGTTTAGCCTTCCCCTAGTGGTTCGCTGTGTACAGGGTGAGTGGTTCAGCCTTCCCCTGCGATACCCCTTGGCGACATGTAGGCAGGATGAGTGGTTAATCCTTCTCCTGCTCAGACCTCCTACCCATGCAGTCTGGGACTCATGGGAAGTACCTCTCATCTGGCCAATGAGTAGGGAAATGAGGATAGGGACCATAGTACTACCAATGGACGATTTGTGTACTACCGTACTCCCTATGCTAGGATGATCGGTGTTGATTTGGGATCAATGGGAACTGACTTCGGTCAGTAAGAGTGGTATGACACTCTCTTTTGATTGGGACTAACTTCGGGTTAGTAGAGAATGGTATGATACATTTTCGATCACTTCTTCTTCTTCATAAGTTCAGTAGAGCAGAGCAGTGCATTGATGACAAAGATAGTACAGATTAGCAGATGGATTAGTAGATGGAGTTCTCCCTAGTTGAGAGGGAGTGTTAAAATTGGCAACTAGGGCCAAACTCCACATGGGTCATCTTATTTATGACAACTGATATTTTTCTTGGATTCCTCTCTCCGAGAGGTGTAGGATTGATCTTAAGATCATCTGATTCTGACATGTAAAAATGAAATGAATTTATTTTGATTATGAACAAATTATCAAGGTCAACCTCTTCTATATGTTGGCTCACCTAATCCAATAGTCATGTCCCTTGACCCCCACCGATTGATATATATAGAGGTGCTTTCTCCCTCACTTGATGCATCCAAGTGCTCATCCTCTCCTCTAAAATAGGACGACATCTGAGGCAAGATGTGAGTGGCAAGGGTCGAGTTTATGATGAGACCCATATCTGTTTAGGGTTCGGTTTTCTTGGGAGAAAGAGCTGTAGGTACGTGGCTGTTGGAAATACTAAGAGGGGGGGTGAATCAGTGTTTCTTTTTAATTGTTCTAGTTATTACCAAAAGAATATATATATATATATATATATATATATATATATAGAACACAGAAATCAACAGCTGGAATTAATGCTTTTATTGAACACAACACAATGCAATGAAATAAATACAATATAAGTATATATCTGATTGTGATTAGTTGCCAAGCTCCAACTTGGACTTCAGTGAGGCTCCAACCTCCAGAGCACCAACTCTGTTTTGCAGTGGTTCTGCACTTAGGAGCACCTACCCCTAAGGACTTTAGTCCTGTTCAGTTCTGAGGCTCCAACTTCTTGGGCTCCAACCCAACCTTGGTATAAACTGGTATGTTGCTAATCTCTGTTCAGCTGAGGTTCTCCTTCACTCCTACTCTCCTGCCTCTGTTTCCTCTACTGCCTCTGCTGCTTCTGCTACCTCACACTCTGGTTCTTCACCACAACAACAACAACCACAGTTCTCTGTTTTTATTGTTTTATTCATTCCCATGCCTCTGTCCATTCGTTTCCGCTTACACTGCCTCTTAGGCTTCCTCCTCGGTCGTTGCGGCTTCCTCTGCGCTGTGCAAGTTTACTGACTTTCTGGGGACACATAGATTCATTATACAGGTCCAAACGATCCACGAAGAACACATATTCCCGGTTTATCGTAACAGTGCTCCTTTAGGCAATGATTGCGGGCATACACAGTTCTTTCAGTTAAACGAAGATGTTTTGACCTGGTCGCAATCATAATCGCCATGATTCATCCCTTTCAACTGACGTTCAGCGTTCTGAACCACCAGAACAACCATCGTAAGCCTTTCGGCTTAAAACACCCCGCGCAAGCCAAAAATTCCATTACACAGAGAATATGAGAAAAACAGTCAAACAGACTAAAAGGCGGACTTGAGGAAATATTACAATCACACCTATTCCTGTATCGGGTCCATAGTGAAATCGCAATCGACGCTTTAGACTTCCGGAGGTCCTTTATACATCAAGACCATGGCATCACCGATGGTCGACGGCTAATCCTCCACTGGACTAGATATTATATTAAGCCATGTTATAATGTTTAATTGTGTCCACATGCTTTATCGCAATCGGTGCTTGTAGTCGGACAACCCTCTGTGTGGCATTGCAATGGGCGGATGCGATATGGTATTAAACCATAGTAAATATGCCCGTTGGGTCTGCGGCCTTATTGCAATCAGCGCTTTCATGTGGCAAGGCTTTACGGCTTGTGATATAGCGACGAACGCGATATTACAATTAAACCAAGTTGTGATGTGGCATCGGGTTGGCAATGTTCATCGCAATTAGTGCTTGGGTGTGGCAAGGCTTCATAACATATGCGATTGTGATGGATGCGATAATAGATTAACTTATATTGCAATGTTGCAGCAGGTCCGCATATATATGTATCGCTATCGGCGATCGCAAAGGGACCTCTTAACACTGTATTACCTCCGCTCCGAAATGCCGATGCGATAATCGTTATTGGTGATCGCAGTGGTCCACCAGACACATTGTAATGCTGCTCCCGAAGTGCCGATGCGATATGAGGTGCTGGACCTGATATGACTCACCCCGCTTTCGTGTATAAAGTTACAAGTCCGCAATCCGCCTCCGATAGTGTATTTTCCATATTGCATAGTTTTGCCCGCCGATACTGTTAAGTCTATATATATGGGCTTTCTGTCCGCCGATAGTGTAAAAGCATGCATTCATGGGTTTTCTATCCGCTGATAGCATAAAGTCTGCGCCTCCGATAGTGTAAAAGCATGCATTCATGGGTTTTCTATCCGCTGATAGCATAAAGTCTGCGCCTCCGATAGTGTTAAAAACACATATATATGATATATGCTCCTCCGCCTGTATCTGCATGCATATAATTCTTTTGTGGCCCGATAGCTCCCGATAATATAAATGCACCCATTGCTCCTCTGATGGCTCTGTCTGCTTCCTTATAGCTCTGCTTGTTCCTCTGTTGCTCCGATGGCTGTCTGCTTCCTTTGTTAGCTTTGTTTGCTTCTGTACTTTGGCATATATATATGACATATACATATGTGGCTTTGTCTGCTCCTCTTGGCTCGTCTGATAGCTCTATTTGCTCCTCTTGGCTCCTCCGATAGCTCTGTTTGCTCCTCGAATATTGCCATAATGACAATCTGTGTCCAACAATCTCCCCCTTTGTTATTATTGGCAATATTCTTCTGCTCTCCCCTTTTGACATCAATGGCAAAGGAATGCATACGAACTCCCCCTGTCAAACTGCTCCCCCTGTCCTGCTACATCTTTATGAATGAACTTGAGTGATGATAAAGAGATAACCCCCATATTTTGACGCAGATGTTCGAATGCTTCTCGAGGAAGAGGTTTTGTGAAAATATCAGCTATCTGCTCCTTAGTACTGATATATTCCAGCACGATGTTTTGTTCAGCTACTTGCTCACAGAGGAAATGATACTTGATTGGTATGTGTTTGGTCCTTGAGTGCATCACTGGATTTTTGCTGAGACTGATAGCACTTGTGTTGTCACAATAGATGGTAATCGGTTGATCTGTACATAGGTTGACATCTTTTAGAGCTTCCTTTATCCACAGTATTTGAGTACAACAGTCTGCTGTAGCAATATACTCGGCGTCGGCTGTGGATAATGATATGGATGATTGTTTTTTGCTGAGCCAGGATACTAAACAGTCTCCTAGGAAGAATGCATTTCCACTAGTGCTTTTTCGATCATCTATACTTCCAACCCAATCAGCATCGGTGTATGCAGTTACAATCAGTGTTGAGCTCTTTGGGTACCAAAGACCGAAATCAGAAGTTCCTTTTAGATATCTGAGAATTCGTTTTACAGCTAATAAATGGGATTGTTTGGGAGCAGATTGAAATCTTCCCACCATTCCTACTACCTGCATTATGTCTGGTCTTGTAGCTGTTAAGTATAGAAGGGCTCCAATCATTGACCTGTAATGAGTTGCATCTACTAGAGGGGAGTCATCATCTTTGCTCAATTTGCAGTTTGTGGTCATAGGTGTGCTCATGGGTGCATAGTCCTCCATTCCATATTTTTTGAGCATGTCTTTCAGGTATTTGGTTTGAGATATACACAATCCTGCTCTGGTTTGAGATACTTGAAGTCCAAGGAAGTGAGACAACTCTCCTATCATTGACATCTCAAACTCTTTTGACATGTTTTGAGAAAATTCATGGCTCATTTCATCATTATTACTAGCAAAAATCAGATCATCGACATAAACAAGAGTAACTAGTAACTTACCTTCATCTGTCTTTATGTATAGATTACTTCTAGCCACTCCCTTTTTGAAGCCTTGTTGTTGTAGATAGTGATCCAATCTTGCATACCTAGCTCTAGGAGCTTGTTTCAACCCATATAAAGCCTTTTTCAACTTACAGACTACGTCCTTTCTTGCTGTTAGATCAAACCCTTCTGGCTGCTCCATGTAGACTTTCTCCTTGAGTTGCCCATTTAGAAATGCTGATTTCACGTCCATTTGATAGATTTTGAATCCTTTTGAGCAAGCAAATGCCAAGAACATCCTGATAGCTTCCATAGGGCTACTGGTGCAAATGTCTCTTCAAACTCAATTCCTTCAATTTGTGAATAGCCTTTGCAGACAAGCCTTGCCTTCTTTCTGATAACCTGTCCTTCCTCATTCATTTTATTTTTGAACACCCATTTGGTTCCTATTATATTTTTGTCCTTTGGATGAGGTACCAGCTCCCATGTCTTGTTCTTCTCAATTTGGGACATTTCTTTTTCCATGGCTTTTACCCAATGAGGATCCTTACTTGCTTCTGCAAATGTTTCTGATTCTATCATAGATAGAAGGGCAATGACTTTTCTCTTGGGTGTAATTGTTATCCTTGTTCGGGTCTGCACACCTTCATCTCTGTCGCCAATAATCTGCTCTTCTGGATGATATATTTGGACATACTTCATCTTTGAAGGGGTATGAGGTGGTTCTCTTTCCTCTTCTTCTTCTTCCTCATCTATTTCTTCTTCTTTAGGTTCTTCTTCTTCAATGAGGAAATCATCTTCATGTTCTTCAGTTTCCTTTTCTGGAAGATCTTCATCAACCTTTACATCAATGCTTTCCACTATCTTCTTTAGTCGATAATTGTAGCACTTGTAAGCCTTGCTCCGTGTAGAGTATCCAAGAAATATCCCTTCATCAACCTGAGAATCAAACTTTCCTGGTGAGCCATCATTGATTTTTATGAAGCACTTGCTTCCAAAGATCTTGAAGTACTTCACTGAAGCAGGTCTTCCTTTCCATAACTCATAAGGAGTTTTTTCACAATTTGGTCTTAATTGAGTTCGATTCAATGTATAGACAACTGTCCCTACTGCTTCTCTCCAAAATTTAGGCTGCAAGTCTGCTGCTAATAACATTGTTCTTGCCATTTCTTGGACTGTTCGGTTTCTTCTTTCAACTACCCCATTTTGCTGAGGTGTTCTAGCAGCAGAGAATTCCCTTTTAATTCCATGAATATTACAGAACTCACTAAACTCGTTTGATGTGAATTCTCCTCCTCTGTTTGTTCTGAGGCACTTAATTTTTGAATCTTTTTCATTTTCTACAAGGGCTTTTAGATTCTTAAAATACTCAAAAGTTTCAGATTTATACTTTATAAAATATATCCACATCATTCTAGTATAGTTATCAACAAATAACACAAAGTACCTTTCTCCTTGGAGTGCCTGATTTCTAGTTGGCCCACACACATTAGCATGAATGATTTTCCAAGGCTTTGATGTAGAGAGCTCCATTGTCTTGTGGCTAGTTTTGGTTTGCTTTCCATGTTGACATGGACCACATACTCCTTGATTTGGTTTGAACAGCCTTGGGATGTCTCATACAGCTTTGATCTTGCTGATATTGATTAGATTTTCGAAGCTTGTATGTCCAAGTCGCTTGTGCCACAACCAACTTTCATCTGTCTGACTCAGGTAGCATTTATTTTCTTGAATCTTGTTCAGAATGTAAATGTTGTCTGGTGTTCTCACCCCTTTTGCCACAAGTTCCCCTGAGGCAAAGTTCCTTATTTCACAGTCTTTGGTGCTGAAGACAACCTTATGTCCTTGATCACAGATTTGGCTGACACTCAGGAGGTTGTGTTTGAGTCCGTCAACTAGCAGAGCATCTTGAGCTTTTCCTTTTCCATTGATCAGAGTAACAGTTCCTTTTCCTGCAATTCTGCCAGATCCGCTTCCAAAGGACACATTCCCTTCCTTTTTGCTCAGTGAGACAAACTTCCTTTTGTCTCCTGTCATGTGTCTGGAGCACCCACTATCCACAAACCAATGGTTTCCATTATTTTGAGCATATAGAGCCAAGCCGCATTTATCCATGCTGGAGTTCTTACTACTCGTCTTTCTTCCTTTGAGTGGGCAGTCTTGTTCATAGTGTCCATTATTGTAGCAGAAAGAGCAAATCAGATCAAATTTGGTCAAGGGATCAAATGAATTGAAGGTTTTGATTTGTCCCTGCCTTTTGGGGGCATTTGAATTGATTATTCGGTCCTTTAGCTTTGGCATTTCACTTCTGTGAGCCATGCAATGTCTGGCTTGATGACTGAAGTTTTTACAGTGAAAACAATGTCCAAGAAAGATGGTTTTGTACATGTTGAAGCAGCCACGGTTTGAGTCGATTTCCTTCCTGGGAATTACTCCTCCCTCATTCTTTGGATTTGAGATGGGCCCTTGGTGGAGTACAGGTTTGTATTTGCTGTAGTGTCCATGATTCGACTCCACATTCTTCTTTGGAATAATTCTCTCTTCATTCTTTGGATCTGGGATGCACTTTTGATAACATACTTTTTCTTCTTTTGGATTGCAGGAAAGTGCATCGGCATAGCTTTTCGCACTATTCTTAGTGCTTGAGGATTCTCCTTTGAAACCTATTCCAAACTTGTCATGTTGAGGTTTTTGATTTTTCAGAATAGTCTCAAGTATTTGAGAGCTTTTACAACCCTTCTTAATTTGCTCCAACTCCTTTCTCAGAGACACTATTTCGGCCTCACGTTCTTCACAAGTCTCTTCTTTTTCTTTAAGCTTTGCTTCCAAGAGATCTTCTCTCCTTCTTGTTTCCTCGTTTTCCACTTTGAGAGAAATGATTTTGTTCCGTAGTTTCTCATTTTCTTCAATGGCGCTTATTAACAGTTCATCTACATTTCCTTCCAGCCCTGAGTCATCATCATCTGCGAGTGCCATGAATAATGTTTCTTGGCTTTCATCATGGTCACTTTCCTCATCTGATTTCTTTTTGATGACCATAAACTCATCCTCATCAGACTCATCTTGCTTAGAGAAGAAGTTCTTCTTATTGAACCCTTTCTTTTTGTGTGCCATTCTTTTAGAATTTCCTTCATCATCACTGTCATGTTTATGAGGACATTTTGTTGCATAATGACCTATTTTTCCACATTTAAAATAGATAAGGGGGTACTTGCCTTTAAGCTTAGATCCTTTCTTCAGCTTTCGTACAAATTGAGCCAATTCAGATTCCACATCTGACTCATCACTACAGTGATTCTTTTCTTCCCCTTCTTTGACTTTGAGGCCATGAACGCTGCATCTTTGGAGCTTGGGCCACCTTTCCTCATTTCATAGGCAATGAGAATTCCATGGAGTTCATCCATTTTGAGGGTATCTAGATCCTTTGCTTCTTCTATAGCGCTTATTTTGGAGTCAAATCTGTCTGGAAGAGATCTTAATACCTTTTGAACAATGGTACTTTCTTCAATTTTTTCGTCCAATCCTTTCAGGGAGTTTACCACTTCAGCTACTCGGAGGAGGTATGCTGCAATATCTTCTTCATCTTCCATCCTCAGACTTTCAAATTGTCTTTTGTGAGTTTGAAGCTTTGCCTTCTTGACTTTTGAGTCTCCATCATATAAGCCAACTAGCTTCTCCCACATTTCTTTGGCAGAGGTACAGTGCATGACTTTTGTAAACTCGGAATCAGTGATTCCACTAGTGATGGAGTTCAAGGCCTTTGCATTTGCGATGTAGGCTTTCCTCTCGTTTGGATCTGTTGGAAGAGTATTTTGAACAAAATGCCAGACTTCAGGTCCAAGGGACATTAAGTAGTAGGTCATTTTTTTTTTCCAGAAACCAAAGTTAGTGCCATCGAACAAAGGAGGTCTTCCTGATGCTTTGTGATTTCTCATCATGGCTGCGGATCCTTCTTCAAGCTGTTAGGCTAGTATGAAGAAGCATGCTCTGATACCAATTGTTGGAAATACTGAGGGGGGGGTGAATCAATATTTCTTTTTAATTGTTCTAGTTATTACCAAAAGCATATATATATATATATATATATATATAGAACACAGAAATCAACAACTGGAATTAATGCTTTTATTGAACACAACACAGTGCAATGAAATAAATACAATACAAGTATATATCTGATTGTGATTAGTTGCCAAGCTCCAACTTGGACTTCAGTGAGGCTCCAACCTCTAGAGCACCAACTCTGTTTTGCAGTGGTTCTGCACTTAGGAGCACCTACCCCTAAGGACTTCAGTCCTGTTCAGTTCTGAGGCTCCAACCTCTTGGGCTCCAACCCAACCTTGGTATAAACTGGTATGTTGCTAATCTCTGTTCAGCTGAGGTTCTCCTTCACTCCTACTCTCCTACCTCTGCTGCCTCTACTGCTTCTGCTACCTCACACTCTGGTTCTTCACCACAACAACAACAACCACAGTTCTCTATTTTTACTGTTTTATTCATTCCCATGCCTCTGTCCATTCGTTTCCGCTTACACCGCCTCTTAGGCTTCCTCCTCTGTTGTTGCGGCTTCCTCTGTGCTGTGCAAGTTTATTGACTTTCTGGGGACACGTAGATTCATTATATAGGTCCAAACGATCCACGGAGAACACATCTTCCTGGTTTACCGTAACAGTGCTCCTTTAGGTAATGATTGCGGACATACACAGAGTTCTTTCAGTTAAACAAAGATGTTTTGTCCTGGTCGCAATCATAATTGCCATGATTCATCCCTTTCAACTGACGTTCAGCGTTCTGAACCACTAGAACAACCATCGTGAGTCTTTAGGCTTAAAAACACCCCGCGCAAGCCAAAAATTCCATTGCGCAGAGAATATGAGAAAAACAGTCAAACAGACTAAAAGGCGGACTTGAGGAAATATTACAATCACACCTATTCATGTATCAGGTCCATAGTGAAATCGTAATCGACGCTTTAGACTTCCGGAGGTCCTTTATACATCAAGACCATGGCATCGCTGATGGCCGACAGTCGATCCTCCACTGGACGCGATATTATATTAAGCCATGTTATAATGTTTAATCGGGTCCACATGCTTTATCGCAATCGGCGCTTGTAGTTGGACAACCCTCTGTGTAGCATTGCGATGGGCGGATGCGATATGGTATTAAACCATAGTAAATATGCCCGTCGGGTCCGCAGCCTTATCGCAATCGGCGCTTTCATGTGGCAAGGCTTTACGGCTTGCGATATAGCAACGAACGCGATATTACAATTAAGCTAAGTTGTGATGTCGCATCGGGTCCGCAACGTTCATCACAATCGGCGCTTGGGTGTGGCAAGGCTTCATAACATATGCGATTGTGATGGATGCGATAATAGATTAACTTATATTGCAATGTTGCGACGGGTCCGCATATATATGTATCGCTATTGGCGATCACAAAGGGGCCGCTTAACACTGTATTACCTTCGCTCCGAAATGCCAATGCGATAATCGCTATCGGCGATCACAATGGTCCACTGGACACATTGTAATGCCGCTCCCGAAGTGCCGATGCGATATGAGGTGCTAGACCCGATATGACTCACCACTCCCGTGTATAAAGTTACAAGTCTGCAATCCGCCTCCGATAGTGTATTTTCCATATTGCATAGTTTTGCCCGCCGATAGTGTTAAGTCTATATATATGGGCTTTCTGTCTGCCGATAGTGTAAAAGCATGCATTCATGGGTTTTCTGTCCACCGATAGCATAAATATATATAAGTCTGCGCCTCTGATAGTGTTAAAAACACATATGTATGATATATGCTCCTCTGCCTGTATCTTCTTTTGTGGCCCAATAGCTCCCGATAATATAAATGCACCCATTGCTCCTCTGATGGCTTTGTCTGCTTCCTTATAGCTCTGCTTGTTCCTCTTTTGCTCCGATGGCTGTTTGCTTCCTCTGTTAGCTCTGTTTGCTTTTGTACTTTGGCATATATATATATGACATATACATATGTGGCTCTGTCTGCTCCTCTTGGCTCCTCCGATAGCTCTATTTGCTCCTCTTGGCTCCTTCGATAGCTATTTGCTCCTCTTGGCTCCTCCAATAGCTCTGTTTGCTCTTTGAATATTGCCATAATAACAATCTGTGTCCAACAGTGGCATCATGCATGGAGGATAGGAGGTTTGTCTGGGTAGTGTATCTCTTGATTTTGGGTACAGATTTCCTGTTGAATAGAGCCACAGTCAGAAGAATGCTTGTTGGATGGTTTTTTGTGCTATTTGGTGAGGTGTATCTTTGTTACAGGCCGCAGGAAGAGAGCCGCTACAACAGCTAGTTGTTAAGCTGTTTGGAGGGTATGAAGACATGGATAAGTCCTTCTCTCTAGGCCGCATATGCCCAGGCTTGAGCGCAAGCAGGTCAGAATTCTTTCATGAGTTTGGGACTGTTTTATCTTGCCACTGATTTAGGTTTGCTGTAGGGTTTGTTGAGGAGGAGCCTCAAAGCTCTAAATCACTGATTGGATGTCTTCTAATGGTAAATCACAGTAATGGAGAACGAGGGTTGAAGCAGGCAGCTCTAACCAGTGACCCAGATTGCAGAGGAAAGACATCAGCTCTTGAAGCTAACTGTGTTTGTGCCCTAACCAATGTTGATTTGGGGTAGCATTGGAGGTGCCCTAGCCATGAAAATTGGTGGAGAGGCTAATGCACATGAGATCTCCAAGACCCAGAAATGGTTTGGGCAGATTCTACCTAGTTTGGGAGATATTAAAATAATTAATTTTTTTAATGGAGTTCCTAAGGCTAAACCTAGGAAAAATAAAATATTAATGGGTATTAATATAAAGTTGGGTTAGAAGGTTCCAAAAGACAGGGATCAAGCCAGATCTAATCTTAGCCATTGATTAGAGATGTAATCTCAGCCGTTGAAAGACCAACAGGAAAAGTATAAGAGGAGGCTTGAGGGTCAGTTGGAGAATACACCAGAGTGATCAGTCATTCGATTTTCTAGAGCGGGGTTTGCTAAGAAAAGTCGAATCAGTGATCAATTTGCAGTGAGGGGCAGTGAGTACTGGACAGAGAGGCAGAGATAGTGCCAAGAGACCAACGTAGAGGCAAAGAGGTAGACGCAGAAGCCAGAGCAGGCCACACAGAGGCTAGCTGAGGCAGTGCAGAGGCTAGGCGACCTGCATCATCCACGCAAAGTGTAGCAGGAGTGGCGCAGAAGGCCGTAGAGGTTGCATAGTGCCTTAGAGGGCTGACACAGAGGCCAGGAGGGTTGACGCAATGCTTCAGTTGTGCTGGAGAGGGTTTCGTGGGGTAGATTTTCTGAATATCTGCTTCCGAATAGAGAGGTATTAATGCCGGTTATTTTTCTCTGTCGGGTGAGCCAGTTTAGCACCTAATTTTGAGGTTGATGTAGAGGCCAGGAGGGCTGCAGATGCCAGGAGGGCTGACGCAGAGGGTTTTGAGGCTAACGCAGATGCCAGGAGGGCTGACGCAGTGCTTCAGTTGTGCTAGAGAAGGTTTCGTGGGGTAGATTTTTTGAATATCCGCTTCTGAATAGAGAGGTAGTACTGTCGGTTATTTTTCTCTGTCGGGTGAGCCAGTTTGGCACCTAGTTGTACTCAAGGATATACTGCAAATAATTAACCCTCATAATTGCTGCACCGGTTTTCCCAAGTTGGGTTTTTCCGGGGATGAGTTGTCCAAAAATAATGGTGTCACTTGTGTGTTTGCTATTTCTTTCAGCGATTGATCTGTAGATGGTTGAGACTATATTGTGTTTATTTCGATGTTTATATGTTTAAATAACTTGTTTGTAATTAACAAGTAGGAGAAATAAACCAAAAGAATACAGATAAAATTTCTAACGGTTAGACTTAGAAATTTCAACAACCAGTATTTAGAATTGTAGTATAGAAATCTCCAGTCCTTGGTGCCAGAATTGTAGTTTCATTGAGTCACCTTAATTTTTAAGAGCTTTGATGTCAGATCTTCTATGTGGCAAGTCGGTATTGACTTTAAATCATCGTACTCTATCTCTCTCTCTACTGAACTATTGAAGAATATAAGAAGAATTGATCAAGGGTCTCCCCACATTGGGGTTTGTCCCTGGCTGGTGCCACATCTTGTGTCCTCTTGTCTTGGCTTGTCTTCCACTGTTTATGTTTATGTTCTATCTGCATTTTACTATCATGTTGATGTGATTGCTAATTTGGATATGGATATTGGGCTAATAAATAAATTGAAGTAAAATTGCTCTAAAGCATAGAACATACCATTGTTACCTAAAATTAACACAATCCAATGATGATTCAAATGAATTCAATCCTCTTGTATTTATAGATTTCCTAGTTAGGACTGTCTCCCTAATTGATTGAGTAAAATTCACACCAAACCCCAACTTTGGGTTTTTTTGCCCAGCTACCCAAAAACTTGCCTAGACATTGGGTATTTTGGGGTTTTCCCCTTTATCAAGGATTATAGCCTACGGGGATCGATAGACTACTTTGTCTTTTGGGCAATTAATTTCTTGGGAACATTACAATCCGGTACACATAGAGGTCAAACTTCACTAAGCTTTAGGAAAAAATGCTAGTTCCCCACTCTGTCAAAATGTTCTACGCTATTGTAGTTTTGCTTCCTTAGGATCTTGTGGATATGTTCTCTTCAATGTGATTGTGTGCTTCTACAATTCAGATGCTAAAGCCCTCCATGTTTCTGTGCCCTTGCACCAGTACAAATGCACAGTAAAGGGGAGAATGGGAATATACCCTAGAAAAAGAGTTGCTTGTTGCAATTTGTTTTCTTCCATATGCTTATTGATGTTCTTCATCCAAATGTGTGTAATATGAAGCTTAGTAAAATATTTTTAGTTTCCTGATTAATGATATGTTTTCGAATTGACAAAGTTTTGTCTTTAAAACGATATCCAATTGTCAAAAGTTAAAACCCAAGGTTAAAAATCTTGGTATTAAATGACAGGACAAAGAGGTGAAGTCCCAGTTGAATTTTATGTAGGGAAAAATATAGGAAGATTTATATACTTGTGCATTCAATGAAAAGTGAAATATATAGACACTGCATGTATGAAATAATACTCTGGGTTTATAATAATTATTCCCTAGATTTGGTGGCTAGTGTGTCTACTTTCTTCACGATGTGCATAAACTAAGATCATTTTTCATTTTGTAGGTGAAATTAGATGTAAACCTATGGAAAGAAAGAAAACCTCTTGAAGGGCTTCAGCTGTGAGATATTATATGATATATCTATCAACATTTCCACTAAACTATAAGTTTTGATATACAGAGATCATACTATATGTTCTTAAAGCTCAATAATGTGAAGAGGTTGTCATATAGCTGAATCATTATTGTCAATATTAAATTTGCTCTATTAACCTAGAAATTGAGAATCTCCATATTGACTTTGTGCTTTTAATTGCAGAAATATGCACGGTTGAAGATGGAGTTGAACCGAACAGAACGACATCTGTTGAAAGAGATGGGTTTTATTTGCCATGTTGAACATCCCCATAAATTCATCTTGAACTATCTAGCTCAAGTGGAAGCACCTCCAGAATTGATGCAAGAGGCCTGGAATTTGGCAAATGACAGGTATCCTTGAGGTACTTTATTGATTTTTTATTATTATTCAATTATTTAATAAATTCAAGTTGATTGAATTATATTTATAATAGGTTGATATTGTGGCATTTGATTTGTGACTCAATTAACGGGGCGTAATAAGGTATTCATAGCTGAAGCAATAAGCTGAAGCCAAAATATAACTAAAAGTATCTTATAGCTGAAGCTACATCCATTATGCTCACCTGTGCAAGCTATTGGTATTGATCTTGCTTGTGCAGTAACTTTGAATCTACACAGCATGTTAATTGTGCAATATCCTTGCTAGCCTAGCCAACATAATAGTGGCCTGTACGCTGTAACTATAATTTGTGTTTTATCTGGCCAGTATACATTTGCACGAGTATTAGGGCAGGCTTGCTAAGTACATTATAAATGTCTGCTGGTAAATTGATTTGACTGTAATCTAAAAAGCCTATTGCTTGTGAATTTTGTTTTCATTTTAGTTGCATGTACCAATTTTTGCCTGCAACCTTGCCTTCTGCTTGAGTACAACCTGCAGAAATTTGATCTTAATTTTTGGAACATGTTTGTCTCTGTTATTTGAGCTGTGGCAATTGCTTTCCTTTGTATTTTTTGTCCGGTGTAATCTGGCATATCTGATTGTAGGAACATGTTATCAGTTTATTCCATTGACTGTACTATTTTTTTGACAGTAATGGTTACATTATGTATTTAAAAAATTTCAGCTGAACTGGACAGTGTGGTAATACAAAATTTATAGGATTGGCCATAACCTGATATCAAGTACATAAAGTCTGTTTTCTAGAAAATTCCTAATCCCTTACCCTCCAGTTTCTGCCATTATATGCCTGGCAGGCATTCTGCCGTACAAATCGAAAAAGCAAACACTGCACATGGAAAGCAAATGTCAGAACATTTAAAGATCTGTGTACGTAGCAGAAAGTGAATTCTGAGTACCTCTTGCTTTGTTCTTTTCGGCTTCTATTCTTCAATCTTAATGTGCCAAAGTAGAATATTTCAAGAGCAGGAAGGGGGCCTTCCGTCTCCATTTGCTTGATGCGGAGTTTTTGTGTGTGCCTGGGGTCCCTTTCCCCTTTTCGAATGCCCCCGTGTATTGGGCTGCTTGCTCTGCTCTTCATCGATAAAATGGGCTCTTGGAGTTTCAGCTTCTTCTTGAACAGCCTCTTGATGACCTTTAGTCATGCTAGGGGGTTCAATTTCAGCTCTGAGATTTTCTTGGATTGGCTGCTGCTGCACCTTCTCACTTTCCTTTTCCATATCTTTAAGGTTTTCAAGGGTCTTAAATCTATTGGAGTTTGCTTTCAGCTCTGAGATTTTCTTAGATTGGCTGCTGCTGCACCTTCTCACTTTCCTTTTCCATGTCTTTAAGGTTTTCAAGGGTCTTAAATCTATTGGAGTCTGCTTTGGATGGTCCTTCCTGGGATTTTTGGATTCTTCAGTATCGTAAACTGCTGTGGTCTGCATCTGCTATTTACTGGCCTAAATGGGTTATGCTTGATTTGACTGGAAGAGTCTATAGCCTGCTTAGGCAGATTCTGGTTCTCCTGATTCTTTTAGCAATTTTTAGCCAAATGCCTGTACTCATGACAAGAGCTGCACCAAATCACATGGCTTTCCAGATTTGAAGGTTAGGGTTCGAATTTAGATGAATCCCAATGGTGAAGGTAAAATTCACGGAACTCTTTCACAAATTCGATTCTGTTTGCAGGGGTGTTCAATAGGTGAACAGAAATGGTTGCAAATCATGAAATTTCAAGCTCACTCAGAGCATTCGATGCACATAAGATTGAAAATAAGTAAATGTAAATAAGAGACACTATCTCCAGCTAAATTCACTGAATATCACCACATATAAATATGATTCTGTTACCTGAAATCTAAGAGCCCAACTGCGATTATTTACTGTGTTTTCCTAGAACATTTCAATTGTATGTTTTTGGGAGATGCAATGTCACATGGTTTGGGTTCGAATTCGAGTTCGGCAACGATTAAGTCTGATTCGAATTCGAGTGCTCTGAGGGGGTTTGCCATCAAATTCGTTTATATACATATTTGAAATTTTCAAAATATATAAAAAAAATATTTGGAATTATATATATATTTTTATATTAATTTATAATTAAGATATATTTATAATTAATATTGTTGAAAATTTGTAGCTATGGTTGGTATTTTCATTGGCAAATCAAAGAGGAAATTTTGTATTTTTGAATGTTGATCAAGTTGGCCTAAAGTGTACAACTTGGCTCCACCCAAGTGAATGGCGGTCAAAACCTTCCTCCTAAGTCACATATAAATACAAGTTTGTTGACCTCACATTTGGCATCTCATCTCATCCATCATTCGATCTGAAACAAGGAGAAAATCACATATGCGAAGGAAATAAGAAGAGGATTTGACTTCTGCGTTGACCAACCTTTTGACATCTGTTTTGACCAGTGTTGACTTTGGGTCATTGCTCTCTGTTTGACCAAATTATTGACTAGTTGTGGAGGTCGAGATTCTCTGTGGTTCGTTGATTGATGTCGACCGAAAGTTGCTCCTGTTTCTGGCTCGTTGATTACAGGTCAACTTTGTGCTTCGACTGAGATTTTGACTGTGATCATTGACTGAGACTTTGACCAAAATTTGGCCCTCCTGTTCAGAGCTACCTCAGGCCGAAATTCGACCCTCCTATTGCATACTTGACTTTGACCAGCATTGACTATATTCTCTCTCCTTTGACTGCTTTGACTTGGCATTTGTTAAGGTCAGAAAAATTGGAATCTTGTTTGGAATATTTTGATGTACATTTAATGAACTGAATTTTCTCTCATAAGGAAATATTTTTGTGTTTTCGCCTTGTGGGTTTTGCCCTGGTTGCTAGGCTAAATTCTGGTGTCTTGTATCTTGTTTCATTGTTTATTGTGATCTCTATTGCTCTATTGAAAAAAGTGAATGGTTGAATTTTTTTTATGTATAACTGTTTAATGATTGGAATGCTATAAGAAGACTAATTGTATCATTGGAAGTAGTTATCAATTTGAAAAATTGTAGTAGTCTTGATTGCACTAGAAAATCAACATGGTATCAGAGCTTTGGTGAAGAGAAAGAGCATTGAGAAGCACTTTGAAGAAGTTTTGAGATTCTACTTTCTATTTTGATTGGACTTCTTCATCATGAATTCCTTCATGAAGCTTGAGAACAAGTTTGAAGGAACTACAAATTACATAGCATGGAAGGCTAGAATTGACCTAGTGCTTGCAAGGCATAAGGTCTGTTACCCACCAGCAGTGGGTGACCCCTCTAGGAGAATTTTTCTCCTAGATTTGTCTTTAGCCGACAACCAACAACCCCTTGTAGCCACCAAATAGCTCGATGTGCCACCATCTTCTGCCACCTGAGCTAGCCATTATGTGCCCTCGCCCATTTGTTATGATCATACGTTTGAAGGTGGGCCTTCCAACCCTGAAAGTATGGCTTTCATTATGTAATTGGGTATATTTGCTTGCTTTTCTTGGACATATTTTGACATGGATTAGTGGGGGGATTCGGCGAAAATAATGGACTTGGTATGTACTCTTGTTCCCTTGTCCCAACTTGGTGGTTAATATTATATCCTAGTCCCGTTTGATCTCCTCTATTGGCTACTAGCTTTAGGAGTGGCACTCCAGAGTCCATAGGAAACCTTGATTTTGGTTGCATGGTCCCTCTTCCAGACACCATATATCTCACTCCTCTCCACTCATTATAACCCCTTTCACACTTTTCCCATTTGGGTCCACATTTGTCCATTGGGTCCATAAGGAGTTAGCCTCCTCCTCCCCTTGTCCACACTTTGGGTCAGGCTTGGAACGATGCCTTGGAGGTTAATGTAGCGAAAAAGAAAGTTAAAAGCATAATTTGGCCACTTACAACAGGAAATGTACCACAAAATGTAAAAGATGGTTGGGACATGAGAATTTAGCACGTGGGCAAAAGCCAAGCATGTGCTCTACCCCTTATCATTATGGCCATCACCCTGGTTCTTAGCGCCCCTATTTGTGTCCCATGCATCATTGAGGAACCCATGATTGTCCCAACCCTTGGTGGGCGATGAATTGCCCAACTTTAAGGGGGTAATCGCTGCTTTATCATACGCATCATGCTCTTATCCCTTGGAGCCTCGGGCAGTTAAAAGAAAGAAAAATCAATAAAAGCAAAAGGCATATGAAGAAGGGTGGAAAAACAAAGATCGAGGTATCTCATGTACCATAATTGCTCCCTCCTACGTCCGTATACCCATGTGTGGGCTTCCCTTATCATAACTACCCTTGTACCATGACATGTGGCTTGGAGCCTTCCCTGTTGCCCCATTTCGTCCCACCATCATTTCACATGACACCTACCATTGACGAATGTCGCATGGACCTATCACTCCTAGGTTGAAACCACCTAATAGGGTCCTTGATTAACCCCTCTTGTGAGCTTGGTGACACTTGTACACTCTTAAGCCCATTAGGAAGGGCATGCCACTATGAAATGTCCACTTTTGCCCTTGATTTGCAAGCTTATGTACTCAGTTGCACTAATGAATTGTTGTACTAGAAGGTGAGGAGACACATTGGATCTTATGCAAGATTGCAGGTGGGTCTTCATCTTGAGCTTGGCCTCACTATACGTTATTCAAGCCCTCGAGAGGGTCATAATGGCACTTGTAGGGTGAGCGTTGAAAGCCATGGGCCTCCACCACTATATAGCATTCATTGCCATGCCATGGGCTTCTTCAGCATCACATATTGCTTGTTCATGCGCCAACCATACAAAGATGATGATGCCCTTGGACCACTTTTCCCAACCGACCACACACTTGCACCACACACTTGGCAGCTGATCCAGGGCCCAAATCGGGTGTTGTCTCATCCAGAGAGACGCGAGAGGGCTTGTATCATTGTTTTAGCCCTTAGTGATGGAGCATCGACATGTTCGCTCCAGTTGGAGACCCATGAGAACATTCATTGTGCCCCACAACCACTTGGGAGCACCACTGATGTTTTGCTTGGAAACCAAGGGGCCAACCCCTTAGTCCTCATTTTGAGAGCTCCAACGACCCTTTTGCATCATTATTCTATCATTTCAACCTTATTAGGAAGGCTTGTTGTACACTTTTGAGCTATTTTGTGGGCTTGTCACTAATAGGTTTGTTATTTTGCACATTAAAGTTATTTCGGGGGGCTCCTTAGGCTAATTAGACTAAATTGAACTCCTTGAGGCTCATATAAATAGACGTAGAGCCTCATTTGTAAATCATCACACTTGGGTTTTTCGACCTCGCTATTAGAGAATTTCGGCCTGCACTCTGTGGAGTGATTTGGATGATTAAATGCATTTTGATGTATGGAAAATTTTGGCTCTCTCTCTTGGAGCTTCTTGTTGGCAAGATTGTGGATGGATATATTCTTCTTTGTCTTGTAAGTGCAATATAATGCTATACTTCTGTTTTAATGGATGTCTAATGCATGGAAATATTTTCTTATGGTGAAATAAGTGCCCTAATTGATGCGAATTAGTGTAATCATTGAAACTATTGGATATTTTTGCGTGTGTTACTCATTAGACAAAGAATGAATGAATGTTCCTAGGGGATAATTTGCATTTGTATCCTTGAAACTCCGTAATCGAAGTGTAAAAGTCTAAAGTTGTTGTGTAACTGCATCCATAATAGTGAAGCTGCTTCTTTAGGCCTCCTTGAAGTGTGAAGTTTGCCAAGTCGAGATCATTTTGACTCCAATCCTCCCGATGGCTAGGCACTGGTCCTAGATCCTTGGTGATCACATTAACTCAACGAAATATCATTGTTTCACTTCTTTTCTTTGTCCCTCTAAGGATAAGGAGATTTTTTTAGGGCTTGGTGCGAAATTTTAGGGAGGAGGAATTTTGGGATTCCATCCAGGGAAATTTCTTCATTTGTGTCTCCTCTAGGCATCCTTTAGTTTTGAATGAATTCTGACAGTGGAATTTCAAATAAGTTGATGCCTTAGCTATCACACCAAGTGGTAACCCTTGGAGCTGCTTTTGACTTGGGGATTTCTTGAAGGTTTGTGCTTAACTACTTGTTGAAGTACATCATACAAAGCCTTTTCTCTTAACTACCCTAACTTTGGATGAACCCATACTTCGGTACATGCATCAACCCTAGGTCTTGTGTAGCTATCTATTGCAAGGGGTTTTTCGTGAAAAGCCTTTCTAGTTCATCCTAAAGCTTGCACCTTTCTTGAGCCTTTCCATTGAATGAGCCACCTTGCCTTACTTCAAACTTATCTTAGAAATTCTATCACAAGTGAGGGATACTGGGACTCCTCCCGTCGGTGAAAATCTGAGAAAAGAAGGGGACATAGGCTGTGGTGACAATGGGCCTTTGTCCCAAATTGTTGCTGTGCCCTAGTAGTTGTCCCTTTAGGTTCCCCTCTAGGACCCCTGCTAGTTTGTGTGGTAACAAGGTCTTGGGTATTATATTGGAAAAGTCAATGAACCAGCTGACCAAGTAGGAAAAGACAAGTTTCAAGAAGATGACATCTTGGCTAGGAGCCTCATTGTGGAATCTGATAGGGATCATCTAATTCCCTACATTGCTGATCACAAAACTTCCAAGGAAATGTATGATGCCCTCATTGGTTTGTACGCCATTAACAACATCAATCAATCTATAAGTCTAAGGGGTCAACTTCGTGATATCAAGATGACAAAGAATGATACTGTAGCATCATACTTCATTACTTTGTAAGAATTTTGCAAATAAGAGTTCAACTCAAGGCTATTGATGAAGAAGTATCCGACAAAGAATTGGTAGTTGTGGCAATGGGTGGTATGCCTGAATCTTGGGATCCTTTTGCAACAAGCATTACTGGCAGAGAAAATGCACCTTCCTTTGACAAGCTGTGGGTTGCTTGCACTCAAGAAGAATCAAGGCTACTATCCAGGGGTAAGATTTCAAATCCAGGTGAAGGCTCTCCAACTTTTGTAGTCCACTCAAAAAGTAATAGAAGAAGGCCTAATTTTGGAAGATTTCAAAGAAGTTTAGGTAGACGACCTAACTTAGGACCTGCTCCAAGATTTGCTCCAAGAAGGGGACTTGTTCCACAAAGAAGACCTCCTCCTTTCTCTCAAGATAAAAGAGATATGACAAATGTTCAATGCTATCGTTTTCAAGCATATGGTCACTATCAAAATAACTGCCCTCAAAGGAATGAGCCTCGAAGGGATGATGATTGAAAGAGGAAAGGGAAGCACCATGCTTCTGCTGCTGATCTTAATGAACCCTCACATAAGAGGAGGCCTAGAAAGAGAGATTCTAATGATGAATACTCATTTTATTATGCTTTTACAGGTTCCATTGCAGGTCATGATGAAATATGGTTGGTGGACAGTGGTGCCTCTATGCACATGATTGGAAGTTGTGAGAACCTCTCTGAATTAGTTGAAATAGATAATGGAAAATACGAAGTCAAGGGCATTGGTTCGTCATCCTTCCAATTGGAATTGGGAGGTAATGTATCGATTAACAATATTGTATATGTTCCTAGTTTAAAGAAGAATTTGTTGTCCATTTCTCTCTTGAATACAAAGGGTATAAAATTACATTCGTTGATGGACAACTTCTAGTATGGAAGAGGGACTCCTCCTTTGAATTTGCCAAGGTCATTGGTGTGCGAATTAGAGGACTATATCATCTCCTTAGTCGATCTATTCAAGCCTTGTTACACAACACCACCGATCTTTGTGAGCTATGGCATCGGAGGTACACTCATGTTCATTATAAAGCTTTGTCTAGAATGAAAGATTTTGTTAAAAGTACTTGAGATCAAAATTGAACATGATGGAGTCTGCAATGGATGTGTCCTGTTACCACTCAAACTAGCAAGAGACCTAAAGGGGATCCATAAAGGGCAAATGCTAGACCAAGGGCAACAAATGGAGACTTGGTCCATTGTCACCTTAGCTATGGCTCCCTTCTATTTACAATCTTTCATTGATGGGAGGAAACCCGGTATATTGTGGAGTCACCGATGAAGGATAAATCAATGAATGGATATGAGTGACCCAAATAATCCCTTTCCCAGAAGAGCTTGAAGGATGGAGCTTGCTTGCTTTCTAAGCAAGGTACAATGTATTCTAGGGAAAGGAAGGGAGGATTTAAGGGTTAGGTTTATGGGATACGACTTGTGAAGGAGTTTACTAATCGCTAAAATCCTTATTGAAATTGGTATCTCGAATGGTTCTTGAAGAATTGTCTTTTCAAAGGAATGGGACCACACGGGACCAAGTGGACCCAGTCTAGGGTAGGAGGAAAGAGTATGGCAACCAATGATGTTCTTACCCTAGACAAGGTGGGGGAAAGGATCAAAGAAAGAATTTTCACTTGAAGGTGTTGAATTGATCCTATGAGGCACTAGCCTTGGGGATGCTAGGGCAAAGTTTGATCTCAGAGCTAGGGCTTGGCTTTTCTCACAACTCCACCGTCGGAATGGCTTCAAAATTGGAGGAGGCCTTGAGGAAACACCAGCGCAGGAGACCCTAGGAGATCGAACTTTTTGGAGGGATAGTTTGTCGGGAAAATGATGCCCTAGGTGACCCAACTTGGCTAGACTTGGGAAAAGGTGAAAAATATGTGATTTTAGGTGACCACCTCTTGGTAGATCAATGCCTTAGTCTTGGGAGAATGGAGTCTATGATGAATATGAGTGAGGGCCTTTGGTTCTTGGTCAAGGAGGCCTCAAGACTACTTTGCTAGCCTTCTAGGTCAAAGAGAAGCAATCTTGCAGCTTTTATACTTCGATGTGCAAAGGAGATGGCTTATCAAGGTCAATTCATTGGTAGAATTACCCCTAGGAGATTTCATTCACATTACATGGCCCATCTATTAAGAGATGCCATAATAGAGACAATTCCACAATTTAAAGCAGTAAATGCATGCAACAATTAGCCCTAAAAATAGCGAAAATCCAATCCAATGTATATGACAAAGTAGAACAAGAATACCATTAAAAGCATGTACTTATATGTAACAAAATATATCCAACCATCCACAATTGACAAAAGAGAAACTCCAAGATAAGATAGACCAATATCAACACATCAAAATTCATTCATAAAGCACCAATTCATCCTCTAGAAAAAAGTGCGAAATTATCAAGAGAGAGAAAATATCCAATCCAAATTGATGATGAGTAAATGAACTCATCTCACTTGTATTTATACACTAATGAGGAGTTCGAATTAGCCTCCTTGGCCTACATAAGCCCCAAAAATAAAATAATGTTCTAATAATCTAACTTTTGGTGACAAACCCACCAAACTAGCTCACAAATGAAAGAATAAGCCTCTCAAGAGGTCAAATAATAATATATGCATGTCATAGGGCCCTCTAAGAGGCCTGATGAGGTCCATGGGTGCCATAATGAAGAGTAGGACCCTCAAAAGTGATGGACAAGGGGTTGGCCCCTTGTTCTCCAAACAATAAACCTGTGGTGCTCCCAATGGGTGTGGGGGCACAATAATAACCTCACGGGTTTTCAAATGAGTTGAAGATGCCTGTAGATCATCTGTAAGGGCTCTGATGATAGTGTAGGGGATGCCACATCGTCCTACAAGTCCTGGGTCAGCTGCCAAGTGCATGGTACATCTGTGGGGCCAGCTGGGCAAAGGTGAACCAGGTGCATCTTCCTCGTCCACTAGGAGTATCTTGAGCATCTCTGACCATCCTTGGGGATCCATGGAGTGCTGTCTACTGCTGTGGAGGCCCATGGCTCTCAACGCACACCATACATGTGCCAATTTAGCCCTTTGGAGGATTAGGACCCCGTATAGGGAGACTAAACCCAAGATGCAGACCATTTGCAATCTTGCATAAGATCCAACGCATCCCCTAGCCTTCCAATACAAGTTGTTATAGAAAATGCTTAAATGAGCTTACCAACCATGGACCACAGGTGGGGACTTCATAATGGCTTGCCCTTCTATAATGGGCTTTGGGATGTGCTAGTGTCTCCTAACTCCAAATGGGGTTAACCAAGTATCCTATTAGGTGGTTTCTACTTTTGAAGGGGATAATAAGTTAAAGGTACATCTTTCAAAAGGTGGTGGCATGTGACAAATGGGTGAATGAAGTAGGGGATGAGAAGGGGCAGCCCTGGGCCACATGCTGGGGTACAAGGGTAGCTAATAAAAGGGAAGCCCACACTTGGGTTTATAATGTATAGGAGGGAGCAATCGTGGTACATGAGGTGCCCCGACCTTGATTTTTCCATCCTTCTTTATATGCCTTTTGCCTTTTTATGATTTTCTTTGATTAATTGCTTGGGGCTCAAGGGGTAAGAGCATGATGTATAAGATATAGCAGTGAATACCCCCTTTTAAGGTAGGGCGGTTCATTGCCCACTAGGGGTTGGGACAATCATGGGTTCTTATATGATGAAGGAGGCTCATAGAACTTGTAGGAACCAGGGTGATGGCCATGATGATGGGGTAGAGCTCATGTATTGGCTTTTGCCCATGTGCTAAATGTGTTTGTCCCAACCATCTTTTGCATTTTGTGGTACATTTTCCTGTTGAATGTGGCCAAATATGCTTTTGTCTTTCTTTTTAGTTGCATCAATCTTCGGGCATCATTCCGGGCCTGACCCAAGGTGTGGGCAAGGGGAAGGGACGAGCTAACCCTATGTGGACCTAGTGGAGGAATGTGGACTCAGGTGGGAGAAATGATGAATGGGGTAATAATGAGTGGAAATGGGGTAATATAAGTGGATAAGGGAGCGGGACTATGCAACCAAAATTGGGGTTTCCTATGAAATACCATCCCTAAAGCCAAATGATCAATAAAAGAGATCCTACAGGACTAGAATCCAAGGTTAATATTCAAAAGGGGTCTAGGGGACAAGAGCAGAGACCTAACCCATCATTTTTGCCAAATCCCCCCATTAATCCATGCCCAAAAGTGTCCATGATAAGCAAATTACCATACTCAATTACCAAATGGCAAGGCATACCTTTAGGTTCGGGAGGCCCACCTTCAAACATACGATCATGGCAGATGGGCGGGGGACCACATGGTTGGCTCAGGTGGTGGAGAAATGGCACAATGAGCTAGCTAGTGGCTGGAAGGGGCTGTCGGTTGAGGACCATCTTTGAGAAATTTTTTTTCTTAGGGATATCACCCACAAAATGGTGGGTATTATGTCCTTCATAAAAATGTTAAAGGATAATGTACTAGCAGTGATAGTAGATCCGAAGGAATCTTGGATCTTGTGCATTCTGATGTTTATGGGTCTATGTCTATTAAGTCCTTGGGTGGTCATCTCTACTATGTCACTTTTATTGATGATTACTCTTGTAAAACATGGATTTATTTTTTGAAATACAAGGATGAAGTATTTGAGAAGTTTTGAGAATTCAAAGCACAGGTTGAAAATGCTACAGGAAGAAGAATCCAGACTTTAAGGTCTAACAATGAAGGAGATTATGTATCCAAGAAATTGATTGCCTTTTGCAAGGATGCTAGAATTAAGAGGGAGTTGATAGTTCCCTATTATCCTCAATAGAATGGTATTATCGAAAGGAAGAATATGACCATTATGGAAGCTGCTAAAGCCATGCTTCATGATCAAGAGATGTCGATGTTTCTATGGGGAGAAGTTTCAAGGACAACTTTATATGTTCAAAATAGATGCCCACATCGAATATTGGATTACAAGACTCCTGAAGAAGTCTTCACAGGGGAGAGACCAAATGTTGAACATTTAAGAATCTTTGGTTGTCCTGTTTATGTCCATGTGCCCAAGGAGAAAATGACGAAGTTGGAACCTTCCGGGAAGAAAGGAATTTTTGTTGGCTATATTGAAAATTCAAAGGCCTTCAGGGTCTATGTATTAGGACAACGTTTATTGAAACTTGCAGGGATTTTATCCTTGATGAAGATGTTGCTTTTTGGAAGTCCAGGGTTCACACTTGGACTCCGATGACGAGATACAAGTGGCTACAAAGAATGTGGAATAGAAATCTAAAGAACTTGAACATGTGGAACAAGATTCTCATGAAGAGTTTGATGATCATGAATTTGTTGACTCTCCAAGAGCCATCGTACCTGAGACTAGAAAGAGACTTGCTTGGCTTGAAAGAACATTGACGGACGCTGAAGGTCGTACTGCGCCTCGTGGGACCTTCAGGGAAAGCAAGAAGCCAAAGACACATAGGACACTATTATTTTTGGACAAATGTCTCGGGAAAAACCCAATGCGGGAAAATCGGTGCAACAACTCTGAGGGTTTATTATTATTAAGTAGTAGCAAATTCTGAATACATCTCTAAATACCTCACAGGGTTATTCAGTTATAGAGAGAAATACTAGCAGAAAGAATTGTGAGGTTATCTCACACTATCACTGGAAATCCTGACTGATCCAGCCCCAAATTGATTGCCCTCGACTTTTCTGGCTGCCTCTGCGCAGTATCTGTGTCAGCCCAGTGTCAAGCTCTCTGGGAATTGTGTCACTCCTCTGGCTGGTCGATTTGTTGCCTACGAGATTCGATTTCTGCCTCCCAGTCTCACACCCTGGCTCCTGGCTTCTGAAACTCAAATTCCCTTTGCAAATTTTAGACTCCTCACTGGCTTCTGCGCTGCCTTTGCGTGGCTCTGCGTCAGCCCCTTTGGCTCAGCGCTGCCACTGCTGGATTACTCTCTGCCTCTCTCTGTTGATGATTCTCTGGCTGAGAAAATCACTCTCTCTGCAAGCTATCCCGACCCCTCTGCTGCAAGAAATCTCCTCAATTGAAATTTCCTCCTAAGAACTTATCACTTCAGAAAATATATTTCTTGATCTCTCTTGGTGTATTTTCCAAATGACCCTCAAACCCCTTCTTATATCTTTTTGTTAGACAACCAACAACCTAGATTAACTCCTAATCAAAGGCTCAGATCATTTTGGCTTGATCTCCATCTTCTTTTAGAAGTTACACTCACAATTAGATTGATACCCATTAATATTTTAATTTTCCTAAGTTTAGACTGAGGAACCCCATTAAAAATATTAATTATTTTAATATAATAGTCTCTGGGTGGAATTTACCAAAACGGTTTCTGGGTTCTTTGGAATGCCTGTGCCTAAGCCTCCCTGCAAAATTTGAGGCATAGAGCACATCCAATGCTACCCCAAATCAACACTCCCTCTTAGCGAGGAATGTGCTCTAGCAATATACTGCTGCTGCATACTGCTTTGACTTTGAAGCATTGTCCTCTGTGTTGTTGATGTCTGACATGCTGTCCGCCAACTACTGTGCTGCTACTGCAACTATACTACTGCCTTTGACACTGCCACTGCCAATGCTACATCTATATTACAACTTCCTCTCAAATGCTACATCTGCTATGCTGCTAGCACTGCCACTGCCAAAACTGCATCCGTATTGCAACTCAGTTGCTGAGAGAAGCAATTGAAAAACATCCAAAATTACTGAACTAACCGTGTTCAATATGATATCACATGAATGTTAGAACTGACTGTTGCTTGTTTCTGCACTGACCCTCTGAATCTACTGCATTGCTGCTAACCTCTGCTCTGTGCCTTCTGCACTTTTTCCAAATCTACTCTGCGCTGTTCAGTCTCTGGTGCTCCAAGCCACTTCAACTGTCACTTTGGCACTCCTCAACACCATCCGACACTAGTCCATCCTGCTATTGCAAACGGGGCTCCCGTAGCAAGGTATTGATCCAAAAGGTGGAATCCTAAAGGATCCTGCCCATCTGTAGCTCTGTCGAATTACAGTTCTAAATCAGCCCGCCTCCCTCCTGGAGGTATCTTGGCTGTCATGGCAAACTCCTCCTCTTGTTCGGTCTTTGCGGTTGCAACCTTAGGATCATGCTTCTCATGTCCTTTTTCTTCAAAGGACACGGGATGCATAGTGGCCCATTTCGCCACATCTGAAACACTTCACCTTGGAGACGTCCTTCTTTTGTCTTTGTTGCCCCTGCTGCCCTTTCGATGCAAGTGCTGCATTATCCTCCTCCTCCTTGGGCTTCGACCCATTGTTGCTGCTGCTTCCGTCAAGTTTAACCTTGACTAAGTCTCTCCTTAGCTCCTCTTGTTTTAGAGTTGCCCACATCTCATCCCAATTCGGCAATGCTGCTTTGCCCAGGATACTCTGGACAAAGACTTGCCACTCATCTGAGACATAATTGAGGGCCAGTATAACTAACTTTGAGTCCTGAGGTGTATGCCCCGCAACAAACAACTCATCACTGGTTTTCTTCAGCTTCGCGAGGAATGGATCCACATGCTCTCCTTGCTGCATCTGAGCAGATCTCAGCTTCTGCTCCAAGTACATCTTTCGCTGCTCAGAAGATCCCTGATACAACGTGGCCAAGGCATCCCACATCTCCTTAGCAATTGCTCTGCTAGCAATGTGGCACACCACGTGATCCTTGACTCCATCCAGGATCATCGTCTTGGCCTTTACCATTTCAGCCTTGTACTTCTTTAGCGGACCTGCATCCGCAAGTTCAGCCACCACATTGTCGACATACGTCTTGAGGGCATGGAAGGCTAGAAGGAAAGACATTCTAGCCTTCCAAATGATGTAGTTGGATGCTCCGTCCAACCTGTCCTGATCCCTCAAGCCACTGGTTGCCATATCCTCCGAAAACTATCGAACATCTCCCTCATTCTCCCTACTACATAGCTTCTAGGCTGGCTTACGTACTCCCTGATGGAGCTGGTAAGTCTGCTGCTCCTCTGCTGCCCAACAAATAAGAAATACTGATTTCCTTGGCAAGAAACCACTAAGGAAGTATTCCCTCACTATGCGATCTGCTTCCTTCTTCCAACGTCTTTTTTGCCCAACACTCATCTCACAGAAAACTGCGTCCCTCTAGCTCTGCGTTGAGGCTCTACGTGGCTCCCTTTGCCTTGGCAAATTCTCGATTCGACAGTCTTACCTCTCTCTCTCGATTCACTCATAGAGAGAATCTCGAAAATATAGCCCTCCTGGCTAGAACTGCGCAATCCCTCAGGAGATTTGAACTGCTACTTGCTGCAGCAAGTTGGCCCTTGTTTCTGTGCTAGATCTGCTCTTCTTGTTTCACATTAACAACTCTGATACCTTGTGAAAATTGCTAGATCTAATAATCTCAGGAATCCTACTGCAACTAACTGAATCTACTTCACCTAGATTGTAAATTACATTACAATCTTATTTCAGATTTCTTCTTGAATTATTGAAGTAAATTACTGAAGCAACCTACACCAAATTAAATATGATTCTGAAGCATAGAAATTGAGCAAGGAAGTACAAACACATAGGACACTGTTATTTTCGGACAAATGCCCCCGGGAAAATCCAATGCGGGAGAACGGTGTAGTAGCTCTGAGGGTTTATTATTATTAAGCAGTTGCAAATTCTGAATACATCTCTGAATACCTCACAGGGTTATTCAGTTACAAAGAGAAATACTGACAGAAAGAATTGTGAGGTTACCTCACACTATCATTGGAAATCTTGATTGATCTAGCCCCAGACTGATTGCCCTCGACTTTTCTGGCTGCCTCTGCGCAGTATATGCATCAGCGCAACGTCAAGTTCTCTGGGGATTGCTTCACTCCTCTGACTGGTCGATTTGTTGCCTAGGAGATTTGATTTCTACCTCCTGGTCTCACACCCTGGCTCCCGGCTTCTGAAACTCGAATTCCCTCTGCAAATTTCGGACTTGTCACTAGCTTCTCCCCTGCCTCTGCGTGGCTCTACGTCAGCCCCTCTGGGTCAACGCTGCCACTACTGGATTACTCTCTGCCTCTCTCTTTTGATGATTCTCCGGTTTAGAAAATCACTCTCTCTGGAAGCTATCCCTGCCCCTCTGCTGCAAGAAATCTCCTCAATCGAATTTTTCTCCTGAGATCTTCTCACCTCAGAAAATCAATTTCCTGATCTCTCTTGGTGTGTTTTCCAAATGACCCTCAAGCCCCTTCTTATATCTTTTTGTCGGACAACAAACGACCTATATTAACTCCTAATCAAAGGCTCAGATAATTTTGGTTTGATCTCCGTCTTCTTCTAGAAGTTACACCCACAATTAGATTAATACCCATTAATATTTTAATTTTCCTAAGTTTAGACTTAGGAATCCCATTAAAAATATTAATTATTTTAATATAATTGTCTTTGGGTGGAATTTCCCAAAATGGTTTCTGGGTTCTTTGGAATGCATGTGCCTAAGCCTCCCTGCAAAATTTGAGGCCTAGAGCACATCCGATGCTACCCCAAATCAACACCCTTCTCCAAGTCCACTTCCACACATAAATTGCCATAGGAATATGAATTTCCTTTAGGTTCGACCTAGTTAATGTATTGACCTAGTTCGTCTCCAATAGCTCTCCACTATTGATAACACAATGAAAATTAACAAGTCATTCCCACATATATTCGAATTTGTTTATTAGATTCACAAGACAAGATTGAGTTTCTTCGTCTTGAATCACAACTCTAACATGATGAACTACAGTAAACCAATCTACATTCTGAACTAGTTCTTGTTGTAAACAATTCTCTATTTGAGATTAATTTCCATTAGCAGCCAATGCATGATCAAATCAATGACACGACTTTAGGAGCAAATTTAAATGAAGATGCAGAAGTTTAGCTTGCACTTTCTAATCCCATCATCAGACCTTGGGAAGAATTCATTAACAACAAGCACAAAATTGATCCTGGATACCAAAAGGAAGTGACCTTTCACTTTCCAACCTACTCCAGAGTCCAAACCAATTCCTTCCAATTTCACCTACTCCAATTCCACATCAGATTCCCAAATGCCAACATTGTTATCGAGTTGGCCATATGAAATATAAATGCTTTGATCTTCACCTTTGTGTGCATTGTGGAAAAAATACTCATCATTCAGACAAATTTTCTAGTCACAAGAACCCCGCAAGAGCAAAGATTCACCTTGGATGGATCGCTTCTTGTCAATGGCCTTCAATAGCCAAGAAGATATATCAATCATACCATAGAATTCATTCTCTTGTATTGACACATGTTGCAACAAAGAGATTTTCATCTTTTCACCTTCCATTTGACCAGGGGGGAGTTGATAGTCAACTGCTAGTTTTGAAGTCATATCAAGTGAGCCTAAGCCACAACTAGAACTAGAGCTAGTAGCGAGAGCCTAGAGCTAGAGTTAGCCAGAGTTAAAGCACTCATGTTCCATGAGCACTTGCTGGTTTGTGGTCTTCCTTAAACCACCACTCAACAAAAGACTTACTGCTTCTACTAGACAACGATTTGTGGTCAACTTCAAACCACCATTTCAATAGTTTGTGGTTATCTTTGAAACATCATTAGGGAGCACTTCCATTTAGCATAAGACATCTACTTCTAGCTAGATTTGAATTGTTTAAGGAATTTATTCGAATTAAGTTCCAGAGTTGGTGGTTAGCCTTCAACCACCACTGGCAGAAGACTTTGGCTTCTACTACCCTTTTGGTTTGTGATCTTTAAACCAATACCAGTAGAAGACTTCGACTACTGCTACCTCGTTTGGTTTATGGTCTTCCTTAAATCATCATATTCAACGAGCACATCCAACCATTGACTGCTATCCACATCCATATTTCAACTCTCTTCTTGGACTCACATGCACCCCCTTGGATTAAAGAGGGGGGCGGGGGGGGGGGGGGGTGGATGTAGGAAACATAATCCGTAGGGGGGGTGGATGTAGGAAACATAATCCGTAGGGGTAAGTAAATTTGGCATATTCTCTTGTATGGAAGGCGAAAAGCCATAAGTGAACATGAAGAGTCACGAGGAGTCCAAGAGACCTTTCGGAATATGAAACCAAGGGTTATTAAAGAAATGTATTATGTGGATCAATAAGAAATGCATCACACTTATCTATCTCTTGTGTATATTTGTGAGTGTTTCTAAGAGTGGTAATCACCAGTGTATGGGCTAGTCCAACATGCATCAGGGTGCACCTATGTCTTACTGCATGGTTACATGTCCATTGAATCTGTATGTGGCCTTGGGCTTGGTGCAATATCCCTCAGATTGTTCTCATACATGGCAATCTCACAAAGTCAACTTTCACATTTCTCGAGGTAGTTCACGTTTTGCAATGCAAGTGGTCTCGTAAGTCAAAAGGTCAACTTGGTCAAATTGTTCAGTTTGATAAGAAGATGACACACCACATTGAATTTTTCCTAATTGTGAAGGCAATGTCAAGTTACAATCGGTCAAAGTTGATCAATAGGTACTGTAGGTTTCCAAGTGGCAAAACAGGGGCAATGTTGGCCAGTTTTGGACATGCATTACATCAAAAGTGGTCGATAGGAAGAGAGGAACAAAGCTGTAGTCTTAGCTTTTTAGGAACATCAAGGGCGTTAGAGATCTTCTATTTGGGCATGATGATGTTGCAACACAATGGACTTTGGGAGCTATTGATGCTCATCACAAGTTAGATCACGGCGAATAGTAACCAAAATAGGTGGAACACTGGCCTAATTTATCAATGCATTGGAGATAAGGCAAAAAAGGTGGTGATGTTGACTTTACTATTCATGAAAATTCAAGTCAACTAGCTGTTTGAGAGGATAAGGTAGTTGTTGGAAGGTCAAGTGGAACTCTTGAGCATCTTGGATCAAGAAGTTAGTTGTTGCAAGTCAAAGGGAGGTCATCTTCAACCACATCAAGCCACTAGTCAAGCAAGTCGAACTACTTTCGAGCTGTTGGGTTAATGTTGGAGTTTTCTTGGACCAAACATCAACTTTCAGATCACAAGCAAAGGGGGTGTGGACCTCCAAGGGAATACTTGAGTTAATTTGAGCCCTTATTGGGCAGATTATAAATGCGATTGCAATATTTTATTAAAATTACCAAATCTTTGACATGTGGATGACTAGTCAATATTATTTTGTAGAGGAAGATTCCTACTAGTCTTAAGCTAGTTGTTAAGAAAATTTTATAAAAGGCTAGCCTCCCTCTAGTAAGAGGTTGTTGTTTTGTGAGATCATATGCCATAATAAAAAGAGCTCATTTTGTAGACCCGTGTTCGTGGCTTATTGTGGTAATTGGGCTTAAATCTAAAATTATTTTCATTGAGTAATATTACACAAAAGTTGCAGGAGTGATTTGTTGACAGGTTACATAACCACACGAAGGAGATAGACCTGGGCATTAGGCCGCTTCATTTCTTTGTTGCAGGTGGGTCGCTCGGACAAAGGTTGGACCATTCTAGAAGGGAGCTTCAACTAGGTGAAGAGTTCGTATTTTACCGCGCAGTTGATCCGAATGCCACACTAGGGGCTGCTCCTAGTTAGATCTGGAAAGTGGAAGGGGTTGTAAGTCAAAGGTGGGGGCAACTTCTCTTAGATACTAGTTTCACCTCCCTGATCAAATGCAAGGTTGACTTAGAGACAAGAGTGTTTCACAACTCAGCTCTTACCAAGTAAGCATTTTCATTTAGAATCTAGTGGGTAGGCTAATCTTAATATACTTGCTGATATTTCAATTTAGAGTCATAATAATAAGTATTTTCAGCTGTTCTTTCATTAAATTTCTTGTTGGAAATTTTCTGGGCATAATACCCAAAAGGGATTTGATCCCATGACTTAAGAAATTCAATTTCTGGCTTGTTGGAAATTGTAATTTGCTATTGACCAAAGGCTTGGGAGTGATCTATTAAGGTTAATGTAACGCCTCCTAGTTTTCCCCACCCCTAGATCTTTGATATACAGTGCTTTGGTACTGATTGGGTGGTCTTTAAAGGAGAAATTGATTGTTGATCCTGTATTTTTCTACAGATTTTACAGTTTGCAATCATAGGGAAGCAAGTAAATTGACTCTAGAACCCCTCTAACAAGTCATCCAATTAAGTAAATAACTTTATATCTGGTTAGAATATTTTCTATACACTTAGTTTGACTATTTACATGCTATCTCGTGTTTTTGACTGTATTATCTTCTTGGTTTTTAGTTTCTGATACAGATTTACACAGAAAAAATCAGTAGGAAAGACTAAAATTAACTCGTCCACCTCATCCCGTGACCCCAAAAAAGTCACTGGTGTTAACTGGGTTGGTTGTGGTACAAATTGGGAATTGCCCCTTAGCCTTTTCAGAGGAAGTTGGGCTTAAAGAGTGTGGATTTGGGCCGAAGTGACTGTGGGCCCTTACCCTGTGTCCCTGTCTTAGCAGGTTGTAGGGACCTTTGCAATGCAATTAATTCAATTGGTAACATGTCCTCTTAATTCATCCTTTTTGCCAAACAAATCCTCTAATTTGGTCCATCCATGATTAGGTGTTGAACACGATTCTACATGGAAGAGCAAATTTGAAGATAGAGACAAGCATAACAACCCATAAGCTTCATCCATCTTGTTGAAGTTGTTTGCCTTCCCTATTGTTGAATGGTGTTGTCATTGATGCCAATGATCATTACTGAACGCTCTTAATATTTGTCTGATTTGCATCAGTTGGAAGCTCCAAAGGAAGAAGCCCTGGAAAACCCTAGAAATCCCACACTTGTTTGAATCTTTGTGGACAAAGATCAGTCAGGTTGCTCCTAAGATCACCATCATTGGATGCTCCTTGTCAAGTCGATTCCAACAGTATATGGCATGCCTTGAGACTCCACACGGTTTGAGTTATGTTCAGTCAAAGATTGTGCAACCATCTTGTGGGCAAAAGCCCCAAAGGGAGATGATGTGGCACGACATTATAAATTGGCCTAAGGCACATTAAATGAAGAAAGTAAACTTTAATATAATCTCTCCATGGTCTAAGGTCAAAAAGACAATTCAAATCAATTATGAGAGGGAAAATTTGGAAATTTAAAATGGGCTTTCCCTCCAAGGAAAATCGGCCTCAAGTGTAGGTCAAATATTTAATATTTAAAATTATTTATTGCTTTCCTCCTTCATGGTTAGTAGGCCTACTAAGGTGCCTATCATTTACTATAAATATGTCATGGATTCTCCTAAAAAAATCATCAAGTGAATTCACATTTTTCTTCTCTCTGGAATTATGTGGCCCTGAGGAGTATGGTAAGATTAAATGAAGGCCAGTTTGGAAAGTTTTTTTTTTGTTTGAAGTACTTTTTGGCTCAAGTTTTTTTTTTAAAGTACTTTTTGGCTCAAGGGATTTGTGGGTTTTGCAGATGGATTCTTGGTAGCATTGTTCTGTAATTAAAAATTACACTGGGCCATTTCTGAAATGCCTTTTGACCAGGACGGAGATTGAAGGGTATATTGGGGTTGTAGGTTTTCGCTATTCTGTTTTGTGCTTGCTTTGAAGCTCGAACCAAACTTCTGTGGCATTGATTAGACATCATCACTAGTATTGTTTGATGGAGGGTTAAATTTCTGTCCATTCCAACCTTCCTTTTCTTTTCTCGTAAAGGATAACTTCGGCCCTGGAAAGAGCGTTCTTCTGGCACTGTTTAACACATATCCAAGAGATTTGTTTTGTGGTTAAATACAGATTTATATTACTAACTTCTGAAAGTTCTTCTATGCAAAAATTAAGAACCAATATCTGTGACCTCGGTTAATCAACTACACATTTGGAAGAATTTGAAGGAGCTAATTCATATAAACTGATGCTGGATTCACTGGTAATTCTGAGACGTTAAAAGCTGATTTGAAGTTGGTTGCAGCCCTAACCAAAGATGTGGAGGGCCTAATATTTGATGATGCACTGAGCCATTTCTTGAAGTCTGGTGTGGCCTCTTGAGCATGGTTTCAGCTCCTTTTTGAAAACCGCATCTACGCCTATCCCTGCATATATCTGCAGTTAAAGTATGGCATGTTTGCAAAATCTGAAGGCTATACTCGCACCTAATTTGAGTCTGCTCTGTTGCTAAATATTGGACGCTGCCTTCTCAACAAAACATAATCAGAAGTATGTTTGATTACACTTAAACAATCAAACTCTCGACCTGGCAAAAGAAATCTCCAGCCATATATGACAATGACCTGCAACAGTACGCCAACTATACATAGCTAAGCTTGGCATGATATATGGACAAAATTCAAACAACGTAAGCATGCTTAGTAGAAAGCATGACATTTAAGAAGGTTAAGACTTCGGTCTGGCAGAATTTATCATTCAGCAATGGTTGAAAGCAAATTTTAATGATGCCCACCTTTTCATTCATCACATACAATATAATAAATGAGGATCGCATATTCCATATTCACCTGACCTGACACGTGTGCATGCGTGCGCACACACACACACACACACATATATATGATCGCCATCGTCTAGAATGTTCAAGACCAAGAGCCAGATTCAGATTCTTGAGCCACGTGGATTTTGTTCACTTTTATAGCTAGCATGACTCTAGTAAAGTCGACCACTTGAAAGTTCCATCTGGATGGGAAGAGATGTATCAGTTGAAATGTGGAGTTCAGTTGATTGCCAACTTTAATAAAACAACAATGGTCAAAGGGTCGATGTTGACAGGTTAATTTTTATGATTGCCATTTTGTAGAACAATTTGCAGAATTTGGTGACCTATATAGAATGCCTAGAAAGGAGCAAATTGTTGAATATTTAATTTATATATGGTCCTTTTGAAATATTTAATTCAATTTTGATCTGAATTGAAAACCAAACGAAGTTGGATTTCAGAGATCTGTGGTTTGTGTTATTTGAATTGTGGTTTGTGTTATTTCTCTTTTCCCTGATGATGGATCCCATTTGGGATTCGAAACGTTGGTGTAAAAACTCCATTACTGTGGGTTCTCCGATCAGAAATTCAAATAACCAAACGAAGTATCGAGACTAGAATTCAATGACTGACAATGTCTATACTATTGTGATAGTGTTGCAACAACAATTTTGATTATTAGACATAGATTGACGCGGTACAATGACATCAATGACATTAACAACAATAGTGCAGTGATCAAGTGCAATGGCTAATTGCTGATATACTAGGGTTTGACTGAAATTGTGAAGCAGTGTTTTTGGCCCATGTAGGCAGATGATTGCGCTGGATATTGAGAAAATTTATTGTATTAGTGTTAGGTGTTGCTACATTGTTCAACTAGCGTTTGATGTGCATTTGGAGCATAGGCAGAATTGTTTTGACAGTTGATATTGACAGGTAGGGTTTGATATGTAGTTTGAGCAGAGGCAGTATTGTTTTGACAATTGTTATTGATAGCTAAGGTTTGATGTGCAGTTTGAGTAGAGGCAAAATTGTTTTGAGTCTTGACAATTGATATTGACAGCCAGGGTTTGATGTGTAGATTGAGCAGAGGAAAAATTGTTTTGACAGTTGATATTGATAGTTAGGGTTTGATGTGCAGATTGAGCAAAGACAGATTTGATTGACAAAAGATGTACTGCAATTTTTGGTATTATAGTTTCTTTCATCTTGATATTGAGCATAAGTGGATCTAGTCTGAAAATTGTGAAACGTGGTTTGCCGACTGATTAGGGTGGCAGGGTGGTGTGAAGTAGGAGAGTGCAGTCTCCCTCAGGTTGGAGCTCGTAAATGAAGGGGTTGGAGCTTCCCTCAGTTGGAATTGAAAATATTGATATACATTTTACTGATGACAAATATTAAGAAGCGTTCGGTGGTTTTTGTCCCGGAGGGGTTTCCAAAAATCTTGTGTCTACTGTCTTCACTATTGTGCATTGTCGAATGGTGTTGTTTACTGTTGATTTATGTTTCATCTGATGATAATGTTAATTAATTCTCTGTGAAATTAAAAATATACTAATTGAAGAGACAAACTGATTCACCCCCCTCTCAGTGTTTACTATCTTCAACACCTATAACTAAATTAGAGTTTGGTAATTGAATGGAGTAAGAATCATTGATATGGGTTGATTCTTTTTCTATGTGCTATGCAATCCTATGTCACATGCAATGAAATATATGTGCTTCTTATTACAAGCTCCTCCTATGCTTTGATACCATGTGATGGGCTTCTACAATGTTCTCATATAAGCCTTACTTTAATATCAATCTGGGGTTGTTTACTTACAGAACACTCAACAAAATATATGCGTTTTGGGCTCTATGCATTCCCCAACTTGAGACAGTGAGGATACTAATTACAGTTATTTACAATAATTACAATTAATTACGAGAAAAAATGTATAAATCATTGTAGCTGAAATTCTAATTTAGTTTCTATTTAAGCACAAAAATAAAGCAAAACAAAATTAACTACAAGAATGCTTACTAATCAACGAAAGAAACTAACTATCAATGAAACTAATTAATAGCAAAGAAAACTAACTACCAGAAAATCTAACTAATCTATTGTGCCGAAGGAAAATAAATCCAAATAAAGTTGATATAGAAATAAAATATAGCTAATTATGAGTAAAAATATAAATAACAAAAATAGAGTGTTGTTGAAAAAGAAACACTGTTAAACTGAAATATATACAAAAATGATTTCTTGCGCTAAGAAAAGTGAGGTCAAGAGGTCAATTCTCATCGACGCCCTCGGGGTTAGGCTCTGCCAATAAGATGGCGGGAAGTGATCCCTTCAGGTGGATCTGCTTGGATATTTCCTTGGAAAAAAAATGTATACCAGCAAGAAAATAATCACCATGACTGTAGAGTGGCCCTTGCTCTACACTCCACTGGTAGATTGAATGCCTTACACACTCACAAGAACCAAAAACAACTGATTTCTATTAACAAAAGATGATAATAACAAATTCCAAAATATCAAAACCTTTTAGTTTGGTTCTCATAGTTTATATACAAAAACTAACACGATTGCTTGCTACTTTTTAGTCGTTCTTGCCAAGAATAAAGGAGGCAATCGTTTTCAGTTATAGCATTTCGATGTCTCAAAGTTTATCCAAGACATAAACTAATTTAACTACTTTTTTTGAATTGCCCTTCTTCGACCTATTTTCATGCCTCGTGTGCTGAATGGCCTGAAGTGGGTTGAGACAAAATCGTAAGGCTATGCTGGCAGTGAAAAGTAGTGTTATAATTTTTCGAACCCAATACCCAATATTCGGTCCCATCAATTATTAATTGAACGAATACACGACTAAGTTCCCAACCCAAAAAATATTTAGCGGAAGCAAAATTACTCGATCCGAATGACATACACAAACATGTTTTTTCCCAATCAACAATTCTTCATCAATAAATTAATCACAAAACTTACTTGGGTTCCCATCCTGGGATAATGGCTCAACTGAGAAAATATTTATTACAAAATTGATTACTAGCTTCACTGCACTCTCTCAGACCCAACACATGCTCACTGAGAAGCCTCTCTCAATCTTGTGATGTTGTTTTGTCTTAGCTCCTCACCTGAGGCTCAATTTATAACTTTCCTAAGCTAAGATTGATGGCTAAAATTAATTCATCAAGTTAACTAAAGATAAGTGACTTTACTTTAGTTAACTATCCTATCTTTAGCTTTCTCTACTTCAAAGTACAAGTCATAAATTTAGCTTGCTTTACATGCACATCTCATGCATGTCACATGTAACACATTAGTATGCGTGCAATTCACTTGCGTACTCCACATGTCGCATGCAAGCTCCTAAAGAGGCAAATCAAGGTCCTTCTAGTTAAGACACAAGATTACAAATACTTGTTACCCATAAAAGGTCTGTACCCATAAGAATGCTTTTCTTCTATTCATATTCTTCCAGCCAACAACCAACAACCCCTGACAACCACCTTGTAGTTGATGTGACGTGCCACTTTATCGCTGCCACTTACATCAGTTGGATGTTTCCACACCCATTTGTCAAGAGCATATGTTAGAAGGTGGGCGATTCAACCCAAAAGTTATGTTTTTCATTGTGCAATTGGGTGCTTATGCTGGTTGCTCATTTAGGCATTTTGGCATGGATTATTGGGTGACTTGGAAGAAGGAAGGGCTTTGACTGTGGTTTTGCCCCACCTTAAATGGGGGGTTAATCTTCAATCCTAGTCCTGTGGGATCTCCCTTATTGACCTATGGCTTTAAAAAGGGCACTACTTGGGAAACCTTGATTTGGGTAGCGTGGTCCCATTTTTCCGTTCCATATTTATCACTTCCCTCGCACATTACGAGCCCTATTCACCATTTCCCTTCTTTTGGTCCACAGGGTTTAGCACACCCCCTCCCCTTTTCCACATATTTGGGTTGAGCTTGGAAACATTGCCTCGGAGGTTGTTGTAGCTAAAAGAAAGTTAAAAGCATATCACGGCCACAAGCAAGAAACAAAAGAAAAAGAAAATCATAAAATGCAAAAGATGGTCAAGACATTAATAAGAGCATGTGGGAAAAAGCCAAGTGTGAGCTCTGCCCCTTATCATTATGGCCATCACCCTGGTTCCTAGGGCCACTAGATGACCCATCACGTCATTAAAGGAAACCATGCACATCCAACCCCTGGTGGGCGATGAACTGCCACACCTTTAAAGGGGTAATAACTGCTATACATCATTCATAGCATGCTCTAATTTCCTAGAGCTTTGAGTAGTAATACAAAGAAAAATAAAGAAAAAACAAAAAGCCAATAAAGAGGGGTGGAAAAATAGACGCTGAGGTGACTCATGCAAAGACGATTGCTCCCTCCTCACATTTGTACACCCAATATGTGGACTTCCTCATTAATGCTACCCCTTTGCTCGTGGCATTTGGCCCTGAGACTCCTTCATCCCCATTCTGTTCCATCAATATTCACATGCCACCTGTTGATTGATGTACTAGGGACATGTCTTTCCTCGTAGGTGCTGGAACACCTAATAAGGTTGCCAATTAGCCACTCCTACCTAGGCAGGTAATACTATTACGTGATCAAAGCCCCAATTTTGAAGAGAAGCCCGTATGAAGTGTAAATTTGCTCCTAATTAACAATCTTGGTTCACTTAGATGCACTAATGATTAATTGTATCTAATTGTGAAGATGCAACACTGGACATTATGTGTGATTGGTAGGTGGTTTCCATCATGCATGGGCAACCTAACTGGGGCCTAGGTCCACTAGAGGAGCATCATGGCACTCTATGGTGAAGCGTTGAGAGCCATGGGGCTCTTATCACTTTCAGAGCATAGTTCCATTCCATGGGCACCTACAACACCCCGACTGTCTGCACTTTGCCCCACATTATCCATGAGATGATGCACTTGGACTAGCATGCCCCCAACTAGCTTAGTAGTGTATACACGGTTTGATAACTGATTTGAGGCCCATATGAGGTTTGTCTCACCCCTTGAGACATGGGAGGGCTAGCACCATCCTTTGAGCCCTCAACGTTGGAGCAGAACCAACCTATTCTATCACCAGGAGACCCATGAGACCCATTTTGTGCCCCAAACACAAAACTGGGGTCCACAGATGATTTGCATGGAGATTTAGCAGCCAATGCTTGGATCTGGATTTTTGGGGCCCTCTACACTCGACTTGGCACTAGAGGAGCCCAACACATGCCCTATAAGGGCCTATGCATGCATGACGTTAGCCTTCAACCAATTTTTGTGGGTTAATTTTTATGTTTTGCATTGGCTATGAGGTTGGCTTGTAACCTCACTTAGTTTTGCTCATCTATTTACAACTTGGAGGGGTTTTTAGACTAAATTAGAGATCATTAGACATGTATAAATAAGAGAGAGGACTTTTCACTCTCTTATCATCATCACTTAGATCATTCGACTTCTTTAGATAATTTCACACTTGTTTCTTCTTGGCTATTGGAGATCTTTTGGATGCATTTTAATGTTTGGAAGCTATTTGGATTGTCTTTGGAGCTATTTCTTTGGATGATGGATTGATATACTACATGTTGTCTTGTAAGTGCTTAATGTTGATGAAATTTTATCTTGAAATCGTCTAATGTATGGAATGGCTGCTTCTATAATATGCTAATTTGTGCCGTGATTGTTGAAAATTAATTTTTGAAAGGCTATTTAGTTGAGAATTGCATATGGTATTCATTGTATGACATGTAATGAATGTTCCTAGTGGAGGAGTTCTTTAAACTCTCCATTAAACTCCATTCTTCGTATAAGTGTGTAAATGATAGAAATTGATACATAGGGCATCCATTTTTAGCCTTATTAGAAACAATTTAGCCTATCTTGAGCTTTCGAGACTCCATATGCCCAAAGGACAAGGCACTAATCCAAATCCTAAGTGATCATCATCTCTTTTGATCAATTAATCTTCTTTTTGAATTTGTGGTCCTCTTAAGGAAGGCCTTAGAGCAAATTTCCTTGGGAGAGTTTTTGTGGGAATTTAAGAGCCAACATCAAGCTAAGGGTATTGGCTACTTGACCTCCAAGTTTGGTGGGCATCCACTTAAATTTTCTCCATAAAATCTCTTGTCGTAGGTGTTGCCCTAAGAAGGAAACCCTAACTATTCTTCCTCAACTTGGGGACTTCTTTGAAGGTTGTATGAGCTTAGTACTTGTTGAAGTATATCACAAGAAGCCTTTTCTCCTTATTGCCTTGATCTCGGGAGTAGCTACAACTAAGCAAATTCATGAAACCCTAGGTCTTATGCATTTTACTCCTAGATTTCTAGTTGAAAGCGACTTGCTTCTTGAAGCCTTGTACCATAAATTTGGGCCTTTCTTGAGAGATTCTAGCCTATCACCTTATTCCATAACCTTAGAATATCATCCATAGGTGATCATATCTTACCGGGACATCTCCCATTGGTGAAATTCTGTAAAGAGCAAGGGGAGTTGGTTGTGGTGAAAGTGGGCCATTTCCCCATCGTCAGCACTTTATCTAGCTCGTCTTGTAGGGTTTCCCTCACCACAATCTACTAGATTTTGTGGTAACAATACCTTTCGAGCTACAAAACTCAACACTCCCTCTTAGCGAAGGAGGTACTTTTGGAAGAACCTCCTCCACTTGGATCTATCTCCAACACTGCCATGTTATTCGCTATTGTAGCTGCTCCCTTTGAACTAGAAGACATCCCTGCTACCTGCTTCAGAATATGATTTGAAGACATGTTCTTTCCAACCATGCTCCCAGGATCTTGCTTTTGAGCATCTAACATTATCATATCATACCATCTGAGGCTCCTGGCAGTACCTGAAAAATGACTCTTCCTCGCCACCTGTTCCCTCTCAGCAACTAACACTGATCCTTTATCCAAGATCCACTTAGATATATCCACAAGTTGTACCAACAACCTGTATGATTGCCTCTGTTTGATGCCAAGCACTACAATTGCATCCAAGGTCACTCCCACTGAATATAGAAGCATTTGTCCATCCCGGAACAAAACTCTATATCCAACATCCTCCAAGGCTAATGCTGAGCATTGTTGCACGACTTGTACTCGTATAAGACTCATCGACTCGTATAAGACTCAGGAACGACCCTTATAAGACTCGTCAAAATACAAAAAAACCTTAAAATATGGTGAATTTTAAGCACAAAAAAGAATCTAATGACAATTCCAATCCTGATAAGTTATAAAAACCACAATATATGCAATAATTCATAACATCATGTCATCTATAAAAGTACAACATAACATATTCGATTTTTGTAAGCAAAACATTTAGACACTGAGTAAGAAAAGGACTCATGATTCCATAATTAAAATAAAAAATGTCAGCAAGTTCAAAATTCAAATACATATGTCATAAATGATAAATAATTGTCTCATAACAATCTTGAGTTTCATCACTCATGGATGACCATGCCTAAAATAAGCCCTCGTGGAGCTAGTGGTAACATCGGAAGGCTGAAGCAACTGTGAGGCAGGTGTATTTGGAGTCTCCATTTGAGATGGCAAACTAGAGAGATCCTCAGTCTCTTCATCAAGCCAACTCAAATCAAGGGTCTCCTCCTCCACAAGTTACAACCCAATTAGACTCTAAATCAATATTTTCCAATAAAATTGGATCTGTATCCTTTGGTTGCACTTGTTTTGTGAGCATTCAAAGGTTGTAGTAGATGAAAACCAACTTCTCCAACCTCTCATGCTCCAACCTGTTTCTCTTTTTGCTGTGGATGTGCTCAAACACTGACCAATTGCGCTCACAAGAAGAAGCACTGCAAGGTTGACTCAGAACTCTGATGGCGAATTCTTGTAATTGTGGTTCCTCAATGCTACAATCTATCCACCAATGAGCTGTAAAAAATAACAACAAAGATTATCAGTTTGCAATGCCAAACATATAAAAGAGAACTAGCAAAATTACAAGCTAAGTTCTAACAATTTGCACTTACAAGGCATTTCCTTGTCCTTGAGACGTTGGTTTGAGCTGAATCCAAACATGCCAGATGCTTCCTTGTACGTATCTCGTTGTATCTTGATTTGGTCTTGGATATCTTGATCCGGGAACATCTTCTCAATGCATATCACGACACCTCTCATCACCTCAGGATCTCTTTGAATGCTAGACCCCTCATTATAGAATAAGCTTGGATTGAGATATGCTCCTGCTGAATGCGATGGTGAATGTAGTTTCCTGTCCCACCTGGAATCAATAATTTGCCATAGAGGGAGATATTTAGATTCATTTCCCTTATAGAAAGTCTTGATGGCCTCTTTGGCCCTGTCCATGCCCTCATAATTTAATCCCATTGCAGGTTTCTCTCCATCAATCAATCTCAAGACTTTGACAAGGGGCTTAGTGGAGCTGAAAATCTCAGTCACTTTGTCCCACAAACTATCAACAAAGACAGATGTTTTCTCAGACATTGCTTCTGGCTGTGTGCTATCTTTCTAGAATACCCATTGTTGGCTACAAAACATTCTTCTCAAAGCTTGGTACTCATACAAAAGGCTTTGGAGGGAAATAAAGTTTGTGGCAAACCTTGTGACAGCTGGGTGACTAAGCTCAACCTGTGTGAATTCCCTAAGAAGGTTCAACACCCAAGCATGATTATAAATATACTTGGTAATATGCTTGCATTCTTGCACAACATCTTGCACCCACTCCAACTTCCCAATGTCCTCTAGCATCAAGTCTATGCAATAGGCAACACATGGAGTCCAAAAAATGGTGGGATATTTGGTAGAAAGCAACCTTCCAGCTACCGCATAATTTGCTGCGTTGTGATTACTTGGACAACATTTGCAACCCCAACTTCCTCCACCACATTAGCCAATAATGAAAAATTCAAATGTACATCTTTTACATTTGCATATGCATCAATGGATTTTAGGAACATGGTTCCTTTAGGGCAAGCTACAACAAAATTTATTATTGTTCTACCCCTCTGATCTGTCCACCCATTAGACATAAGTGTACAACCTGTAAATTTCCATGAGCTTTTAATGCTCTCCAATTGTTCCTTGACACACTCAAGCTCCTCATCTAGCTCCCCTGAGTGCATTATAAGATGGGGCTTTGTATCCAGGGGCCAGCACATGCAATGGCATCCACCATGGGCTAATAAATATAAGACTTTGCATAATTGAATGAAAGATTATTATGGTGCCAAAACCTCCTCACTGCCATATCTGCCTCCTTCCTCTTCTTATCATTGAAATTGTCCAAGGTTGGTTGAGATCTTGGAGTTGTATGAGGATTGAAGAAAGAAGAGGTTATACTCCTGTTTGCCACAACACTTGAGGAGTTACCAATACCTGGACTTTGAAACTGTGTTTCACTCTGAGATGAAGATCTACCTGTCCCAACAATCTCATCCTTCCTTCTTGCCCTCTTAGAACTTGCTTCTTTAATGGATTCCAAAGCAACTACCATTTTAGTAGTGACTTCATCAGGGCAGCTTTGACAACATCCCACACCATTCCCAGGAATTTTGGCTAGGTGGTATTTTAGCCTGTTTATGCCTGCATGCATTTTGGCATTGCAATAATTGCACTTGATATTATGGTCATTACCGGGAATGATTCGTTGACCATGTGCCCATGCTGGATCACGAGAGTCTCTGATACCCTTTGGTGGCATGGTGACAAAATTTGGAAGAAAAAAATAATTTAATTTATTTTTTAATTTGCAATTTTTTTTTGGTTGTGTGGCTAAGTTTCTCAGCCACACAACGGCCCTGTGTGGATGAGAAACTCAGCCATAGGCAGCCCCAAACAAAACAAAATTTGCAAACATAAAAAAAAAATAAAAAAATAAAAAAAATGAATAAATGGAAAACATTCTAACTAGGTTCATGAAGCCTACCTGAAACTTTGTCTGATTCGATGAAGCCTCCTTTAGCCTCCTCCAACAACTCCTTCACGCTCCTTTAGCTTCACTCTCAACACTCACACAAATTAGCCAAACACTCAAATGACAAGTGAATGAGAAATAGAAGGGAAAGAGGTGCTTACAAAGCTTTTTTTCCCTCCAATTTCCCTTTTCCTCCACCTCATTTCCAAAAAAGAAAAAAAAAAATCAATTTTTTTTTGAATTTTTGGATAGTTCGTGGGTTTTCATGCCTGGAGGGTCTTATATGGGTCCAATGCAGGTTTCATGGGCTACCCGTGGGTTTGATGCAGGTAGCTGGGTCTTATACAAAACTCGTTGGGTCCAGGTCTAGACCGCGGGTTCTATGTGGGTGACCCGACCCAAGCATAGACTTGCCCTTACCCGCGGGTTTAAAACGGGTCGTGCTTCATTGATACTGAGAGCACGTGTACCATCAACCCTGGAACAAACAACATCTTTGTCACCTCGATAAATCCTCCTGACTCTAGCTGGAATTTTACACATCCAACGTCCTTCATTACATGCATAGTCCCACTAAACACACTGCAATCTGAGCATGTCTTTCAAATACTATGGAACAATGACTTCATCATCGTCATGTGACTTGACTCTCTATTGTCCACTAGCCATAACCCACTGTCCTCGTACATAACAATATACTGCCAGAAACACAGGCAACTAGAGAAAATTCCTTCTCAAATTTCTTCGTAAAGTCATTAGTCTTAGTTGACGGTGATGCAACCACTTTATCCTCCTCCTTCTTCCTCTTGTATGGACACTAGCTTGCATAGTGACCAGTCTTGTGACACACAAAGCACTTCACTTTTCCCTTGTTCTTCACGGAAGCAGATCCACCACTTCCCTTTACTCTTGACCTTTATAATAAGAGCAAAATTCTTCTCATCATCCTTACCATCATGTTGGATTGTAGCTTGAAACATCTCCTTGTCTCCTTGTCTCTTCCTGTACGAAATCATCCCACAATCTATCCCATTGGGTAGATTCTCCCATGCAACAATCCCATCAACAAAGATATCCCATTTCGGAGGAAAGCCACTCAAGGCTGATTTGACCAACTCTTCACTATCAATAGTTTCCGTCACTATTGCCAAGTCATCTCTAATCTGAGTGATCCTGCTTAGGTATGATGTAGGTGTGTCAATTTCAGATATCTTGGCATTTTTCAGTTTCTCCTTTAACTACATCTTTCTGTTTTGGTTTGTACTTTAGTATAACTTGGTTAAAGATGCCCACATCTTAAAGGCATACTTCTTCCCAGTCACATGAAGTATAATATGGTCTTTAATGGAGTCCAGGATTTTTCTCTTGACTTTCATGTTTTTCTTATTGAACTCAGCCAACTGAGTAGGACCAGTGGCAATTTGGATGGCCTTCTCCACGATGTCCCATAATTCCTGCTCCTCAAATAATAGAACAATCCGCTCCTTCCATGGGTTGAAATTTCCTGCCCCGTCCAACTGATCCATAGCTTAACCTAGTAGTCATCCCTTTCAAATTGACCAGCAATTAATTGGCTGACTCGCTACCTCACTTAGGCCCGCAATGGCCTTGATCACCCTTGCAATTTAACCGCTTACGTGCTCTGGCCAGCTGTTGGACATCAACCCTTTGACCTTGGCCAATCTGCAACTGGTCGGCCACTCCCAACAATTACTTGACCCATAGTCTCTGTCGCCACATTGGCCTCCGCTAGTCACCAGTGATCCAATTCCTTGGCTGCTTGGCATGACAATCTCTTAGTGGTTTGATAGTCCCGCGATTGTCTTTTGTTTCCCACAACCAGTAACTAAAAACAATCTATGTGCTAGTCCATCTGACTCCCGCGGCCTATTTGCTAGTTGTCGTTGTTGTGTTTACATGCAACTTCGACTGACTTTTCAACCTTGACATGATAGGGTTTGTTGTAGATTAGTTGCTGTCCCCAATCTGATCCGCCTACTTTGCTTATAGCTCCCCGCATACATGTCCTTGGTGGTTGTGGCCCAGTCATGCCAGCCACTGCACGTCGTGTCTTTGCCACATGACCTCTGCCTAGTTGCCTATACTTGTTGCCTTTTGTTGTTGTTGGCATGATCTGTCTATCGATACTCAGTTATGGCCAAAAAATTCCTTTGTCGATCTCCCCTGTGGTCGATTTCCTTAGCCAGACTTTCCTAGTGTTGTTGATCGACCGGTTGGTTGGCTATTGGCTGCCTTGGCGACAGCTAGTTGGCCCGACTTGTCGGCCACCAACACGATCAACTCCCCTTTTTTTAATTATTAAAAAACACTGGCCACTTTTATTTCTCTTATTAAAGATTTTTTTTTGCTCGGAAACAAAATTTCCGCCGTAAAAAGATTCCTCTCTACCTAAAAAATAAATCTCGTCGCTTTAAAAAAGTTTTCCATTCTTATGATCCCAGCAAACCTAGCTCTACTGATCTGATATGAACCTAACACCTGTAATTTTGAGATTGATTCAGAGCTGGGGCTCTGATACCATGTTAGAATTTCCCAAACCCAGCACCCAGTATTCAGTTCCCAACAATTATTAAAGGAATACATGGCTAAGTTCCTAACCAAAAAAAATATTTAGCAAAAGCAAACTTACTCGATTTGAATCACATACACATAAACATATTTCTGCGCAATCAAAGGTTCTTCATTAATGAATTAATCATGGAACTTGGGTTCTTGTCCTGGGATAATGGCCCAACTATGAAATAGAGATTACAAAACTGATTACCAGCCTCATTGCATTCTCTCGGACCCAACACATGCTCACTCAGAAGCCTATCAATCTTGTGCTACTGTTGTGTCTTAGCTCCTCACTTTAGATTTTTAAAGCTAAGATAGATGGCTAAAATTAGCTTGTCAAGTTAATTGAAGATAAGTGACTTTATAGTCAACTATCCTATCTTTAGCTTTCTCTACTTTAACTCATGTATAAGTGATAAATTTAGCTTGCTTTACATGCATGTCACATGCAACACATCAAGATGTGTGCAACTCACTTGCACACTTTGCATGTCGCATGCAAGCTCATAAAGAGGCAAATCAAGGTCCTAGTCAAGACACAAGACTAGAAGTACCTTCCGAGCTACAAAACTCAACAAGTAGTAACAATAATAAAAAGTAAATATTTACAAAAGGAAAAATGTATCGCTGTTGACAGAAGTTTCAATAGCAATGGTCTCTTTTCTTGAAAATGTTTTTGGCTGTAAAGAATCTTCATAATATGGCTGTACATATTGGTACAAACTTCAATGCTGTAGAGAAAATCCTCAGCGTGGGTGCTATCCAAGAGATTTGCGCAACTTCATGATTGCTGACAAAGGTTTCTGCAGTTGTTCTTTTCATAATTGAAATCATAAAAGGGTGTCCCACTAGATACTTGCAAAGTCATAACCAACCAACATTCACTAGAGCACGCCAATTGTTAACTTATTATAAAAAAAAATTGTTCATTACTTCTAGATCCAATCACTCTAATTATGATGAATAAGTGGAATAGGAATGGATGAAAATAGATGAAACATATGGTTTTTATAAGGAAAATGGTGATAAAAGGGGTGATTAAGAGCAATGTTTTAAAACTTTGACTCGACTTCGGAATTGGCCGAGGGTCGACTTCGACTCCCACTCCGACTCAGTATCGACTCGGCATAATTTTAAAGAACAAACATAATTTTAAAGATTTTCATTCATGTTTCCAAACACAAAGCATTATAATATAGAGAGAAGACAACATATGATCAAAGTAGGCTCATGAATATATCCATTATATCAAAATGGCACCCAGTGCACTGTCCAATACATACATGATATAGAGATCAGAAAAAAGCCACATAACCAAGGAGGCTCTAAATGGCCTCTACAACAAAAGTAAAACATCATTAGTCACTAGTCACTATTGGCTACTGTTAGAGAAGTCAACATCATCTGGCTCAGACTCTGAATCAATGTCAGACAGGGAAACCCATGGCTCCTCCTCCTCATCACTATCTCCAATTGCAACTGTAGAAGTAGTAGCACTAGCAGGTGCAACGAGGGGGTTGGGTAGCTTTTATAGGCTTGGGAGAGGTTAGATGGACAAGAAAAAACCTAAAACCAAAAAATAACCAAGTTTAGAGTCTGCTTTCCCTCCAAATTCTGCCGTTGAATGGGTTTGAGTGGCTCGACCGATTTAAGTCAGACTCGGCCGAGCCAGCTGGTTTGTTACCGAACCGGCCAAATCGGTGACCGACTTAGCCGGTTCGGTAACAAATCGGCCTTTGAACCCGTTTTTGTATCGAGCCGACCTGGACAGGAGTCCGGCTTGTCCGATTCCGAATCGGCTCGATTGAATTTTAAAACACTGATTAAGAGAGACAAATTCATCCCTCATGACCATGTTAGATTTTTGAATTTTTGATATCATAGAAGCTTTGATACCATGTTATATTTTGATGACAAGCACGCAAGAATCAAGATGTGAAAAAAACAACACCAACAATTGCAAGCTTCAGAGAAAAGAGGAAGAAAAGGGAATGAGAGACCACTCTTTAGACCGAGACAAAGAGATCGATTCGAATTACGAGGCCAAGAGGCCTATGCAATTTCTTGTTTTACATTGAATGTCGTGAGTATATATTTATAACTCTTTTTGATAGAGGAACAATGTGCATTAGGTGTGGTTCTTCAACACATGCACATGTAAAGAAAAAATAAACTACCCCTTAGTTTTAGTTAACTAGCCCAAGAATGGAGCTAGCTAGGCAAAAATGTAGTTAGAGCCATACATAGAGTTAGGTAGCTGAAAATAGAGTAAGAACTCAAGCATAACAATCCAATTGAGGTGCAATTTTACTCCTAGAAAGTAGGGTGTAACCCCTCAAAAGCACAATTAATCCTAGAAAGTATGAATTTACCAATGATGGTTTATGAGCCCCATGGTTTTGGTAGGCAATTAGCACTTTATTGATTTTTTTTTGAGCATTAGTAAACTTCAATTATTATTATTATTGTCCAGTAAGAGCAGTAAACAACAATGCAAAAATAGATACAGTAGGCACAAGATTTTTAGGTGGAAAACCCCCTCCGGGTCAAGAGCTACCAAACACTTTTCTAATAAGTTCTTTAATCTTCAGTGCCAACTGAAAAGAAATCTACAACTTCCTAGAACTCTAGAAAAACATTCTTCTATGGCTTCCAATGGAAGGATACCCCAACACCTTGGTTTTTATCAGCAATTAGCTGAAAGGATGCACCAACACCTAAGTGAGCCACAACTCACCCTAGCACCACCCTGCCACCCTGAAGTGTTTACATGCCTGTTAAAATTGGCAACTAGGGCCAAACTCCATGTGGGTCATCTTATTTATGGCAACTGATATTTTTCTTGGACTCCTCTCATCAAGAGGTGTAGGATTGATCTAAATATTATCCGATTCTGATAAGTATTCATGGAGATAATAATTTATTTGTGTTATGGGACAATTCGTCAAGGTCGGCCAACAACCAAATAACCCCATGTTGAAGTTTCTAAGTCTATTAGTTAGAAAAATAGAAACCCTCCATGTACTTTTTGATTTATTCCTTCTTACTTGTTCTAATTAATTAACAAGTTATTTACCATGTAAATACTAAAAATAAACGCAAGTACATGCTCAACACATTACAGATCATCAACTGAAGGAAACAGAAACAAGCACACAAATGACACCGTTATTTTTGGACTAATGTCCCCAGAAAAACCCAATGTGGGAAAACCAGTGCAACTATCTGAGGGTTTGATTTATTAAGTAGTTTCAGAATACAATTTGGGTACCAAATCCGGCTCACCCAACAGAGAAAAATCTCGGCAACAGTACCTCTCTTTCGTAGGCAGATGCTCCGCTAAAACCCCAGATAAACACTCCGGAAGCTCCTCAGCGCCAATTTGCCCCACGAAAAACCCTGTGTCAGCCTTTGCTGCCCTTTGCATCAGCTTTCCCGACAATTCTGGCTTCTGCCCTCTACGTCAGCATTCCCGACAGTTCTGGTAGTTCCCGACAGTTCCCGCTGTTCCCGACAGTTCCGACTTCTACAACATGGTAGTGTGGCAACATGACTAAAGTAGTGTGGCAGCATGACAGAAGTTATGGAGCAGCATGGTGGTCAATGGTACATGGTGCAGCATTGGTACAACAATGGGAGTTGCAAGTACAGTGCAACATAGTGCAATGAAGAGCTCAACAATACAGTGATGGGTACAATCATGTTTAGTGAAGCATGATGAGATGCAACATAGTGATGATGAGATGCAACATGGTGCAACACAGTGAGGTGCAACATGATGATGAGGAGCAGCGCAATGATAGGTGTAGCATGGTAATAGAGTCACCTTGGAGAATCAGTTGAAGCAGCATGTCTTCAACTGAGTTCAACTACCTCATGTATCATCTTCTTAGAGATGATCTATGCTCTTATTTAGATAAGTCAAAGTGTTGACTTCTGTTGTAAATGTACTATCTCTTTCTCTGTGTTGGACTATTGAAGAACATATAAGAAGAATTGATCAAGGGTTTCCCCACATTGGGGTTTGTCCCTGGCTAGTGCCACATCTTGTGTCCTCTTGTCTTGGCTTGTCTTCTGCGATTTATGTTTATGTTCTATCTGCAATTTACTATTATGCTAATGTGATTGCTAATCTGGAAAATATATTGAGCTAACTATGAAAATTGAAATAAATTGCTCTAAGCATAGAACATACCTAAATTTAACATGGTATCATAGTTGAGGTGAAGATAAAGCCTAAGCAAGAGTGAAAGAGCAATCACTGAAGACAGTTGGGAAAGGACAAAAGGCTCAATGGATTCCTCATCCCTCTTCAAATTCACCAAGGGTGAAGTCGAAGCAGATAATATTATCAGAATGGCGCAGCGGAAGCTTCTGATGGCCTACCTAAAGATCACTTCAATGGGAAGTTCAGATCTAAGGGTAGAAGGAAAGGCAGATGCCTTGTTTGTAATAAGTTCAGCCATTATGCGAAGGAGTGTCCGAATGGTAGGGACACATCACTTGATGATGATAACAATCATTCCAGGGACTTCTTCAATGATTAGATGAATGACAGGTAGTGCAGGTCATCAAGGAAATAATCGACTCTTCAAAGAAAGCAAGGAACCCCAGGTATGAAGAATCAAATGTTGTTTCTGATAAGATAAAGAAGCATTATCTTATATTGGCCCTCTCCTCCAGACTCTTTGAGAATTTGGCTTATTGATTGTAGTGCTTCAAGGCACTTCATCGGATAGAAGGGTGCTCTCTCTAATTTGGTAGAGATGGAAACAATCATGGGATTATACTTGGAGTCAATGCCACCTATCCTGGAAAGGGTGTAGGGAATGTTACCCCTCAATTGAATAAGGGTAACTCGATTCATTTACAAGAATCTCTTTTATGTACCTGATTGCAAGAAGAACCTGGTGTCCATTTCGGCAATGGAAATCAAAGGTTTCAGGGTGGCATTCATCGATGGAAAGGTATGTGTTTGAAAATAGAATTTTCAAAGATGCTTTTACTCATGGATTCAGGGTTGGCAATTTGTATCAAGTTGCAGGAAGTCCATTGGGGACCATGTCAGTTGACACATCTCATCTATAGCATCGGAGGTCTGCTTATTATGGGGCCCTACCCGATGTGAGTCAGATGGTGACAAGGATGCCTGAATTCAAGAAAAGCATGAAGGTACATGTCCGAGATGTACCGAAGGAAAATCTTACAAGGGGACCATTTCCCTCATGTAGCAGGTCCACAGGTGTGGAACAACCCGAGGGGTTTGAGATTCATGATCAGGAATCTCATGTATGCAGGTGGAAGAAAGCCTTCTATGGCTTGAAGCAAAACACCCTGGGCTTAATATGAGAGGATTGATAGCTGTTTGATGAAGCTGAGATTCACTTGGAGTGAAGCCGATCCAAACCATTGCTTGAAGGTTGTGGATGATAGACCTCTCATATTGGCACCTTATGAGGACGGCCTCTTTCTAATAGGTGCAAACCCTCTCATTTGCAAAAGTAAGAGGGAGTTGGATTTCGGATTTGGAATGGTGAACTGCAAGCGCGATGGATCTTAACTTTTAGAAGTTACGTGGTAAGGATGTCGAACTTGATTTGGGAAATGCCTCTAAGTTTCATAAACTCATTTTAGCATTGGTGTTCGTGGTGGACTCCCGTCCGGATATATGTTTTGCAGTTAGCATGTTGAGCTCATATATGGTTGAGCCTCACTGGATTGGTGCCAAGAATCTTCTGAGATATCTTCAGGGCACAATCTCTCATGGATTGAGATACATTGCCGGAAATGTGAAGCTGCATGATTATTCGAATGCTGACTGGGCAGGCAATGTGGAGGATCGCAAGAGCACTTCTGGGTGCTGGTTCTCTTTGGGTTCTGCTCGATATCCTGGATGAGCAGGAAGCAGAAGATGGTTGCTTTGAGCACCGCTGAGACCGAATACATAGCTACAAGTATGACCTCGTGTGAAGTTGCCTGGTTGTGGAAGCTCTTCAGTGAGTTGTTTGTACACATGATGGATACCACCATGATCTTCTGTGTCAACCAGAGGGGGATTCGATTATTGAGGAATCCCGTATTTTATGATCGCTCCAAGCATACAGACATCAGGTACCACTTTATCTGGGATATGGTACATCGATGAGCAAGAAGGCTTCATCGCATTGGGATTGATATGTAGGTCACAGACATTATGTCGAAGCCTCGAGGAAAGGTCAAATTTGTGACTTTCCAAGAACGACTTGGAGTCATTGAGAGACTCTCTTATGAGGGTTCTGTATGATGCATGCATTGAGCTCTGGGAGCTCCAGGGGCTTGGGGTACTTCTTGGAGCAACAAGCAACCATAGGGCGACTCACCCTCCCCTAATGGTGCGCTGTGTACGGGGTGAATGGTTCAGCCTTCCCTTGTGATACCCCGTGGTGACTTATGGACGGGATGAGCTGTTCTCCTATCGAGGTATCCTACCAATGTAGTCTCGGACTCATGGGAAGTACCTCTCATTTGGCCAATGAGTAGGGAAAAGGCATTAGGGACCATAGTAGTACCGATGGACGCATCGTGTATCTATCGTACTCCCTATGCTAGGATGACCGACATTGATCTGGGATCAATTGGAACTGACTTTGGGTCAGTAAGAGTGATATAGCTCACTCTCTCTTGGAACTGATCTGGGATTAGTATGAGTGGTTTGAGACACTCTCTTGATATTGATCTGGGATCAATGAAATTGACTTCAGGTCAGTATGAGTGGTTTGAGACACTCTCTTGATATTGATCTGGGATCAATGAAACTGACTTCGGGCAGTATGAGTGGTTTGAGACATTCTCTTTTGATATTGATCTGGGATCAATTGGAATTGACTTCGGGTTAGTAAGAGTGACATAACTCACTCTCTTTTGGAACTGATTTGGGATCAATAAGAGTGGTATGACACACTCTCTTCATATGGGACTGACTTCGGGCAGTAAAGAATGGTATGAGACATTCTCGATCAATTCTTCTTCTTCATGGTTCAACTGAGTAGAGTAGAATAGAGCAGTGCAGGGCACTGATGACAGAGATAGTATAGTCTGGTAGATGGATCAGTGGATGGAGTTCTCCCTTAGTTGAGAGGGAGTGTTAAAATTGGCAACTAGGGCCAAACTCCACGTGGGTCATCTTATTTATGGTAGCTGATATTTTTCTTGGACTCCTCTCATTGAGAGGTGTAGGATTGATCTAAAGATCATTCAATTCCGATAAGTATTCTTGCAGATATGAATTTATTTGTGTTATGGGACAATTCGTCAAGGTCGGCCAACAACCAAATAACCCCCATGTGTGCTCAACGTTTTAGTATAAAAGGAGGTGACTTGATAGTCATTTGTACACGCACTTCACTCTTGATTTCTCTCCACTTGTTTTGGGTTTTAGTGGAAGAGAAGTCTAAGAGGAGGAAGCCCTAATCACAGGTCTAGAAGGAGATCGTATTTGCTGTAAAAGAAGGATGCCCTAGCCACAGGTCTTGTGAAGGTTTGGCCGCAGTTCAAAGGGAGATCTAGCACGGTGAAGGAGGCCTAACAGCTGACCCTAAATGCAGTCTTATCATACCCTAGATGCCCTAATCTATACGTTGTTTGAGACAGCCCTTAGACGTTGGAAAAGAGGCAGTAAAGAGGCTCCCTAACTCGTTGCCCTAACCAGCAAAGAAGGTAGGGACAATGTGGGTGTTTTAGGGCTGTTAGAGCCTCTTGGTGACTGCGTGGAGGGTTGTTCCATGCTACAAAGAGGCTGAATTAGGCAAGGAGAATTGCGGACTGTTTGTGGGCAGCTTCAAGGTAAGGGTGACACTATTTTGGTTGGCTAATAGGTGACAACAATCCCTGTGGTAGGCTGCAGGCCTTGCCTAACTAAAATAGGGATAGCGTGGAGGCTTCTTGGGCTGAAAAGTGCCCAGAACAACGACACGAATGGAGGAGACCCTTCCTTGATAAGGCCACAGTCTTTGAGGGATGTTTTAGGGGACTGTTTGAGGGTTGTTGTAGCACATGGGTGCCCTAACAAGTCACAGTAAGGAACAACAGCAAACGCAGTCTTCTACACCTCCTATTTGCTGTTAGAAAGTGACGTTGGAGGGTTCGGTGCTACCACAGTATGGAGGGCTTGGTGCCACTATAGTGTGAAGGATTCAATGCCACCACAATGTGAAAGGTTTGATATCACCACAATGAGAAGATCTCGGTGCCACCACAGAAATGAAGTCTCGGTGATATTACTATGATGAGGTCTTCTTAATATTATAGTGACAAAGTCTTGATGGAATTGCAGTGATGATGTGTCGTGAAACAAGGATGACTTGATGGAGGTAGTCTCGAGTCTAGTTTGTAAGGGTCTTGGTCGTCTCATCTTGAATCTACTGAAGGAAGAATTTTGACCGGGTTTTTCCCCTAGAGTTGGGTTTTGCCCTGGCAGTGTGCTTACATCTTGTGTTCTCTTCTATTTGTCGCTTGACATTAGTCTTGATGATAGTAAAAGATAATTAAAAGATCTAATAATAATAATGAAAAACATCACAAGTTAATATCATAATAAGAGAAATCGTTTAACAGCCACTCTATGGATTTCTCAACAGTAGGTGCCCAAGCAAGAGGCTCAGCCAACTCCACATATTTAGTCACAACCAGTTGTTGGGTAGGGCAAGCAGCATGCAGATGGGGAGAAAGCGTAGGACCAGGAGGAGAGAGCAGAGCGAATGGAGCCCACTCAGCGAGAGGCTCCCAACATAGGGGGAAGATGAACCAAGTGGGTAAGATCAGTTGATCAGGGAGGCTCAGTAGAGAGTAATGTTATCATAACTAGACTAGTCATCGAATCAGTGAACCCCCAAAAATAGGGAACCGGTCAGAAACAGGATCAGAACCAGTGAAAAAACCAGACCCGGTAAAAAAACTGGACTTGGTAAAAAAACCGGACCAAAGAAACCAATCAACTAAAAACACAAAATATTCAAATTTTAAAGATTACCAAATATATTCATATGCATCCACCTGAATCCAAACCATTTATACACAAATATGCAAAAGTTCTCATTTATAGAGCATATAAGGGTGCACATAACCAAAATAACACCGAATGCAATCCATATTTGAACCAAAAATACTTAAAAAAACAAGAACTAGATGACCTCTAGAGTCTGACATAAAAAAATACATTCTACAATAAATACCTACATATCATCAAAATCTTTGCCTATATTGGGATCGTCATCCATATCACCCTCTAAGCATTAAAATAAGATTAAAAAATGCTTAGCATGTCAATTCAAGATTTTGTTTTGAGTGATGGGTACATTTTTAGTAGGATCATAATAAAGGAGTTCAACAACCAATGCCACTAACATCAAGGTACATAGATGGATCGTTGCTCTTGATTAAATGCTAGTTTGATACCCTCATACATGATAAAATCCAATGGAAACATTGCAATGTCCTCAATCTTGAAATCCTGAAAAATTGTTAAGTCTGCTGGATTTTGAGTGAGATCTAAAATTTTACTTTCTCCATATGAAATCCAATGAGGTTGGAACTACTCTCAAACATCCTGAGTTATTGCATGATAATGTTAAAAATTTAAGTAAAAGGATGACATTACCATGAATTGCATAGCAATAGTAGAGCCATAGGCTTGAATATTAGGCACCTTTTTTGGGCTAGTGCCCAACTAAGACAAAAATTAAAAGGAAAAAATAAAAACAGGCCCTACTTGTTGCGTTCTACATGGCTTTACTTTACTGAATTGACAAAAAATTATTCAAGTCAATGGTTCGAACTGGTTCTTGCCTCAAAACGGTCGGACCAGGCAGTTCAGACAGGTTCGGTTCGGTCCTGATAACACTGGTAGAGAGTTGGAGCCCCTAGCTCCACATTCAGATAGAGTAGATAGCCATAGAGGTACACGAGGTACAAGACATTGATGACTGAGTTGCTAGACTTAGAGCCTTCTTGTTACAAGCAGGCAACCTCTCAACAAGTATGGCGAGATGCCATGATGGATTATTCCTCCATCATGAATAATGACATGTGGGAGTGTTAGATTTTGTAGCATCAGATAGGTGTTTTAGTCTCGATTTGTGTCTGAGAGACTAAAGAACATGAGATCCCCAAAATCTAGAAAAGGTTTCGCGAGATAAGCTTGCGAAATGCCTTAATTAAATTAATTGATCAATAATTAAAAAATGTCTAAGTCTAACTTAGGAAAATTGATTAATTAATGGGAATTAATTAAAGATGATTGAGAATGCACTAAGGCTCACACGAATCAAGTCTAAGATGATCTTAGCTGTTGATGGGGATTTAATCATGGTCCTTGAAGCTCCAATGAGAGATTATAAGAGCAAGTCGATGGGTTGGAGATAGACACATTGAACACGAGGGGAGCAAGTTCCTTGGCAGATCGAGCTATCTAGTTGCAGAGATTCAACAAGGAAGTGAGTTCGAGCCAGAGAAGGAGAGCACCAATGATTGAGGGAGCAACAGAGAGAATTCTAGAGGAGTTTCCTAACAATTTTCCAATGCCGGAGAGGTAGGAAGAAGAAGGCTGAAATTATTCTGCAGAGAGGTTGAATAGTTAGTGCGAGCAACCAGAAAACCCAGTGCGAGTGCCGGAAAGGGAGTTGTTTCAGTCGCTGGAGGCTGGGAGATCACCCGGAAAGCAGAGCGAGTCATTTCCAGAGGTAGAGGAAGGTTGGACAACTCAGTTGGAGTTGAATTGCAGGCAAAACGAATTTCCTAGGCTAGTAGTGCGAGTTCCAAGCAGACTATGTTGTTGGGGAGAGTGAATGGGTAGGCTAGAGGGAGGTCAAGTTTGTCTGCAGAGGGAGAATTTTTCTCCATATTATTTTTGCCATATCATTTCCAAAGGATTGCGAGTTGGGCATCCAAATATTGTACTCAAATTTTTTACTATTGAATAATAATAAAATAAACCCTCATTTGCTGCACTGGTTTTCCCTTCAGGGTTTTTCTGGGAACTATTAGTCCAAAAATATTGGTATCTATTTTATTGTGTATGTGTATTATTTTCTCAGCGTCCAGTTTATTTTCCGCAACGTATTTTATTCTTGTTGAAGATTGCAATTGTGAGTTTATCGATATTTTCCGTAATAACAAATAAATTGCAAAACAATTAGGAGATAAATTTCCAGTTAGTTGCAATCAAGGAATTCTCACAGGGAGGTGGTGCCAAGGCCGGTTGGCAAATTAGTGGTTGGATCATGCTAGTTCTATAAGATCAAGCATGGAGCTGATGGGAGTGTGGAGAAGTATAAGGCCAAATTTGTGGCCAAAGGGTTCTCTTAGGTCGAGGGGATAGACTACGATGAGACGTTTGCACCTGTGGCTAGGTATTGTCCATTGGGACAATATTGGCTATTGTAGCATAGATGGGGTGGAAGGTCCACCAAATGGATGTACAGTCTACCTTCCTTAACAGAGTTGTCGAGGAAGAGATATATGTTGAGCAACCTGAGGGGTTTGAGACTTTCAACAGGGACACACATGTTTGCAGGCTTAAGAGAGCCCTATATAGGGCTCAAGCAGGCACCGAAGGTATGGCATTCCCGAATAGAATGCTACCTTTTGGGACTGGGCTTCACTAAGAGTGAAGTGGACCCCAACCTATACTACATTGTGGTTGGAGGTCTTCTGCTCATTATAGTGTTGTATGTAGATGACTTGATATTGACAGGGAAGATAACCTGATCAAGGAATGCAAGAGAGATCTTGCAAAAGCAGTGCTATTAGGACTAGATTGAACTGGTCTGAACCAGCCGGTTCGACCGTTTTGAGGCAAAAACCGGTTTGGGCTAGTGACTTGAACCGTTTTTCGCCGGTTTGGTAAAGTAAAGCTGCATAAAATGCAACAAGTGGGGCTTGTTTTGCTTTTTGCTTTTAATTTTTGTCTTAGCTGGGCACTAACCCATAATAGGTGCCTAATATTCAAGCCTATGGCCCTAATTTTGCTATGCAATTCATGGTAATGTTAAAATTTTAAAGTAAAAGTGACATTCTCCTTTATCTTTCATCTACATCTTTTTACTTAAATTTTTAACATTACCATGAAATGACTCAAGATGTTTGAGAGTGGTTCTGACCTCGTTGAATTTCATGTGGAGAAAGTAGAATTTTATATCTCACTCAAAATCCAGCAGACTTAATAGTTTTTCAAGATTTTAGGATTGGGGATTGCAATGTTTCCATTGGATTTGATCATGTATGAGGGTATCAAACTAGCATTTAATCAAGAGCACCAATCCCTCTATATACCTTGATGTTAGTGGCACTGGTTGTTGAACTCCTCTATTATGATCCCACTAGAAATGTACCTATCACTCAAACAAAATCTTGAATTGACATACTAAGCATTTTTTATCTTATTTTAATGCTTAGAGGGTGATATTGATGACAAAGATCCCAATATAGGGAAATATTTTGATGATATGTAGGTATTTGTTGTAGCATGATTTTTTTTGGATGCTACAGGGCATCTAGGTCTTGTTTTTTGATTCAAAGATGGATTGCACTTGGTGTTATTTTGGTTATGTGCACCCTTACATGCTCTATAAATGAAAACTTTTGCTTATTTGTGTATAAATGGTTTGAATTCAGATGGATGCACATGAATATGTGGTTTGCTTCAAAATTGTAATATTTTATGTGTTTTTGGTTGAATGGTTTTTTGGTGCGGTTTTTTTATCGCTTCTGGTCTGGTTCTGACTAGTTCTCGGTTTGGGGGGTTTACTAGTTCGATGACCGGTTTGATTTTGGCAACATTGTGCTAAAGAGTTTAAGATGAAGGATCGAGGGCTGATGCACTATTTCCTTGGACTAGAGGTATGACAGGGTAATGGGGAGATCTTGGGACAAGGCAAGTACATGTTGGACATTCTCAGGTGGTTTCACATGTAGGATTGCAGTTTCGTGACCACGCCTCTAGTCACAAACTAGAGGGTGGTGGACGTTATTAGAGCAAAGAGAGTTGATACTAGACCTTACAGGCAATTTATAGGGTCGTTGATGTATTTGGTGAACACACGACCCGTCATTTGCTTCGCAATCAACCAGTTGAGTCGATTCATTGTTGAGCCTACTAGAGTGGATTGGGCTGCTACCAAGCACGTGCTGAGGTTTCTCAGGGGCACAACTTATTATGGGTTGTTATATAGGTAGGATGATGGAGTGAGGCTTCAGGGCTTCATAGCAGGGAACTCTACAGACAGAAAGAGCACTTCAGGTTGAACCTGTAGTGTTGGGTTAACATCCGTTTCCTAGTTCAACAGGAAGCAAAGATCAGTGGCACTGAGCTTAGTCGAGGCTGTGTACATGGCTACCAGTTTGGCAGCCTAAGAGGCTATCTAGTTAAGGAAGCTACTTGTTGGGTTGTTCAATTAGGAGTTGGGCCCCACAATCATACACTGTGACAATGCGATTGACATTAAGCTCTCTGAGAATCCAATGTTTCATGACCACTACAAGCACATCGAGATCCGGTACCACCATGTCAAATATTGTGTTTAGAGGGGTATAGTTGGACTTCAGTACGTGCCTATGGAGGAGCAGACAACAAATATCTTGACTAAAGCTTTGTCTAGAGGGAGATTTGTCTACTTCAGAGATAAACTGGGCATAGTACAAAACACCTTCCTCTCTAAGAGGGAGTGTTGAATGGAGTTAGAGAGCAAGGGTTCTGCCTAGTTTGTGATGCCTAGACTAGCAGAGGGACCCACAGGTTTCCACTATTACAGATTTTAATTATTTTCTATGTGTTGACTTAGGAAAAAAATATTTTTCCAAAGTAAAGTTATAATTTGATCTCAGCCTAATGTTAAAAAGCATTATCAGCCTTTGGGAGTGCTTAGTGGGGTCTAAGTCGAGTTATAAAGGGGAGATAAGGAAACTGGTGGACAGATCGAATCAGTGCATTATATTTGTGTGTGTTCTTAGCATTTTGTAGCCAACATGCTCAGCTCGAGGGCACCACTTCCATTGTAAAAGGGCAGAAGAAAAGAGGCTGTACGACCCTCAAATTTTCTAGCTAAGTATTTCCTACAACCAGCTTGAGTTCACCTGCGTAGAGGGCTGTAGAAAGGGCGTTTGAACGACTGTACGGATCCCATATTGTGCGCAAGAGGGTTAGGCAAAGAGGGAAGTGCGCAGTCCATGAAAGGCACAAAGGGTTTTTCAGGGGTTGCTGGGTGTAAAGGGAAATTTTCTGTCATCATTGTAATTTTATGAAAGAGCAATTGCTGAAGAAGAAATAAGAACACACATTGCAAGTTTTCCCCATTGGGGTTTCTTGGGTAACTTCTAGTGTTATGTGTTTTTTAATTTGCTTTTGTCTTCAATGATTTATTTTCTGTTGTGAATGTTCAGTTAGAATATTCAGTATATTTGGTGAATGCATAGTTGCGGGGGAGCACCCCCCCCTCGAACCCGCTCCCGAATCGCGCTCCGGGCGGGAGCGGCTCCGGAGCGCGCTCCCAAAAAAAAATTTGCGCTCCTTGCCATTTTCGGGAGCGTTGCAGGGAGCGATTTTTAACGCCCGAGAGCGATCACTCCCTGGCATTAAAAATCGCTCCGGGAGCGTTTCGACGGGCACTGGGAGCGATCCGGTGGAAAAAATTTCCACGGACGCCAAAAAAAAATCGAATTTTTGTTTTGTTTTTGTTTTAAAAGCCCAATGGCCTAAAAAAAATTCATTATCACTTCATTGAGCAAGAGCTTGGAGCAAGAGCAAGAGCAAAGGAGCGAGGAGCAAGTGCTGAGGAGCGAGGAGCAAGTGCCGAGGAGCGAGGAGCAAGTGTCGAGGAGCGAGGAGCAAGCCTGCAGAGGTAAGTAACTTAGTGATTTAGTTAGTTTAATTTAGTTAGGTAGTAATTTAGTTAATTTAATTTAGTTTATTGAGTTTAAAAATCATGAATTTAATTTAAATTAATAAATTAAATTAATTAATCCCAATAAATTGAATTAATTTGCAGATTCAAGAATCAAAACCCTACAAACATCAAACACCATGGACCTGGCTATATTTCTTGGCATTTTCCTCTTCCTGGTCCCTTTTATTGTTATAATGGTGTTGGAGAGTAGGAAACGGAGGGGCCAAACTGAAGAGGGGGATGAAGAAGCTGGAGAAAGTCAAATTGGTGAAAACCCCGGTGAGGAGGAGCTGGAGGAGGGTGAACATGACCCTCAAAAAACTAAACAAGACCAAACTCCATTGTGGAAATATGTTAACAGGGCTGAAACAGGGAGAGGGGGTGGAACCACTCAATTTCATTGCCCCCATTGCAACACTGATTACATAGGTTCATACACCCATGCTGGAAGACACCTCTGCGGGAAAAGGCCATGGGATGGAGACAAACAAATAGGAATCAAAACTTGTACAGCGGTGTCAACAGCGGATAGAGCTAAATACATAAGGGAAGAGGAGGAAGCCCAATACAGATCAAAAAAATCAAGGGGTTTCTTTGAACCAAGTTCATAATCACAAAGAACTCCTTCAGCATCCTCCCAAGGCAGTGGATATGGAGGCACAGGGTCATCATCTTTAAGGCGTAGAACCATATCAGATTTCCTTGATGAGGGGTGTAGGAATGATGTGGATTCAAAGGTTTACAGGTTTCTCTATGCATGTGGGATACCATTCAATGTTCTTCGCTCACCTTATTGTCACGAAATGGTTTCTGCCATAAATGATGCCCCTAAAGGATACAAGAGCCCTGGGTATGACAAGGCAAGAACCGTTGGCCTTGATCATGAAAAATAAAAAATATCACATTCTTTGAATAGAATGACAAGCTCTTGGACTGACCATGGGGAGTCCATTGTATCTGATGGATGGGCAAATGTAAAAGGCAAGCCATTGATAAGTGTTCTCGCTGTGTCTGTTAGTGGTCCCATCTTTCTAGATGCACATGATTACTCAGACAAGTTCAAGACCACCATCAATATTGCAGAAGCATTACTTGAAACAATTGAGCGTATTGGCCCATACAATGTCATCCAAGTCATCACTGATAATGCTCCTAATTGTAAGGCAGCGGGAGAAATTATTGAGGATAAATACCCCAACATATTTTGGTCTGGATGTTTGGTTCACACATTGAACCTTCTGTTGCATGATATTGTCAAGAACAAAAATGAACAATACCAATGGATTGGTGATTTGTACAAGAAAGGCAAACAAATGATAAAATTTATTACAAATCATAGCAATACCCATGGCCTTTTCCGCAGTCACTCGAGATTGGAGTTGTTGAAGATTGCGAAGACCAGATTTGGTAGCTATTACCTCACCTTCAGACGCCTTTGAAGGTAAGAGAGGCATTAGCTAGCATGGTATCAAGTCCACATTGGCAGGTATTAAAGGAAAGGGCTACAAATGTAGCTGACATGGGAGGTTTTGAAATGGTGGAGGCCGCTCTTGATGGGCAGTTTTGGACAAGTGTGAGGCAGGTATTGGATTTCACCAAGCCAATTTATCACATGATTCGGTTTGCAGATATAGACAAACCAGTGATTGGCGAGGTGTATGAGCAAATGGATACCATGTTGGGGGAAATAAAAGATATTGTTCATAATAGAGATCCCAACTTGTACAAACTGATTCATGATTGTGTGTGTGAACGGTGGAATAGGCTTAATCTTCCACTACATTGCTTGGCGTATATCCTTACGCCAAAATACTACTCTACATCTTGGTTGGGCCAACCTGCAGCAGGGGGTGGGGTTAGGACCAAACCCCATTTAGATTCAGAGGTAACTAAAGGGTGGAAGCATTAGAAAAATTGGTACCTGACAGGGAGGAATGTGCCGCTGTGCGCTTTGAAATAGGCAGATACTTTAGTGGCATTGGTTTGTATGGTAACTTCCATGCAATGGACGACAGAGATAGATTCGATACTCTCACATGGTGGGAAACATATGGCAGGCATGGACTTTTGCCAAAATTGGCAAAAAAAGTTCTTTCACAGGTTGTAAATACTTCTTCTGCAGAGAGGTGTTGGAGCACCTATAGCTACATACATAATGTGAAAAGAAACAGACTCAATGAAAACTGAGCAGAAAGCTTGGTTTATGTGCACTACAACTTGAGGTTGTTGAGTCATTACTGTGATTGGGCTTATGAGGATCCCACATATAAAATTTGGGACATTCACCCAGAGGATGACAATTTGGAGGATGGCATTGTACATATTGAAGAACTGGAAGAGGAACTTGTAAGGGATGAAGATGAAGCAGCTGCAGCAGCCATGCCACCTCCACCTCCACCTCCACCATCTAGTAGCAGTGCTCGAGGTCCGAGTCTTGTTCCTTTGCTGTCGCCACCTCCATCTACACCCTCACGTGGAGGTTCTAGTTCTGGTCGTCGGTCTGTGCGGGAGACTCCTAGAAGACCACCACGACCTGCTTATACTCCTGGAGACTCTCGTGGCAAGGGCCACATGTAGATTTACAGTTTACTTGTCTTTTTTAGTTTCTATTAGACTTTAGTTTTCATAACTATTGAGTTTTGAGTCCTTGGCTCCTGACTCTTGACTCTTTCATATCATAATGATATTTTTGTAAACAATATATCATTGTGACAATGAAAATTTGAAGTTTGAAGTTGGGCCTTGGCAATTATAACTCATTGGTAATGATTGTGAATTATGAATATGATGCTTCGTGAAAGACTAAAGTTGTTTCATTTCATTTCATTATTCATGTTTCATTTTATAAATTTATAACATTTCATATCATGTTAACAGTTAGAAGTTAGGACTTAGAAATATCTTAGATATTACTTCTTGTAATGGTTAAACTTAGCTTACAAGTACAACTTTGGTGATCAATGATGATAAATGTTATTGAATTTTCAATTTTAAAAGCTTGAAGTTGAAACTTTAAGATTGAATTTGATGAATCATGATTCATGAGACTCAATATGTTGCAGTTGTAATATGTATTTTACTAACTTGTGGACATGGTTGATGACGATTATAATTTCTAGATGATTGATGTGATATCGTTCAATGATCAATCTATGTTTTTTTATGTTTTTTATGTCTAATTCATCATTCTACATGTTTTTGTTGACATATCTGTTTCAAAAATTAAAAAATATATAAGATATATATATTTTTAAAAAATCGCTCCCGGATTCGCTCCCAAACCGGGAGCTTCTGAAAATGGTTGCTCCCGCTCCCGTTTTCGCTCCCACTCCCGTTTTCGCTCCCGCTCCCCGCTCCCGCTCCCAAGCAACATTGGGTGAATGCATCTGAAAGTTTCAGTTTCAGTTTCTTTCCTTTATGAAAATTCATTAAATTAGTTGTTGGGTATTAAATAAGTCTAATAGTCACTATTAGAATTTCCAGTAAACCCCGTTCCCGCTCCCGCTCCCAAGCAACATTGGGTGAATGCATCTGAAAGTTTCAGTTTCAGTTTCTTTCATTTATGAAAATTCATTAAATTAGTTGTTGGGTATTAAATAAGTCTAATAGTCACTATTAGAATTTCCAGTAAACCTTGCACTAGACAATTAATTCCTAACAAATTATAGTTCTACCAGTACCGATTAATTGTACAGCTAGGTTCCTAACGTTAATTAATTTAGCGGAAGTAAAATATACCAATTTCAATCACAGTGACAATAGTTTCTGCCCAATCAAACCCGTTCATCATTAATATAATTTAGAATCTACTTGGTCTCCCGTCTGGGGATAATGGCTTAGTTGAGGAAATACATACAATAACTGGATTTGATCCAGCTGATCAAGCCCTCCTTGGTTCATTTGGATCTCCTTGCTGCCCCCTTCCCAAAGAGTATCATACTCATGAATAAGATGCCTCTCTCAGCCTTGCTCTTGTATATGGTGTGTTTTCTCCTTCTCCATCGCCTTGCTTTTATAACTTTACATTGAGCTAAATCCATAGCCTTAGTCTCCAAAGTGATTGAATGCTAAGATTAGATCTCACCTCAATTGAGATCAAGGGTTGAGATTAAAACATAATCACTAAAGTAATTTACTTTAATTTTCCTAAATTTACTTTAACTCAATAAGGAAACATAATAAATATGTGCTTTTCTTAAGTCTAACTTAGGCTAAGTTACAAAAACAACTTGCTCACACTAGGGCAAGTGTCTAAGGAGACTTTGGACAACTTTTGCATGCCTAGACACTTAGGCTTGTTCAAAAGTACATATTCGAGCTACAAATATCAACACTCCTTCTCATTGAGGGAGTTACTTCTGCCACTCGGAACTGAATTCAATCTTGGGACTACATGTGTTGCCATGGCCACCCCCTTTGGATTGGAAACCTTCCTTGCCATTTGTTCTGGAAATATCCTCGATGTCTTGCTATCCTTGACCTGGTTCTTAGAAGCTTGTTGCTCTTGAACATCTTGTAAGGTCATCTTGTACCAAGAGACCTTCTTGATAGACTTGGGGGAATTTGTTGACTGCTTCTCCCCTCTTGAACCTGAAGGTTGACTTCCTCTGAGTTGCCCTACCTTCGGAGCAACCTGCTCCTTGTTCTTTGTCATTTCTCTGCTTCTACTCGTGCTAGGTCCTTGTTACCGCTCAAACTAGCAGGGGTCCTAAGAGGGGATCCCAAAGGGACAACTACTAAGTCAAGGGAAACAATGGAGCAATAGCCCACTATCACCTCAACTAAAGCTCCCTGCTCTTTACGGACTTTCACCATTGGGAGGAGACCCAATAGTAAAGGGAATCACTAGAAGGATGAATCAATGAAGAGAAAAGGAGTGATTCCTAAGGCCTATTCGCACGAGAGACTCAATTGTATGGTTTGCTTACTTGAGAAGCAAGGTGTAAGGCTCTTTAAGAAGGGCCAAGGAAGCTTCAAGGGCTAGGGTTTGCAAATGAGAATTATCGAGGAGGAACCTAGTCCTAGAAACCCTTGTGAAAACTTGGTTTCCAAATGGTCTTTGTAAAATTATCTTCCAAAAGTTATGGGACCACATGAGACCAAGTGGACCCAAAGTTAGGTCAAGTGGGTGGAGTAGATCAATCAGGGGTGTGCTTGACCTAATTGAGGGGGAGAAGGGGATCAAAGAAGAAATTTTCAGTGTTTTTAATGCACTGATCCCTATAAGGTCACTAGCTAATGGGAAACCAAGGGCAAGAATCGATCTTCAAGTTAGGGCTTAGAATATCTTGAGATCTCACCATCGAAATTGCTTCAAATTTGGAGGGCTCCTAGGAGACACAACAACACAATAGAGGGCAAGAGATCAAATTTTTTTGATGGGTGAATTGTGAGAAAAATGATGCCCTAGGTCACCTATGGAGGCTAGGCCTAGAAAGAAAGAGAGAAGGTGAGAAAGATGTGCTTTAGAGTGATCACCAATGGAGGATCAATGCCTAATCCTTTGGGAGAAATGGAGTCAAGGAGATTCCAATGCTTGAGATGATTTCATTTAGTCAAGGAGGCCTCTAGAACAATTTCGCATGGCAATTAGGGCATGGGACAATTGCTTCAAGGTCTTTACACTTCGATATGCAATATATGATGACTTATCAAGATAAAATTTCGACAAAATATCTCTAGGAATATTCACTTATTCATACATGGCCCATGACATGATGCAACGCTATAAAAACACAAATTTTTACAATTTCACTTAAGAAAAGCAATAAATTTCAGCCTAGTATAGCGAAAATCCCTAGCAACATGCATGTGACATAAGAAAATGACAAAGTAGCATTGAAAAAGTACTTACATGTAAGAAAAAGTATATCCAATCATCATTATATGCTAATAGTGAGGCTCCAAGACAAAAATGAAGGGATCCAAACATCAAAATTCGTCCATTCATCTAATTTCGTCCTCTAAAAGAATAGATAAAATATCACAAGAGAGAATGATCCAATCCAAGTGATGATGATCAAAATGATTCATCACAATTGTATTTATACACTTCCTAATGAATTTGGTTTAGCTAATTTGGCCTAATTTATCCCTTGAAATAAAATAATGTACATAATAACAAAAATTTTGGTGACAAGCCCACCAAATAATGTAAAGATAAGCCTCTCAAGAGGGTCGAATGATCAACAAAGTGATTAGTTGGGCCTTTGAGGAGGCTTGATGAAGTCCAAGGGGTGCCATGATGTAGAAATGGACTCTAAACATAGTGGACAAGGGGTTGGCCCCTTGTTTTTCAATCAAGAACCTGTGGTGCTCCCAAGTGGGTGTGGGGGCACAAGGACATCCTCATGGGTCTCCAAATGGATCAAATATGCCTGTAGACCATCTGTAAGGGCTGGAGTAATGACATAAGCCCTCCCTCTGCAACGAGCGTCGTCCTAGAACATCTGCCAAGTGTATGGTTCAACTATGGAGCTGGCTGGGCATGGTGGACCAGGTGCATCATCCTCATCTGAAAGGTGGAACACGAGCAATCAATGAACACTGCTGGGGATCCATGAAGTCATATCTGCTATGGTGGAGGCCCATGGATCTCAACGCTCACTCTACAAGTGACAATGTGGCCCTCTAGAGGGCTAGGACCCCGTATATGGAGACCAAACCCCAAATGAAGACCCACCTGCAATGCTGCATAAGATCCAATGCGTCCCCTTGCCCTATAATACAACAAATCATTGGAATAATCAAGTAATAACGCTTACAAGTCATGGGATCAATGGTGCAGTTCATGGCGGCATGCCCTTCCATAGTGGGCTTTGGCATGTACAAGTGGCTCCAAGCTCAATAGGGGGTTAAACAAGGACCCTATTAGGTGGTTTCAACCTCTAAAGGGGGTGGCATGCCCATGGTACATCCTTTAAGAGGTAGGTGACAAATGATATTATTGTGGGGAAAAATGCCTATGCAGGACGATCCTATCCACCTAAGGTGTGACAGTGCCTTAGCAACAAACAGAGACAGCTATTCTAGTATTCTTCCTTTATGAATTAAGAATGAAGAGAGAGATGGATGGACTAACCGGTGTCTTCCGTTTGTCCCTCGATTCGGCTTCTCTTCTCTTGGAGAGTTCCCAGCTACTTGCCTTCTCGCTCGCCCAGCTTCAAGAGGTTTCTGCAAGATCACAAGAAGAGAACACTACACAAGACATGGATTCATATTCATAACTAGTTCAGGATTAGAAATAAACTAAACATACTAATGCAATCATACATAAAAAATACATAAGTATATAGGAGAAACCAAGATAGCTTTATTGATGAATAACAAGGTTCAGGAAGAGATACAACCCAGAGGGCTCCAATCCAGCATCTCCTTCCCAGCAAATGGAATTCCTATCTTCACCCCCTTCAAAGCATTAAGCACCCAATGATTCCAATCTCAAACCAACAGCAATTCTTTGCAATAACAAAATTCCAGCCTCTAGATCTCATGGAGGAGAGATCCATATATAGATGTTTGGAGAGAGGATGAGTCAGCTTGAGATCTGACTAGTGTCCTCTCCCTCTATCAGTTCTTGATTCCACTTGGAGGTTCTTGCTTCCACTTGGAGATTTGGAACCTCTTACTCATCATAGTCGAATTCCCTGAGGCAAGTGTCATTTTGGAAGCTTCCTGGGTTTTGACACCTTGAGAAATGAACTTGCCACATGTCCACTCTCGCTCAGTGCAGGTAGCCAGTGTTGCCTTTGACATTCAGCGCAGGTAGCCAGTGTTGGCTTTGACATTCAGCGCAAACAGCTAGTGGAGCCACTGAATTGATCCTGAATTGACTTGTTTTTGAGCAGTTTCTGGTGGAGAACTTCTGTGAATTGCTGTGGTTTGTTAGCCTTGTTCCTCTAGGGGTAGGAACAACATGTTTAGGGACTTTGGATCCCTTAGATTATGGACATTTCATGCTCAATGCTGTAAGGCACAAAAATGTCTATAACAGTTGCCCCCTAAAGTATGAGGCCGTTTATTGGGTGAAATGCTTTATCAGGGGGATCCGAAGTTCATCCAATGCTGGGAGGAGACCTGTAATAAGATACAATACAATACATTATTTTTCATACCGCTTTCATGATCTAGCTGAGGCGGGCATTCCCATGCTCAGCTTTATAAATTCATTTTTCTGTACATAGAACAGACAATCGTCTGATGGTAGACTGATAATTTTGATGAAATTATCATCTTTTGAGTAGGATGATTATCTGCTGCAATGATGTACATGTCAATGTCTTTATCTTTCCTGAATATGTATCGCAGCCCGGATGGATGAAACTAGATCCGGGGTCTTCAAACTCGTTCGATCTTCACTCTAAGTACAAGTCGATCCATGTGAGAAATGTTCTGAAGTCGAACATGGAAAGACATCGCTTGATTACCGGTCAATGATGTAAACCGTTAACAAGCGCGAGAGGAATCACCGATAATGATAATGACCCTCAAGGTGCTGCAGTACAATTCACGTGGTGTGAATAAAGGACTTGGCGTCGAACACCACGCAGAATCTTTCGGTCGAAGGTCATTGATGTATACCTGTCGCCGGAAGTGAGAAACTTGCCATTGAGGCATGCAAGCTTCAAAGTACTGAAGGGGTTGTTCCTAGATCAACTTCTTGGATAATGAGCCGATGTCGACAAGAAGCGATCCGTCAAATGAGGGCCTTAATGAATCCCACATCAGTGACACGGAACGGAGCTAATGATTTTGATGGAGGTGAAAACGATCTGTGACATATGATTCAGGGTGGCGGTCATGAAAGGATGAAAGATAGTGTATGGCAGTGTATGGGACACGGTTGACTTTTCTGAACGACTTCTCTTGAACATGTGGCGACACTGATGCGATGGATCGGTAGCATTACCCCAAATATGGATGGTATGGCGAGACCATGGTGATGTGACCGGTGAATGAAACAACCCAACCCGATTGTGGTACGGAGGAAAAGTGTCATGTTCAAGAGCGACTTGCTACCATCAAAGTTTTCTTGAGTTTCTCCCAATTTTTCCCCAGTCATTGCTGACCAGTACCTCTTTATTTTTGTCAAGCTTGAGGAGGATAACATATGCTTGTTCTATAACCTACCCTTCGGGCAAGCCCATCGCTATGTTTTAACGAGCCTAGCGATAGTGAAACTCGTTCTCGTCTAAAGACAAGTTTGTCGCTATTTAATGATTTTAACGAGTCTAACGACAAAGATAACTCGGTCCTTTTCATTTTTAGAGAGTCTGAAAAGGTACATAAAGTTAACTCCAAAGGTCCTTTTTCGTCATCTAATCCCTTAGGTCCGAAAAAGTATAAAACAATACAGAAGGGATGAGTTTTCGATAGTTTTAACGAGCCGAATAAAACAAGCGCTCGATCTTTTTGTGCAATAATCCCTCAGGTCCAAAAAGATTAAAATCTAGAGGAGGGATAGCTCTTCCGGTCGCTTTAACGAGCTGGAAGGCCAAGGACTCGGCAATCTTTTCATATTTTACGAGTCAGTTGAAAAGAGCTTAAAGAAGACTCGTCTTTTGAGGAACGAGTGATAAACAGGGTTAGCAGCTGATTCCAGGTACAGGTTGGAATTTTCCAATCACGGCAGTGCCACAAGGATGGCTAGTGAAATCACTCTTCGCAGCTGTTCCTCAAAATGGGTAAACAAACATATGGAGGTGAACGATCGGCCAATGGAAAAGTGGAAGTGACGATGCAAACACGACCAAGGCTTTAATGGCTGATAATATTACATTCACAGTGGTTATTTACCGGGATAGTTCATTTTTTAACGAGCTTAAACGCGGGTGGAAACATTTGCTCGATCTTATGTTTATTTTTTAACGAGCATGAACTATGCGCTAAAACTGCTCGGATCTTGCGTTTATTTTTTAACGAGCATGAACTGTGTGCTAAAACTGCTCGATATTATATGGTCAAATTTTTGATTTTTTACCATGACTAGCTTTGCCCTTTTCAAAGATAGTATTGTATCTTCAATTGCTGCATCAAACTAGTTAGAAATGAATAACATTTGCTTGAAAATGAGATTAGAACCCTAATATTTCGCTTTGAACTACGTAAAAAGCAATTAAAAGGTGTTTTTACTTCTCATTTTATCATTTCATTTGAACTTGGTTTGTTGGAGCTTTGGAGGTGCCTCTTCCCCCTTGATTTTCATCAGCTGATTCCGGGAGATTCTGCGGACGATTTTCGGCGCCGTCTGGACCAGGTAGGAGCTAAACCCTAGCTCTTTCTTTTCATGGTTTCCTTTTTCCATTCCGTGCCTGTTTTCCTGTTCCCCTGAGTCCCTGGGGTTTTGTTAGGGCGCTCTGCCATCAGCGCAGGTAGTTCACTCGAAACCTGCGTTGAATGTCAAGCTGCATGAAGGCAGTTTGACCTTCAACGCAGGTGGAACACTAGCCAGTTGCGTTGGGCATAGAAAAACAGTTCTGTTGCACAGTTTTTGATGAAAATTTTGCCTGTTTCTCATCAAATCCAGGATCTTACTCTTTCTCTTGTTTGTTTTGCAGGGACTCTTGAGCAAAATGACCCTTACATGGCGAGAACGAGAACATGAAGAAGCGGACATGATTGCCCTCCATGACCCTGTCACGGTGAACGCGCTGCGGAACTGTGGCCTGCTGAAGTTCTTCCGTATCTCTAGTATGAGAGCACAGATCTCCTTACTGCAGTATATGCTTGATGCTTGGGATCCTATCAACCAAGTATTTCAGATTAGGGGCAAATCTATCCCCCTGACCGTAGTAGACATTTACTTCTTGATTGGCTTGTCGAGGCGGGGTGCTCCCATTTCTTTGTCAGGTTCGGCCCGAGGGAATGACTGCGTGAGAGATTATGTCCGCCAGTATTGCAGGGAAGGATCTCAGCTGAGCAGAGACGGCAAGGTCGTTATCCGTGAGATCGCTGACAGATCTCTCAGGTCCATTCTGTATACTATTGGTAGGATGGCCGGTAGCGCATCTCTTCATGTTGCCAACAGATCCTATGTGCAGCACGCCTTGGAGTGCCTCCAACCGAAAGTATTCAACTAGTGTGATGCAGTACTTCTTCAGATGAAAAGTCAGTTGAACAAGGTAAAGGACGGGAAGCTGAAGAACTTTGGATTTGGTTCTATTCTGACTGCCTTTGCCTTGGAGAAAATACCACTGATGCAGCCTCAGTATATCGCACTCGACTTGCCTTCTCCTACTGAGCCACGCATGCAGAGATGGGTTGATCACATGTCTAGGCATGCTGGTCAATCTCAGATTTCTTTCACTGATACCTTCTTCAGGTGGTTCGAGCGTCAGGAGATGGTCTATTCCGAGTATCCATATGTTGGTATGGATTTCCGAGGTGATCCGGACTTGGTACTGCCGGACGGCGAACAGTGGGGCGCTATTGGTAAAATCTTCGACCATATTACTGTTTATTGTTCTTATTTATAATGTCCTTGTGCTTTATTCTATCAAGACTTTAATCAAACTCATGTGTGCATGCAGATGTTGGTCCTATTCGTCCAGCAGTTCGCCCGAGAGCGCTAGTCGCTGCCCCAGCAGGGGAGACTGCTGGGAGGGTTATTCTCCGCGACCTTGACGTGGCCGAGACCCTTACAGCTGTGCAGGAGCAGGTTGAGAGCCTTACTCTCGGCATTCTCGATGTGAGGATTGATGAGTTACCTTTACAGTTGCAGCGGCATACTACTGGTGTGCCTAGACGATGGACTCGTCTCTTGCGCATGATTGCACAGGCCGTGACGTGCTATCATGAGCATCACTAGGCTAGGGTGCCCCCTAGCATTTTTGAGTTTTTGGGTCATACGACCGATTTTTGTCTTGGTTACAGAACATTATGTATGAACGATAAACAACTTATATATATATTTTGATTTTCGGGGTTTATTCTGGTTGAGTTATATGATCCATATGTACAACATTGATGATGTGTCTCTTTTTATAAATGTCGCAAATGTCTATCCAACACATAGTTTGCTAATGAGTCGGTTAATGTGTTTAAGTTTCTGGAAATACGCTGGTATTGAATTAAATCAAATTGTCTTTCCAAAATCTTAACCCTTAGGAACATGCGATAAATAGCTGGGTTGCGAACGGAATATATACCATTGAGTTGTAGTATTACGAGTTGTGAGTCTAGCCTGACGACTAGTCGGCGTATACCATGGGTAATGGCATCAGAGAGTAGTTCTATCAACGCGCTATACTCAGCGATGTTATTCGTTGATTGCCCGATACATACACCTCTGAAACTTACTAACTCGCCGCTTGGGTCAAAAATGGCCCAGGCTGCGGAGGACAGGTTCCGCGAACTACGACTCGCTCCGTCGGCATATCCAACACATGTCTCTAGAAGGTTTGACATCTGCAATAAATGTAAAAAGGTGGATTACTCGACCAAAATAAACACTTTAGCGAAAACAAAATACAACAAAAGCATACAGGTTACTATTTAAGCATAGTAACGCTTGAGGTACAACCCATTACGGGGTTGCGCCAGTGGAATTCCGTCATAATCCATTAACTCGTAGGCTCCTTTTGCTAACACTCGTTTAACAATATAGGGGCCCATCCATAAAGAATTAAATTTACCTGCTCCCAATTTATCGGATTCTTAGTCATAAAGTAAGACCAAGTCACCTTCTGAGAAGGCACGGGGTTTGACATTTTTGTCGAACTGCGCCTTGACTCGTTTCTTATGGGCTTCGTTAGCCAAAGCGGCGTCACGACGGGTTTCATCCAATTGGATTAATTCTAAGAAACGGGCCTCTTCTTCCGAAGTTCCGGGGAGGAGATCAATTGCGAGTTTAAGAGACGAAATTTCACACTGGATTGGCAAGACTGCTTCCAGGCCATACACCAGTTGGAAAGGTGTGAACCCGGTCGCATTCCTTACCGATGTTCGGTAAGCCCACAAGGCTGAGTACAGGATTAGGTGCCACCTTCTTTTGTGAACCCCGATCATCCTTTGCAACATACGCTTCAGGACCTTGTTGATTGCTTCAACTTGTCCGTTGGCTTGCGGATAATACGGGGTAGAGCTGTCGTGAGATAGCCCTAGCTTGGCAGCTAATTCAACCATCATGTGATTGCGAAAATGCGATCCATGATCTGTAACTATGGCCTGTGGTACGCCGAACCTGGCGACTACATGATTGAAAAAGAAAAGGGCAGCTGTTTCACCAGTGTTATCTAATGTAGGCATCGCCTCGGCCCATTTGGTAAAATAGTCAACAGCGACTATAATATACCCATGCCCCCCGGTCGAGGTGGGGTTACATGTCATGAAATCGATGCCCCATTTGGCGAAAGGCCCAACAACAACTATTGGCTGTAAAGGTGCGGGTGGTCTTCTGGTTTTGCTATCGAAAATTTGACAAGCATGGCAACTTCTGACTGCGGTTATGCAATCTTTGAACATGGTTGGCCAGAAGTATCCTGCTCGTAAGATTTTCTGTGCTGTAGCATATCCAGATTGATGCCCCCCACACGCGCCTGAATGACACTCATTCAGGGCTTTTTCGGCCTCTTCATGGGTGAGGCACCTCCTCAGAACTGTATCGATACCACGACGGTAAAGCGTATCACCGACGATCATGTAGTCTTTCGCTTGGTATCGTATACGTTTCTGTTCTGAGTGAGAGGTGTCAGGCCTGAATTTTTGGGTTTGGAGATAAATTATTATATCTCCATACCACTCATTGCTTGCAGATATTAGAAACAAACTTTCGTCCATGATTGATTCTTCTGATGTTTCATCGTTGGACGACGATGGGAGATCGCACAATAATTCTGCGAAAACTAAAGCTTTCTTTGATTTGGATTTTACAAATTCCAGATCAAACTCTTGAAGGATCGCTATCCATTTTGAATACTTGCCCCCCAGCAACTGTCGCGACAATATATAAGTCATGGGGTTGCAATCTGATAGAATGGTAGTTTTCCGAAAGAGGACATAATGTCGAAATCTTTGTATCGCTTGAACAGCAGCGAGTGCTAGCTTTTCAACGTAAGAATATTTGCTTTCTGTATCATTCAAGTTTTTACTTAAATAATATATTGGATGTTCAGTTCCATCGCAATGGTCGTATCTGCTGCAGCCAGATACAGGTTAAAATCTCTTTGATAGTCCGGGGCATACATTAATGATGCTTTTACTAGAGAATCTTTCAGAGCATCAAAGGAAGCTTGCGCCACCTGATCCCAGACAAAAGGTACATCCTTTTTCAAAAGACGAGTATAACCTTTAGCAAGTTCTGCGTAATTTGGAATGAACCTCCTCAGAAAGTTTGCTTTCCCTTGGAGTTTCTGAATCTGAAGCAAATTCGAAGGTGGAGGCAAATTAATGATTGCCTGAACCTTGCAAGGGTCGAGACGAATCCCATCCTTAGAGACTACAAAGCCAAGTAAACGACCAGAACCGACGCAAAACACACATTTGTGTGGATTGAGTCTTATCTTGTAGTGTCGGCAACGTAGAAATATCGCTCTTAAATGCTGCGGATGATCAGTCCGCTTTCGCGAATGAGCCGGAAGGTCGTCGAGATATGGTTGAACGATGTTCTTGATGTCATGGAAGGCATAATTCATTGCCCTCTGAAACGTCGCCCCTGCGTTCTTTAAACCAAAGGGTAATTTTCGATAAGCGAATGTGCCCCACGGACAGATGAATGCAGTCTTTGACTGGTCTTGTGGGCGGATATTTATTTGATTATACCCGGAAAATCCATCCATGAATGAAAAGATTTCACATCCGGCGCATTCATCAATTATCTGGTCGATGAAGGGTGTAGGGTAGTTGTCCTTCGGACAAGCTTGGTTTATGTTAACACCCAGGTTGTTCCCTATGACTCCCAAGGGAATACGGCCGGGGTAACCACTGACCAATCTTTGGATCACAGTTTCTAGCCAAACTGTAATCAGAGGGGGCTCTCTCTTTATGATTTGTCTCTGTTATGATGGTGTTTTAGGCTAGGTATTATGCTCAGGTTTTGGTTTATGTTTTGGTTGAAGGATTTCTTTCAGGTCTTAAGATGTATTGTTTAGAGAGTAATATATCATTGGGCAATGGAGTCTGGAGTTGTGAAATGCTTTGAAATGCAGGATTGGTGGTGTTCGAACTGCAGGGCCGATTGTGTATCTCAGACAAACAATTTTAACTTGAATGGTGAGGTATGTCAGCCAACAGAAAGCAATTAAGAATTCTCTATTAAGCTGGTGAGGTGAAAGTGAAACACGTTGCACAGGAGCAAACTTGAATTCCTGAGACAAAGGTCACTGTGAAAGATGTATTCTGAAAGTGCAGCAATTAAGAATTACACTTATCAAGATTACAGCTGAAGAAAACATTCATTAACAACACAGATTGAACTCAGGGTATTTCTTGAATAAATCCTGAAAGTTATTCTTTTTCCTTGTTGCTAAATATTCAAAAATTAGAAACATATATGGATTTTAACAAAACAAAAATACATAACAGAGAGAGTTACAAAGACTTATTGTATTGTGTAATACACAGGAATCCAGCAGTTTTCAACAGACACCAGAACGCATTCAACACTTCAGAAATCCGAGAAATTCCATCACTTTCTTTATTAACCTTCTGAAAGGAATACAGCACAAGAACTTCTTCAGGAGAAATCAACAACAACCCTTGCAAACTCATGCGAAGGGGACTTTATAGAAGTATTTATACAAAATATCTCAGGCACTGAGTCATCTGAGAGAGAAAATATCTTCATTACTTCGTACAGAAAAGTAGAAAAGAAGTTATTACAGCTTTGAATGCAGTATAACTGCTCTTTAAGTCTGTCAGAGGATATTTTGACCTTTGGAGGTCAGTGAGTCGGTTGAACCGCTTTGCTTTAATGCTGGAAAATGTGCCTTTAAGTTTGCTGCGCTGTATTTTCTCGGCTCTGCCACCTGTGGTTTCCTACTTTTGCTTCGTTGGCCGAAATATCTGCTGAGTTGGCTCAGCTCTAATCTTTAATGCATGTTGATTTTGTTAGACTGTACTTTACATAACAATTCATATTTTAAAAACAAAATTTGGTGGATGACTCACTGTCTATAAAATTTTCTGTATTGTATTTGTCCACCAGTCTTGTGTAGGGACTCGGGAGTTGATGCCTGAGAATTGCATCCATAGTCTCCTCTGCCTCTGTGTACTTGTAAAAATTGGGAGCCACCTCAAACAGGTGATTGATCTCATTCATTATAAAAAATAGACTTTCCACCTTGTTGTAGATAGTCTGTCCTGTTGCTGGCCCTGTTTCTTCTGAGTTGCTGGGCTTCTCATTGATTTCGTTTGTGGCAAATGCATTCACTCTTTTGGCATACTGCTCATGAATGAGCATTCTCCCTGCGCTGTTCAGTAAGCTAGGGAGTCCTCTGTTTTGCAGCACCAGGAATTTATCCATGAACCTTTTCACCTCGGTCTGCATGTCCTGGGTTCTTCTCTCCAATGTCTGCACCAAATTTCTCAATGTGAGAACCCTTTTGATCAACTGAATGGTCTCAGTTCTATTGGGAATTCCCATGTTTTCCAGCTGAGTACTTGTTCTATTATTCAGCACATTGATCATCCTGGTGGCAACTTCAGGCATGTTGCCTAGAGCAGCCCTTGACTTGTGAATTTCAGCTTGTGCTTTTGGGATGAGCTCTAGCTGCTCATGGATTGTCTCTATATACTGCCATTGGTCAGTAATAGACTGGCCAATGTTGGCCCATAGCATTGCCTTAAGCCCAGCTATAACTTTATCTAATTTGAGCTCATTTTCTAGCTCTTTTATCCTGTCTTTGAGGGCTTTCACCTCCCTGCCCTTTTCTGCCACCGCTTGCTTGGATTTATCATATCTGTCATTTACCTTGGCCAATTTATCCTTGGTCTCATTCAGCTCTGCCATTTGAGCTTCCAGGGCTTGAATCTCATTTTTTAGCTTTTGCATGTCCACGCTAGGGGCCTGTTCTGTTGGTGGAGGTGCTGAAGTAGGTGGTGCAGCTTGATCAGTCTGTTGGGGGGGAGGAACAGTAGTTGGGGCAGCTTCCTCAAGGTTTATGATTTGAGGAGGAGGCTGAGAGGTCTGCCCTTCTTCTCTTTGTTTTAAGGCTGCCTGTAGTGCTGTTTTTGCAGCCTCCGATTCTCCCAACTTTTCCTGAGTTTGGATTAGCTGCTTATACAGAGATATCAACAAGGTTGTGGCCTGTTGATCATGTCTTTGCTGGGCAACATCATCTGTTTGAGGGTGAATTGTGGCTGGGAGTTTGATCTTTCTCCTCAAGGTTGCCATGTCTGCATCCCTTAATTTTAATATCTCTTGTATGCCTTTGATATCTTTGGGATCATGCCCCATCTCTATGATGATGTCCTCTAAGGACCTTATTCTGTTGTCCTTTGCCTGGGATGATGCTCTCTCCAACTCTAACTGAGAGGCTGTATTGCTAAGGCTATTTTGTAGCCTGTAGTTGTCCAACGTTTGGTCTGCCAAGGAAGCATAGACCATCTCACCCGTTTGCTTATGCAGTTCGATCTTATCCATTGGGTGGATATCCTTGGCAAGGACTTCCAGGTTAGTCCTCAAGTAGTCAGAGGCAGATTGGGGCTGCACTGCTGTTGGCATAAAATGACTCATGATCATTTTGCCTTCCTGCACATCATATGCAGACATGAGTCTTTGTCGATTGGTGGGAGCCATGTTCAACAGATGGTTATAGAGCTGTATCTTGATGGGCTCATTTCTCCTCTTAATGTCGATGAACTGCTGCTTAATGCTGGGTCCACCTTCCCTTTGCTGATTTGAGGAACTCACTTCTCCTCCCATTGCTCTATCCTGCTCCTGTTGAAAGGAGCTTGCTGATGCTTCCCTGCTGGGTATACCAAAGGACTGTCCTATTGGCATTTCTTCCTCTGAGAAGGGATTGATTCTCTGTCTTTTCTCCCCATGACTTGCTGACGTTGTAAGGGGAGTCTCTCTGTCCCTTTTCCTGCTTGTATCCTCCCTTTGCGGAGTTTGGAGGATTGATGCCTCAGCTGAAGTTTCTTGCCTTGGAGGCACAGTTTGTTCAGTGGATTTAGGGGCTTCCACTGTTTGCTCTTGCTGGACAGGCTGTTCCTGCCTTTGTTCTTCCTGTTGTTGCTGTTCTTCTTGCTGCTGCCCTTCTCCCTGCTGCTCCATTTCTTCTTGTTGCTGCACTAGGGTTTCCATTTGCTCTTCAGTCATAGGAGGTGGCTGTTCCACCTGCTTTTCTTTGCCTTTGTTGGCTGTCTGTGGAGTATTCACGGCAGCTTGCTGATGTGTTGTTGAGGACGAGGCAGCTGCTCCAAGTTGTCTTTTGTATGAGAGGGGGACCTGTCCACAAGTTTCTAAGTCAGTTTCCTTTTGAATATTTCTGGCCTCTCTTTCTAGCAGCTCTTCACTAGTGAATTCCTCTTCTAGGGTGCCCTCTTCCCAACTCAATGCATTGGCATATTGCTCAATCTCAGGCTGCCTCACATGTGAATAGGTGCCCAATTTGTATCTTATCCTCCTGAGGGAAACAAAATGATTGGGGTCATAGGGTATCCACTCAAAACTAGTTTGCAGTTTGAGAGCCTCTAGGATACTGTTTGCCTCTTTCCATCCTTCCTCTTTTTTGTTATATAGGAAAGGGCCCAGCTGGCTCCTTACCTTCAACTGTGCCTTCTTGTTCTTACTTTGGAAGTGGAGGTAGTCGGCATTCCCAAGTTGCCTGAAGTATTCGAGGGCAAAAAGCCTCATGGGGACATACCCTTGGCAGCCTAAAAGGCTTCAACTCACAGCCATATACTCTGATGACTGTGTGGTCTCGGTAAAGGTACCAATTACCAATGCTGTAGGTTTTGTTTAGATGGAGAATTCTCCTCATGTCATCAGTTAACCTTGGAGGAGGAACACCATACAATAATGTCATAGCTGGATGCATGAATAAGTCTATGAACTCACAATATGTGTATGGTGACACAGAGGTGCAATGAAAAACAGAGGTCCAAAACACAACTGACCTTGGATTCCCCTGGGCATTAACTTGTTTTAGGGGAATGAGGAAGCTGCCTGGTTGATTGAACAAGAATAGATGATAAATATAGGAAGTATATCTGAACAATCTTTCCCTTTGCAGATTCATCAGCTGGTCATGGATCCTATCTGCAATATATGTGGCATAGTCATAATGTACAGCTGGAGGCTTTCCAGGAGAGAATATAAACAGCATTGCCATTATAATTTCATCCACATCCTCCATTCCCTTGAACCCTAGGACATCGCTGATCAAATCCACTAGCATTCTGCCCAATTCATTCAAGTAAGCATATCCAATAGGAGGAGTTCTGATGGTTTCAGAGCCTGATTGTACAAACAGCTGGTTGATTTTGATGATCTGGTCATTTGACAACTTATTCCCCTTCTTTATCAAGTTCTGCATGTAGAGGGGGGTCAATGGTTTTGCAGTGTGGAAATGCAGCATCTCATTTATGCTCTGTGGGGTGATATGGAACAGAATTGAGCCTGTGGGGCTGAGGACAGCTCTTTTGCATGGATCATAGCACTCCTGGCATCTGTGGATCAACTCTGGCATAGGATTTACCTGGGGGAGGTTGTAGATGGGCAAGTTTGAGTCCCAAATCCCTAGGATATCAGCTCCACTAAGGTGCTGGGCTTTCAACTCATTTAGCATCTGAATATTGTATTTGGAGCCTAATGGAAACCAGTCTAACATTTGATAATCCATATCTCCCAGAGCTTTCCATTCCAACTCCCTATGAGGGGCATTGAGAGGCTTGATGTTCAGTGCAATTGGAGTTTCCATGGTCTATTAAGCTTCTGACTTGTAGGTGAACTGGTTGAAGTAGGCAGAACGACACAGAGGTGATTACTTGCAGTGAAAGTGTGAATTTCAGGGACCAGAGGGTGAAGTGGGCACACAGCAATTGAAATACTGTTTGAAGTGTAAATGAGACCAATGAGAGGTCTAAATCTGTCTTTTTCAGCAGGTGAATACAGTTTGAGTGAGTACTTTCACGTTTGCGTGAACAGAGTACCGTTTTCAGTGAAAATACGGGTAAACAAGGCTCGGCTATTGTTTTTCGAGCTCACAGTGGTAAATGGGGGCTAAGCACCAAGATTCACCGGTGAATTTTGAGAGTTTTATGTCGCTTAAGCTCTTTCGAGGGAAATCACAGACAGAGTAGGTATATGAAGGATTTTAATGGAGAATACCTGGTAAAGAGCGAGCAATGGTCACGGATGACTGTGGAACTGGCGCGCTGGACGTCTCCAAGTTGGCTTCAGCAAAGGTGGTGTAACTTGGACGTAACAATCATGCAGAGAAAGCAACAGTTTTGGCAGCAAAAGTACGAAAAAAGGCAAAAATTGGCTTAAATATGGACTTTTGGCATTTTGGCGCGTTTTCTCGGATGACGTCAGCATGACGTCATAGGGTGGGGTCAAGCTCAGATGACGTCAGCATGACGTCATCGGGTGAGGTGGCGAGCTACTATTGGTCCATGGGGATGATGCGGTGGCAGACACGTTGGCACAGGGGCGGACAAAAGTGCTGATGCGATGGCAGGGTGGCGATGACGTGGGACCAGCAAACCGGGTGGTCAGCGCCCTAGCGGTTACGGTCAAGTGCCATAGCGGTTACGGTCTCCCGGAGCGGTTATGATACGGCCCTGGTTTTGTCAGAGGCCGCTCCGAGAGACCCGAGAGGGTGACGCGTGGCCGCGCCATGACGTATCCCTTCGTCATATTCTCGGGCGCTAATCGTCTGTCGTGGGGGCCGCTCCGATATCAATGAGGGCCGTCGGATCCCACAGGTCCGATCCGACGGTGGACGGGAGGGCGATGTGATCGGTGGATACGGACGCGGGCGGAGTATAATTTATTATTTGTTTTCGGGATCAGCGCTAGGCGGAAAACATTAGGATAGGGTATTTCCAAATGTTTTTTCAATGTATTTCGGAAATGTACAACGCGGGCGGAACTTTGGTTTAAGCGGCAAAAGGTGGGTTTTTGGGTTATTTCACCATTTCGAAAGGGTTTATGGGTATGAGGGGGGGTTTTTATAAGGTTTTTCAATGCACAATAATGCGGCCCCGATACTTAGGATAAGCGAATAAAGTGGGTGTTTGGGTTATTTTTGCAAATGAAGCGGGTATAGGTAAAACAAGGTCATTTATGAGATTTTCTTAGGCAAATGAAGCTTTGTAGGGGCCAAATGAACTCAGAAGAGGGGAGGGGGTTAAATTTAGGTTCATCAAAGTGACCAGATGCCATTTGATCCTTGATGGAGAACTTATTGGCTTTAATGCCAAGGGGAGGGATATTTATACAAAATTTGGGGTTTATACACCATGGTGTTAATACTAGTAGGGGAAAAGGTAATATAGGGGATTTACATAGTAAAGTTAGAGTTAATATGGGGGGGAAAATGTGAATGAGGGGGGAAAATCACTAAGTTTATTTGAAACTTACTTAGTTTAGGGAGTAGATCAAAATGAAAAGAGTTTAGACAAGAAATGTGGCTTCTAAAAGGATTAAGAACCACCATGAAACCATAATCTCTTCCATGAATCTCAGCTGATGAGGGAGTGTTAGTAATGAAATGGAGAGGGGAGGAAGGGAGGTTAGACATGCTTCCTGCTTGCTGCAACTTGATGAAGAATGACACCTTCTCAATTCATTGATTTTGCTTTGGTAGACAAAGTTAGCACACATGCAACTGATAAGAAATGGCCCTTCTGCAACCCCAACTGCCTACCCATCTATTTGCCTAGCATTTTTTATTTCTTCTTGGAGGGTGCACTTGGACTTGCAGACCCTTACTTGCCTTTTCTTTTCTTTGGCTTTTCTTTTGTTTTTCTATCTACTTCTGCCCTTATTTCTTCCAAGGTCCCAGATTAAGCTGTTGGGAGCCTTTTTTCTCTACCTAAGCTACTTGTCTGCCAAGATTAAACAGTTTGGACAGACTCCTTTCTCTATTCTACAACTGAAAATTTAAAACATGACATGGTCCAGATTAGACTGTTGGACCATCCATCAAAATTTGAGTCCATACCAAGCTTATAAGCACAGCTTGTATTCTTATGGAAATATGTGATCTTTGCATCATCAAAGCAGAGCATATTTGGACCCTTTCATAGCCAATCATGAAATATGAAACCTATTGGTATAGGTAGCTAACAGTTTACATCCCTATAATCGACACACACTCTAATTGTCCCTTGTTTCTTCATAACAGGGACAATATTCGATACGCAATCGGTTAGAGGAACCGGGTAGATGAAACCAGCATGGAGGAGCTTTTCAACTTCTGCTTTAATGGCAACGGCTTTCTTGGGGTGCACCTGCCGAAGCCGTTGTCTTACTGGTTTGACATCAGGATACATCTTAATTTCATGTTCAACGATGCTCGAGTCAATGCCTGGCATTTCATCATATGACCAAGCAAAGACATCTCTGAATTCGCGAAAAAGAGCGTTATATATTTCCAGTTCTGAAGGAGAACAACCTTTGCCGACATAAATATTCTCTACAACATTTGTTTTAGTCGAGATATTTATGGCTATAGTCTCTTCAATATTGGATAAGTTTCGCTCGGAATCCACCGTATTTACAGTGTTTGATAGGAATTCAAAAACTGAAGGGTGGTAAAGGTCTTGTTGAGTATCTTCTTCATATTCTGGAAGAAGGGAACGATGGTGGAAATCATTCCATGGTGCCCCCTCAATCAACATTGATTGTAGAATTCCTTCGTCAGTCCCATGTACTTTCGACCAAGGATCTAATGGGGTACCATATTCTTTAGACCTATCTACCCAAACGCTTGATGAGCGTTGATTTGGGTTCGCCTCCCATGCCCGAAACATTGATTGCTACAATATTTCTATAGGGCTTGGGGGCAAAACCATTGCATGATCCATGTCGATATCGTCTTCTGAGATCTTTGTGGAAGATATCATGTTGCAGGCTCCTACCAATGCTACTTCTCCTATATAGATTGGAGGTGGAACTTGGAAGTGCGAAAGTTCCCATTAATGTGGGGTCTTTCAGTAGGCCTACTCCGATGTCTTGAAGCGAATGGTTGCTTCCATGGATCATGGGAATGCTTCCTGTAACTTGTGAACCATTAGGGAGGAAGTCTTATTGGTCGACGATCGTAATCCCTCCTTGAAAAGGGAATGCGATCTTCCTAAAATAAGTCGACACTACAGCTGCCATGGCATATATCCACGGTCTTCCCAGTAGGATGTTGTAGTCAAGGTTCCCATCGATGACTTCAACATCTATTTCTACTGTTTTTCCCCCCAGTTCAACCTTCAAGTTATTAAGGATACCGCACGGGGTATAGGTCCTTCCGTCGAATGCTTTCAATGTCGTCGAAGATCGCGACAAGGTCGGAGACCCTAAAGTTTTCCAGCAACTCATCGACATAATACATGTAGATGCCCCCTCATCAATGATTGTTTTGTGAACAGTTTTGTTGAGGGCTTTCATTTGAATAAGGAAAGCTAGTTGAGCTGGTAACTGAGGATCGTATCCTTTGTGGTCGAAGGATACAAGATTGGAATCCTTAGGATCAACCCCACCAATAGCCGATAACAAAGCCTGCCTTTGGGATGGACAATTTTGTAGTACTTCAAGAGTCGACATAGCGGATGGCGATTGGGCCAAATCTTCCACTATGTTATAATGCTGCGCCGCTCTGGCGCGAGGATTAAATGTCGACTTGTGTACTACTCCCTTTGGCGGTTTTATTGTTAATTCAGGAATGATGGGCGGTACAAATTCTGTCGAAGTTGTTGTCGAACTACTTGGTTGATCTTTACCTTTGTCGTTCGACAGCGGCAGATTCCCGTAATCTTTGTTCCTTGTCGAAATCAAAGCATCATTTTGTTGCTTGGAGATCGACAACATTAGCACTTGCGACGGGGAAGCATTTCCACTATCAACCAGATTTTGACCTGGATTGGGAAACGGATCAGTTAACACAGCTGAGGTTTGCGAACTTTTGAAGAACCTTCTAAGCTCAGCTTTGTATGGACAATCGGCTGTCCAATGATCCTCGTCACATATCATGCATGGACTTTTTGGTTTCCCTTTCTTAGGAGGGTTTGAAGAAGTTTTTTCAGGGGATGACTCGCCCTGTTTCTTCTTCTTCCCTTTGTTTTGCTTCTTCTTGCTTCCTGGTTGATTGGTTTCTTTGCCTTTATCTGCTGATACGACATTTATTTCCGAAGCAAGAATTTCTTCTTTTGCATTTTGATCTGAATTCTTACGGGCTTTCTTAGACGAAGCCTTTGTCGATTTCGCGTTTGCCGTGCCAATCACACCATCGCCGGCATGAGAGTCACTATTTGATTTAGGAGGAGGAGGAATTGAGAATTCCAGTCTAGGGGCGTCAGGTATTTTGTCGTAGAGCGTGCCAGACTGAGTGTAGACAAAGTCTAGATATTGTGCACGAGCTATAACTTGCTCCTCCGTTATGACTCCCCCTTGGCCACATCTTCTGTTATAGCAGGAAGTAACGACTTTATAAACCATTCAGCTAACAGCTGATCGGGAACGTACGTTTTCACCATCCTACGACGACGACGCCACTCATGTATATGATCGGATATATGAGTGGCCGTTGTCTGCTTGAAGTTGGTTAAGATTTCCGTTCCCGTTTCATACCTTATCGGTAATTGAAAATGGGTTAAGAAAGTCGTGGCTAGGGCGCTGAAATTGTCAAACGAGGCTCTAGGTAATTCATTATACCATTTTGCCGCTGGACCTGTTAACGTCCTCTGGAAAAGGCGAAGCCTTATCGAATCATCATTTAGGGTGTTTGATGAACACCACAGATGAAGAGTCATCACGTGATTCGATGGGTCTTCACCTGGATTTCCATTGAATTTAGGAATGTCAAATGGAAGTTTGTGAGGAATCGCTGGCCACCAAGGGGCGTAAGCAATCGGATCGTTGGTTAACCGGTGTAAATCGGGTAACTCTAAAGTTGCCACGAATGGTAACTGTTGATTCAGGTTAGGTGAAGCATACCCAGGGTACGACGGAATCGCTTGAGCAGTGGGCCTTTGCATACCAGCATAATGTAATTGATGTTGGTATGATTGATACGGTTGGTGGACTTGACCACTGTAAAGCGGTTGGTTTTGACCGTTTTGAATATACGGTTATCCACTGTTCGCAAAGATCTGCTGCTCAGAACTTTGGTACACTTGCTGGAATTGTGGTTGTTGGTATTGCACCAGCCACGGTTGTGAAGCCATGTTCTGCTGTGCTATACTAACCGTTGGACCAAGGTGTGGGGTAATTGTACCCGTTTGGACCTGTGTCGCCCCACCAGTAGGCGATTGTGGTTGAGTCACAGGGTCAAGGGGCTGTTGCATCACAACCTGAGAAATCTGAGGTTGACATACAACAGGCAATGTTTGAACTTGCGACACTATCACAATGGCCGGTGTGGTCGGGATGTTCGACATAGGTACACACTGTTGCATAGAATATACAACCCTTGGTTGTTGAGGTAGCATAGGTACCCAACCACTTGATGTAATTCCAGTATAACCTGAATACTGTTGTGAACTCCCGTATGGATACCCTCCCGGAGGGGGTAGTGAAAGGGCATACTGCCCCCCATACGGTAGCAATCCGGAACTCAAGGGGATTGTTTGCCCTTGGGGACTGGATTGCCCAAATTGACCTCCAAATGGATCAATCTGGCGAGTTTCAACATAAGAGTTGCCAGATATTATTCTGGATGAACAGATTGGAACAGACCACACTATCGAAATAGTCCCTGGGTGGACTCCTTCTAGTAGTTGTGAGCTAGTCGGAACAGAGGGTACGCCGACAAACATTGTCGGAGTGACGGCAGGGGCTTCTGCTGTCGCTGTGTCATTCGACACAGTACTAGATGTTGACGGTTGTTCAGACATTGAGTCTATCCAATAGATTTCCTAGCGATTCTAAAGGAACTTCCACTGGTGATGGACTAACTTCTGATGTAGAAGGAAATAGAGTGACCCCTACTCCAAAATGTGTTGGAGTACTTGCTTGCGGATCCTCTACAATTTCCTCTATCGCAATCAAACCAGGTGGAAGGGGAAGACCGTCAGGTCCGTAAAATATTTCTGGTGCCGAAGAAGGGGTTGAATCGACAGCGACAGTTGTTTGAGGAGCAAGACTCTCTGAACCGGTTACAGATGGAACTGGTTCAGTAACGCAAGTATTTGCTCCCAGACTAGGATCAGTGTTACTGTCCCTCTGTGGCTGTTGAACTTCTTCTATAGAGGCAGGGTTTCCAGAAATGTTTGGAGTAACCGGAATCTCAGATGTCGTTGGAACACTTGTTCTAACTTTGATAGGAGATTTCGAACCGGTTAAACGAGTTCGCTTTGTCCGTACTGTTTTCGATTCCGAAGACAAAGACGGTTGACTCGTAAGCCTCCGCGAACGACGGGGTTTCAATTGACTTTCTTCCACGATTGCGGATTACTCGATCAACCAAAATACAAAAGGGGAAAATGTGTTTCCGAATTAAATGAATTTTTTTTAGACGCTTTTAGACACAACTTGCTTTTTCACTTTTAAAGAGTCGAGAAAAAGCTAAAGATGACTCTAGTCTCCTTCGATGTTTTAACGAGCCCGAAGTGACAAATGCTCGGATGGACTTTTTCCGTTATGGAGTCTGAAAAAGGCCGAAAGGAACTGCTCTGGAGTTCTAGGCAGAGGGTGTGCCAAACTTTTCGCAAAACTGCAGAATACTTTTTAGGGTACGGGCGGTCGATCTTCCTGAATGCTGTGTTCAGTGCATTGCGATCAGTAGGGTGGCCGACACGGCTTCCTAAGGATAAAGGTTTTATGCCTATAGGGGTCTCCCAATATATACGCGACGGTACGTGGGAGCACAATCCGTACTGGCGCTATCGTCCCTCAGGAGGAATCACCCACCATCCACGAGATCGACAGTCACCAGGCTTTACGACGCCGGAACACGTCTCTAGCCTAGACCTCTATGTTGTGCGTTATGTTGCAAAGCGTTGTTAAGTTCATTCAATTTATTTTAGGTTGATCTTTTTAGAAGTTTGCCTTTCAAGGTTCACCACGAGATGTAGGATACAATTCCTAAATGCAGTCTAAAGATGATAAGCAAGCTTTCTATCTTTTCAACTTTGAAAATCCTAGCTACTAAGGGAAAAGAAAGACACCATCTTTTCTCAAAGAGCAATCAACACACTCTAATGCACTTTTCCTAAATCAAACATGCAAACTATCAAGATGCAAATGCACAATGCAGGTGTTTGTTTTTCTGCTTCCTTAGTATTGATGCCTACAAAGAAAGATTTTTGTACAACTTTGAATTCGCTTTTAAATGACAAATACAAACAAGTTTACTTTTTCGAAATCAGAGAGGGTAGAAGAGATTACAACACTTAACGATTTTCGAAATGAGTACTTGTTTCGACACTTAAAAGAGACAAACTCAAACCAATAAGCAAGAGTAAATGTATAATCAACTGCAAACAACCAATGAACTCTCTCCTAAGATCACAATCAACAGATCTGAATCAAGGGCTACAGGATGACTATTTCACTCATGCAAAGGAAAACTGTAAATGATGCCACAAACACATAAAAACACTCACAGTCTTTTTGTACAAAAGGAGGCAAAATTTAAGCAGAGAAATGGAGTTATCAGACTGGTACCTATGCTGGTTACAGGCTGCAAAAATCAGAGATCAAAACAAGGCAAAACAGAGCAGAGAACCCCAGCTGCACAAGGGCAAACTGGTTCAGCGCAACCTCAACACAGGGGTTTTGACATTCAGCGCAGGTAGCCTTCACGGGACCTGCGTTGAAATGCAGAATCCCTTCACTGGGTCTGCGCTGAAGGAGAAACGAGAGTTTCTCACTAGGTTCTGGGTCACAGATTGCTATTTAATCCACTGTTTCAGGCCAAATCAAAGCAACAAGCAAGGTGCAATCAAATGGATGCTTTGAGGGGGTACTAAGATTTATCACAAAGGATCATCAAATCATTTGTGAGTCCATTGTTCAGATCATAGACAAGTCTAGTGATTGGATCAAAGCAGCAACTGTCTACTTTGCATCTGGGAGTAGCAGATGCAGTTCGATTGTTGCTGTCGAGTCTATGAAACAAACAAGGATAGAAACACAAATAAAATGACTAAACAGATCTCCCCAGCGGAGTCGCCAATTTGTTGTGGGGAAAAATGCCTATGTAGGACGATCCTATCCACCTAAGGTGTGACAGTGCCTTAGCAACAAACAGAGACAGCTATTCTAGTATTCTTCCTTTATGAATTAAGAATGAAGAGAGAGATGGATGGACTAACCGGTGTCTTCCGTTTGTCTCTCGATCCGGCTTCTCTTCTCTTGGAGAGTTCCCAGCTACTTGCCTTCTCGCTCGCCCAGCTTCAAGAGGTTTCTGCAAGATCACAAGAAGAGAACACTACACAAGACATGGATTCATATTCATAACTAGTTCAGGATTAGAAATATACTAAACATACTAATGCAATCATACATCAAAAATACATAAGTATATAAGAGAAACCAAGATAGCTTTATTGATGAATAACAAGGTTCAGGAAGAGATACAACCCAGAGGGCTCCAATCCAGCATCTCCTTCCCAGCAAATGGAATTCCTATCTTCACCCCCTTCAAAGCATTAAGCACCCAATGATTCCAATCTCAAACCAACAGCAATTCTTTGCAATAACAAAATTCCAGCCTCTAGATCTCATGGAGGAGAGATCCATGTATAGATGTTTGGAGAGAGGATGAGTCAGCTTGAGATCTGACTAGTGTCCTCTCCCTCTATCAGTTCTTGATTCCACTTGGAGGTTCTTGCTTCCACTTGGAGATTTGGAACCTCTTACTCATCATAGTCGAATTCCCTGAGGCAAGTGTCATTTTGGAAGCTTCCTGGGTTTTGACACCTTGAGAAATGAACTTGCCACATGTCCACTCTCGCTCAGCGCAGGTAGCCAGTGTTGCCTTTGACATTCAGCGCAGGTAGCCAGTGTTGGCTTTGACATTCAGCGCAAACAGCTAGTGGAGCCACCGAATTGATCCTGAATTGACTTGTTTTTGAGCAGTTTTTGGTGGAGAACTTCTGTGAATTGCTGTGGTTTGTTAGCCTTGTTCCTTTAGGGGTAGGAACAACATGTTTAGGGACTTTGGATCCCTTAGATTATGGACATTTCATGCTCAACGCTGTAAGGCACAAAAATGTCTATAACAGATATAATAATGGAATGGAGTGGGGATCAAGGGAATCATCCAGACCACATGTCAAGGTGCAAGGGTAGCTATAATAAGGGAAGCCCACACCTGGGTATATGAGTGTAGGAGGGAGAAAATTGTGGTACATGAGTTACCCCGACCTTTGTTTTTCCACCCTTCTTCATATGCCTTTTACCTTTGATTGATTTTTCTTCATAACTGCTCGAGGCTCCAGGGGATGGAGAGCATGATGTGTAATATGTAGTAGTGGATACCCCCTTAAGGTGAGGCAATTCATCGCCCACCAGGGGTTGGGACAATCATGGGTTCCTTAATGATGGAGGGGGCTCATCTAGGGCCCATAGGAACCAGGGTGATGGCCATAGATAAGGGATAGAGCTCATGTTTGGCTTTTGCCCACGTGCTAAATTTGTATGTCCCGACTATCTTTTGCATTTTGTGGTACATTTCCTGTTGAGAGTGGCCAAATTATGCTTTTTACTTTCTTTTTAGCCGCGTCAACCTCCAGGGCATCGTTCTAGGCCCGACCCAAGGTGTGGACAAGGGGGGGAGGCTAACCCTATGTGGACCCAATGGACACATGTGGACCCGAACGAGAAAAGAGATGAATTGGGCTCAAATAAGTGGAAAGGGGTAATGTAGTTGGTGTTAGGAAGCAGGACCACGCAACCAAAATTGGGATTTCCCATGTAGTGCCAACCCTATAGCTAATGGCTAGTAAAGGAGATCCCACAGGACTAGGATACAAGGGTAACTGCGAAATCAGACAATGGAGACAAGAATACAAAACCTATCCCACTCTTTTTGTCGAATCCCCCCACCAATTCATGCCCAAAAGTGTCCATGACGAGTAAGGAAAACTACTCAACTATACTAATGAAAAGCCATACCTTTGGGGTCAGGAGGCCCACCTTCAAACATACATTCATGACAGATGGTTGAGGGACCACATGGCTTGCTTAGGTGGCGGAGAAAGTGGCACATCGAGCTGCCTGGGGGTTGCAACGGGCTGCTGGCTGAGGACCATCTGGGAGAAATTTTTTTTCCCATATACACTACACACAGGTGGTGGGTAATAATCCTTCTAGCACCCTCAAGAAACTTGCTGGTTAATAGATCTGTTAGATATCGGTCCTTTCAGACATCCACAAAATCTATTACCACACCCTCCACTAGTATGGTTTCCTTCTCTCCTTCTAAGGGTTGATCTCTGCTATTCCTGCTAGCAAACCTTGTTGGTGATATCCTATACCATGCTCTCACTGGCCACAGTGTCCTGCAACTACTTGTTCATGCCCAACGTGACACACTCCTTGTAGCACAATCCTTTGTGCTACTATTTGCACTAGACCCTACCGCTCCCTTTTCGACTATCCCGTCAATAGCCTGACTACACTCTGCGTTGTTCAACCCTTTTGCTATTGGCTAGTTCCACTGACTTGGTGGCTGTATCTTGTGCTAGTGGTGGCAGGGCCTGTTGCTACAAACGTTTGTCTCAACCCCCAAATTGCACAGCTTGCGACTGTGCGACCCTCGGCCTTCCCCTTTGTCGTCGTTCTATCCAGTGACCTCCACTTCCTCTCCTCGCCAATTAACTTGCAGCTTCATGTGGGCCTTGGTGGCTACTAGCCTATCCCTTGGTTGGCAGTTGCTATTTGTGGCTTGCTTGAATGCCCGAGCCGTTTGTCACGGTGACCATCGTGCTTTGCTGTCCTTGTGGCTCGACGACTACTCCTATACACCGCAAACTTCACTCCTCCAACGTTTGCAACCTATGCCTCGCTATGTGCTCTGCGCGTGCCCTTCGATTTGTGCAACTTTGTCCCGACACCCTTGTTTGGACACTAGCTTGACTTGCTTGGCTCCTTCTTTGACAGTTGTCACTTGCCCTATTGCGTCCCAACCATTGTAGCAATGACGACTGTTTTTAGTTTACGGCAGGACCTAGCCTCGGTGTCTTCTCTGCCTCAAACTGTTGGCCCCCATGCGTCTAGCTTCTAATGGCATGTGCAATGTGCCATCGGCTAAACTCCCCTGTGGGTCCTGCAACTCACTTTGCCCCTTTTTTATTTTTGTATTTTTTTTGGTTAACCTTAACTTGGCATGAATTTTTTTTTGGCCCTCTCATTTTTTTTCCTTCAACGGTATGTGGGCTTGGTCTATTTCTTCAGCCTCGCTTAAAAAAAATTGTTCGTATGATCACAAGTGAACCTGGCCTTGGCGATCTGGTATGAACCTGGTAGCTGTGGTTTAGAGATCGGTAATTTTCAGAGTTTTTGCTCTGATACCATGTTTGAATTTCTTGCAAACCTAGCACCTGACACTTGATTCCTACAGATTATAGTTCTATTACTTAATTGCATAGCTAGGTTCCTAACATCAATGGATTTAGCATAAGCAAAATATACCAATCTCAATCACAATGACGCAACAAATTCTGCTTGATCAAATTCGTTTGTCATTAATATGATTCAAAACCTACTCTGGTTGCTGTCCTACGATAATGGCCTAATTGAGGAAATATATACAACAATTGGATTTGATCTAGCTAATCAAGCCCTCCTTTTGTTAGTGGTTATTTTTTGAGCAAGTGTGTAAAAAATCCAACCTTTACTCTTAGTGACTAAAGTAACCTAACAACATAATTTGGAAGAGACTCTAGATTGCAATGTTACACACATGTCTTCAGATCTGCACACAAAATAGTTAAAAAACACTACAAAAACAACAAAAGTTGAAAAACATATGTAAAAATATCACAATACAATGCTCAATGGAAATAATTTTATATTTTATTAAACGAAGAAATACTTGATAACACCTGAGGAGCAGGAATACGCTGACATGGTTACTTCCTCTTCCTTGGGAGGGTTCTTTGTGCCACTTTTGCTGCAAGATGCTGACTCTCTCTTTTGTATGCAAGTGGGCAAAGGAATGGCAATAAGAAAATTTGGAGAACTCAAATGGAGAGCTCGAATGCTATAGAATCAGAATGGTGGTGATGATAATGATCATGTGTGTATGGTGAAGGAAAAACCTCTCTATTTATAATAAAATGCTAGATTAGATTTGATCTAGTCAAATAATAAAATATTTGGTAGACCAAATCAAGATATAATCGTTATGAGTATTTTATTATTTTTGAGAGGAAAAGATTAAAGAAATGGTCGATAATCTTTGTTCAATTAACTAACTCAAAAAATAATGATTAATTGAGTTAATTAACAAAAGTGGGTAAAATAATTAATAAATGAAAATGATTTATTAATTATTTCTAGGTGATATGGTCAGAGTGGGTTAGAAACAATTATTATATAAATAATTATTTCCAAGAAGAATGTTTAAATGATTAAGGAATAATAAATAAATAATGATTTATTTAATTATTCTTATGGAAACGGTAAAAGTGAGTGAAAATAAAATTAATTATTTTCACATAAATGGGTAAATATGAAAATAACATGAAATTAAATAAATAAATTTATGGATTATTTTCATGTGGGTAAAAATAAATGGAAAATAAATTAGGAAAAATGGCTCATTAAATTATTCCCTAGGGTGAAAATGGGTTTTAATGTGTAAAACCCATGCTACATGGTGTCTCTCGATCCATGTTGCACGAAGGCCCCCCCCCCCACGGTTCCAAGCCCCGAAGCGCATCCCGTACGGAAGCGCCTAGGAAGCTTGGCCGGAAGCGCGCTTCCGAAATTTGGAAGCGCTGCTTCCGAAATTTGGAAGCGTTGCTTCCGAATTTTTTGACGCTTCCTGGAAATTCGGAAGTGTGGTACGGAAGCGCCGAAGCGCGCTTCGTACGGCGCTTCAGGCGTCGGAAGCATGGCGCTTCGGAGGAGGAAGCGTACGCTTCCCGTATGCTTCCGGAAAAGCTTCCAGAAAAGCGTTTAGAAAATCGTTTTTTTCCAATTTTTTTTTTTAAATTTTAGGTGAGTTTGCTTGTTGGGGGTGGTCCACCTTGGGTTAGGGTGACGAATGAAGGCAAAAGAAAATATAAATATAGCAGATGTTCCCTCATGGTAATGTTAAATTCTTAAAGTAAAAGTGACATTCTCCTTTATTTTTCATTTTCATCTTTTTACTTAAATTTTTAACATTACCATGAAATGACTCGCGATGTTTGAGAGTGGTTCCAGCCTCATTGGACTTCATATGGAGAAAATAGAATTTCATATCCTATTCAAAATTCAGCAGACTTAACAGTTTTCAGGAATTCAGGATCAATGGGATTGTGGCATTTCATTAGATTATATCAAGTATGAAGTTATGCGATTAGCATTTAATCAAGAGCACCAAGCCCTATATGTACCCTAGTGTTGGTGGTGTTAATTGTTGAACTCCTTTGTCACATGGCACGCCTTTAGCAAAAAATTACCTTTCAATCAAGTCAAAATCATAGATCAAGCATGTTAAGCTTTTTCTACCATATTTTAAGTCTTGAATTAGGTAGTTTGATCCAAATCGGGCAATGTTGACTAATATCCCTAGACAATCGAGGTAGAGGCAAAGGCTAGACAAGAGGAGAAGAATCTAGATTCTAGATGGTTGATGCATCTAAATGGTTGATGCTCGAATAATTAATCATTAATGTACAATGGATGTTATATCTATCTTGATTTATGCAAAAATATGCATGTTTTCATGTCTTGTACAATTAATTTGCTATTTGGGATGTTTGTTTTGAGTATAAATGCAAAAAATAATAAGATATATATATATATATATATATATATAGCAGACGCTTCCGCGACGCTTTGCTTCCTAGATTTTTGGAAAATGATGCTTCCGCGTCCCCGCTTCCAAAAAACGCTTCCGCTTCGCCCCCGCTTCGCGCAACATTGATCTCGATCAACCTAGTAGAAAATGGCTTTGTGATCGCTTTTTAGGTGATAACACCTTGGCTGACCTGGATCTCCTTGTTGCCCCCTTCCACGGACCCAACACACTTAGAGTATCAGACTCCTCACTGAGATGCCTCTCTCAATCTTGTGCTGCTATATATGGCGTGTCTTCTTCTCCTCCTTAGCCTTGTTTCTATAACTTTACATTGACCTAAATCCCTAACTCTAATCTCTAAAGTGATTGATGGTCGAGATTAGTTCTTGCCTTGCTTGAGATCAAGGGTTGAGATTAAAACATAATCACTAAGGCAATTTACTTTATTTTTCCTAAGTTTACTTTATCTCAATAAGCCAACATAATAACTGTGTGCTTTTCCTAAGTCTAACTTAGGCTAAGTTACAAAAACAACTTTTTCACACTAGAGCAACTGTCTAAGGAGACATTAAACGACTTTTGCATTCTTAAACACTTAGGCCCTTGTAGAATTTCTCGCTCAAACTACAAAGATAAACTCTGTTGTCCATAGATTGCACACCCAAGACTTGTGGGAAAAATCCTCAACCCCACAAGGTGTGTTGTTTGTGGCAATGCTCAGAGAAGGCGCTGTCACCTAATCCCAACTCTCTCCGTCTAGGTTCTCTTCTAGCTAAGCCAAAGGGGGTAGACCCTAAGGAATATTTCAAAGGAAGACTTGTTAAATCTAACGAGTTCTAGGAGATAGTTAGCAATTGGGCATTCACCATTTAAATAACTTGAAATAAAATTGATTAGCAAGTACAAATATCTGTGAGCATATAAACATCAACAATGTAAATATATCCAATAGATTCAACAAGATATCCTGCAAGGCAAATTGTAAGTAGGCTAGTGCCATTGATAATATACTTGCAAGAAATATATGCTCAAAATGAAATCACAATACTTGCAATAAAATATAACTTTCAAGTTACAACAAGTTGCAAGAATGGGGAAACTGCAAAACAAGTGTTAGTGGATCATACCATGACTACAATAGCAAAAGATTATATACAACTTTGAGAGATGAGCAACTAAATAGAAATAGAGCTTGCAAGTGAACAAAACTTGTACTTAAAAGTGAAATTGCTCAAATATGACATCAAAGGAAATTTAATATGAGCATAATTACAAGAAGATAGAGTGCTTGCAACCACCTTGATTCTTTACCAAGTTAAAGGAATTGAGAACAAGTAACACCCTAGAATAGGCATTAATAAAATTAACCAGGATCACTTTACTTCACACACTCACCTACAACTTTGGTTCACCTTGCATGTAATTGGTTGCAAGAAGGCTAGAGTGAAGAAGCTAAGACTTCATTAACGATATCCACCTAGTTCTTCAAGACAACCTGCATGCCTTCGTTCCTACAAGGGACTCGACCACGCAAAAGAGCTGCGAGGTCATGCATTTTACCTTTCCTCCAAACTCAAATCTCGGAAAATTGAATGAAAGTTGAAGACAATTTCCTAAAAGTTTATCAACCAAGCTTATGCTTGGAGGTAAATTTTAGAGAAGCAAAATTGCAATATGCAACTTAAATGTAAAGTTAATACAAGTGCTTAATGACAAGATTGTTTTATGAGTTGATAGTAACAATTATAGCTCAATAACATGTCACACTTGCATAAAATTGTAAGATGTGGAATGCAAACAAGTTGGACTATGAAATTAACAATGAAATAAGTGATGTACCAGCAATAATATGAGTTATATCAGCAATGAATATATCAGATCTAAGCCAGTAAATCAGCTATGGAAATGAGTGTACTTCAATGTGATAAATAGCGCAATGAAAAAAACAATAGAGATGAGATCTAGCATGTGAATGAGAAATTAGATGATGAAATGAGCAAGTAAATAAACTAAACTAGCAAATGAAACAAGTTAGTCACCAATCACCCAAAGATCCTTCTTCCAAATGAGGGGACTAGGATGCCAAGGGGAAAACCCCAAGCTCCCTCAAGACGAAAAATTCTTTTCTTATTTTTAGAAATGTCCCTCTCACAGAGAAATGAGGGACTTAGATCTTGAGGAGGGTTTACAATAAAAGGATCAAGGAGAAAATACTCCTCAAAATTCAAGATGAAGATGAGAAAAATATTACAATGCTTAAGTATTACAATGAAAGAGTTCCTCCAAGAGATCTAACTTTGACGACTCAAACTTCAAATCTTCAAGAGGAAGATCTGCCTAAGAGAAAGAGATGGAGGGTTTATATCTTTTTATCCACGGAAAAGGGTAGGAAGAGAATCACAAATATGTAATTTTCTTGATCTCTCAGGCCTCCACCTATAGATCCATTCAAGACGTCTTCAAAACCCCACTGAAGCCTTCCACAAGAAACTGTACAAGCATAGAAGTATAGATCGTATGCAAGAGAAATAAATCACAAAATAGTGAGAATATACACTTAAAAATACAAATGCGAGCAACAAGAGTATGAGGACACCTCCGCTCTTGTGCAAGAAAGAAGGGTTTAGCCCTTCAATTAAGCTCTATAAAGCTAGATCTGTAAATGAAAGCACATAAAACAAGTAGATCTTGATTTAAAAATGAGATGTCTTAGAGATCTAGGGTAGAAACTCCCTTTTCAATCTTTAGATCAGACTTTGAGAGAAGTAAATCAATGTGGGTTCTTGCTCCTTTCGACTTGGGAGTGGGTTCGTTCAACCAAAAACATACCCCACGCTCAAGATCTGCTTCAGAAAAACAAAGATCTTCTACACACTTGACAAAAATTTATTAGATCCACAAGGAACTAGACTACACAATGAAAAAGAAGGCTAGGGGTTCAACCAAAAACCCTCTAGTGCTTCTCCCTCTAGAGTGGTCCTCCAGCTCAAAAATTAACGCAAGATAGCTTACATCAATAGATCCAAAGCCTGACAAGTGGAAATAATAAATTGATTAGCACAAGTAGAGCATTAAGCACAAATTGAAACAATTATACCTCAAAAGCAGAAGAATAACACCACATGAATAAACCCTAAAGTCTTTCGCTTTATTAGATCTAGAAAAATAGAGTACAAAATTTGCAGAGCCGCTAGCCTAGTAGCATTGTTTAAGCATTACATGGTATCCAAATGAGGAGCTCAAGTCTCTCTTAAATAGAAAAATGGGAGTAGATCCCAATGATAAATCTCATCACCAAGTGCAAAGTGTCGATCCCAATGAAAAACGTCTTGATCCCTTCAAGAAAAATTCGAAACCCTTAGAGGCCCTGCGCAGATCTTCAAGTAGCTAGTCGTTTGCAACTAGAAGTAGTGGCAATTAAGTGTTGGATTAGTGGGAGACCCATTTCCAATTCATATCAAGTTAAATTTTACCAATATTGAAATCCCCTTAAAATCTTTGAATTCAAATTAACTTCCTCAAAAAGTGCGAGTTTTTGGGAAAATCATTTTTGCCAGGGACCATCGAATTTTTTTTGGTGGTTAATTTCCTTGATCAATGGGATAAGTGGAGTCCACATCACCTTCTTTGACTTGATTTTACCCCTTGTGAATTTCCACTTCATTTTTGAGCATCTTCAACTTGGAGGAATTTTATTTTTCTCTTAATTATTAATTGTTGGCTATTTTATTTACCAATTTTTGAAAAAACTTAGAAAAATGGGTTTTGGGGGGTAAATAATAATTTTTTGACTCTCAAAGTGTGTCTTAGTAGAAAGTTGAGGTGTAGAGGTCTAATTTTGAGTACTCATACCCCCCACAACTTTTCTAAACAACACTTATTACATCTTACATCAAAAATTTATTAAAAATCCCATTAAGTGGAAATTTTTTAATAATTAAAAATTGACAACTAGACTAAACCAAATTCTGCAAAACTTTAGAAATGATCTAGTATGGTAATATACATTGACTTTAGGCACTAGGACTCACCTAAAACTCTACCATCAAGCAACACTCTGACTTTGGGGTGTATCTAGGAGAAAAACTCAACTAATTATTTAATGTTAAAAAATACAACTAATTAGCTAAGGAAAAAAACACCCTAGAGTGAACTCACTTGCTAGTAAAGTCTTAAGCTACCTAGGCCTGTTACATGACTCTTTTTCCTCATACTAGCATCATTTTTACAATATCCCCGCAGGGCTGCAAAATCTAAAAAATAGAATGTTAAGAAGAAGAAGAAAGGGGCTTAAAAGCCTTGATGAAGTTTGGAACCCCGACTGATCTAATGATCCTGGAATGCTCTAAATGTACTTTGATCATGGAGTCTTTGGCAAATCTTCAAATGCAACTCCAGTGGTTAGCATGCACTTCCTTTGAATAGGGGAAGGCACTCAGGGGAGATAGTTATTAGAGAAGTCGAGATGCCTTTGAGAACCAACCTTGAGCATTTCTTGAGGATTTGGAGAGGGGGGATTCGAGGCAAGAGCTTCTAATGAGCACAGAGGAAGATACAACTACCTCTTTCTCTCGATGGAAAAGTCTTTGAAAGACCTGACTCTATGATGGAAAGCAACCAAATAGAGTGAGTTGAAATGGGTGGATACTGAGCTTTGCTTGACTAATGGGTTGTGGAACTATTTTCTTACAACAGATAATGCATCTGAGAAGTAGGGTTTGGACTTTCTCCAAGTTGGCCCAATCTGTCTTCAACAAACTTGCCCCCTAGACTTTGGAGCCATAAAGAACTGCGGGTCTAATAATTGCCTCCATGAGGTGAAGTTTCGATGAGATTTCCTTGGGCAAAATCTATGAAAGATCTGACTCTATGAAGGAGAGAGATCAAATGGAAAATGTCGTGGAGGCGAAATGGGTGGATACCAAATTCTACTTGAATAATGGGTTGTGAAACTGTATGCTTATAGTGGATGATGTGTCTAAGAAGCAAAGTCTGGATTCTCTCCAAGCTGGCCCAATTTGTTTGCAACAATCTCGACCACTAGACATGAGAGCCATAAAGAATTGTGGGTCTAATAATCGCCTCCATAAGGTGAAGTTTGGACGAGATGTCTTAAAATTGAGTTTGGAAACACTATCTCTCAATGAGGGTTAGGGAACCATATCTTTTACTGATCCGAGGTTGGAGGGCCCGTGCATACCAAAATGAGGCCCTGTGAATTGTAAGTCTAGGTAGTTGTAAGCTATGAGGATCTCAATCTTGGCAGCTCGGTAGCAAAAATGTAAGTCTCTAAGAGATCTCTTTTATGCATTGAAGACCAAAACCTTGGTTTTACCTAGGTTAACTGTCAACTATTGAAGGTCTCAAAAGTTGGACAGTGTGTCAATCTGCCTTTGCAAGTCCTCAGGGGTAGAAGCCAATAAGGCCATGTCATTGATGAATAAGTCTCTAAGAGATCTCTTTTATGCATTGAAGACCAAAACCTTGGTTTTACCTAGGTTAACTGTCAACTATTGAAGGTCATAAAAGTTGGACATTGCGTCGATCTGCCTTTGCAAGTCCTCAGGGGTAGAAGCCAATAAGGCCATGTCATTGACAAAAAGGAGTGAAATCAACACTTGGTGTAGAAGACGACCATCTCTCTCTTGGATATGCTCATGTAGTAAAGATTCCAGGTCATCAATATAGATCCCAAAGAGGGTTGGCGAGAGGGGGCATTGGTACTCTGTATGAAATTGGAAGGGCCATTTGCCATCCCGAGTCTTCCAAAACTGATTCATTTTGTCTCATAATGGCTGCCAGGAGGGTCTTGGATAAGCTAATGTTGTGGAGCGTTTGGAACAATGCCTCTCTCGAGAGTCGAAACTATGTCAAATGCTTTCTGGAAGTCTACAAAGCAACTATAAACCTTCAAAGAGCGATGATGAGCCTCCTCAGTAATGGCTTAGAGAGTGAAAATGTGATCAATTGTTTGGAAGTTTTTCCAAAAACTTGTTTGCGCTTGAGCCCTAAGATGACGACTCTTCAACTCCTTAGAGAGCCACTTGTGTAAGACTGGCATAAATCTTGGAGAATTTATGACCCACCATGATAGTTCGGTAGTTGTTCAGATCAAAACTACTACCTGATTTGTGGATTTGATGAATAATGTGTCTCTTCCAAGATGGGGGGAAGCTTGAACACACCACCTGCTATAAGTAAGCCACCTGCTAATAATAGACATGCTAATAGGCAGTCTATAAATAGACACGCTATAAATAGCAGTCCTGCTAGACAGTGGAAAATTGTATGAAAATGTGCATGTACACCAACACAATCGAGTTTGCCAAGAATCCCAGATTCCATGATCAAACTGAGCATGTCAACATGAAGTACCCTCTGATTAGATATCATGTAAAGGCCATGACCATTCACTTGAGACATTGTTCCTCAAATGAACAATTTGATAACATATTCACCAAAGCACTTGAAAGAGAAAAATTTAAAAGTTCAGAATGAGTTTGAACTCACGAACACCTACAATTAAGGGGGGAATGTAGATACCTAATCCTTAGGGATTGCAGTACTTTGTAATATTGCTGTTAATATTAAATCAGGAATTTGAAGAGCCATAGGTGAATGCCAAGTCATCAGAGATCTTGGAAAGTTAACCCAACTGTCATCTCCTCTCTTTATTTATGTTCACATTAATGAAATGTATTCATCTGTGGAGTTATTCCTCAGCCTGACAGCATCTGCCACCTCTGAATAGTGCCAATGATGTTCAACTGTACATTTTGAGCAGATTTTAGAGTGTTAACAGCAGAAAAATGTTCAGAAGTAATAAGAGCTCCTGAATATTTGAAAATTACAGCACAAAGACTAACTTTCCTGAGAAGATATGGATGCCTCCTTATGCCCAAATTCAAGGGCAGCAAGGAGGCTGCTCTTTTTTAGCTTCTGTCTTTTGCATGCTGGATAACTGGACTTTACATAAAACTCCTTTAATTAACAGAAGAGTACAACTATTTGACATAAACTTTATCTTAACATAGAGTATGTCAACTAACATAAAGTTATAAATGACTAAAGAAAATATTAATGACTCATATTGAGTACCAATATTTAACATTGAAATGGGTTATCTGTAGACATTTGTAACAGATTCTATGTGCAATTTGCAATACGGTTCAACTATAAAAGGTAGAGACTTTGCATTCACGACTGATCGCATATTTTATTAAAACAAGATAAACCACCAGAATTCAAAACTATGATAGAGTAGGAGAGCAGGTTGTGTTTTTCTGAGTGCTGCAGGGCTACTTGCATCTTGCAGCTTTCCCAAGCTGAGTTGGAACTGGTTAGTACATCTAGGCTCTAGCAAGGTTTCCAAGCCATGAATGACCTGCTGAAAGCTACATCAGTTTTTAAGAAAAGTTAGTGTCCGATCTCCCCACAGCTGTGAGTAGATGGTCTAGGAAATTTAACACTTTCTGCCCAGATCTTCTCTGTTGCCAGATATCTCATCTCTTTTCCTGGTATAAGATTTAAACAGGGTGCAAGGAGTCCAGACTCCATAATTATTTCATTTGATACCCAACATCATGGCCATCTTTCAGGGACATGGATGCAAGTTTCATGGCCTTCCTATTCCATGAGCCCCCTTTACCATTCCTGAATGTTGAAGACAGATTGAGAAGCTTTGCAGTTTGTCTCCTGGTACTTGGGTCCCTTGTTTGTGGTTCAAAGTGTTTGCCATTGTGGTTGTAGGAAGCAGACCAATATGACAATGAAGTTGGAAAATGAAGGGTGGCAATCAGCATTGTTTTTTATGGTTAAAATAAATAGTCTGCATTTAATTAGCATGGGTGTCATGCGGGGAGTCCAACACAATTGTACTATGTTAATTTGTAATATTAGATCTGATTGAGTTTTCCTTGCAATTTATTTTGCACTCAAAATATTTCACCCAGTAAAATCTTTTCTGAAAAAAAACTGAAAAGAAATACACTGGTATTTTAACTTCACAATTTTACAGTGGAATTAAGAACAGAAAATCAGTCACAATAACAGGAAAAATTTGCCCAACAGAGTCTCCTTCACTTTTTTATTGCTCCGGAAAATTAGGGCTCCTTTACCATGGAAAATAAGTTATAACCCTCAGAGTATACACAGAAAATACAACAATTTAAACTGAAAATAACACCTGGAAATTTCGGCCTGCTAGAAAAATTCTGCCCTTGGATATTTCCATCCTCAGGAAAACTCAGCTCTTCCCCTTGCAATTCAGCTGCCTCTTTCCACCTGTACACACTCTTGCGCTCTAGAGAAATCGGCCTCTCTCCTAGGCTGTATGCCCCCCTGCACAAGCCTTCACTGGGACTTGGACTTCTTACAAAAATTGGTCTCCTCACTCTCCAAAATCTCAGTCCCTGAATTCTTGCTGAAAATCTCCTTGCTGCACACTTTTCTTCTTCTCTTCAGTTTTGAGTCTCACTCACACTTGAGAAAATCACTCTCCCAAGGATTCAATGTGTCTTCTTCCTCTCCCTTAGGCTCCTTTTATAATTTCTTATTGAGCTAGATCTCAAACCCTAGATCTCCTAAGTGATGGATGGCTAGGATTAAATCCTAAGCCTCACTTGAGATCAATGGTTGAGATTAGATCTAGATCACTTAAATAAATAATTTATTTATCCTTAAACTTAGCTCAGTAGTCAACATTAATGATTTAAATGAATTAATGTGCTTTTCCTAAGTTCGACTTAGGAAAGAAACCATAATAATTACTAATTACCGACTCTTCATTAGAAAGCATCTAAAGAGGGTTTTGGACATTTTCTGCATGCTTGACACCTAGCCTATGCAGAAGCAGTGAAGCAGCTGTCCAAGTTATAATCATCAACACTTAGCTTGTGAAAGAATGTCCCTCCAAATTTGTCAGCATGTGAGGGGATAAATTAGGAGGAGAGCTGAATTTATTAAGGTGTAAAGTGGGGTGGAGACCCTTTAAGTCCCTTAGGCTATGGGTGTTTAAATGTGGAAGTGGGGCACTATAGTGCCTAGGTGTTAGAAAGTTGTCAGTAGTTACTTTCAAATTGTCCTATTCCATGAAGGTGGAAGTTTCAAGAAACATAAGTTCATTCTCTTTCCTGGAGTTGGCTCTATTTGTTGGCCAGTCAGCTAGTTGATTAGAGGTTCTTAAATGGACAAATGCACATACTCTACAATTTCTAGAGCAAAAACATAATCCTTGTGACATGGCTTCTACATTCCCAGGAAGGCGTCAGAAATTTTCTGTTTTGGCAGTTTATGACTAATTTGGACTCTGGAGTTGCCCTAAAATGACTTTCTTGAATCCTTGTTTCAGAGTTTCTTTGATACACCAGATCAAAGTGCCACTTCTACTTGCTTGTTTATTTTGTGACCTAGGAATTGTAGATGATTTCTCCTATGTTCCCTTCATTATCCCTGAAGATGCTGCCTGCCCTGATTGTGCTTGGATTATCTTTGGAAGAACCATCAAAGTCATATTTGATCTATTATCTTGGGGCAGATTCCATGCCTGTTGGCTAATATTAGGATTGCCTAGTTTCTCTCCTTTAATGGTATTATTGACCCTGCACTTAGTTGACATTGTTCTTTTCTGGTCTCTGAAAATCATCTTTGCTTGCATGCCGAGTTTTGTTTCTTCATTGCTTTTCTATTTTGTTTCCTTTTTGTGTGTGAATTATATTTATTGTCTTCATGTCTTTGAAGCGATGAGGTTGACCCAAAGCAAACAAGAGAGACATGCAATTTTCAGTATCCAAAATGTCGGTGGTGATTGAATGTGAACCCAGAGGAATAGTTGTAACATTTATCTATAGATCTTAGAAGTCTGAACCCTACTTGGGTCATGGTGAATGCTTTAAATCTCTTTTCCTTTAAGTTAAATTGCAAATCCCAATATAGCATGACTGCTAGTAAACCATGGTGGCTTTTAATATTAAATTAAATACTAATAACATTCCGATACATGATAGTGATGTGGTTCTTTCGTTTCTTTTCTTGTTACACTGATGGTGATTTATCTTATGCTGTTGGCAGTTTGCGGACAACATTATGTGTGCGTTTCAAGAGTGAGGTTGTGGCCTGTGGAGTCGTCTATGCAGCGGCTCGCCGATTTCAGGTTCCCTTCCCTGAGAATCCACCATGGTGGAAAGTCTTTGATGCTGAGAAGCATGAGATTGATGAAGTATGCAAGGTTCTTGCCAACTTATATAGGCAGCCTAAGGCACACTATATTGAAATATGCAAAGAATCAGAATCAAATATATTGACAAACAAGACTTTGGACCCATCACCAGATGCTAAGGTAAGCCTGATCTTGGTTTGGAATCCTGTTGTAAAAGGTATTTTCTGGATTAAGTCTTTTTTTTTGGATTCTGAATTCCATGTGTGTTTAGATTCTGATATCTTACAGATCTGATAATTTCTAGGAAATATTTCCAAAGAATTCAACAAATGCAGTTAAGACATCAAGTCAATATGAACTGTCTAATCCAGAGTCATCTGGTGGAAAGGATGCAATTGTAAAAGTGGCTCTAGACAAGCCAAAGGGATCAAAGAAAAGTGAGAACGAGATTCGTGATGCATTGGTGAATGGGGAATTGAGAGATGACTCTACTATAGGAAAATCAAAACAACAAAGCCACAGGGCATTGGCAGATGATCCTGGAGACAGAAGTAAAGAAAGGGATAAAGAAAGATCAAGAGCTCGTGATCGTGAAAGGGACAGGGAAAAGGATAAAGAACGAGACAGGGGTAGAGGTAGAGAGTGGGAAAGGGACAGGGAAAGAGAAAGGGACAAAGAATTAGAAAGGGAACGTGAAAAGGGAAGGGACAGAGCTCGTCGGAGTGATGAGAGGAGCAAAGATACAGGTGGGCCATCTAGTTGAAAAGCCTGACTGTTTGATGGAAAATATCTCATTCTAGTTTTCTGGTTATTTTCATTACAGGTTGAGTTGCTACTAGGTATTCAGTCCTCGTCGTGGCATTGAATTTTTCATTTGGTGGTTTTCTGTTCATGCAAAATCATCATGTGATTTTTTATACTTACTGTGTCAATACTATTTTTCTGTGATCTATTTGTAGTGTGGTTAGTGTTGTTTACTCAATTTATAGTGGGATCTTTGTTTTTGTTCTGTGATTGGAATTCCTTTTCTTGTTTCAGGTCATTCTGAAAAGTCAAGGCATCACTTATCATCCCGAGGTATGTCTTAGGTCTTTTTTCTTGCTTCCTTTTAGGTCCTATTAAGTGTAACCTTAGCATGTGTACTTAAAATATTAGAAATAAAAAACCAGTTAACATCTGGTAATCCTCCTTTTAGTTCCTATGAAGTACAAAGTTTAGCATGTTTATTACAGATAGTAGAAATACAAACCATTATTCATTTTAACCAATTGGTAGGTTTCCTTGCAGATCGTGATTATCAAAGCTCCTCCCGCACCAGTTCTCGAGATAAGGAGAGACATTGAAATCATCAAGCTTATGCATGAAGAACATGGTGGGGAGCCCAGTCCCAAGTTCTGGGACTTTAAATGCCCATCAAATACCAGCTTACCTATATCTATACTTCTAACTTCTTTTACATATTATATTCTGTGTGAGATACATAACTTCATAGCCTTTATTTTCCGTTATTCACTTTGCATATTGTATTTATTGTGAGCTGCAAAGCTTCATATCCTTTGTTTGTTGAAATCTTAGTATCGTTTAAAAAACAGGTTCTAGAGGCGAGTTAGGGTCTTTCAATGTTTTTAGGGCCTAGGGTGAGGCATATGAAGAGATTTTTCAATACTAAACTCAGGGTTTGTGAGGGTTTATGGAGTCAGTTCTTGATGTTGAAATTTCCTATTTTGTCTGACCATAATAGCTTTTAAAATACATCTTCAAATTTGCTGTCCTTAAATCAGTTAGTTTGATTTGAAGTCATTCTTGTATGTTAATAACTAAATTTTGTAGGGTTTTTGGCCTTTTCGGTTATTGACTAAGGTTCTGCCAATTTCAACATGTAATATGTTGAAATGCTGCTGTCTTAAATGGTCTTGTTTTGATTTATATCTCAATTTGGCCTCTGAAAGATTTGTAATCTATGGTACTTTTACTTTATTAGAAAAAATTGAGGTGCCACAGTGAGTAATGAATTGTTGTTAGATGCTGGAGCCTGTGAATAGCAAGCAAGTTTTTGTGTTAGATGGGTCTAGGGCACAGAAAGAACAGCTACTAGTGAAATATGAAATCAATCCTAAAAATCATATGTTATATGAGAGTATAATTATGTACATATTTTGAACACATGAAATGAATTGTTTTTAAAGGAGAATATGTTTTCTACAAATATTTCATAAGAAATTTGGCAAATATAAGATTATGATGCTTTGAAATTAGAGAAATTGTAGTGATTGTTTACTGTAGTTTTTGATTAGATGTTCAGAAAATACAAAGCTGTGAACTAGTCATAATTCGCTCATGAGATTTTCCTTCTGTTCAATGTTTTGATCACCTTTGGATTGGTAATCTAGTTTGCAGGCCACTGAAAGTTCATGTTATTGTCTACACAACATTTTGTATTTTTTGGAAGACCTGTGATCTTAAAATATTGACAGTTTGAGAACATCAGCACATTGGTGAAGGTAGCATGTGTACAAATAAAATCCTATTGGGCTAGTCTCTGCTCAATGTTTTGATCACCTTTGGATTGGTAATCTAGTTTGCACGCCACTGAAAGTTCATGTTATTGTGTACTCAACATTTTGTATTTTTTGGAAGACCTGTGATCTTAAAATATTGACAATTTGAGAAGATCAGTGCATTGGTGAAGGTAGCATCTGTACAAATAAAATTCTATTGGGCTAGTCTCTTTGCCAAGGTTAAGAAGACGAGAAACATTGAAGACGTTATTGAGTGTTGGCTCTGGTATGCCCACATTGATGCACTGCATGTGATCTTGGTGGTGGTGGTGCTCCTGCTGCTGCAGTTAAAGAGAAAATGGTCAGTGCTCTGTGTTGTATCTCTGAGATGATAATGGTCAGCTATCACGCCAGAGCATCTAAGATAATTGTTTTGGGGGTTTTGTTTTAATTTGGAGGACCAATGTAAGACACTGTAATGCCTAACTTTGTCGATAATATTAATATCACAGCAGAGGGCTGCTATAAAATCTCACACAGTGATATAGCTTGTATGGTGGCGAGTAGAAACATAGAAATAATATGATTATCACAGTTTTCAAATTGAAAATAAAATAATCATAAGTATGAAAACCTTTAAACTATGTTCAGAAGGTTTAAGAGAAGATGCTTAAGTTTACAAAAAATGCTGATGATTTATTGATTCAGAGGGAATTAATTAAACAAACAGTCCATTAATTCATTTTCTTTATAGATTATCACTTCAGAAGCTTATAGAAATAGATTGAAACCCAATTATTCCTACCTAGTTATCTCTGTAAGACATAAGAATATGAAGAAAAACATAATGAGTAACATTAGAAAAACTGACAGGAAACACAAACTATGTAAAACAGAGTTCAGAATCTTGTGCTTTGTATTAATGATCAAGAAAAGTCAAGTACAACAAATGTTTAGAAATGTTTCTTCAAGGGTGCAACCATTAATAACTCGTGAAGAAAGTTATTTATATAACAAAAGAACTAAGAAAATATCTTAAACTGTTTTTATAAAAATAAATTATTATAAAATCAAAATAAAGGCTGCTAGTTGATCTAGCACTATTTTGACGCTGCGCTGTTGGTGACTATCGCTATAAAAAACTGAAAATTGTTGACTTTGGCTCACTGTTCCTCCAAAAGTTGAATGTTGTTCGATTTTCACGCTAGATGTCATATTTACTCATGACCTTTCATCTGATACACTTTGACTTGTATTTCTTTATCTGTCTCTTCTGTTTAGTCTTTTACCATGAATGCTCTGTCACTTGCTTTTACTTTTGCCGGTCACAATAAATCACATCATTTGGTATCTTTTACTTTTATCTTGCATTTATGTTTTTAGTAAAAGTGAATTTTACTAAAGACTTGTTTGACTTCATGTGAAAATGTGATATGTTGTCACTGATTTATTTCTGGTTTAACAGTGACTGCCTCTGTGTAAATGATTTTTTCTGTTCTATGTATAATTGGTCTTTTCCTTCTGAATAAAGCCTTTTGAGTAGATTTCTTTGCAAATCTTGGAGTAAATATGTTTTGGAACTAGTATCAAAACTGTTTATCCAAGCTTCTGGCTTTCTAATCACCTGTAAAATAAAACAATTTATTAATAAAAACACAGGTTGGCAGGGAGGTGATAATGGCTTCAGGGAACAGGGAAGTTTGTGGACGGAGTCCGGAGCGTGTTTCGGGAGGTAAACAGTGGTTAAATTGGGTTGCAGATGCTTAGGGTGGCGCAGGAAGGCTTAGACGACTTTCAGTGAAAAAACGAGCGAAAAGAGTGAAAACGAGGGTCTTCGGCTTTTTAATGGGTAACGTTTTAAAATTTGGTACGGAAATCAATAAATGAATAGTGGATGGTTTCGACCTATGCGGGGAGGTAGTATTAAGGTCCATCGCCCCACTTTTGGCACTCAGGCGGTTTTTCCATGAGGGCACGTGAGTTCATGTAAAGCTACCATGTAACCGAAAGGGGCCCGAGAAAAATCACAAATCTCACGTGCTCTCGGGCTGGTAAAGGTCGGATGTCGCGAGTGTGTGATATGGATGTGAGTTGTTGGATTTTGAAACGGGTGATCAGAGGGCTGTCGCGTGGTTGAGATGCAGGAAGGAAATCGGGTGGAGATTAGTAGGGCCCGGGAATAATTACAAATGATTTGTAATTATTTAATGATATAAAGCGGGTCAAAAATATAATGGACGGGGTTATGGAGTAGGACTAAGGTTAAATGCGACGGGGTTTGTTAACTGCACCAAGGGGGTGGGTTAAAAGGTTTTATATCGGGAAAATGTGAATTTGCGGAGTTAATTAAAATAAAGCGGGGGGAAGACAAAACTTTAGGATAAAGGGTCTTTATAGGTTAAAAGGGTTTTGTCGGGAAAAATATGGATTGGCGGAGTTAATTAAACAATACGGGGGGTGGGGGAGGGGGAATTTAAACTTAGAATAAAGGGGTTTTATGGGTTTTTTTGGGTGAAATAGGGAAATTAATAAGGGGAAAGTGATTTCTTCAAAGGGGAATGGGTTTCACACTAGGGAAAAGGGGTTTTGGGTTGGGAAATGACCTTTGGAGGGTTATTTGTCTGGAAAATGTGCGAAACCAAAGGGCAAGTGTGAAAATGAAAGGAAAAATGGTATTTTAACAAGAAATAATGGGATAACGGGGAAATTAGTAAGTATGTAGTGGGGGATGAAATGAAATGAGGGGAAGTTAATCAAATTAGCTAGTGAACATATTTTCACTTTCATAACTGCTTTTGCACACTGAAACATCGGATCAAACATGATAAATGTATTTATTCTTTAACAACTTTATATTTCTGCAACCTTTCTTCTACATACCCTTTACTTATTCTTACATTTTTACTTATTTTTCAGAGTGCATTTAAGCTATCAACCCAATATTTCTTTTCATGAATAATCTATCTTTATACCTTATTCTCTCCATTGACCCAGATTAAACTATTGAGCCAATTTTATTTTTTACTTATGACAATCAATTTAAAACAAATCCAATTATGATTAAATTGTATAATTGGATTAAATAAACTAATGTGACATCTAAACAAATTGCACACAACTATTATTTTCAAAAGTGAATTAGAGTAAAAGTAGTGGCATTTAGATTTGCAACACTTTCAGAGTTGATTGTTTTTTGCTTTTCTCTCTAACCTAACATTCTATTTTTGCCTTCATTTTTTAGGGCATCTATTCCAACATTTTCTTTGATATGGACGTATTTATCAAAATATTTCCTAACATTTTTATTCAGTATTCTTTTTGTCCATATCCTAGCTTAACATTTTTTTTTTAATTATTATTTCTTTTTGGACTAATTTATTTTAACTTACCAAAACCAAAAAATGTTACAACATCGGCTCCATCTGGGGACTGATTTTTCCTATAGAATGTAGAGAACCTGTAGATCCATGTACCTTCTCCTCGCGCTATGGAGTTTTTTGTTGTAAAAATCGCACTGACAACTTGAAAAGTAAAAGAAACTAGAGTTTTTACAATGGTAGTAATGAAATCTAATTCAACTTCTCAGTATTCAATGTAATGTTTGTGAAAGCTCTCATTTACAGGATAAGTGGAATATAGCCCCTTAAGATTTTGTAGCACAAAAGTGTTGTTTCCCTTCACTTCAGCAATTGCTAAAGCTCCAAACCATAGGTTGTCAAACTTGCCATGTTTCCCCTTTTCTTCTCTCCTGGAATCCCATCTTAGAACTAGATCACCTTCCTTGAAGTCCCTTTCCTTGGCTCTTCTATCAAACAGGCTCTTCATCTTATTTTGGTACTTTTTCAATTTGTATTGAATTTCATCTCTGTTTTCATTTAGCTCAATAATTTGATTTATTCTCCTTGGAAAATCATCAGGGTCATTTGTTGAATCCTGTAGGAATTTTAAAACAAGGCCAAATTGGTATGGAAGATTGCATATTTCCCATAAACTAACTGGAAAGGAGATTTTCCAGTAGATCTCTTTGGAGTAATTCTGTTTGCCCATACTACATAAATTAAATGAGAGTCCCAACTCTTTTTATGATATGCTAGAGTCTTTTTTATTACTTTTAACAAACTTTTATTTGAGGATTCTGCAAGTCCATTACCTTGTGGGTAATATGGAGTTGAATGATGTGACAAAATCTGATATTTCTGGCAAAACTCAATCATTTTAACACTAGAAAAACTGTTGCATTATTAGTGACAATTTGAGTTGGGCAACCAAATCTAGATAAGATGTTCTCTTCAGTAAATTTGATTACTACTAAATCAGCAGCATTTCTCATTGGAATTGCTTCCACCCATTTAGTGAAGTAGTCTGTTGCACTGATGATCCATCTATGTTGATTACTTGAAGTGGGATGAATCTCTCTGACAAAATCTAATCCCCAGTGGAAAAAAGGTTATGAGACTATTGATGGAACCAGTGGAAGAGCTGCTAATTTTTGTTTACTAACAAACATTTGACAAGGAACACAACCTCTGACCTTTGCTCCTGCTTGTAAGAACAATGTTGGCCAATAAATCCTCCCCTTAATATATTATATATTGTTGCTCTCCAAGCATTATGTCCTCCACAAAACCCTGTATGAAACTGGTCAATGGTTCCTTTAGTTTTTGATTTTATTAAACATAATAACAAAATATTTAGTGGGTCTTTCCAGTACAAATTTGCATTTATGATACAGTACTTGACTACTTTCAGTTTGAGAGTTTTACACTGGGTTTTGGAGAATGATGCTGGACATTCAAAATGGATCAAAAAATTTACAATGTTTTGGTACCAATCTGACAACAGAAATTTGTCATCAATGTATAAAGGGCAGATTTGATCTGAAGGTAAAGGTTCTTGTGGATTCTTTTTTTTAGGATGAAGGGAAGGTTCTTGTGGATTCTCCCCTTTTGCAAGGACAAAAGGTTCTTGTGTATTCTTCTTATCTGAAGTTTGAGAAGGTTCTTGTGGATTATTCCCTTGTATCTCTAAAACAGAATTGATTCCGAGCACTTTACAGTTGGATTCAACTAGAAGCTTAGCTAATCCTTGGCCTTTTACTAGTTTTGTAGTTTTGATAGTTAGATCAAACTCTAGTATTTGAGTGATCCATGTACCTCTCTTTCCATCACTGTCTGGTTGAGTTAAAATTATTTTCATAGCGCTGTTAAGATTATAAACAGTAATAGGAGAATGTAGGACATACATCCTGAATGATTTCAGGGCTTGAATAAGGGCATATGCTTGCTTCTCAATTATGTCATACTTAAGCTCGACATCTCTCATAACCTTACTGAAAAAGACTATGGGTTGGTCATGGGAATCTTCATTCTTTTGTAGTAGAACAATAACAAGGGTTGTTTCTGAGGCAAAGGAAAAAATACTGAATGGTTTAGTATAATCAGGGCTGGCTAAGGTGGGAGTTTCAGAGATAGCTTTCTTGATCCGATCAAATGCATGCCTAGAAGAGACAGTCCATTTAACTTCATGATCTTTTTGGAGCATGTCAGTGATATCCTTTACAATCTCAGTGTAATTTGGGATGAATCTCCTTAAAAAATTAATCTTGTCTAGAAAAGCTTGAATCCCCTTCTTGTTTCTAGGTAAGGTCAATGTTTTAATGGCAGACACACGCTTGGGATCAATCACCACTCTTTTTTTTGAAATTATATAGCCCAACAATTTTCTTTCTTTGATAGCAAACAGAGGCTTTTTAGGATTCAATGATATCCTGAATATTCTACACTTGTAAAAAACCTTCATCAGGGGCTTTAGATGTTTTTGATCAGATTTAGAAAAAACAGTGAAAAAACAGTTATGTCATCAAGATAAATGATCACAAATTTATTTACCTGACCCACAAAAGCTACGTCCATAGCTCTCTGAAATGTTGCTCCAACATTGGATAAGCCAAATGGCATTCTAGCATACATGAATGTACCCCAGGGTGTAGTAAAGGTTGTCTTCTCTTTGTTTGCTGAATCAACATTTACCTAATTATAGCCTGAAAAACCATCAAGCATAGAAAGTCTTTGTGCTCCTGAAACCATTTGAAATAACTGATTCATTTTGGGCAAAGGATAGTTATCCTTTAATGATGCTTTGTTCAAATTTCTAAACTCCACATAGAGTCTGATTTCTCCATTCTTCTTTTTAATAGGAACTAAAATTGCAACCCAATTAGAATATCTAAGAGGGAGAATGATCTGGGCATCTAGCATTTTTTTAATTTCCTTTTCTACAGTTGGTAGAAGAGCTGGATTGATCCTCCTAAGTTTCTGTTGATAAGGAACTTCTTATGGCTTTAAATGAATCTTATGCTGTATTAATGAAGTATCATAGGTTTTTAGATCAGCATAGGTCTATGCAAAAACATCCTTATAATTTTGAAGTAACTAAAAATATTGAGCTTTGATCTCAGGGTCTAGAGATGCACAGATTTTGATGTTTTTAATATCATCATTTTGTTCCAATATTAATTTCTTCTATGTCATCTTGTGAAGAAATGGACTGAGGGTTTCAGATCATTTTGATCAAACAATTTTTCTAAAGGAATGAGGCCTTTGGGAATAAAATTGTTAAACAATTGAATAATGTCATGATCAACAATTTTTGAATTGAAATTTGAAGTATCATTTCCATTTGTATTTTCATTTATTTATGTTCTATCTTCATCAATTTGTAGAACTGAAAATTCATCTATAACCTGCAGAAAAGATTTCAAATGTTCATCATCTTCAAATGTATGCCAGTGTTTTAGATTTTCTGGGATGGATGGTCTGTACTTGACTTGTATTTGATAGAGTACATTGGTCTGATAAGGGATTTTAAATGACTAGCAGAAACAGCTAAGACATATGCATGAATATTCTAATTTATTGGAATATAAGTCAAATTAAAAGTATCAAAGAAGTTTTTGACTGAATCCCAAACTTCATTTCGATAAGACTTAAGTCTAGGATGCTTAGTCTGGCAAATATTTCTCACTTGTTTGACAATAAGTTTTGAGTCAGTAAAAAAACTTAAGTTTTGAACCTTTAAGCTTTTGGCTAATTGGAGTCCTAAAAGGAAAGCTTCATATTCAGCCACATTATTTGTAACTTCGAAGTCGAGTTTGCATGATTGGGTGATATTTTCTTTGTTTGGTGAAATTAAAACTACTCCAGCGCTTGATCTATCTTTTCTATAAGAACCATTAAAAAATAGTTTCCATATATCAGTTTGATTTGTTACAAGACTTTCAATTACAACTTCTATTTTAACTTGAGTTTTATGTATTTGGTTTGAAGAGAGTTGAAAGTAACCAAAATCCTAATCAATTGCGTAAATGGGATGGTTCCTTGACTGGTCTGTTTTGCAAACAGTGTGCACAAATCTTACCTATCTATAGAACCTTAGTTGTTCTCCCCCATAAACTGGAATAGTGGCATAAGACATATCCATCTGAAGAGTTCCCCCTAATTTCGCACAATAAGACCTAGAAAGGAGCATTCCAAATTTGGGAGGAATATCTGTGACAACTATATCAAGCACTACACTTTTCACTGGAATTTGGGCAAGGGTGACTACTAAATCCTTAATCAATCCTAAGCAGGGCACCTTTTTAGAATTAAAGGTGTACAAGTCATGATCTGATTTAGTTATGTCAAGTTTCAAATGGTCCATGATAGTTTTTGGCATGAGGTTATGTGATGCTCCAGAATCAAGCGTACAATTATATGACATGGAAACATTTGCCTTAAGAGTTACATAGAAAGGAAGCACTATTTCATCTATCATATCTGAGCTAGGACCAAAGACAATTGCTGGTTTTTCATCTTGCAGACTAATGATATCATTTTCAGCGTCAACCGAGGTGTTTTGTATCCATTTGGAGATTTGAGTTTTATACCTAGGGTTTTTGGAAAGTTTTGAAAGTGGAAATGGGATTTTAACTCTTTCTAACCCTTTTTCAACATTAAATGTAGTCAAAGCATTTTTATCATTTTGAGTAGTATCAATTCTCTGATTTAATGCTCGAATAACAATTGTTTGAGTTTCAACAACTTTGGTACGAGGTTCAATTATTGGAGTCTCCTTAGGAGGTCTTCCAGGGCCAAGTCTAGGCCTAAGATCATATCTCTTATTCAACTCTGTAATTAAAAATTCCGAGAAGGCATGGTATTTAGAAACCTGTGAGGATTCTTGATCTTCTTGAATTTGATTTTGTTGTGAGAGAGTAATAATAACTGTTTGATTAGAAGAAGTATCCATGTTATTTATATCTTCGGTAATAGTCATAGTATTTTCATCAGGTTGCTGGTCATCTATTAGTAAAAGAGTGGGAACCTGCTGATCATTACTAGGTCTATGAAGAATTTGTAATTGTGGATTTCTTTTATACTATCTCGATTTTTATTTTGGGGTCTAGTAACTGTTTGTTGAACTGTCCTAGGTTGAGTCTCAATCTTGGAAATTCTATTAGATAGATTTCTAATAAGAGAAGTTATTTCATCTATTTTAGAATCTTCTGTTTTAGTCTTAGAAAAACTAGAGGAACTAGAGACCTCTTGAATAGATTTGAGTTTTCTTTGGGCCTTTTCCTCTTTAGCTTTCAAGGAAGTCGAAGCAACCCTATTTTCTTCCACCTCTATAGCATTTGTTTGCATATCTTCAAGAGTTCTTGAAGTTCTCTCTCTTAGCATTACAACAAAATCATCGTCAAAGGCTTTAGAAAACCTAGACTTAGTTGCTGCTATAGGGGGTTTACAATTAGGGGGAATCTTATGATAAAGTTTATTGAACCTTTTGATAAAATCTGATACAGGTTCACCAAAGTTTCTTTTAATTTCTTCAAACTCAGTCAGAAAGTAAAGAGGATCTTTCTTTACACCCCATTGATTTTTAAATATGTTTGTAAGCTCTTCCCAATTTCTAATGGAATTTGCAGGTAACTGACTAAACCAGATTCTAACATTTTCTTCAAGTGACTGTACAAAAAATCTCACGTAAACATTTTATTGTTCGATATTCATGTTGTTTGCAAAGTCTAGAAAAGCTTGAAGATGGTCCTCAGCTGAGGGACCATTTTCTCCATTATCCCTGGGAAGGTATTTAAAGTACCTAGTTGTGAATGCATCGAGGTTAGTAGGTAAGATTAACGCTGCATATCTAGCCTGTACAATAGGTCGGAATGCCATAGTAGAAGGTGGTATATGAGGTGTTTGTGTGGAGGAAGAAGAAGAAGATGAAGAAGAGGTAGAAGAAGGTAATTGAGGGGGTGTGTGACTATGTGGAGGTGAAGAAGGAGAGGATCTCCTGAATAACTTTAAAGGGGTCTTAAGAAATAACTTTTGCACCTGTGAATGAATACCCTCTTTTGTTTCAAAGAGTGGATTTGAATATACAGAGAGGGTCTCTTCAGGTTGTTCAGAAGTAAAAGATTTAGGTCGTTCAGAAGTGGAAGCTAATGAATAAGTGGTAGGGGATATGAAATCTGTGGGTTTGTATTCAAGTAAATGAACATCCAAGTCAGACTTAGTTTTAGGTGATCCTGGTGGTAGGGGGGTTCTTGATGCGTTTCAAAAGAATGAATGAGGAACGCTGAATCTAAATCAACTCCCCTATCTAATAGTTCAGAAACCCTAGGAGGTATTTGTGTCCAATCAGGATCAGATGGAATATTACTAAAAGGATCAAATGATACTAAATCTTTAGACTGCAAGGTTGAAGAGGAAGAAGAAGATGGTTGATGTCTCCTTTTAGAACTGGTTTTTCTCAGAATCTTTTCAAGATCTGACAGAGGATTAACTAAGACAGATTCCGAATGAGATCTGGTGTGCTTAAAAGGTGCCAGTTTGGGCTAGTGGAGTCGCTAGGTGAAGGATTTTAACTTTCCTAGACCTTTAATCACCTTAAAGGAATAAAATGAATATTATTGCCCCCAGAAAACTTAATGAAATTCGAATCCCCGGCAGAGGTGCCAGATTGATGTTGTACCTCTGAGATGATAATGGTCAGCTATCATGCCAGAGCATCTAAGGCAATTGTTTTGGGGGTTTTGTTTTAATTTGGAGGACCAATGTAAGAAACAGATGTAACACTGTAATGCCTAACCTTGTGAATAATATTAATATCAAAGCAGAGGGTTGCTATAAAATCTCACACAGTGATATAGCTTGTATGGTGGCGAGTAGAAACAGAGAAATAATATAATTATCACAGAAAATTAAATAATCATAAGTATGAAAACTTTTAAACTGTGTTAAAAAGGTTTAAAAGAATATGCTTAAACTTACAAAAGATGCTAATGATTTATTGATTTAGAGGGAATTAATTAAACAAATAGTCCATTAATTCATTTTCTTTATAGATTATCACTTCAGAAGCTTATAGAAATAGATTGAAATCCAATTATTTCTACCTTGTTATCTCTGTAAGACATAAGAATATGAAGAAAAACATAATGAGTAATACTGGAAAAACTTACATGAAACACAAACTGTGTAAAATAGAATTCAGAATCCTTTGCTTTGTATTAATGATCCAGAAAAGTCAAGTACATCAAATGTTTAAAAATGCTTCTTCATGGGTGCAACCATTAATAACTCGTGAAGAGAGTTATTTATACAACAGTAGAACTAAGAAAATATACTAAACTGTTTTTACAAAAATAGATTATTATAAAATCAAAATAAAGATTGCTAGTTGATTTGACACTATTTTGATGTTGCACTATTGGTGACTATCGCTAAAAAAACTGAAAATTGTTGAAACTAGCTGACTGTTCCTTCAAAATCTAAATGCTGCTCGATTTTCACGCTGGATGTCATACTTACTTATGACCTTTCATCTGATACACTTTGACTTGTATTTCTTTATTTGTCTCATCTTTTTAGTCTTTTACCATGAATGCTCTGTCACCTGCATTTACTTTTACTAGTCACAATAAATCACATCATCTGTTATCTTTTACTCTTATCTTGCATTTATATCTTTAGTAAAAGTGAATTTCACTGAAGACCTGTTTGACTTCATGTGAAAATGTGATACGCTGTTGTTGATTTATCTCTGTTTTAACAGTTACTGCTTCTGTGTAAATGATTTCTTTTGCTCTGTGTATAATTGGTCTTTTCATTATGAATAAAGCCTTTTGAGTAGATTTCTTTGCGAATCTTGGAGTATACATGTTTTGGAACTAGTATCAAAACTGTTTATCCAAGCTTTTGACCTTCTAATCTCCTGTAAAATAAAACAATTTATCAATGAAAACACAGGTTGGCAGGGAGGTGATAATGGCTTCAGGGAATAGGAAACTTTGTGGACGGAGTCCGGAGCGTGTTTCGGGAGGTAAATAGTGGTTAAATTGGGTTGCAGATGCTTAGGGTGGTGCAAGAAGGCTTAGACGGCTTTCAGTGAAAAGAGTGAAAATGATAAATGAACAGTGGATGGTTTTGGCCTACGCAGGGAAGCGGTATTAAGGTTCATCGCACTGCTTTTGGCACTCGGACGGTTTTTTCATGAGGGCACGCGAGTTCATGTAAAGCTGCCACGTAATCGAAAGGGGCCCGAGCAAAACCACGAATCTCGCATGCTCTCGGGCTGGTAAAGGTCGGATGTCGGGAGCGCGCGATATGAATGTGGGTCATTGGATTTTGAAGTGAGTGATCGGAGGGCTGTCGCGTGGTTGAGATGCACGGAAGGAAATCGGGCAGAGATTAGTGGGGCCCGGGGGATAATTATAAATGATTTGTAATTATTTAATGATATAAAGCAGGTTAAAAATATAATGGACGGGTTTATGGAGTGGGACCAGGGTTAAATGCGGTGGGGTTTATTAATGGCACTAAGGGGGTGGGTTAAACAGTGTTATATCACAAAATTTGAATTTGCGGAGTTAATTAAAATAAAATGGGGGGAAGACAAAACTTTAGGATAAAGGGTCTTTATAGGTTAAAAGGGGTTTGTCAAGAAAAATATGGATTGGCAGAGTTAATTAAACAATGCCGGGGGCGGGGAGGAGTGTGGGGAATTTAAATTTAGAATAAAGGGGTTTTATGGGTTTTTTGGGTGAAATAGGGAAATTAATAAGGGGAAAGTAATTTCTTCAAATGGGAATGGGTTTCACACTAGGGAAAAGAGGTTTTGGGTTGGGAAATGACCTTTAGAGGGTAATTTGCTACGAAAATATGTGAAACCAAAGGGCAAGGGTGAAAATGAAGGGAAAAAGAGTATTTTAACAAAAAATGACAGGATAATGGGGCAATTAATAAGTATGTAGTGGAAGATGAAATGAAATGAGGGGAAGCTAATCAAATCAGCTAATTAACAACTTTTCACTTTCATAATTGCTCCTGCACACTGAAACATTAGATCAAGCATGATAAATGTGCTTATGCTATAACAACCTTGTATTTCTACAACTTTTCTTCTACCTACCCTTTACTTATTCTAACATTTTTTACTTATTTTTCAGAGTGCATTTACGCTAGCAACCCAATATTTTTTCATGAATAATCTACCTCTATACCTTATTCTCTCCATTGACTCAGATTAAACTGTTGAGCCAATTTTATTTTTTACTTATGACAATCAATTTAAAACAAATCCAATTATGATTAAATTGTATAATTGGATTAAATAAACTAGTGTGACATCTAAACAAATTGCACACAACTATTATTTTCAAAAGTGAATTAGAGTAAAAGTAGTGGCAATTTAGATTTGCAACACTTTCAGAGTTTATTGCTTTTCACTTTTTTCTCTAACCTAACATTTTATTTTTGCCTTCATTTTTTAGGGTATCTATTCCAACATTTTCTTTGATATGGACGTATTTATCAAAATATTTCCTAACATTTTTATTCAGTGTTCTTTTTGTCCATATCCTAGTTTAACATTTTTTTTGGAAAACTATTTTCATTTTTTGAAATAATTTATTTTAACTTACCAAAATCAAAAAATGCTACAACACAAAAGATATATGTTTATCTTTCCCTGTAACTTGGCCTTTGTACTTCTATGAAGAGCCTTATGAGGAGAGAACATGGGATTTAGCTTATTTGATTGAGCAATTTATATTGGAAATATTGATTTGGTGGTTGCAGTACAAGTGAGTATTTTTCATCTTTTCTCTCAGTGTTTTCCCTCAGTGTTTCAATGTGTAGATGTGGATGATGTCAAATGCAAACCAATGTGCTGAATAATCAGTTCATTGGTTTTAGGAATTCTTTTCTTGGAAACTTCAGATCTGTTTGTCCAGTGATTGTCTAAAATATAATGTGTTTGCGAGTTTCAATTTTCTTACCAATGAAATATTTTTTGAAAACTGCTTTTTATTTTGTGATGAAGATTTCGTGGAAGGTTTATTTGATTGCTTAGTATACCATCTTCTTGTACATTTTACAACTATGCTTTGTTGGGGTGACCATGTGCCTGTCGAGGAATAAGTTTGCAACTTACAGTCGGTAGCTTGGATAAAGGGAATCCATTGGCCTGTCACTGTTATGATATTTTCTTCATGATCATTTGTTAAATTTATCAATTTTCTCACGCAGTTCTGGAAGTTACCATATGATCAATGTTAGCTTGAATAGATTTCAATGTGTCAATAAGAAAACTCATCTGAAACTTATTTTTGAAAACACTGTCTGTGATTTGTTGTGACCATCGAATTAATTACATCTTTTTGACAATTCTATTAGATAAAGTTTTTATTTGTGTTATTCTCTTAAATGTTGTTTATAATGATTTTTCAAATAATGTATTCCATCTTTCTCTTCTAATTTTGTGCCGGTGTAACTTTCGGCTTAAGGAAACTAGCAGTATCAAAATTCCATTTAAAATTCAGTTTCTATTTGAGCCATGAGCTTTGCCAACTGAAAATTAAAATTTGTGGGGGTCTATTGATGGCTTCTGTTCGTATTGTATGTAGAAAAGCACCAAAGTTTGTGGGATTTTTTTTTTTGGTTATAAATTAATTAATTTATTTAAATTAGAGAATTCTCAACTGGGAATATTCCCGAAAGCTGTTCAATTCCCATCAGAGAATTGAAGTTTCAATGGAATATAACAGAGTTGGGTAATAGGGATTGCAAAAGGGAGTCGTTATAGTTATATAGGACTTGGATCAAGGGCAAATTTCTGGTTGCAAGTTGGAATACACTAACATAATATAGGGAAGAAAGGCCGAAGCTTACTACCTGTTGAACCCATGAAGAGGAAAGATTTGATGCAATATCTGGCTGCAAGTGATGAATAATAGGAGGTCTCAGTCAAGTTACTGTTGAAATTTGTAGCTTGGGAGGTACTCCAAACCCTAGGCTTGAGGGTTTTGTGGGCTTAGAACCCAAGCCTCGGTGTTTTGTACCCAATGGCGTGGGGCCAAATCCATGAGGAGCTTCAATGATTTGACACTTGAAGATTGTTGTAGATCGTAGACCCCAAGAGGAACTAGGGACTGCAAAGAACACCAAAATTGGGTTAATAGAAATGGAGATTTTTTATTTTTTACTTTATGTGTTTCATGTGGGTTTCCAACAAGAAATTCAGGTCGGATGGCTTGTAAAGATACCCTGAAGGGCTGGTCGTTGCATATTGTAGGAGACATATAAAAAGGAGAGTGTTGGAGGATCATTTCCTCATCCAACAAATGCAAGTCTTCCTCAAGAGTATCTTGCATACCTCAGATGAAGCCGAGCAGATCAGAAGTGAAAGGAGGACATGTTTTGTCTTTGTTTTGGGTCTGTTTTGGCACAGGAGAAAAGGAGAGAAGCCGAGTCTTTGAGAAGCCTATCAACTGGGTAGGAGTTGAGAGTTGGAGGAGCAGTTTGGGCTGAAATGTGAGCTAATTCTTTCTGAATTAGGTGAACCGCAGAGGTCTGTCCATTGTAGGAGGCCGAGGTATTGCTATAGCGTTTGAAGAGTGACCAAGATCCTGATTTGGAGGTCCAAAAGTTTAAATGAACCACTGTGACTAGCCCACATGGAATAAGATGCCAGCATAGAGATTTAGAGGGAGTTGGGCATGTTTTAAGGAGGATTACCAGTCCTAGTTAGGGCAGCCTAGAATCCCTAACCAAAGAATTGTTGCTCAGATCCAAGGCAAGAAAGAGGGCTACAAGGATGCATGGTCTATGGAGGAAGGTTGCTAGGTTGGAGAGCTGTTCCTAAAGGAGCTTTAGCAGCAGTTGTGAAGATCATCCAAAGAGAAAACATCAAACATCTCTGTGATTGTGCCAGACCTACAGGAAGCTTAATGAAGGTAAGACGGTCTACTTGACGTGGTTCTTCTAGTGACTGTTGGGCCTAGTAGGAGAGAGTTGACAACGAAGGTTTGAGGGCAGAATTAGGTAGACGTAAGCCCTAACCAGAGCCACATTAGACTTCAAAGATAACACAGGCAGGGACTTCAAGAGGCAGCAAAAGGTAGCTAATTGAGGTATGTGTGTTGATGTTGTTTGCGGGGTCCTAGTTTAGGACTGAAGTGGAGCAGCCAAAAGAACAATTGTTCGGGAGGGTTGTAGTGGGATGCTCCAAGTCCTAAGTGCAGGTCATTGAAGGACAAACGGTCTACTAGATGAGGCATAATTGGGTGAGCTTAGGACTGATTCTCAAAGGACGAAGAAAGGAGGTCAAGGGAGCAAATCACATCAGCCCAAGTTCATTGTGGGAGAAGGACATCTTGCAATGATAGGTGGCGACCCTCTGTGCCCTAAGTGTGTCTTCATCAGGAAACACAAGAAGACACTAGTGGGAAGAAAGTCCCTAAGAGTTGTGTCCTTGAAGGATGAAGGAGAAACTAGTTGGGCAAGAAGTCCCAAAGGAGTTGAGGAGCAGTATGAGAAATTGAGAGTTGTTCACAAACAAAGTTGTGAATAGCTCGACAAGAGTCTCGATGTGTTGAAGGACTAACGATTAGCTAGAGAGAAATTGAAGCCATGTTCAATGACCTAATGGAGCTGGTTCATTGATAGAGGCAGATTGGAGTTGATGCAAAACAAACACTGAAGGATTGGGCAAGTGTGTTCAGGGTATGACCAAGGCAACTGTGAAGTCGACTACATCAGCTAGGCGGTTAGTGTATCTTGTTCATGGTAGATTGGTTGTCGAAGTGACTGACACCAAACCCTAGTTGTATATCTTTGTATCAGTGGATGTATGAGGGCCATTATCCTTGGTATGGGAGCCTTAGACTATTGTATTATCAGTTGATTAATATAATGAAGTTGGGTTGTTACTGAAATTTGTAAAAAATTGTCTATATTTGTGCACTAGAAGATTTACTGTTGTATATTGTTTCGTTGTGAAAAGTAGTTTGTTGTGATATTTGGATTGGTAGCATCATTGATTGTAAGATTCTAACCTAGACTCCAGTATCGGGGAAAAAAAATAGTTACATGGCTACAAAGAATGTCTAATAAAACGGTCCCAATAATTACATTCAAGGTATGGAGTTTCCATTAGTATTTCTCTTCATTTCGAAGATGGTACCCAATGAGTTGGTTAGGCTAATGTATCTTGACATTTTAAGTGAGTTGTCCAGGCTAGTATACATTGACATGTATGTTGTTGCACCATACGTTCTCCAAAAGAGTGAGTTTGCAGGGAGGTTGAATTGGACAATGATAGAGATGGTCATATGCAAATTGGAAAGTAGGATAATAACAAACAAATATTGGTCAGAGGCATAATTTTATGTATTTTTTAATTAGATATCCTAGAAATGTTGTGAAATACTAAATTAAAAGGATGGGAAATGTAGGAAATTGACGTGAGTTAGTTATTATAACAACCAACATAATGCTTAGGGGTTGATAAATGTTATTATTAACAATGTAACAATCGACTAGTATGTCTATGTCTTTGTTGAGGAAAGTAAATGAGTTTTTCCAAGAAGTTTAGAATCTGGAATATGATTTCAAACTTGAAAATGGTGGTTGTCTTGTGGTTGAAAATTCAACCAAGTTTCATAACATGACAATGCATGAGGAGAGACCATCATTGGGAGTAACATTGGCCCAACAAGTGGATTGGAGAAAACAAAATCAATGTTATCACAACTCTTTGGAGGACATGTTGGTGGAGGATGTTTCTCAACTAAGAGAGGGAATGCCAAGGAGAGGTAAGTACTTAGGTGCATGTTTAGTTTTTCCAAATGACAAGATGAGTGGGAGAGAGCCAAGAAAGCATGGCATACTCATGAAGAACGTATGGGTGTTGAATAGATTGCCTTGAGGTAAAAAGGCCATTTGTTGTAAACAATTTTTTTAGATGAAGTATATTGTAAATGGTTTGGTGGGTAAACATGAGGCAACGTTAGTTGTAAGGGATTTGCATAACATAAGTGAATTATGAAGAGACATTCATTCCAAGAACACAATTAAAGACAAATAGGTTGATTATGGCCATAGTAGAATATTTTGGCTAGAGGATCTACCAAATAGATGTAAAGAATGTGTTCATCAATGGTGACTTGGAGGGGGAAGTATTTATGTATCGACTTTAGTGATACCATGTGGTATGATGTCATGTAAGCAGATCACAAAAACAGAAGAAAAGATAGATCAACAACTTGAAAATAAGCCTCTTCGAGGGGAAAACCTCCTTTTACATCACATAAATGAACAATTCTTGGATGCTTCAAATGACAAGTCCCCCTTGGTATATAAATAGGAGTATAAAGGGTCAAAATATAATTAGGGCCTACATAACAATAATAATATAGGGGATCTACAATAACAATATCGGGTTTCAATGGGGCACGAAAATAACAATACAGGGGTCCTATGGTGCGCAACAATAACAATATGGGGGATATACTAATATTATAGGGACCTAACATACCCCTCTCTAAAGAATTGTTGTCCTCAACGCTTGAGTAGTTATTGATGCTTTTGTATGAAACACTCATCCTCCCGTGTGGAACCTTTAGTAGGTATGTTATTCCATATAATTAGATACTCTGAAATTGATCAATTCCATAGCTGTCGAATTCTTTTTTCTGTGATTGCTTCAGGTTCCAATATGATTTTTCCTTCCTCATCAAGTTATGGCAGTATAGATTGAACTAGGAGTGTGTCACCTATAACCTTTTTTAAGCATGAAACATGGAAAACTAGGTGTACTCATGAAGATGCAGGCAACTCCAATTTGTATTCCATAGTACCAATCCTTTGCAATACCTTGTAAGGGCCATAGTACTTGGGTGATAATTTAATATCCTTCTTGGCTTGTTTGAGGGATATTTGTTTGTATGGTTGTAGCCATAAAAATACCTAATCATCCACATCAAAACTTCTTTCACTGCGATTTTTATCTGCTTATTGTTTCATTCGTTTCTGTGCCTGAGTTAGGTTATCCTTTAAGGGTTGGAGAAGAACTTGTTGATGCTCAATGTGATCTTCCAATGCTTGAACCTTAGAATTGTCTCTTAAAGATGATGTGATGGATGGTGGATGAGATCCATAAATTGCCATAAATGGGGTTGTTTTTGCTGCGATATGGAAGGAAGTGTTATACCATCATTATGCCAGAGGTAACCACTTGACCCATTGTCTTTGTTTATCATATAAAGCAACGAAGATATCCTTCCAAACATTTGTTTACTATCTTAGTTTGCCCATCGGATTGAGGATGATAAGATGAGTTATGAGCTAATTGAGTACCAAGACAAGAAAATAATTTTGTTCAAAAAATTCCAATGAAAATGGGATCTCCGTCACTTGCAATAATCTTTGGGTTTCCATGTATCTTTTGAACTGTTTCCACAAATGCAGTAGCAACTATACTAGCTTTGAAAGGATGAAAAATGCACAAAAGTGTGCATATTTGGTAAGTCTATCAACTACCACCATGATGACACTGTTTCCTTCGGACTTGCGTAAACTTGTGATAAAAACCATTAAGATTTCCTCCCAATGCTGACTTGGAATGGCTCATGGTTGTAAAAGGCCTGAGGTTTTAATTGTCTCAACTTTACTTTGTTGGAAAACGAAACATTCTGCCACAAACTTCTGAATTTCAGATTTAAGACCATCCCAAAAAAATTCCTTCTTGGTCATGTGTTAAGTTTTTAAAAATCCTGAGTGCCCTCCTATAAGAGAGGTGTGCAATTCCAAAATAACTTTTTGTTTTAGTTGGGAGTTCTTACATATATATAAACGATATTTGTACCATAATGAATTGCTTTTCTAGATAAATGTATTAGATGCGCTAGGATCTTGTTGCAACTTTTGAATGAGTGTCCATACCTCTTCGTCACTCTTCCATTCACCCCTTGCTTCAACTATCCAATTAGGTTGGATAATAGAAATGTCACAAACAATGCTTCCACATCCTCATCCCTTCTTGAGAGTGCATCTGCAACAACATTTTTCTTCCCTTTTTTGTAGATGATTTGAAAGTTATAATCCAACATCTTTGTGACCCATTTTTGCTGCTCATCTAAAGATAATCTTTGTTCCAAGAAGTATTTAACACTATCATGATATGTTTTTACCTTGAAGTGTCTTCCCATTAGGTAAGGGTGTTGAGAAATCCAAGGAGTTGGCAGTTAAAACGATTTCCCTTATTATGACATTAACTTGTGATGTTTTTCACTATTAGTATTAGATCTTTTAACTATCTTTTCTTATTATCAAGATTAATGCCAAACAACAAAATAAGAGAACACAAGATATATGCACATTACCGAGATTGAAGCACGAGGTAGCATCAAAACGTGGGAGTACCGAATTGTGGTAGACTGAATCCCCAATCCGTATTCCCTTAGCTGTGATAGCACCAAGAATATGCCTCACTGAGATCCAAACTTCTCACTATAAATGGCACCAAAATTTTCTCTGAGATTGCACCAAAAATTTCTTCTGAGATGCATCGAAACTTCCTCTCTATGATCACCAAATTTTTTCTCTGAAAGTGCAAGCTCTGAGATGGTGTAATGTGAAAATACCAAGCTTTTATATATAGTGTTTTTCCCATCATAAATGCACCGACATGAATCATGAATAGTTATGACTTTGTTTTAGGTTGACATAAGTTCACTTGATAATTATTTCTTTGAGGCCGATTTTGAAGAAGCTGATTTGAGGACTTTGATGAAGAGGCCGAGTTGATGACTTGCTGAAGAGGATGACTTGATGGAGGAGTCTTTGTTCAACAATAAATGACTTTGACAATAACCTAAAGCCTACAATGGAGGCTTGACCTATAATTGACCCAAGCATGAAATCCATGCTTTAATAAGTCAATTCAAATTAATAATAAATCTTTTCACTTTCTTTTGACAAATATATTACATTTTGACTTCAAGTACAATAATGAAGACCGAATCTAGTTACATTTTCCAATAAAGGATGCCATTTATTTAGAGCATGTAGTGTTGCCAACATTTCCTTCTCATAAATAGGTTTGTGTAAATACTTTCCCTTGATTGGACGATTTGCAAAAGAAATGGGTCTTATTTCATGCATTAAAACAACACCAATGCCATTTCCTGAGGCATCACATTCCACAATAAAATATCTTGTGAACTCTAGTGTAGTTAAGACCAAAGCTTGGCACATTGCCTCTTTATGATGTCCAAAGGCATTAGTTGATTTTGGAGTCCAAAAAAAGGCATCTTTCTTCAGTAATGTTGTTAGTGGTGCTACTATTTTCCCATAATCCTTAACAAACTTGTGATAGTACCCTGTCAACCTGAGAAATCCTTGAAGATACCTTAATATTATGGGGATTTTCCATTTCTTTATGGCTTTACTTTTGTTAGGGTCTACCTTAACACCTTCATGAGATACTATATGATCTAAATATTCCACTTAGGGTACCCCAAAGGAAAATTTGGAGTGTTTTGCATACAATTGTTTCTCCTCCAATAGTTTGAACACCCTTCAACATGTTGAAGATGATCTTTCCAAGACTTGCTGTAGATTAGTATATCATCAAAAAAATATTAACCCAAATTTTCTAAGGGTGTGTTTGAAATTCATCAAACCTTGAAATGTGGAGGGTGCATTAGTAAGACCAAAAGACATGACCAAAAAATCATAATGACCTTAATGAGTTCTTAATGTTGTTTTTGGAATGTATTTTGGCTTCATTCTAATTTGATGATACCTTTGTTGAGAAATCTAGGGCATGAATAATTAAAAGATTTCTCTGCTTGATAATTGCTTGTGATATACTTTTATTTCTTAGCTTATAGTATTTTCTTCATTATGTTATTATTGTGTTCTTTTCATCAAGACAATTACCAATATGCATAATAAAAGACAATTGACAGTGTGTAGGCTTGTCAGTCAGGGCCAAAACCTCTCACCTCTTGAGCAGAAACCTGATCAAAGTTCTTCTTCTAGATCTTCAATTGATGAGTACCAAGACCATGACAAAGACCCTTGACTCTAGTATACTCCAAAGAACGTTGTCACTAACCTTGACACTCTACCTCTTCCCTCCCTTGACTTTCTTCTTGATCTCGAACTGCTCTCCTTGGCTCCTTTTAGAGAAACTCGGTCTCTATCCTTCACACTGCTTCTTCTCTTCTTCTCCTAAAGAATCTCATTCTTTATGATCTTGATCTCTAACTCATGAAGAAATTTCAACCCCCACTCCGGTTATCAGTTTTCCTTATCACTTCATGAATTTAGTTTTAAATCCAAGCATGATAAAAATTCTAAAATCAGGAAATGATAATATTTTTCTGAAAACACAAATTTAGAGATTTCACAACTGCTGAAATTGCAAAAATAAAACATAGCAAAATTATGATAGCCACACACAGAAAATAACACAGTGATTTTTGGTCAACGTGACCCTGGAAAAACCCCCTAAAACTCTTGGGGAAATCCAGTTTGAGAGCTCTTCTTTATTTTTGAAAATGCTTTTACAAAGAAACTGAAATATACAGTAAAAATTCTAGCAACCACAAATTACAACTTATCTTGATTTCCGTGCTTGAACTCCACCTCGAAAAGCGTTCCAATCAGCAAACAACCAAAATAGAAATTTTTACAGCAATAAAACAACATTAAATGCTATATAACCAACCTCGAAAAATGTGCCCAAAAATTGCTGTCCATATTCCTCGATTTCTGTGCCTTTCTCCTGCTGTACGATTTTTCCTTAGGATGCATGCCAATAAATGCTGCTGCCCAGATTTGCTGAAATGTCTTCTTGCTACTCTCCTTCACTTCCTCACTGCTAAGAAATTTTCTCCTTGCTCTCTCTTCTCTTTCTCTCAAATGCTCATGAAATAATCTCCTTGCTCTCTCTTCTCTTTCTCTCAAATGCTCATGAAAGAATGAATTTATCTTTTCCTCTTCTCTTCTCCTTTTATTATCTAAATGACCTTTTGGGTTACCCTAAGATCTAATGGCTGAGATTCATTTATATCTAGGGATGAGAATAAATGTGCATTTAATTCTCACTTTCTATTTTTTAACTCACCCACTTATGTTGACATAGATTGTCATTGATGTCAATACATAAATATTCGAGGAGCCAGAGGAAGCAAACAGAGCCATCAGAGCAATGGATGCCAAAGAATACACTACCGGGAGCTATCGGAGCAGAGTATGTCAAAGAATGCACTATCGGGGGCAATATATGCCACAAAAGAGTTATATGCATGCAAATACACTATAGGAGGCAGAAGAGTTAAAAGAGGCGGAAATCATGTATATAGGCTATATACACTATAGGAGGAAAACACACACACACACACACACACACACACACACACACACACACACATATATATATATATATAGGCTATATACACTATCGGAGGCAAAAACATGTACATATAGAGGAATACACTATCAGAGCGGAGAAATATGTATAGATCGACGATATTGTAATCGGCGGGTTCGGTTATGTGCCATCACCCCAAAACCCCCAATAGCGATATATATGTGCGGACCCGACGAAACATATGTGTTCGGGTGTATAAACAGGTGAAGTCCGCCAAAAGTGTTCCGAAGCATGTTTTTCAGTGTATTTCAGATTTTCGGGCTCTAAGCCTTGGCGCATTAAAACTTGCGAATTTGCAACATATATACATATATATTATATAATTGCAATAAAGCATGCGGACCCGCTGAGACACTGCAATATGACTTAATGTTATATCACATCCACCCTATTAGTACTCGCATATCGCAATGCACAAAGGGCTGTCACTCCTGCAAGCACCGATTGCGATGAATGTTGTAGACCCGATGCAACATTGCAGTTTGGTCTATTGTTATGTCGCATCCGACATATCGCAAGTGCTTAAGGCCTTGCCGCCCTGAAAGCACTGATTGCGATATATGTTGCGGACCCGATGCAACATTACAATTGACTTAATGCTATATCGCGTCTACCATGTCGGAAGTGATCCATTGGAAGTTATAAAGGGATGGCACGATAAGCTGTGACTATCGATTGCGATTACACTGCGGACCCGATGCAGGTATAGATGCGGGTGTAATAAATTTGAAGTCCGCCCTTTAACGTTTCGACTGGTTGTTTTTCATATATTCCTGTGTATTTGAATATTTGTATTGCGTGGGGTTTGAAGGCAAAAATGCATAATAAACGCTCTCAATAGTTTAGGAGGCTTAAACGAAAGCCAATTGCGATTGCAATTGGTACGTGGCATGTGGGTCCATCCTAATTGGTACAGTCTCTCTGTTAAACAATAAAGTCCTGTGTATGCCTATTATCATTGAAAAAGGGGCTATATTACAATTTTAACATGCAACAATTTTTCTCTGTGTATTTGGTCCTCACCGTTGAATCAACGTGTCCCAGGAGTGTTGGTGAGCATGAAGAGACAGAGGAAGCTACAATGACTAAAAAGCCAGGAAGCCGAAGGGTAAGCCAGCGCATAGGAAACTGAAAATCCAAAGCAATGAAGAAGAGGGAAGCCAGAGGACAAGCTAGCATAGAGGAAGCTGAAGCGAGCGTTGAAGAAGCCGAAGAGCCAGTAGAAAGCGAAAATGAATAGTCAAAGGCATCAGGAATACATAAAACAGGAAAAAACAAGGAAAGGTGTGTGAATAATCAGAGTGAGAGGAAGCCGAAGTTCAGGCAGAGGCAGGAGAGGCAGGAGAAGCAGGAGAACAGGAGTGAAGCAGAAGCTCAGCAGGCTTGGGAGTAGAGAACTACAACAAAACAGTTTCTACCAGGTTAGGGTTGGAGCCCATGGGGTTGGAGCCTTAGAACTAAAAGGATTGGAATCCTTGGGAGTTGGTGCTCCTAAGTGTAGAACTATTGCCTTGGCAAAACAGAGTTGGTGCTCTGGAGGTTGGAGCCTCACAAAAGTCCAAGTTGGTGCTTGGAAACTGATTGCAACCATTTATATATTGTATCTATTTCATTGCACTGTTTGTGTTAATAAAAGCATTTATTCCAGCTATCTATTTCTGTGTTCCATATATAAATGTTTTGGTGATAAAAAGAACAATTAAAAAGAAATACTGATTCACCCCCCCAGTATTTCCAACAATTGGTATCAGAGCGGGCTTCTTCATATTAGCCTAACAGCTTGAAGAAGGATTCGTAGTCATGATGAGAAATCACGAAGCATCAGGAAAACCTCCTCTGTTCGACGACACCAATTTTGGTTTCTGGAAAAAGAGAATGACCTACTACTTAATGTCCCTTGGACCTGAAGTCTGGCATTTCATTCTAAATGAGTACCAAATTCCTCCCACTCTTCCAACAGATCAAGACAAGAGGAAAGCCTACATTGCAAATGCAAAAGCCTTGAACTCCATCACTAGTGGAATCACTGATTCTGAGTTTACAAAAGTCATGAATTGTAACTCTGCCAAAGAAATGTGGGATAAGCTAATTGGCTTATACGATGGGGACTCAAAGTCAAGAAGGCAAAGCTTCAAACTCATATAAGGCAATTTGAAATTCTGAAAATGGAAGATGAAGAAGATATTGCATCATACTTTCTCCGAGTAGTTGAAGTGGTCAACTCTCTTAAATGATTGGACGAAGAGATTGAAGAAAGTACCATTGTTCAAAATCTCTTAAGATCTCTTCTAGACAGATTTGACTCCAAAATAAGCGACATAGAAGAAGCAAAGGATCTAGATACTCTCAAGATGGATGAACTGAATGGAATCCTCACTGCTTATGAGATGAGAAAAGGTGGCACAAGCTCCAAAGATGCAGCATTCAAGGCTTCAAAATCAAAGAAGGGGAAAGAAAGGAATGACTGTAGTGATGAATCCGATGTGGAATCCAAATTGGCACAATTTGTATGAAAGCTGAAGAAAGGATCTAAGCTAAAAGGTAAGTACCCTCTTATCTGCTTCAAATGTGGAAAAATAGGTCATTATGCTGTAAAATGTCCTCATAAACATGATAGTGATGATGAAGGAAATTCTAAAAGAATGGTATACAAAAAGAAAGGGATCAATAAGAAGAAATTCTTCTCTAAGCAAGATGAGTCTAATGAAGATGAATTTGTAGTCATCAAAAAGAAATCAGATGAGGAAAGTGACCATGATGAAAGCCAAGAAACATTATTCATGGCATTCATAAATGATGATGACTCAGGGCTAGAAGGAAATGTAGATGAACTGTTAATAAGTGCCATTGAAGAAAATGAGAAATTACAGAATAAAATCATTTCTCTCAAGGTAGAAAACGAGGAAACAAGAAGAAGAGAAGATCTCTTGGAAACAAAGCTAAAAGAAAAAGAAGAGACTTGTGAAGAATGTGAAGCCGAAATAGTATCTCTGAGGAAGGAATTGGAGCAAGTTAAAAAGGGTTCAAAAGGCTATCAAATACTTGAGACTATCCTAAAAAGTCAAAAACCTCAACATGACAAGTCTGGAATAGTTTTTAAAGGAGAATCATCAAGCACTAAGAATAGTGTGAAAAGCTATGCCAATGCACTTTCCAGCAACCCAAAAGAAGAAAAAGTATGTCATCAAAAGCACATCCTAGATCCAAAGAATGAAGAGGGAATAAGTCCAAAGAAGAATGTGGATTCGAATCATGGATATTAAAGCAAATACAAACTAGTATTCCATCAAAGGCCCATCTCAAATCCAAAGAATGAAGCGGGAGTATTCCAAGGAAGGAAGCTGACTCAAATCGTGGCTACTACAACAGGTACAAAACTATCTTTCTTGGACATTGTTTTCATTGTAAAAACTTTGGTCATCAAGCCAAACATTGCATGGCTCGCAAGAGTGAAACACCAAAGCTAAAAGATCAAATAATCAAACGATATGGCCCCAAAAGGCAGGGACAAATCAAAACCTTCAATTCTTTTGATCCCTTGACCAAATTTGATTTGATTTGCTCATTATGCTACAATAATGGACACGATGAACAAAATTTCCCACTCAAAAGAGGAAAAGAAAGTAGTGAGAATCCCAACATGGATAAATGTGGTCTGGCTCTATATGCTCAAAATAATGAAAATCATTGGTTTGTGGATAGTGGGTGCTCTAGACACATGACAGGGGACAAAAGGAAGTTTGTCTCATTGAGAAAAAAGGAAGGAAATGTATCCTTTGGAAGTGGATCTGCCAGAATTGCTGGAAGGGGAACTGTTACTCTTATCAATGGAAAAGGAAAAGCCCAAAATGCTCTGCTAGTAAACAGGCTCAAACACAACCTCCTAAGTGTTAGCTAGATCTGTGATCAAGGACATAATGTTGTCTTTAGCACCAAATACTGTGAAATAAAGAACTCTTCCTCAGGGGAACTTGTGGAAAAAGGGATTAGAACACCTGACAACATTTACATTCTGAATAAGATTCAAGAAGACAAATCCTACTTAAGTCAAACAGATGAAAGTTGGCTATGGCACAAGCGACTTGGACATACAAGCTTTGAGAACTTGATCAATATCAGCAAGATTAAAGCTGTACGAGACATCCCAAAGCTATTCAAACCAAATCAAGGAGTATGTGGTCCATGTCAACATGGAAAGCAAACCAGAACCAGCCACAAGACCAAGGAGTTCTCTACATCAAAGCCTTTGGAGATCATCCATGCTGATTTATGTGGACCAACTAGAAATCAGGCACTCCAAGGAGAAAGGCATTTTGTTTTATTTGTTGATGACTATACTAGAATGATGTGGATATGTTTTATAAAATATAAATTTGAAGCATTTGAGTGTTTTAAGAATCTTAAAGCTCTTGTAGAAAATGAAAAGGACACAAAGATTAAGTGCCTCAGAACAAATAGCGGGGGAGAATTCACATCAAAAGAATTTAATGAATTCTGTAAAATACATGGAATTAAAAGAGAATTCTCCACTGCTAGAACACCCTAGCAGAATGGGGTAGTTGAAAGAAGAAACTGAATAATTCAAGAAATGGCAAGAACAATGCTATTAGCAGCAGATTTGCAGCCAAAATTCTGGAGAGAAGCAGTTGGGACAACTGTCTATACCTTGAATCGAACTCAATTAAGACCAAATAGTGAAAAATCTCCTTATGAACTATGGAAAGGAAGACCTGCTTCAGTAAAGTACTGGATATTTGGAAGCAAGTGCTTCATAAAAATCAATGATGGCTCACCAAGAAAGTTTGATTCTCGGGTTAATGAAGGGATCTTCCTTGGATACTCTACATGGAGCAAAGCCTACAAGTTCTACAATAATCGACTAAGGAAAATAGTGGAAAGCATTTATGTAAAGATTTAGAAATTCATGAACACGAAGTTGATCCTTTCATTGAAGAAGAAGAACCAGAAAAGGAAGAAATAGATCAAGAAGAAGAAGAAGAGGAAAAAGAACCACCTCATACCCCTTCAAAGATGAAGTTTCTCTAGAAATATAATCCAGAAGAGAAGATTATTGGTAATAGAGATGAATGGATGCAAACCCAAAGAAGGATGATAAATACAACAAAGAAAAATGATATTGCTCTTCTATCCATGATAGAACCAGAAACATATACTCAAGCGAGTAAGGATCCTCATTGGGTAAAAGCCATGGAAGAAGAAATGTCCCAAATTGAGAAGAATGAGACATGGGAGCTGGTACATTGTCCAAAGGACAAAAACATTATAATAACCAAGTGGGTATTCAAAAACAAAATGAACGAAGATGGAAAAATCATTAGAAACAAGGCAAGGCTTGTTTGCATAGGCTATTCACAAATTGAAGGAATTGACTTTAAAGAAACATTTGCACCAATAGCTTGTATGGAAGCTATCAGGATGTTCTTGGTGTTTGCTTGCTCAAAAGGACTCAAAATCTATCAAATGGACGTAAAATCAACATTTCTGAATGGGGAACTCAAGGAAGAAGTCTACATGGAGCAACCAGAAGGGTTTGATCTAATAGAAGGAAAAGACTTAGTCTGTAAGTTGAAAAAGGCATTATATGGGTTGAAACAAGCTCCCAGAGCTTGGTATGCAAGATTGGATCACTATCTACAACAACAAGGCTTCAAGAAGGGAGTGGCAGGAAGTAATCTCTACATAAAGATGGATGAAGGTAAGTTACTAGTCACACTTGTTTATGTTGATGATATGATTTTTGCTAGCAATAATGATGAGATGAGCCATGAATTTTCTCAAAACATGTCAAAAGAGTTCGAGATGTCGATGATAGGAGAGTTATCTCACTTCCTTGGACTACAAGTATCTCAAACCAGAGCAGGATTGTTTATATCTCAAGCCAAATATCTTAAAGACATGCTTAAAAGATATGGAATGGAAGACTGTGCACCCATGAGCACACCTATGACCACAAATTGCAAATTGAGCAAAAATGATGACTCCCCAGCAGTAGATGCAATTCATTACAGATCAATAATTGGAGCCCTTCTGTACTTAATTGCTACGAGACCCGACATAATGCAGGAAGTAGGAATGGTGGGAAGATTTCAATATGCTCCTAAACAATCCCATTTGTTAGCTGTAAAAGGAATTCTCAGATATCTGAAAGGAACTCCTGATTTCAGTCTTTGGTACCCTGATCTAATATTCACCCTATGAGCGACATCAGTTAAAGATTTATTAAACAAATGTATTACATACTCATGTGCTAGTGTGTGTTCTGTGTTATTGAAGCAACAGATCGATCAGATTGCCAATACACAGACAATAAAATGGAAAGACAACAGAGAATACAGTAAGTAAACACAAAGACACAAGAAATTTTTAAGAAGGAGTTCACCCTATTCTCGAGGGCTACATCTCCAGTCCAGCTTTTAGTGGTGGCCTTGTTTCATTGTGCCTTTAAGCAGAGAATTACAATACAGGGACTCAATGTGAGTTCTCCTGAAGCAGGTTTTGCTTGGTAGGGTGGTTCTTGGATTCCCCAAGCCACTGGAGTGCACAAACTCTTCTTCTTCCTACTAGCACGGTGACCTTCTGGTCTACAATGGCAAGAGCCCAATGTGGTGCTCAACCTAGACAGATTCCTCTATGGGATGGCTTGAATCTCTCAAGATCTCTGGTGCTTGATGTTGCTGCTGGTCAGCTCGGCCCTCTGTCTCTTCTGCTTTGCTTTACTACTCTCTGTGTTCAGTCCTCCTCTCTGGGTTCACTGTTCCACTTCTTCGTCTCTTGACTTCGACTGTCTAACTTCCTTTTAATTCGACTGTCTCTGTTCATGGCTTTAGCCATTCGACCCCTATGCCTATTCGGTTCCTCTTCCGCCTCTATCGATTCACCTTCTGTAGCTGCGCTTGGAGTTCCTTGTTCGGCGTCATCATGAATGCTCAGGGAGTGGCCACTTGTCCTCCTCTAAACGACGCTAGCATGCTTCGTTGGTTCGTTTCTTCAGTTACATCGTGGATGCGTTCTTTCTCCACTGTGGTGGTCAAATGGATTCCAAATCCTTCTAAAACGTGGATTAATTCCCTGTCGATTCTGCTTCCTCCATTGGGCGCGATCTCAGCTCTCCGATCTGAGTCCCCCAGATCCAACGCCATACTCACGTTTCACATGGTTGACTTGCTCGACCGATAGTGCACGATCAACAATAGTTTTCTCTCACCTCCGTCTGCCATGCGTCGATCGATGTATGGAATCACTCCGCTCTTGTCCAAAACCTCTTACCGTTTAAGGGCATCCCGATCAATAGTACCGGTTTTCCAGAGCACAGGTCTCGCCTTGTAGTTTTAGCACTTTTACCTTTTCCGCCCTCAGTTCTATGGTTCCCCCACGCAACCAAGTGCTCGGGCTTTTCCTTCACGGCCCTGTTCACCCGCGATCGCTAATCGCGCATCAAAAACCACTTCTGTTTCTCGATCCAGGGCTCCTAGGGGCTACTTTGACCTCCTGCACAGTCTCCATGGGCCTCGGTCAGTGCGCTTTCACTAAGGTCCTCGTCGTTCCACGATGGCTGCCATTGCCACTGGTTCAGGGTGTCTTTGATCACTGTTTTGGATTTCTTTAGAGATTTGTTCGAATTGATACAGTCACGGTTCTTTGACAATCTTTTATGGATCCAATTCGGATCATGACCTTCCCACTGAAAAAGCTTTTGGACCACCAAAAGTTGGTTTTCAATCATCGACTAAGTGAGGGTGCTGTTTTCTCACTTGTCCAATCTCAATCCACTTTGCACTGCTTGGCTTTGAACCTTTGAGCCCAATCCCGAGGTACTTAATATCTCCCCTGCATGTTGTCCTCACCTTCCTGTCCAACACTGTATCTTCCTACAATTCATTAAGATATTCAGGTAGCAAGTCATCAATAGAAGGAAATTGACTCTGCTCTTCAGGGTCCTCAATGATTGAAGGTTCAACCAATCTCAAGCAATTTGCATTTACGACTAAGTAGATGTGCATGTAAGCTGGTAAATCAAGGCAAAAATCATTTTCACCAATCTTCTCAAGTATCCTAAAAGGTCCATACCTGATAAGCTTTAGCTTTTTACCTTCACCTTGCATCCTGTCCTTGCTGATATACAGCCAGACTTGGTCTCCAACTTGAAAACCATGCTCCATCCGATGCTTATCATGCCTAGCCTTGTACTTGGCCTGGCTCTTTTCCAGCTGTTCTTGTACTACTTCGTGGATCTCTTGGATCTATTCACTGAACCTAGTTGCCTTGTCCACATCACTGTATCCATCAACCATGGCACCTTTACCAAAGACAAAATCCAAAGGAGACCTTGGTGTGAAACCAAAACAGGTCTCAAAAGGAGATCTCTGTGTAGAAGAGTGTTTGTCTTTGTTGTAAGCATGCTGCACATAACACAAGTGTTCATCCCAAAGCTTAGGATGTTTGCTGCAATAACCTCTCAGTAACTGGATCACTGTCCTATTTACTACTTCTGTCTGGCCATCTGTTTGTGGATGAAAAGCTGTGCTTTTCTTCAACATCGTGTCCATCTGTTCCCACAGACTCGACCAAAACTTCCCCACGAATCAGGTGTCTTGATCAGATACAATGGAAGTGGGTAATCCAAAATGAACCCATACATGTTCAAAGAACAATTTTGCAGTTTGTTTAGCTGTGATATGTTTACTACAAGGTATCAAAATACACATTTTACTGAACCTATCCACAACAACATATAGATAATCATGACCTTTCCTAGATTTAAGCAGTCCTCCAACAAAATCCATGGAAACACTTTCCCAAGGGTGAGAAGGAACTGGCAATGGAGTGTACAAGCCTAGTTTTCTATTGCTAGGCTTGCTTTTAGCACACATGGCACACCCTCTTACATATCTAGAAACTGTCTCATTCATTTTCGGCCAATAGTAGAATCTTTGCAGCTATGCAACTGTTTTACTTACCCCAAAGTGACCTGATATCAGAGAAGTGTGTGCTTCCCTAATTATCTTTATCCTCTTAGTTTGTGGAATGCAGAGTTTCCCACAATGGCATAAGAGTCGGTCCTTTATATGATAAGCCAATTCTTCTACTCTTTTGCCTTGACTCAAAGTTGCATATACATCCTTAAAGTCCATATCTTAAGCATATTGTTCTATGTAGCCTTCATGTAGCACAAAATTATGCTTAAGTATGTGTTGAAGCCACGAAAATCGAATCGACAACAAGGGGGATACCCACCCGGTCCGGACCTTGGTTGGCAGCTCCTTATCCGTTTGGTATAGCGGGTCCGACTGGGGATAATGGGACCAGTTTCCCAATTTAAGGGTGTGTGTGTGTGTAGAGTTGGATGATGCTGATCTAAGAGTACTTAAAGCTAATTTAATTCAAACTTCTAAACTAACTCTATGCTATTGTAATCTAATGAGAAACAACACATCTAATCTACGCTAACCTGGGGTGAATTTCTTCTATTATGCGATCTAAAGAGATTTCAAACAATAACTGGTAATAAAGATCATTCAGCTATCATAAGAATAGAAATCAATTAAGATAAACCACTTTGCATAAAAAGTTAGGCAAGACAGTTGTGAACAACATATCACATAATAAGTTATTCATATATCAAACATAAATAAATGACTCCACCGTACAAAAGTGCCAAATGGTAACTCATACATTCATGCAGTAACATATAAACAACTAAAACCTATATATCACTTTAAGAATATAAACAGAAACAGTCAAGAGATAAAAGTACCATTTATGACTGGTTCCACTCATAAGCTTCAAGCAACAATGATTTATCTCTCCTTGCTCTAACATCTACTAAGAGTACAAAAGTGCAACATCAGTAGCAGATATCAAATACAAACATTAATAAACCTTGATCCATCCATTCATCAAAACCCCTCCGAGGGTGCAAAAGTGCATGTTCTGAGGACAATTTTTTTGACAAATTTCTGGACCCTTCTCTGAATGCATGAGAAGGGTTTAAATACTGCTAACTAATTAACTTAATTACATAAATTTAGGATACGGTTTTAAATGACCGCCCTTCTGCTAAAGCAAAACTATTTCTAAAAATTGAATCTAATTCCTAACCATTTCTGTATTTGCTCCTTAGTGCTGCAAGCATGCAACATTCGCCTAGGAAGAGTCGGCTGGTCGCCTTCTGCTTTCGTTTGAGCTATGAAAATATAAATAACAAGCGCTGGCACCACTTTCTGGTAAACTAGAAGATATTTTAGAGAATCTTCCTCTGGCTGGGTGTATTCACTGCGTGTATACTTGGTAATAACCCAAATTTCTCTGAAACTGATTCTGTTTTTGCTATTTCGGTTTCCGGCCTTGCGAATGACTGAATAAGTTAGGGACTTTGTTCTCTGAACAATTTTTTGCATTGAAAACTGCCTCCGTTCTTTGTTCCGGGCTTTTCTGGTGCGTTTTCCTTCTTTAGCGCCTTTTTTCTTTTTGCTTTACCCAGCATAAGCTTCAGGATCTTTTGTAAACATGCTGCTTTTGTGCGCTTTTGACTCTGGGCGTTGGATGGCCTATTGACATCAGCATCTGTTGAGTGATACTCTGGAATCTGTGGTCCTGTTGCATGCGGCATCCGTTTCTGAAGGGATCTCTTCTCTGTTCTCCGAGCATTGACGCTTTCCCCTTTTCCTTAGATGTTTCCTGCACATTGCTTCATGTTATTTCCTGTCTTACAGTTTACGCAAAGGAAGAGAGTAATGATAATAAAGATTGACATGAAAGCTTTAAGCTCTTATGAATGCATAATCATGACACCCATAACGAACTGACTCTTCGAAAAACACACAACTGTCCTTCTTGAATACTTTGGCGTACAATCATTAATTTCTTTTAAGGCGCGCGCCCAATTTTGGTTTACGGACAACTTTCCTTGAATACTACGCCGAGGAAAATTTGCGATGGGTGATTTCTGCGACTCGCATCGCAGCATCACGGATCGCGTCGTCAAGATGTGTCATCACAGAAATTCATGATCGCATTTATCGCAAATCGCATTTATCGCAGATCGCAGATCGCGCTTAGTCATTCAATCATTGTGTGCTGCTTACGCGATGTTGCGATATGCGACGTCGCATATCGGCCGTCGGAGATTTCTTAAGATTTTTCTTTTAAGAGCGCTTCATAATGTATGCAACGCGATGAATTTCGCGTCGCTTCTTCGCAGTTTATTATGCTCATAAGAAAATGTTTCATTTTCTTCTCGCGATGCGATACAGCTTTAAGGAGTTGAAATACAAAAATTTTCATAAAATGTTTTTTGGATTTTTTTATTAAGGGTCCCCATTTGCTTGGTGTTATTGCTAATACCAAACAAAGAGGGGGGTTGATGGTGGCCACAACAATGGCGATTCACTGGGAAGAACCAGTTATCTCTGCTTTTCTATTGAATTTTAATTTCCAAAGCAGAAAAATTTTCATAAGTCTAAATTTTGTTATGGACAGATAGAGTACATTATGCCTTATCCTATCAATGATATTTTGTTTCAACCTTTTTCTATTGCAATTGTTTGCTTCCTCAGGCTTTGTCCTTGTATTTACATCAGCCATTACTTGGTCTTTTAAAGATAAGATAAGGTCTTCTCTGTGTGCTGGCTTTTAAAATATGCTCATTTGTCGTAGGTAGAGCCTCTGTTGCCAGCAGGCGTCCATAGCCTCGACAGGGTTACCTGTTACCCAACAATGATCCTTTATCCTACTTAAGGCTATTAACAACTTTTCAGAGAAAAACCCATTTTGACACTTTTTCCTTTTTTATTCTCTAAAGAACAATGTCTTGGTTTGGTGGCCAAATTATGACACAGTCATTCACTTGATTTACACTTTTGCTGAACAATCTGGCTCGTGATGAGACCCCTTGTCTTTTGATTGCAACAATCTTGAGTCGTTGCCTTGTTTTGGTGGACAGTATTGGCAAAGTCAGCAAGTTATAATATCTGTGATCATGATAAGCCGGCTCATGATGAGACCTCTTATTCTTTGAAATATAGTGTTTTCTCAGATTGTTCCTCTGAATGCTGCGATTTTCTTTAGCAGGGAGGAAGTCATTATTTTTCCTTAAGAAAGCTCTGGACGACAATAATAGAGTTCGAAAACAGCAGTTTTACAGAGAATCTTTATTTTATTATTGATACCTTTCATTGCGCTGATATAAAACAATTTTTTGCCAAAGGTTGCTTTCATCAAATCTTTTGAAGTTGAAACTAGTATCATATTTAGGCTAAAGTTAACTCTATCTGTCAATAATAAAGATCAGATTTTTCGAAAATTTTACTTGTTGAAATTTGGTACCGGAGGACAAGTGGTTCCCTTAGGCTTTGATCTTTGGCCTAGGGAAAAGTGTCCAAAAGAATTTAATTTTTCTCCTAAAGTGACTTTATAATTTTATAAAGTTAAATCTAATTTAAAAGTGACTTTAAGTGATAAAGTTATTAAGTCTAATTTTAAAGTGACTTTTATAAAGTCAATGAAAAATTAGAAAGGAAAAGTGACTTTGGAAATAAATGACTAAGTGGGTCTTTATTAAAGTGGGGTGAATTATGTTGGCATTTTGGCTCAGGTATGGCGCTATGATACAGGTGTTGTCCTTGATGGCAACTCTCTTTGATGACAGATCTCCGTTCAGTCTACAGAATGAAGAGAAATCTCATATACGCAGGTTAATTAAGTCCAAGTTGCGTATACACGCTGGTGATATGCATACTAAGTCGCGTATACGCAGGAGAGCTATATAATAAGGCGCGTATACACGCAGATGCATGAACAGAAAAGTGCGTATATGTCGGGAAGTTTCCTTTTGGTCCATGGTAGTTAGTCCTCGGTACTTGTGCCCATGTCTTTGGACCAAAGTACCTCGACAGTCGTGTAGATCTCTAGTTTCGCAGTTGATGGTTTTGGATTTCTATGGTTTTGGCTCTTGGTATTGAGCAAGGCCTAAGGCTATATAAGGAGAAGAAGATCATTAGGCAAAATTATCTTTCGAAAAGGCTTGAATATCTGAAAAAGAAAGAGATCTGATATGCAGGTTCTGGGTGGCTTGATCTAAGCCAAGGAGAGATCACATCGGTTGATGGAAGACTAGATCTAAGGATAGATCGGGATCTAATGGTTTGAAATGCACTATCATGGTTGATTATGCGTATTTCTAGATCTGCATACTGTCGCAATGTTATGTTCTGGGTCTAACTGATGTCTGGTACAGCTGCAAATTGAGAAAGTTTATTTTTAGATCTGTACGCAGGTTGGCTTCGGTAAAAGCGCGTGTATACGCGGGTTTTTCTCATTGAAGTAGCGTATATCTTTTGAAGCTTGATTTTGGGTTTACAGTTGGGTCTGACTGTTATTGCAGAGTTCTGTAGTCTGCTCTGTGTTCTGGTAACTGGTGATTGACAGGGTTCAGTGGTTCAGTGATTCAAAGTTTGGTTGTTTTATGCTTCAATGATCTGTTGTGAAAGGTGAATGAATTGTGGCCTTCAGATTGTAATGTTGTGCTTCAGGAATATCCAGTCTGAAAATGTATGAAAGGTGGTACCTGAAGGAAAGAAGATTGTAGATCAGCACCTACGTACTAGTATCTTGGCTAGTACAAGAGCAAAGGGGGTTGGAGCTCCCTTCCAAGGAAATTTGGAGAACGAGAGAAGGTTGTAGCCTTCTGCAGGTTGTAGCCTGCGTACTGGTATAAGGCTGCACCAGTACAAAAGATTGTAAACTGAAGTTTCATATTAAAGAAAGATAGAGACAACTTGCAGCAGGTGGTTTTCACCCACATTGGGTTTCCACCTTATATCTTGGTGTTCATGTGTGTGGCTTTTGATCTGTTCTGTTATACTGCACCTGTTTACTGTTAATGTGGTGAATAATGTCCTGATGAACTTAACTGAAGAATAAGCTAACTAAATTATGAGTTTTCTTCTTATACGCTGTTTTATTTAGTCACAGTAGCGTGTACACGCTGGTTCACTTAACTGAAGTAGCGTATATGTTTCTGAGCATTGAAAAAGTTTGATTGATCTGATAATACTGATTCACCCCCCCTCTCAGTATTATTTCCAACAATTGGTATCAGAGCAGGTCCTTCAGAGAAGCTTGATCGCTTGAAGGTAGATCATTCATCATGAGCAACTACGAGAAAGAAGCATCAATCAGGCCACCGATTTTTGATGGGACAAATTTCAATTATTGGAAGGTAAGAGTTACTGCATATCTTCAATCTCTTGGTACAGAAGTTTGGAACATTGTAGAAACAGGCTATGCTTTTCCTTCAGCTACTCCTACAGATCCAGCTGAGAAAAAGCAGTATGAAACAAATGCAAAAGCAGTCAGTACTCTATTAGGAAGTATATCCCAAACAGAATTCATGAAGGTCATGCACTTCAAATCAGCAAAAGAGATATGGGACAAAATGATCACTAGCTATGAAGGAGATGAACAGGTAAAGCAAGCTAAACTTCAAACTCTCAGGATTCAATATGAGACTCTCAAGATGTATAATGATGAAAGTGTGGCTAATTATTTTCTTCGGGTAGATGAGATTGTTAATTGTATGAAAAATTTGGGTGAAGAAATAAAAGAGACTATAGTAGTTCAAAAGATTCTAAGATCATTATCCCCCAAGTTTGAATCTAAAGTATCTGCAATAGAAGAAAAAGAAAATCTCCGTGTTCTCACTATGTCTCAGCTACATGGAATTCTAACTGCTTATGAAATGAGAAAGGGAGGTCCATCAGACAGAAGGGAAGCTGCTTTTAAGGCATCAGGAAAAGAAGATTACTATGAAGCAAGCCATGTTCCAGAAGAAGAGGAAGAAGAATCAAATTTTGTCAGAAATCTTCAAAGGGGTTCTGGAAGGTTCAGAGGTAAGCTACCTTTCAAATGCTTTGCTTGTGGAAGAGTAGGTCATTATGCTGCAAAATGTCCTTATAAGGATAAAGGAAAAGAACCTGCTAGATGGAACAAGAAACAAAGTGCAAATAAGAAAAGCTACTACACCCATGAAGATAGTGATGGCTTATCAAACAGTGATGAAGATGAACAAGGTAATAAATATAAGCTGTTAATGGCATTTGAAGATGATGATTATGAGGATGCTGTAGATGTGGATAATCTCTATAATGAAATTACTAGACTCAAGAGATGCATAGAAGAAAAGAATGTGATCATTGATACTTTGCAATTTCAAATTGATGAAAAGGAAAAACATCTTGAAAAACTAGAAGGTGAAATTGTTGGTCTCAGAAAAGAAATTGAGAAAACAAAAGCTATTAATCTTAAGTTTGTCAAAGGATCTGAAACTTTGGATGAGATTATCAATGTGCAGCGGTCTCCTCTAAACAAGACAGGTTTGGGCTATAATGGAGAAACCTCTCAAGCATCCACCTCAAAAAGTTATCTTGATGCAGCAAGAAGAAATGAGCAGAAGAACAATGAAGATAATCAGGTAAAGCAGGGACGAATTACAAACAGAAACTATCAGGGACAATCCTTCTTAAGGGTGAACAAAAGCTACAACCAACCACAGGTAAAATCTTCTCAGTTTGGCTCAAGAATAGATGAAAATAGAAATTACAATCAGTTGGCTGGTAGATTCAATAACCGCAGAAGCTTCTTCAATGGACAATGCTTTTCTTGCCATAACTTTGGTCACAAAGCAGCTCAATGTGTTGCATATAAAACAATCATGACTAGGGAAGCTCAAAAACAAAGAAGTATGACAGGGATTACAAAAAGGACCTATAACAACTTTTCGGTTCTTGAAAATGAAGTTGAATGTTCTATTTGCAATAATTTTGGTCATAAAGACTCTGAATGCAGGAGCAGGTTTCAGGAGAAAAAGGAACAAGCCACGAGCACCAAAACATGGAGAATAAAGGAACCTCAAACAGAAAGATGTGGGATAGCATTTTATGCAGAAGGACAGGAAAATCTATGGTACATTGACAGTGGATGTTCGAAACATATGACAGGTGATAAAGAAAAACTTGAATCTTATTCTACTTTAGAAAAGGGAAAGAAAGTTTCTTTTGGAAATGATACTCCTGCAACTATAAAAGGAAAAGGTATTGCTCCTTTGAAAGAAAAGGTCAAGGCTGGAAATGTTTTGTATGTTGATGGATTGAAGCATAATCTACTAAGTGTCAGCCAGATGTGTGATCAAAAAACCGAGGTTATTTTCAGATCGAATGGATGTCTTGTTCGTGATCTTGATACAGGTAAAACAGTTCTCAAAGGCAAAAGAACTCCAAATAATCTGTACATATTTGAAGAAGGACAACAACAATGCTATCTTAGCAAGGATGAAGAGCACTGGTTATGGCATCGAAGGTTGGGACATCTAAGCTTCTCACAAATAAGGAAAGCATGCAAATATCAGGCAGTTCGCGATCTTCCAGATATCAAAATTCCAGACAACACCATATGCAAATCTTGTCAGTTTGGAAAGCAAACCAGAACTAACTTTCCAGAGAAGGAAGGATCAGCTAGCTTGCCTCTTGAGCTAGTCCATACAGATGTATGTGGTCCATTTAGGAAAAGGACACCTCGAGGAGAAGAATATCTGATATTATTCATTGATGATTTCTCAAGGTTTGTTTGGTTAGGGCTTATGAAGCACAAAGATGAAGCATTCGAAAAATTCAAATCCTTCAAAGCATTGGTTGAAAATGAATCAGGACACAAAATTAAGTGCCTCAGATCTGACAGAGGTGGGGAGTTCACATCAAATGAATTTTTCGATTTCTGTGATGAACATGGGATAAGAAGAGAATTCTCTACAGCTAGAACTCCTCAGCAAAATGGGGTTGTGGAAAGAATGAACAGAACTATCCAACAAATGGCTCGTGCTATGCTCGATGAATCAGGTACTCCTGCAACCTTCTGGGGTGAAGCTGCACATGCTGCTGTTATTATTCTTAACAAAACAAATGTCCGAGTAAACAGCACTCAAACACCTCATGAGCTTTGGAGTGGTAAAACTCCTTCCGTGAAGCACTTCAAAATCTTTGGGAGCAAATGTTATATTAAGAATACTGATGAGCAACTTGGCAAACTTGAACCTAGAGCAGATGAGGGCATTCTTCTTGGTTATTCTCCACATAGCAAAGCATACAAGTGCTACAATAAAAGACTTGGCAGAATTGTTGACAGTATTGATATAGTGGTTGATGAGAAGGGATATATTCCTAGGCAAGTTCATCATGAAGACATTGAAGAAGATGAAGGTTACTCTCAAAGGCGAAATGATGAAGAAGAAGAACCTCAAGAAGAAGAAGAATCTCAAGAAGAACCAGAGGAGCAGACAAGAATAGAAGAGAAGACTCCATCCAGATATGTTCAAAAGAATCATCCAGAAACTCAGATTGTGGGGCAGAAAGAAGCAGGAGTACAAACAAGAAGGACACTTGCAGAAGCTTCAAGCTACTTGGCATTACTCTCCTCCACTGAACCACAAAATGTGAAAGAGGCATGCAAAGATGAATGTTGGGTCAAAGCAATGGATGAAGAACTTGAGCAAATCGAAAAGAACAACACTTGGGAATTAGTTCCTAGACCAAAAGATAAGAATGTAATAGGAACAAAATGGGTCTTCAAGAATAAATTAAATGAAAATGGAGAAGTAATTAGAAACAAGGCCAGACTTGTTTGTAAAGGGTATGCACAGCAAGAAGGAATAGATTTTGAAGAGACCTTTGCTCCTGTGGCAAGACTTGAGGCCATCCGAATGTTCCTTGCTCTCTCAAGCTTTCAAAACTTCAAGGTATTTCAAATGGACGTGAAATCAGCCTTCCTGAATGGAGACTTAGAAGAAGAAGTATATATTGAGCAGCCAGATGGCTTCATTCTTGGGAATGATCCAAACCTTGTATGCAGATTGAAAAAGGCACTCTATGGACTCAAACAAGCTCCAAGGGCTTGGTACTATCGGTTGGACAAATATCTTCACCAACAAGGCTTTTCAAAAGGATCAGCAGATAGCAATCTCTATATAAAAGTTGAAAATAACAAATTGCTAATTCTTGTTGTTTATGTAGATGATATTATTTTTGGCAGCAATGAAGAGACTATGAGTCAAAACTTTGCCTTGGTTATGCAGAAAGAATTCGAAATGTCACTTCTTGGAGAATTGACATATTTTCTTGGATTGCAAATCCAACAAAATGAAGGAGGTATCTTCTTGTCTCAAACCAAATACCTCAAGCAGATCTTGAAGAAGTATGGCATGGAAGAGTCAAAGCCAGTATGTACACCCATGGTTACAGGATGCAGCCTCAGTGCAAATGATGAATCAGCAGCAGTTCACCAACCCACTTATAGATCCATGATTGGGAGTTTGCTTTATTTGACAGGTACTCGACCAGATATTACACATGCAGTAGGAATGGTTGGAAGATTTCAAGCCAACCCAAAGGAAACTCATCTTCAGGCAGTCAAAAGAATCTTCAAATATCTTCAAGGGACCCAAAACTATGGCTTATGGTATCCTAGAAATACAGATCTCACTCTTCATGCTTACACAGATGCAGATTGGGCTGGAAGTGTGGATGATAGGAAAAGCACAAGTGGTGGTGCTTTCTTCATGGGTTCCAGATTAGTATCTTGGTTCAGCAAGAAACAGAGTTCGATTGCCTTATCTACAGCTGAAGCAGAATATGTGGCTGCAGCATCTTGTTGCACACAACTTCTTTGGATGATGCAGACCTTGCAGGACTTTCAAATCACTTGCACTCCACCCGTCTCTATCTTATGTGATAATACAAGTGCAATCAGCATTTCAAAGAATCCAGTCATGCACTCAAAGACCAAGCACATACCAATCAAGTACCATTTTCTTCGGGAACAAGTGCTTGAGCAGAAGGTCAAGTTGGAGTATGTTCCTTCTAAGGAACAAGTTGCTGATATTCTCACAAAACCACTGCCCAGGGAAACTTTTGAATATCTCAGACAAAAGCTGGGAGTAGTTGATGCTTCATCCTGCTGTTGAAGTTTGTTTATTCTACAGAAAAGTTGGTATACGCAGGTTACGGAAGGGCTATCCGCGTACATACGCAGTTTCATGCAGGAGAAAACGCGTATATGAAGTTCTGAACAGCAAGGGCAATCTCTGGAGTTCTGAACAGCAATGGGTATGTCAGAATTCTTCAGGCACAGTTTCAGGGGATGCAGCAGGCACAGGTTCAGGGGGAGCAGCTTAAAAGTCTCATAAAGCATTGTTGGCATTCAGATGTTTTGGTTGTTGGTTTCAGGAGAAGGAGCTCAGAAAGAAATCCTGGTTGCTGATCTAAAAAGATGTTTCTCAGATGCTGCTGGTGACTTTCAAAGTCTTGGTCTAGATCTGTTGTCTCTATGTCATATCTCTTTTATGATGTCAAGGTCATGTAACGGCCTATGTTGGTTTCCCCACTATGCCTGGGATGAATGATGTAATATAATTGATTGTCTCTGATGTGTCCCCTCTTGGTAGGGAGTATGGATGTATGTATTGAGTCTTTTGGTGATAGGAAGGTCCCTTATGGTGTATAAGTCTTGGTTCTTGTTGAAGAACATCTTTTGCAGATCTTGCCTACAGTCAGGGGGAGCATGTTTCAGCACAGCCAAGCAGAGGTATCAGCATGTTCTCAGGGGGAGCACAGCCCTTTGCCCTTGATGACAAAGGGGGAGAATGATTCTAAGGATCTGAAGGTTGCCATCAAGTCCAAAGGGGGAGATTGTTGGCATTTTGGCTCAGGTATGGCGCTATGATACAGGTGTTGTCCTTGATGGCAACTCTCTTTGATGACAGATCTCCGTTCAGTCTACAGAATGAAGAGAAATCTCATATACGCAGGTTAATTAAGTCCAAGTTGCGTATACACGCTGGTGATATGCATACTAAGTCGCGTATACGCAGGAGAGCTATATAATAAGGCGCGTATACACGCAGATGCATGAACAGAAAAGTGCGTATATGTCGGGAAGTTTCCTTTTGGTCCATGGTAGTTAGTCCTCGGTACTTGTGCCATGTCTTTGGACCAAAGTACCTCGACAGTCGTGTAGATCTCTAGTTTCGTAGTTGATGGTTTTGGATTTCTATGGTTTTGGCTCTTGGTATTGAGCAAGGCCTAAGGCTATATAAGGAGAAGAAGATCATTAGGCAAAATCATCTTTCGAAAAGGCTTGAATATCTGAAAAAGAAAGAGATCTGATATGCAGGTTCTGGGTTGCTTGATCTAAGCCAAGGAGAGATCACATCGGTTGATGGAAGACTAGATCTAAGGATAGATCGGGATCTAATGGTTTGAAATGCACTATCATGGTTGATTATGCGTATTTCTAGATCTGCATACTGTCGCAATGTTATGTTCTGGGTCTAACTGATGTCTGGTACAGCTGCAAATTGAGAAAGTTTATTTTTAGATCTGTACGCAGGTTGGCTTCGGTAAAAGCGCGTGTATACGCGGGTTTTTCTCATTGAAGTAGCGTATATCTTTTGAAGCTTGATTTTGGGTTTACAGTTGGGTCTGACTATTATTGCAGAGTTCTGTAGTCTGCTCTGTGTTCTGGTAACTGGTGATTGACAGGGTTCAGTGGTTTAGTGATTCAAAGTTTGGTTGTTTTATGCTTCAATGATCTGTTGTGAAAGGTGAATGAATTGTGGCCTTCAGATTGTAATGTTGTGCTTCAGGAATATCCAGTCTGAAAATGTATGAAAGGTGGTACCTGAAGGAAAGAAGATTGTAGATCAACACCTACGTACTAGTATCTTGGCTAGTACAAGAGCAAAGGGGGTTGGAGCTCCCTTCCAAGGAAGAAATTTGGAGAACGAGAGAAGGTTGTAGCCTTCTGCAGGTTGTAGCCTGCGTACTGGTATAAGGCTGCACCAGTACAAAAGATTGTAAACTGAAGTTTCATATTAAAGAAAGATAGAGACAACTTGCAGCAGGTGGTTTTCACCCACATTGGGTTTCCACCTTATATCTTGGTGTTCATGTGTGTGGCTTTTGATCTGTTCTGTTATACTGCACCTGTTTACTGTTAATGTGGTGAATAATGTCCTGATGAACTTAACTGAAGAATAAGCTAACTAAATTATGAGTTTTCTTCTTATACGCTGTTTTATTTAGTCACAGTAGCGTGTACACGCTGGTTCACTTAACTGAAGTAGCGTATATGTTTCTGAGCATTGAAAAAGATTGATTGATCTGATAATACTGATTCACCCCCCCTCTCAGTATTATTTCCAACAAATTAAAAAATAGAAAGTGAGATTTAAATGAGCATTTAATCTCAACCATTGATCTAAATATATTTCAGCCATTGGATTTAGAGATCACCCAAAAGTCACTTGGATCATCCAAAAGTCACTTGGAGTTATATTAAAGGAGGAAAAGGAGGAAAAGGTCATTCATTCTTTCATGAGCAGATTGGGAGAAGGAGAGCAAGAGAGCAAGAGAGATTTCTGAGCAGGGAGGAGAAGGAGACAACAACTTGGCACACATTCCAAGGCAACAGTTGAGCAGATTTGTACAGCTGATTCAGCACATAGTGAAAGGCAGATTTTTGCACAAAAATCGAGGAGCAGTTTGTTGATTTTTCTGCACACAAAACGGAGGCCGTACAACATTTATTGCTATCCTGTTTGCTGTAATTTCCAGATTGCTGTGAGGCACGGGAAAGGAGATAAGTTGTAAATTTGCTTGCTAATTTTTCGCTGAATAATTCTCACTGTAAAAAGACAATTTTCAGAAATAAAGAAGAGCTCTCAAACTAGTTTTCCCCAAGAGTTGTAGGGGGTTTTTCCAGGGTCAAGTTGACCAAAAATATCAGTGTTTTAATGGCTGTTTTTTGATTGCTGATTTTAATTCTGCAATTTCCACCATTCTGAAAAATTTCCAGAATTTTTGTTTTCAGCAATATTTATTTTTTTCAGTCTGTTAAATATATGGTTATGGGAATGGGCATTTAACTACATGGGAGAAATAAGGAGAAACTGAAAACCGGGGTGGGAAAACAGAAATTTCTACATGGTATCAGAGCTTGAGTGCTGAAGGGCAGTTTGGGACAGCAAAAGGAAAAATTACAGTCGCTGATTTTTCACTCAGAAAATTCCAGCACGCTGATTTTTTTCATAAACAACAGTTTTATCTTTACTACAGCAGTGCTATTTTTCAGTTTTAGGACAACATGATGTCATTGGGATTGAAGGTGGAGGATAGGCTGGATGGGCATATAAATTACAGCGTTTGGAAGGAGAGAATGCAGAGTATCTTTGAGGAGGCAGAAGTCTGGGATATCATGGTGCATACTGCACAGAACCCTGTTGTTGTGCCCACTGATGTTACTCAGTTGGCTGAGTATAAAAAGAAGAACAATAAGGGTAAGAGGTTGATTCTAGACAGAATCAAAGACCATTGCATTCCTCATGTGAGAGGAAAGAGCAATGCCCATGAGATGGGGACAGCATTGTCCAATCTCTACCAGAGTACCAATGAGAACCGGAAGATGGTCCTGAAGGAGAAGCTGAAGAACATTAAGATGGGTAATGATAGTGCAACTGGATATCTCACAAAGATTACCAATGTGAGAGATGAGTTGGCAGCGATTGGAGAGGCCATTCCATCCACTGAGTTGGTGCGTATTGCAGTGAATGGCCTCCCCCGTTCATGGTTGAACTTTGCTGATGGGGTTTGTGCACGTGAGACCCTTCCCACATGGGAGAGGTTTTGGGATGATTGTATTCAGACAGAGATAAGGAAAGGACAACTTGGGGCAACCAAGCCAGTTGAGCAGGATGAGGACGTAGCACTGGTAGCAGGAGGCAAGAAAGACAAAGGGAAGAAGCAGGCTTCCACAAGCGGTGGTGGAGGCAAAGGCAAAGGTAAAGGTAAACAGGGGAACACACAGAAGGACTATTCCAAAGTGAAGTGTTCGAATTGTCAAAAGATGGGACACTATGCAGTTGTGTGTCCGGAGAAGAAGAAGAAGAAGGGGAAGAACCAGGATGTGGCAGCTTCAGCAGAGATTGAGGACTTTGTAGGTCGGTTTGACGGGAGTTTGCATTCACTACGTGTGAGTCCTCTAGTGCAGGATCACCTGCCACACAGGTTCAGAGAGAGCATGCTTTTCCCTCGATTAGCGGAGCATCTTCAGGTATCTGGTATGTGGACAGTGGGGCTTCACGTCATATGACAAGAGTCCGTGAGTACTTCTCAGAGCTTTCAGAGAGTGGCACTGATATTGAGGTAGTACTCGGTGATGACAGAGTTGTTAGAGCAGTCGGGGTGGGGACAGTGAGATTTCAGAGGCAGGCATTAGGAGGGAGTTCACTGTTCCTTACAACCCCCAACAGAACGGGGTTGCAAAGAGGAAGAACAGATCCATCATAGGGGCTGCCAAAGCCATGTTACATGATCAGGGGTTGCCATTGTTCTTGTGGGCAGAGGCCTGCAACACAGCTGTTTACTTGCAGAACAGGAGTCCGCATCGTGCCTTGGGGCACATGACTCCGGAGGAGGCTTTCTCTGGGAAGAAGCCTGATCTTGGTCATCTTCATATCTTTGGATGCATTACATACTCCTATATACCCAAGGAGAAGAGGACCAAACTAGAGCCCACCGCAGAGAAGGGTATCTTTGTGGGCTACAGTGAGACCTCAAAGGCCTTTCGGATTTACATTCCTGCACAGAGGAGAGTTGTTGTCAGATGGGATGTGAAGTTCGAGGAGGACAGGGCCTGTAGGAGGTCACGGGAGTTAGAGTATCTGGATCAGCCAGACCCTCAGCAGCAGTTGAGTTAGTCGCAGGGATCCAGTGGGCAGGGATCAGGAGGATCCGGAGGTACATCTATGAGGATGTCAAGTCCATCAGTGAGCAGTGGCTCGCCGAGCCAGAGGGGTGGTGCTTCGGGCAGCATGCAAAGAAGTTCACAGAGCAGTTCACTAGGGAGTCCACTGATGGACAGTTCACACGGTACCTCAGCTTCTACAGGTTCAGGTGTAGGGAGGAGGACAACAGACAAACAGTCAGGAGTTCAGGCTACTGATGGTGATGAGGAGGAGGAGTTTCATTCTCCAGTGGGAGAAGTGCGCTCAGGGAAGAGGAAGCCCAAGTGGCTTCAGGACACCTTGAGAGATGCCAAATCTATTGCTGAGCCGAAGAGGCCGGTCAGAGAGAGTAGACCACCTGAGAGGTTTTGTAGTTATATGGCGATGGTTACCAGCATCCTTGACTTTGAGCCTTCTAGCTATGAAGAGGCAGCTAGCCAGCATGTCTGGAGAGAGGCCATGCAGGAGGAGTATTCTTCTATCATGAAGAATGATGTTTGGGAGGTGGTGCCGAGGCCTGAGGGCAAATCCGTGGTTACTTCCAGATGGATTTACAAGGTAAAGCATGCTGCAGATGGCAGCATTGAGAAATTCAAAGCGAGGTTTGTGGCTAGAGGGTTCTCCCAGGTAGAGGGAGTTGATTATGAGGAGACCTTCGCTCCCGTGGCTCGATATACTTCGATCCGCTCCATTATATCGATAACAACAGAGATGGGTTGGAAGATCCACCAGATGGATGTGAAGACCACATTTCTCAATGGCTTCATACAGGAGGAGGTGTACATTGAGCAGCCACAGGGCTTTGAGGTGCATGGGAAGGAGTCCCATGTGTGCAGATTGAAGAAGGCCCTTTATGGCCTGAAGCAAGCTCCCAGAGCTTGGTACTCCAGGATAGATGCATACTTGCAGGGGATGGGTTTCACAAAGAGTGAGGCAGATCCGAACCTTTACTTTATTGTGATTGGTGAGGAGCCTCTCATTCTGGTGTTGCATGTGGATGACTTGATCATTACAGGTGCAGAGAGACTCATAGAGCACTGCAAGAGAGATCTTGCGGCGGAGTTTGAGATGAAGGACATCGGCTTGATGCATTACTTTTTGGGTTTGGAGGTGTGGCACAAGGAGGGGCATTTCTTCCTGGGGCAGGGGAAGTATATTGTGGACATCCTTAGCAGATTCCACATGGAGGATTGTAGACCCATGTCGACACCGATGATCACCAACTGGAAGAAGCTTCATGCTTCAGATTCCGAGTTGGTGGATCCCACATTGTATAGGCAGCTGATTGGTTCCTTGATATATTTGGTCAACACTAGACCAGATATCTGTTTTGCAGTCAACATGATGAGTCAGTTTATGTGTGAGCCTAGGAAGGTTCACTGGGTGGCTGCAAAACACATTTTGCGGTACTTTCAGGGGACAGTGGATTATGGTCTAGACTACAGGCAGGGAGATGGAGTGAGATTGGCAGGATACACTGATTCTGATTGGGCAGGTTGTGCTTCTGATAGGAAGAGCACTTCAGGGTGTTGTTTTGGGTTGGGTTCAGCAGTAGTGTCATGGTTCAGCCGGAAGCAGCAGTCAGTAGCACTGAGTTCAGCGAAAGCAGAGTATATGGCAGCCAGTCTAGCTAGTTGTGAGGCCATCTGGCTTCGCAAGATGTTGTTTGGCTTATTTGGTCAGCCGTTGAGACCTTCAGTGATTTACTGTGATAATCAGAGTTGCATTAAACTCACGGAGAATCCAGTATTTCATGACAGGTCAAAGCATATCGGGATCAGATATCATTTCATCAGAGACTATGTTCAGAAGGGAGTTGTGAAGCTTGAGTATATTTCCACTGATGAGTAGGTTACAGATATCCTTACCAAAGCCTTACCACGGGGCAAGCATGTCTACTTCAGGGACAAGATGGGTGTGGTGAGGAACACCTTCCTCGGTAAGAGGGAGTGTTGAAATTTGGTACAGGAGGACAGGTGGTTCCCTTAAGCTTTGATCTTTGGCCTAGGGAAAAGTGTCCAAAAGAATTTAATTTTTCTCCTAAAGTGACTTTATAATTTTATAAAGTTAAATCTAATTTAAAAGTGACTTTAAGTGATAAAGTTATTAAGTCTAATTTTAAAGTGACTTTTATAAAGTCAATGAAAAATTAGAAAGGAAAAGTGATTTTGGAAATAAATGACTAAGTGGGTCTTTATTAAAGTGGGGTGAATTAAAAAATAGAAAGTGAGATTTAAATGAGCATTTAATCTCAACCATTGATCTAAATCTATTTCAGCCATTGGATTTAGAGATCACCCAAAAGTCATTTGGATCATCCAAAAGTCACTTGGAGTTATATTAAAGGAGGAAGAGGAGGAAAATGTCATTCATTCTTTCATGAGCAGATTGGGAGAAGGAGAGCAAGAGAGCAAGAGAGATTTTTGAGCAGGGAGGAGAAGGAGACAACAGCTTGGCACACATTCCAAGGCAGCAGTTGAGCAGATTTGTATAGCTGATTCAGCACATAGTGAAAGGCAGATTTTTGCACAAAAATCGAGGAGCAGTTTGCTGATTTTTTTGCACACAAAACGGAGGCCGTACATAATTTATTGTTGTCCTGTTTGCTGTAATTTCCAGATTGCTGTGAGGCACGGGAAAGGAGATAAGTTGTAAATTTGCTTGCTAATTTTTCGCTGAATAATTCTCACTGTAAAAAGGCAATTTTCAGAAATAAAGAAGAGCTCTCAAACTGGTTTTCCCCAAGAGTTGTAGGGGTTTTTTCCAGGGTCAAGTTGACCAAAAATATTAGTGTTTTAATGTGTTTTAATGGCTGTTTTTTTATTGATGATTTTTAATTCTGCAATTTCCAGCATTCTGAAAAATTTCCAGAATTTGTGTTTTCAGCAATATTTATTTTTTTCAGTCTGTTAAATGTATGGTTATGGGAATGGGCATTTAACTACATGGGAGAAAAAAGGAGAAACTGAAAACCGGGGTGGGAAAACAGAAATTTCTACATTACTACTTGTACAAGCGAGAAAAAAAAATCAAAATCTGATAGAGAATTGGTGTCTTTTTCGTGAGCCCCTGTAGTAACCATCTACAACTGGTTTTATTATGAAAAAAAGAAAAAGAAAAACTAAAACTATCCTACAGAATAGAAGAATAATCTTCTATGGAAAATATATTTTAAGGATTTGTCCATTAACAGGCAAAGAATCCCTTCTACCTGCTAAATCCTGCAACACAAACGTTGATGGGCCTATGACTTCTACAATCTGAAAAGGACCAAGCCACATCTTCTGAAATTTTGTATGTTTGCCCTTTTCTTCCTGAGCCTTATCCCATTTCAAAACTAAATCTCCCATCTGAAAATTTTTTCTCGTCATTATGCTCGAGTCAAAAGAGGATTTTATTAGCGCTTGGTGATGAGCATGGGTTTTCTTAGCTTGTTCTCGTTGTTCTTCTAATTTAATTATTTCCATTTGTTTTAGTTGTATGGAGGAAGTAGATACTTCATCGATGTATTGTACTAAAGACAAAGAGGGGATGACTAAGTGAGTTGGAAGAACCACTTCTTTCCCATAAACTAAATTAAAGGGAGAAGTGCCGATTGAAGCTTTCTTCGTTATTCTATTTGCCCATAAAGCATTTACCAAAGCTTTGTGCCAATTCTTTTGGTTCTGGTCAACCGTTCTTTTAATAATCCTGATTAGGTTTTTATTTGTTGACTCAGCCAATCCATTACCTTGCGGATAGTAGTTGGCCGAATATTTCAGTTTGAACCCTCTTTTAAGTGCAAACTCAGTCATTGCATTCCCAGAAAAGTATGAGGCATTATCAAACATTAAAGCCGTTGGCAATCCAAACCTAGTGATTATAAATTGATCTATGAATTCAATGATATTTTCATAATTAGTTGTCTTGAGAGGAACTGCTTCTACCCATTTAGTAAAATAATTTGTTGCCGTGAGGATGTATCTATGCTGCTTAGAAGAGTGAGGAACGATCTCACCTATTATGTCCAAGCCCCACTGACTGAATGGTTGCTCGATGTTTACCGACTGTAGTGGCATGGACGGTTTCTTTTGTCTCCCTGCAGTAGTTTGGCAGACTTGAAATTTCCTCACGTAACTGTGTGAGTCTTTGAACAGCGTGGGCCAATAATATCCTACACGTAAGATTTTATGTGCAGTAGCATCTCCAGCATAGTGTCCGCCTGCTGGTCCATCGTGGAGTTCCTGCAAAACCTTTTCGGCTTCAGTTTTCTCAAGACACCTAAGAAGAACATAATCGTAATTCTTTTTAAACAGAACATCATTTATGAGCTGATATTGTTTAGCTTTCAATCTCAGAGCTCTTTTCTTGGTGTGATCCAGGTGTGATGGAGCATACCCGTTCTTAAGATAATAAATGGTGTCAACATATAATGATTCTGCATCGTTTAGGCTTACCTCATACATTTGTACCTCTTCAGATGAATTTTCAGGAATTTGCGATGCTCCAACCAACATTTTGCAGAAGCCTTGACCTCTCACAATGCTTGCTGGTTTGATCTCAAGGTCGTATTCTTGTAAAGCGGTGATCCAATTTGCTCTTTTTTCACCCACATCCTTCTGTATTAGAAGATTTCTTACCGCTGGAAATGGTACTATGACCTTAGTATGGGTTTTAAGTAAGAAAGGTCTGAAATATTTGACCGCTTTGAAAACAGCATATGCCTGTTTCTCCACATCTAAATAGTTGAGTTCAGCACCTTGTAAATTCGAGCTAAAAAATGCGATTGGAGCTTCCGCTTTCTCTTGATTTGCTTGAGTTAGAATCGCGGCATATGATTTCTCTGAGGCAAATGTGTATAAGATAAAAGATTCTGAAAAATTCGGGGTTGCTAAAGATGGAGCGTTAATGATAGCTTGTTTGATCAGGTTGAATGCTTCATGCTCATCTTGACCCCATTTAAAATTTGAATTCTTTTTAATCATGGTGTGCAAGGGAGAAACAATTCGTGAAAAATCTGGGACAAATCTCTTCACAAAATTGATTTGACCAAGGAAAGATTGCATGGATTTTTTGTTATGAGGTAGGGATATTTCAGAAATTTCTTTGATTCTGTCAGGCTCAATGTGAATACCAGATTTTGACACTATGAATCCTAGAAGTTTCCCTTCACTTAATGCGAAAAAATATTTCTTTGGGTTAAGTGAAATCCCATACCTTAAACATCGTTGAAAGATTTGTTTCAAGTCTTTGAGATGGTCGCTTCGCTTCTTGGAGTACACTGTTATATCATCCAAATAAATTACTACAGATTTATTGACTAAACCCTTGAATGCGATGTCATGGCTCTCTGAAATGTAGCGCCGGCATTGATCAAACCAAATGGCATTTTCCGATATGCGTATGTGCCCCATTTAGTTCGAAATGTGGTTTTTAACTGATCATCGAGATGTACCGGCACTTGATTGTATCCTGAAAATCCATCCAAAAAAGACATTAGTTCTGAGCCTTCTACTGCCTGTAGTATCTGCTCCATAGGTGGGAGGGGAAAATTGTCTTTTTGACAGGCTTTGTTGAGATTCCGAAAATCGATGCAGATTCTAATATCTCCGTTTTTCTTTCTAATGGGTACCATATTGGAGACCCATTTGGAATGTCTGACGGGGAAAATTATTCTGGCTTTTAATAACTTATTTAGCTCAGTTTTTATCTGATTTTCTAAATTGGGGTGGATTTTTCTGAGTTTCTGTTGGACAGGTTTTTCGTTGTCAATCATAGGGATAGTATGTTGAATGATAGAAGTGTCGTATGTCTTCATCTCATCGTAATTCCACGCAAAAACATTTTTGTATTGTCTCAAAAGACGAATATACGCTAGTTTTCCTTCAGGGGCTAGGCCGTGGCCTAGATTAACGTTTTGTGGTTTATCATCGGTTCCTAGGTTTACTAATTCGTAGTTCAAAGTTGAACTGTAGAGCTTAGAATTGGTGGACCTTTTAAACTGACTTTTCAAATCGTACAAGTCTTCCAACTTAACCACCGATTTAGGTATAGCATTATCAGTGCTATCTTGTTGTATTTGTCGATTGTGATGGTCTTCGTCAATTATCTGATTGGAGTAGGATCCTTCAGAAGTGAGAAAATTTACAATATCAGGATCGTCATTGAATACTCTCCAATTTGTAATGTTGTCAGGGATGGACGGTCTAAAGATTAATTCTATTGAGAATCTATCTGGACTAAAATCTTCGAAGGGAATAAGTCTAGAGGCTACGTTAGCTAAAAGGTCTGCGCTCGCGTTTTGGAGTCTTGGAATTGACGAAATATTGAATGCTATGAAGTGCTCAGTCAGATCTTGTACTAAAGATTGATAGTGTTTCAAATGACCTGATAGGCAATGTATGGTGTTACGTACCTGTTTGACGACAATCTCAGAGTCTCCGAAGACTTGAAGATACTTGACGTTCAACCCGATTGCTTTGTATAGGCCTTGCGCCAAGGCTTCATATTCCGCTGTATTGTTTGTGCAATCGAATTCAAGTCTGCACGTAAGCATGGTCTTATTTCCTTCTGGACTAATCAGAACGCATCCTGCTCCTGCTCCTTCGTTATATTTAGAGCCATCAAAATATAATTTCCAAAACAAAGATGTATTTACAGGTTTATCTACAAAATTAACACACTTTGAATTATCAGTTTGGGAAAAATTTTCGACTTGGGACAAAACTGAATTTTCTAAGTAAGGTGATGTATGAGCATTGAAATTGCCGAGGAAAGAATCTACCGAGTAATTGCCTATGATACTGCTGTTATATGCTATTGCTTCATTTTCGCCCTCCAATTCCGTTACTATGTACTTCTCGTGTCATTCTCGTTCAACCTTTATTTGATTCGGTTTACCATTGTAGGGTAACCACATGTGCGACCAGTCGGTCGAGAAGTATCCATGGAGTTTTTCGGACCAATCCCTGCTAAGAATTAAGCCATAGAATTCTGGGATATCGACTACTAGAATGTCAATAATCTGACATACCTTCGAGTTAGACGACAATCTTATGGTCACTTGATTAAGTTCACCAATCACTTCGAATTGAGATCGATCAAGCTGAACTATGCGCACTGCCGATTTTTGTGGTTGAACATTCAACTTGGCACATATTGATCTGGGTAAAATATTCGTTGAAGCACCAGAATCTACCAAACAATTGTGCACATTTTTATTGAAAATTTCATAAGTGAGAAGAAAAGGGGGAGTGTGAGACCTTGATCTTCCTCCAATCAAGGCGATGTCATTTGGATCCATCTTATTGATCGTGTTGGTTGGAGGTCTTCCCATGTTGTGGGAAGCTACAGCTGTAGGCAAAGATGTAGTAGGTATGGCATGTAATTCTTTCATCATTATCTTCTGTTGATGTTTCAATTTGCTCAATTCATAAAGAGTGATATTAGCCCTAGTCTTTTTCATGTCATCAACAATATTGTATTCCATTTCATCCGACACTATCAGTGTTCTTGATGGAGGTGTTTGATCTGGTTGGACTAGGCTAGATTGAGTCGCTTTAGCAGTCGTTTTCTTTGTTGCGACTTTATCTTTTGCTGCAGGGCTTGCGCCCTTCTGCTTAGGGGTAGTTTGGGGAGGATCAAGTTGATTTTTGCTTCGTGTGCTAACCGGAAATGCTTCTTGATCTTCTTCTTGTGGGAGGATGAAATCCCACATTCCTTGTAGTTCCACAACTTCTTCGTCATCGGTCTGCCCTTCAGTGGTACTCTCTTCTTCTTCCTCTTCTTCGAATTCGACATTTGAGATAGCGTTGGGTGGTTTCACATCCATTGAAGGGCCTCTTTTAAAAGCTCTGTAGGGCTTTTTTGAAGAAGTTTCTGCTACTTGTTTTTTTATGTCAATCATCTCATTGGACATGGTCTTTAATACTTTTTGCAATCCTTCCAAATCGAAAGGATCTTTCGTTTGTTTCTTCTTGGAGTCTTCCTTGAAGGTGACTTTTTTAGATTTGCGTTCCTCTATCGCAGATCTCTTTTCCATGGCTACTACCCGTTTCTCTACTGCTATCGCCTCTGTCAGGTTTTCAACTAAGGTTGTTTTATTTGCCCTATCCACGAAGATTGCTAAGTTTGATGGTAAGGCCGTAATATACCATTCACATCGTACTTCTTCGCTGGGTTGGGAAGCAGTGGGAATTTTGTTGAGGATTTTATTGAACCGTAAATTGAAATCTTTGATGGGTTCTCTAGCCTCGGCTTTAAGATTGGATAAGTCATTGATTAATGTTGCTGTTGATCTGTCATCACCAAACTTGGTAAGGAATTGATTTTGAAAAATGTCCCAACTTGTGATAGACCCGGAAGGTAATGAAAAGTACCATGACCTGGCTGTTCCTTGCATTGTATAGGGAAAAAGCCGGACAACAGCATCCTCGATGGTAACTCTGTTGAGATTGACAGAAAGCATGAAATTGTTAATGTGCTCTTCAGCTAGCATGCCTGCTTCTGGATTGAATTTGGGTAGCCATTTCTCAGGATGGGCCAGTATTTGGCTCAGGGGTGGAGGCATTAAAACTGCCCCAGGATTGTTCCATGGAGACTGGGCCATCGTTGAGCTGCTAGTAAATGAAAGTGCAGAGGATGATCCCTGAGGGTGGGAAGATGAAGATATTATGATCTTAGATGATTGAAGAAGAGGGGTTGTGGAAGATGGATGAGTGGTTTGGAATGAAGATGTGGGTGGCTGAATTCGCGGTGAGGGAGTTGAAATGGACGATGTAGATGAAAGAGTCTCACTGTCAGACTCTTGTGGTGTTTTCCTTGCTCTTTTCCTGGTGGGGAGAGGGAATTCAGTTGGCTGGATGCCAAATTTTTCACTCTTTAATCTGGTCAGGGGATGAGCAGGATTGTACTGCGAAGTCACGCTGCTTTGAGATTTATCAGACCTCTGTGTAAAAATAGAAAATCCCTGGTGTTTGCGAATCAGAGTTTGAACTTCAGGGGGTTCAATGTTAGATTGGTCTGAAATATTAGGGTATGTAGCAACGGTTAATACTCAAGCGACTTCTGACTCTGGATTTAAACGTACTGGGGAAGTCGGGGGAGTTGATGAGGGCGATTTACTCTCAGAATGGTATTTAGATTTTGATTTAGGTGCCATTCATAGTTCGAGCCCTCCTTCTAGCGCCAAATATATTGAAGCCCCGAAAATCGGGTCGACAATAAGGGGGATACCCACCCGGTCCGGACCTTGGTTGGCAGCTCCTTATCCGTTTGGTATAGCGGGTCTGACTGGGGATAATGGGACCAGTTTCCCAATTTAAGGGTGTGTGTGCGTGTAGAGTTGGATGATGCTGATCTAAGAGTACTTAAAGCTAATTTAATTCAAACTTCGAAACTAACTCTATGCTATTGTAATCTAATGAGAAACAACACATCTAATCTACGCTAACCCGGGGTGAATTTCTTCTATTATGCGATCTAAAGAGATTTCAAACAATAACTGGTAATAAAGATCATTCAGCTATCATAAGAATAGAAATCAATTAAGATAAACCACTTTGCATAAAAAGTTAGGCAAGACAGTTGTGAACAACATATCGCATAATAAGTTATTCATATATCAAACATAAATAAATGACTCCACCGTACAAAAGTGCCAAATGGTAACTCATACATTCATGCAGTAACATATAAACAACTAAAAACTATATATCACTTTAAGAATATAAACAGAAACAATCAAGAGATAAAAGTACCATTTATGACTGGTTCCACTCATAAGCTTGAAGCAACAATGATTTATCTCTCCTTGCTCTAACATTTACTAAGAGTACAGAAGTGCAACATCAGTAGAATATATCAAATACAAACATTAATAAACCTTGATCCATCCATTCATCAAAACCCCCTTCGAGGGTGCAAAAGTGCATGTTCTGAGGACAAGTTTTTTGAAAAATTTCTAGACCCTTCTCTAAATGCATGAGAAGGGTTTAAATACTGCTAACTAATTAACTTAATTACATAAATTTAGGATACGGTTTTAAATGACCACCCTTCTGCTAAAGCAAAACTATTTCTAAAAATTGAATCTAATTCCTAACCATTTCTGTATTTGCTCCTTAGTGCTGCAAGCATGCAACATTTGCCTAGGAAGAGTCGGCTGGTCGCCTTCTGCTTTCGTTTGAGCTATGAAAATAGAAATAACAAGCGCTGGCACCACTTTCTGGTAAACTAGAAGATATTTTAGAGAATCTTCCTCTGGCTGGGTGTATTCACTGCGTGTATACTTGGTAATAACCCAAATATCTCTGAAACTGATTCTGTTTTTGCTATTTCGGTTTCCAGCCTTGCGAATGACTGAATAAGTTAGGGACTTTGCTCTCTGAACAATTTTCTGCATCGAAAACTGCCTCCGTTCTTTGTTCCGGGCTTTTCTGGTGCGTTTTCCTTCTTTAGCGCCTTTTTTCTTTTTGCTTTACCCAGCATAAGCTTCAGGATCTTTTGTAAACATGCTGCTTTTGTGCGCTTTTGACTCTGGGCGTTGGATTGCCTATTGACATCAACATCTGTTGAGTGATACACTGGAATCTGTGGTCCTGTTGCATGCGGCATCCGCTTCTGAAGGGATCTCTTCTCTGTTCTCCGAGCATTGACGCTTTCCCCTTTTCCTTAGATGTTTCCTACACATTGCTTCATGTTATTTCCTGTCTTACATTTTACGCAAAGGAAGAGAGTAATGATAATAAAGATTGACATGAAAGCTTTCTCTTATGAATGCATAATCATGACACCCATAACGAACTGACTCTTCGAAAAACACACAACTGTCCTTCTTGAATACTTTGGCGTACAATTATTAATTTCTTTTAAGGCGCGCGCCCAATTTTGGTTTACGGACAACTTTCCTTGAATACTGCGCCGAGGAAAATTTGCGATGGGTGATTTCTGCGACTCGCATCGCAGCATCGTGGATCGCGTCGTCAAGATGTGTCATCGCAGAAATTCATGATCGCATTTATCGCAGATCGCATATCGCGCTTAGTCATTCAATCATTGTGTGCTGCTTACGCGATGTTGCGATATGCAACGTCGCATATCGGCCGTCGGAGATTTCTTAAGATTTTTCTTTTAAGAGCGCTTCATAATGTATGCGATGCGATGAATTTCGCATCGCTTCTTCGCAGTTTATTATGCTCATAAGAAAACGTTGCATTCTCTTCTCGCGATGCGATACAACTTTAAGGAGTTGAAATACAAAAATTTTCATAAAATGTTTTTTGGATTTTTTTATTAAGGGTCCCCATTTGCTTGGTGTTATTGCTAATACCAAACAAAGAGGGGGGTTGATGGTGGCCACAACAGTATGGTAGATGCATTTATAATGGGTCTAGATAACATATCTGCAACCTTTTTATGTATGCCCTTTTTATATCTGATGACTAAATGAAACTGTTGTAGAAAACCCATCCATCTGTAATGTCTTGATTGCTGCAACTTAGTTTGGGAGTGTAGATATTGAAGTGGTTGATGATCAATATTTATTACTGTCTCTTTGCCCATTAAATATTGTTTCCACTTTTTCACACTCTGAACTAATGCATACAATTCTTTATCATATGTAGGATAGTTGACTACTGCAGGATTAAAAGTATCAGAATGATAACATATGGGTTTACCGTGCTGTGTCAACACTGCTCCCATGGCATAGTCACTAGCATCAGTTTGGATCTCAAATGGTCTTTGTAGATTTGGTAGTGCTAGTACAGGTGCTGTACTAATTTTCTCTTTCAAGGTGTCGAAGGCTTTCTGATGTTTTCCTCCCCACTAAAACACCTTATTCAATCCTGTTAAAGAATGTAAGGGAGCTTCAATCGAGGAGAAGTTAGAAATAAACTTCCTCCAATACTGTGCTGCTCCTAAGAAGATTCTCACTTCTGTAGCAGACCTGGGTTTAGGCTAGTTCACAATGACTTCCACTTTAGAGGGATCTATTTTCAATTCACCTCCCCCTACTATATGACCCAAGTAGTTTAAAGATGTTTTTCCAAATTCACATTTTGAGAGTTTAACATAAAGTTTTTCTCTTTTCAAAACATCTAATGTTTGCTTAACATGCTTTAAATGTTCTTCCCACATTTTACTGAAAATTATAATGTATCCAGATACACAATAATAAAATCATCAAGTAAAGGTCTGAGTACATCATTCATTAATCTCATGAAAGTAGCAGGAGAATTAGTTAAGTCAAAAGGCATAACCATCCATTCATACAATCCCTGCTTTGTTTTGAAAGCAGTCTTCCATGCATCTTGCTCTGCAACTCTGACCTGATGGTATCCACTGTGCAAATCTAGCTTGGTGAAATAAACAACTTCCTTCAATTGATCTAAGAGATCATCTATGTGAGGAAGGGGATAACGATTTTTGATTGTTATCTTATTCAGTGCTCGGAATCAATGCACATTCTCCATGAGCCATCTTTATTTCTCACCAAAACGATTGGTGACCCACATGGTGATGTGCTAGGCCTAATGAAGCCCTTCTCGAGCAACTCCTGCACCTGCTTCTTGATCTCAGCATTCTCTAAAGCAGACAACCTATACATCCCAATGTTAGGAAATAGAGCATCTTGCTGCAAAATAATATCATGTACTATTCCCTTGTTCGGTGGCAGACCTTTAGGTTCTTAAAACAAGACATCATACTTTGGAACAACCTTTTCTATATCAGCTTGCTGTTCAGCATTACAACCCTCAAATACATTGGTTTTACCAGGTTTCTTTTCCTTTACAACCATCAATAAGAATTGTTTGCATGAATTTATCATTCTTTTCATCTGTCCTGAGTTTATGAGAGTATAATATTATTGAGTTTATGAGCTCTTACAAAGTATTCGATTCCATATTTAACAAGTAGATACTTGTTCTCAACTCTATAGAAAATAGCCTTTCTATCATACAAGTAAGAACTTCCTAAAACAATTCCACATATACCCAAAGGAATTATTTCTAACTCAACCTCATCTACAAATGCTGACCCAAAAGAAAACTTGAGTTTGCACTATCTAATCACTTGTAGTTGTGCTTTATCATTCAACCATCCTAGTGGGTATGGTTTCTTGTGAGGTGTAGTTGCTAATCCCAATTTCTTTACAGTTGCTTCAGAAATCAAATTTACTTGTGAGCCACTATCAAACAAAGTATCAATCTTTTGATTTTTGGAAATAACTCGAATATGGAAAAGCTCATGTCTTTTTCTCTCATTTTCTTCATCAATAACAAATTGAGCAGAATTACTAGTAGATGCTTCAGAATTCTTACCTTTTATACATGTGGCTTCTATAGTTGTTTCATCTCCCGAGTCTGACCCCAAATCTTTCTGAATAGTTACAACTGTGTTCTTCTTCTTGCCCTCGGACTTCTTAAGTCTCAACTCTGGATGCAGAATCCAACAATGCTCATCATCATACCCCTCCTTTTTACAGTGAGTGCATGAAGCTTTGGATTTCTGTGCAGTGTTAGCCTTCCTTGCTTTCCACTTCTGCTTTCTTTTCTCCTTGCTCTTGCTTACAGTGGGATGGGATTGTTATTGGCATTATGGTTCTGGTATGGCTATATGTTACAGATGTTGTACTTGATGGAAACTCCCATGGCAAGGCTCTCAATATGTTGAAAATTAAGAAGTACGCAGGAGATCAGTTCAGAAAGTGCGTACCCGCAGGTACACCGTGAAGGGACCGCGTCCTGATACGCAGATAAGCCGTCCAGGAGGTGCGTACCCCAGTGCACACATTTCAAGGCAAAGAAAAGCACACGTGGGGTTTCTTATGTTTAACTAGCCGACGGTATTTGTGTTTCTATGGTTTTTGCTCGTGGTATTGATCCATGATTTTAGGAGGAGCTTGCCTATATAAAGCAAAGGAGATCACTTGGCTATGTATCTTTTTCAATTGAATATCTTAAGATCTGAAATATTGGGTTATGGTCTTAAAAGCTTGATCTATATGAAGTTGAAAGTGAATCTGTGAAGGGTGATCTCTCGAGCGCATGATCAGATCTGGGCATCTGAGCATCTGTGCCACTCTGGTGGACTACCTATTCAGCCCTAATCAGAAGTACGCAGGTGTTTAACAGGAGAGCGGCGTGGGTACGCAGAGCAGAAACAGAAGATCGGCGTGGGTACGCAGAGCAGAAACAGAAGATCTGCGTGGGTACGCAGAGAAGAAACAGGAGATCTGCGTGGGTACGCAGAGCAGAAACAGGAGACCTGCGTGGGTATGCAGAGCGACGAAGGTTCAGGTGCGTACGCACAGTAACTGTACGCGGCGCGATAGTATCTTTGGGCGCGTACCTGCAGCAATAGTACGCGACGTAATAGTGTCTCTGGGTGCGTACCTGCAGTAACAGTAAGCAGCGCGGTTGAAGAAACAGTGCGTAGACACGCAGTGCGGCAGAAGGGTCTCTGCGGGTATACGCAGGAGAGCAGAGGGTGAAGTGCGTACGCACGCAGACCAGAGAAAGAAGAACTGCGTATCTGTCTTAAGACATTTTGTTTGGTTGTATTTTTCTGTTGATAAGGTGTTCTGGGTTTGGTTCTATTATTGTTGATCTGGTTACTACAGTTGACTGGGTGATTTTCTTATACTTGATGATCATTTGATGCTTATGGATCCAGTTTGAAAATTTATGAAAAGTGGTCCTTGTAAGAAAAGAAGTAGGGGGTTGTAGCTCCCTTCCAGGAGAGACTGGAAAACGAGAGAGAGAGTTGTAGCTCTCTGTAGGTTGCAGCCTGCGTACTGGTAAAGGACTGCACCAATACAAAACCATTGTAAAAGGAGTTTCTAATTTGAAAGAAGATAGAGACATATTGCAGCAGGTGGTTTTCACCCACATTAGGTTTCCACCTTACATCTTGTGTTCTTTGGTGTGACTATCTGTTTTCTTTGTTCATGCTCATTATTTTATGGGACTGACATGCAAAAATAATTCAAAGAACAAATAAGGAAGATTTATTAAAAGAATTAGATAATACTAATTCACCCCCCCTCTCAGTATTATTTCCAACAATTGGTATCAGAGCAGGTCCTTCAGAGAAGCTTGATCGCTTGAAGGTAGATCATTCATCATGAGCAACTACGAGAGAGAAGCATCAATCAGGCCACCGGTTTTTGATGGGACAAACTTCAATTATTGGAAGGTAAGAGTTACTGCCTATCTTCAATCTCTTGGTACAGAAGTTTGGGACATCGTAGAGACAGGCTACGCTTTTCCTTCAGCTACTCCTATAGATGCAGCCGAGAAAAAGAAGTATGAAACAAATGCGAAAGCAGTCAGTACCCTATTAGGATGTATATCCCAATCGGAATTCATGAAGGTAATGCACTATAAATCCGCAAAAGAGATATGGGACAAAATTGTCACGAGCTATGAAGGAGATGAATAGGTAAAGCGTGCTAAACTTCAAACTCTCAGGATTCAGTATGAGACTCTCAAGATGTATAATGATGAAAGTGTGGCTAACTATTTTCTTCGGGTAGATGAGATTGTTAATTGTATGAAAAATTTGGGTGAAGAAATAAAAGAGGCTATTGTGGTTGAAAAGGTTCTAAGATCATTGTCCCCCAAGTTTGAATCTAAAGTATCTGCAATAGAAGAAAAGGAAAATCTACGAATTCTTACTATGTCTCAGCTACATGGAATTATAACTGCTTATGAAATGAGAAAGGGAGGTCCATCAGATAGAAGAGAAGCTGCTTTCAAGGCATCAGGCAAAGGAGATTATTATGAAGCAAGCCACGTCCCAGAAGAAGAGGAAGAAGAATCAAATTTTGTCAGAAATCTTCAAAGGGGTTCTGGAAGGTTCAGAGGTAAGTTACCTTTTAAATGCTTTGCTTGTGGAAGAGTAGGTCATTATGCTGCAAAATGTCCTTATAAGGATAAAGGAAAGGAACCTGCTAGATGGAACAAGAAACAGAGTGCAAATAAGAAAAGCTACTACACTCATGAAGATAGTGATGGTCTATCAAACAGTGATGAAGATGAACGAGGTAATGAATATAAATTGTTAATGGCATTTGAAGATGATGATTATATGGATGCTATAGATGTGGATAACCTTTATGACGAAATTACTAGACTCAAGAGATGTATAGAAGAAAAGAATATGATCATTGATACTCTACAATTTCAAATTGATGAAAAGGAAAAACATCTTGAAAAATTAGAAGGTGAAATTGTTGGTCTTAGAAAAGAGATTGAGAAAACAAAAGCTATTAATCTTAAGTTTGTCAAAGGATCTGAAACTTTGGATGAGATTATCAATGTGCAGCGGTCTCCACTAAACAAGACAGGTCTGGGCTATAATGGAGAAACTTCTCAAGCATCCACCTCAAAAATTTATCTTGATGCAGCAAGAAGAAATGAGCAAAAGCACAATGAAGACCATCAGGTAAAGCAGGGACGAATTGCAAACAGAAACTATCAGGGGCAATCCATCTTAAGGGTGAACAAAAGCTACAACCAGCCACAGGTAAAATCTTCTCAATTTGGTTCAAGAATAGATGACAATAGAAATTACAATCAATTGGCTAGTAGATTCGATAACCGCAGAAGTTTCTTCAATGGACAATGCTTTTCTTGCCATAACTTTGGTCACAAAGCAGCTCAATGTGTTGCATATAAAACGATCATGACTAGGGAAGCTCAAAAACAAAGAAGTATGACCGGGATTACAAAAAGGACCTATAACAACTTTTCGGTTCTTGAAAATGAAGTTGAATGTTCTATTTGCAATAACTTTGGTCATGAAGACTCTGAATGCAGGAGCAGGTTTCAACAGAAAAAGGAACAAGCCTCAAGCACCAAAACATGGAGAATAAAGGAACCACAAACAGAAAGATGTGGGATAGCATTTTATGCAGAGGGACAGGAAAATCTATGGTACATTGACAGTGGATGTTCGAAGCATATGACAGGTGATAAAGAAAAACTTGAGTCATATTCTGCTCTAGAAAAAGGAAAGAAAGTCTCTTTTGGAAATGATACTCCTGCAACTATAAAAGGAAAAGGCATTGCTCAGTTAAAAGAAAAGGTCAAGGCTGGAAATGTTTTGTATGTTGATGGATTGAAGCATAATCTTCTAAGTGTCAGCCAGATGTGTGATCAAAGAACCGAGGTTATATTCAGATCAAATGGATGTCTTGTTCGTGATCTTGATACAGGTAAAACAGTGATCAAAGGCAAAAGAACTCCAAATAATCTGTACATATTTGAAGAAGGACAACAACAATGCTATCTGAGAAAGGATGATGAGCACTGGTTATGGCATCGGAGGTTGGGACATCTAAGCTTTTCACAAATAAGGAAAGCATGCAAATATCAGGCAGTTCGCGATCTTCCAGATATCAAAGTTCCTGACAACACCATATGCAAATCATGTCAGTTTGGATAACAAACTAGAACTAACTTTCCAGAGAAAGAAGGATCAGCTAGCATGCCTCTTGAGCTAGTACATATAGATACATGCGGTCCTTTCAGGAAAAGAACACCTCGAGGAGAAGAATACTTGATATTATTCATTGACGATTTCTCCAGGTTTGTCTGGTTAGGACTTATGAAGCACAAAGATGAAGCATTCGAAAAATTCAAATCCTTCAAAGCCTTGGTTGAAAATGAATCAGGTCACAAAATTAAGTGCCTCAGATCTGACAGAGGTGGGGAATTTACTTCAAATGAATTTTTCGATTTCTGTGAAGAACATGGGATAAGAAGAGAATTCTCTACAACAAGAACTCCTCAGCAAAATGGAGTTGTGGAAAGAATGAACAGAACAGTCCAACAAATGGCTCGTGCTATGCTTGATGAGTCAGGAACTCCCACAACTTTCTGGGTGAAGCTGCACATGCTGCGGTTGTTATTCTCAACAAAAAAAATGTCCGAGTGAACAACACTCAAACTCCTCATGAGCTCTGGAGTGGTAGGACTCCTTCTTTAAAGCACTTCAAAATCTTTGGGAGCAAATGCTATATCAAGAATACTGATGAGCAGCTTAGCAAACTTGAACCTAGAGTAGATGAAGGCATTCTTCTTGGTTACTCTCCACATAGCAAAGCATACAAATGCTACAATAAAAGACTTGGCAGAATTGTTGAAAGCATTGATGTAGTGGTTGATGAGAAGGGATACATTCCTAGGCAAGTACATCATGAAGACATCGAAGAAGATGAAGGCTACCCTCAACGACAGAATGATGAAGAAGAAGAACCTCAAGAAGAACCAGAGGAGCAAACAAGAATAGAAGAAAAGACTCCATCCAGATATGTTCAGAAGAATCATCCAGAATCTCAGATTATGGGGTAGAAAGAAGCAGGTGTACAAACAAGAAGAACAGTTGCAGAAGCTTCAAGCTATTTGGCATTACTCTCTTCTATTGAACCACAAAATGTGAAAGAGGCATGCAAAGATGAATGTTGGGTGAAAGCAATGGATGAAGAACTTGAGAAGATCGAAAAGAACAACACTTGGGAGCTGGTTCCTAGACCAAAGGATAAGAATGTTATCGGAACAAAATGGGTCTTCAAAAATAAATTGAATGAAAATGGAGAAGTAATTAGAAACAAGGCCAGACTTGTTTGTAAAGGGTATGCGCAGCAAGAAGGAATACACTTTGAAGAAACCTTTGCTCCTGTTGCAAGACTTGAGGCCATCCGAATGTTCGTTGCTCTCTCAAGTTTTCAAAACTTCAGAGTATTTCAAATGGACGTGAAATCAGCCTTTCTGAATGGAGACTTGGAAGAAGAAGTATACATTGAACAACCAGATGGGTTCATTCTTGGAAATGATCCAAATCTTGTATGCAGATTAAAAAAGGCTCTCTATGGTCTCAAGCAAGCTCCAAGGGCTTGGTACTACCATTTGGACAAATATCTTCATCAACAAGGCTTTTCAAAAGGATCAGCAGATAGCAATCTTTATATAAAAGTTGAAAATGACAAATTGCTAATACTTGTTGTGTATGTAGATGACATTATTTTTGGCAGCAATGAAGAAGCTATGAGTCAAAGCTTTGCCTTGGTCATGCAGAAAGAATTTGAAATGTCCTTGCTAGGAGAACTGACATATTTCCTTGGTTTGCAAATCCAACAAAAAGAAGGAGGAATCTTCTTATCTCAAACCAAGTATCTCAAATAGATTTTGAAGAAATATGGCATGGAAGATGCAAAACCAGTATATACACCCATGGTCACAGGATGTAGCCTCAGTACAAATGATGAATCTGCAATAGTACATCAACCAACCTACAGATCTATGATTGGAAGTTTACTTTATTTGACAGGTACCCGACCGGACATCATGCATGCAGTTGGAATAGTTGGAAGATTTCAGGCAAATCCGAAGGAGACTCATCTTCAGGCAGTGAAGAGAATTTTCAAATATCTTCAAGGGACTCAAAATTATGGCTTATGGTATCCTAGAGATACAGATCTTACACTTCATGCTTATACAGATGCAGATTGGGCCGGAAGCGTGGATGACAGGAAAAGCACAAGTGGTGGTGCGTTCTTTATGGGTTCCAGACTGGTATCTTGGTTCAACAAGAAACAAAGTTCGATTGCCTTGTCTACAGCTGAAGCGGAATATGTTGCTGCTACATCTTGTTGCACCCAACTCCTTTGGATGATGCAGACTTTGCAGGATTTTCAAATCACTTGTACTCCACCTATCCCCATCTTATGTGATAACACAAGTGCAATCAACATCTCAAAGAATCCCGTTATGCATTCAAAAAACAAGCACATACCAATCAAGTATCATTTTCTCCAGGAACAAGTGCTTGAACAGAAGGTCAAGTTGGAGTATGTTCCTTCTAAGGAACAAGTTGCTGATATACTCACCAAACCATTGCCCAGGGACACTTTTGAATACCTCAGGCAAAAGCTAGGGGTTGTTGATGCATCATCTTATTGCTGAACCTCTTCTGATTGATGGTTGTATATGCATACATGAGCTGGGTGGCTGATTGGTTGAAGATTGATGGTACAGGTTCAGGGGGAGCATATAATGCATTGTTGGCATTATGGAGGATGTGCAAAAGGAGATCATGGAAGTAGCTGCAATATGTCTCTATCTCTTTCATGGTGGATTATGGTTTTTCGCTGCAGATCTAGTTCATATTCAGGGGGAACATGTTCTTAGGGGGAGCATAACCCTTTGCCCTTGATGTCAAAGGGGGAGAATGAAGCTGAAGTTTGTGAGGTTGCCATCAAGTCCAAAGGGGGAGATTGTTGGCATTATGGTTCTGGTATGGCTATATGTTACAGATGTTGTACTTGATGGCAACTCCCGTGGCAAGGCTCTCAATATGTTGAAAATTAAGAAGTACGCAGGAGATCAGTTCAGAAAGTGCGTACCCACAGGTACACCGTGAAGGGACCGCAGCCTGATACGCAGATAAGCCGTCCAGGAGGTGCGTACCCCAGTGCACACATTTCAAGGCAAAGAAAAGCACACGTGGGGTTTCTTATGTTTAACTAGTCGACGGTATTTGTGTTTCTATGGTTTTGGCTCGTGGTATTGATCCATGATTTTAGGAGGAGCTTGCCAATATAAAGCAAAGGAGATCACTTGGCTATGTATCTTTTGCAATTGAATATCTTAAGATCTGAAATATTGGGTTATGGTCTTAAAAGCTTGATCTATATGAAGTTGAAAGTGAATCTGTGAAGGGTGATCTCTCGAGCGCATGATCAGATCTGGGCATCTGAGCATCTGTGCCACTCTGGTGGACTACCTATTCAGCCCTAATCAGAAGTACGCAGGTGTTTAACAGGAGAGCGGCGTGGGTATGCAGAGCAGAAACAGAAGATCGACATGGGTACGCAGAGCAAAAACAGAAGATCTGCGTGGGTACGCAGAGAAGAAACAGGAGATCTGCGTGGGTACGCAGAGCAGAAACAGGAGACCTGCGTGGGTACGCAGAGCGACGAAGGTTCAGGTGCGTACGCACAGTAACTGTACGCGGCACGATAGTATCTTTGGGCGCGTACCTGCAGCAATAGTACGCGGCGTAATAGTGTCTCTGGGTGCGTACTTGCAGTAACAGTAAGCAGCGCGGTTGAAGAAACAATGCATAGACATGCAGTGCGACAGAAGGGTCTCTGCGGGTATACGCAGGAGAGCAGAGGGTGAAGTGCGTACACACGCAGACCAGAGAAAGAAGAACTGCGTATCTGTCTTAAGACATTTTGTTTGGTTGTATTTTTCTGTTGATAAGGTGTTCTGGGTTTGGTTCTATTATTGTTGATCTGGTTACTACAGTTGACTGGGTGATTTTCTTATACTTGATGATCATTTGATGCTTATGGATCCAGTTTGAAAATTTATGAAAAGTGGTCCTTGTAAGAAAAGAAGTAGGGGGTTGTAGCTCCCTTCCAGGAGAGACTGGAAAACGAGAGAGAGAGTTGTAGCTCTCTGCAGGTTGCAGCCTGCGTACTGGTAAAGGACTGCACCAGTACAAAACCATTGTAAAAGGAGTTTCTAATTTGAAAGAAGATAGAGACATATTGCAGCAGGTGGTTTTCACCCACATTGGGTTTCCACCTTACATCTTGTGTTCTTTGGTGTGACTATCTGTTTTCTTTGTTCATGTTCATTATTTTATGGTACTGACATGCAAAAATAATTCAAAGAACAAATAAGGAAGATTTATTAAAAGAATTAGATAATACTGATTCACCCCCCCTCTCAGTATTATTTCCAACAATGGTCCCCCAACTTCTGGATTGCCATTCTTTCCTCTAGCCTCTAGATGAGTAGCTAGTACAGATACCTCATCTATACTAGTGGGATTAAACATGAGGATGGTATGCCTCATGTAGCTGTGTAGACCACTAGTGTACTTCAAAAGAGTCTCTGGTGAGTCTAGTGAGATACCCAACATCAATGCTCTCTTTCTGAATTCTTGAGTATACCCTTACACACTTTTCCCTTTCAGCTGTCGAAGAGTTTGCCAACTCATCATGGCTTGTTGCATGTAGGCCAATGGATAGAACTACTTTTTGATTACAACAACAAATTCACTCCAGATAGAGATGGTCTTGCCATGTCTTTTCATATCAACTTGGGTTCTGCCTTCCCACCAAACCAAGGCAGTGCCTGCTAGGTGTAGGCTTGCCTGCTAAATCTTACTCTTGTCTGAGTCTTTATTATGTACTCTGCAATACACATCAATTTGTCTAATCCAATTTCCAACTTTTCAACATTTAGCTCTCCATCATATATAGGAAAATCAAATTTAACATCTAGCTTAATCAAAGATTCTTTCTTATTATGCACAGGGCTATTAGGAGGTGTGAGAAAGATTTCCTCTTTCCCCTTTCCCTTGGAGTGGTCGTGGAAGTGAGGCTCATCTTCTTCTTTATCTTGTTTAAAGCTTGATGAATCTTCAACCTTTTGCTTTCTAAAGTCTCTGTACATTTCTTCAACCATAGACTTTATAGCTAGGAAACTCTCTATGAATTGAGGGTCTGGCCCCACAGAACCTTCCTTTGACATTGTCTTCCGAGAATAGACTCTCCCAATTTCAGGATTAGTTTCCACCAACTCTCCTTCTCCTAATTTTGGCTTTGATCTAGTGAGCATTCACAGCTAAACCAACACAAGCTTGTCCAACCTTATATCCTAGAGCTCTGATACCACTTGATCTAATATTCACCCTATGAATGACATCAGTTAAAGATTTATTAAACAAAGGTATTACAGACTCATGTGCTAGTGTATGTTTTGTGTTATTGAAGCAATGGATTGATCAGATTGCCAATACACAGACAATAAAATGGAAAGACAATAGAGAAATACAGTAAGCAAACACAAAGACACAAGAAATTTTTAATAAGGAGTTCACCCTATTCTCCAGGGCTACATCTTCGGTCCAACTTTCAGTGGTGTCCTTATTTTATTGTGCCTTTAAGCAGAGAATTACAATACAGGGACTCAATATGAGTTCTCCTGAAGCCACTGGAGTGCACAAACTGTTCTTCTTCCTACCAGCTCGGTGACCTTCTGGTCTACAATGGCAAGAGCCCAATGTGGTGCTCAGCCCGGACAGATTCCTCTGTGGGATGGCTTGAATCTCTCAAGCTCTCTGGTGCTCGATGCTGCTGCTGGTTAGCTCGGCCCTCTGTCTCTTCTGCTTTGCTTTACTACTCTCTGTGTTCAGTCCTCCTCTCTGGGTTCACTGTTCCACTTCTTCGTCTCTCGACTTCGAATAACTGTCTAACTTCCTTTTTATTCGACTGTCTCTGTTCATGGCTTTAGCCATTTGACCCCTATGCCTGTTCAGTTCCTCTTCCGGCTCTGTCAATTCACCTTCTACAGCAGTGCTTGGAGTTCCCTGTTCGGTGTCATCATGAACGCTTAAGGAGTGGCCACTTGTCCTCCTCTAAACGACGCCAACATGCTTTGTCGGTTCGTTTCTTAAGTTACATCGTGGATGTGATCTTCCTCCACCGTGGCGGTCAAACGGATTCCAAATCCTTCTAAGATGCGACTTAATTCCTTGTTGATTCCGCTTCCTCCATCAGGCACAATCTCAGTCGTCCAATCTGAGTCCCCCAGATCCAATGCCATATGCACGTTTCGCGCGGTTGACTTGCTCGACCAATAACGTGCAATCAACGGCGGTTTTCTCTCACCTTTGCCTGCCATGCGTTGATCGATGTATGGAATTGCTTCACTTTCATCCAAAACCTCTTACCGTTTAAGGGCGCCCCGATCAATACCGCCGGTTTTCCAGAGCGTGGGTCTCGCGTTGTACTTTTAGCGCTTTTTCCTTTTCTGCCCGCGGTTCTCCAGTTCCCCCATGCGACGGAGTGCTCAGGCTTTTCCTTCATGGCCCTGTTCTCCCAGAAAATCGTGCATCAAAAGCCACCTCTATTTCTCGATCTGGGGCTCCCAGGGGCTACTTTGACCTCCTGCGTGGTCTATGTTAGTTCTAGTCTTCACAGCCTGTCACCAGGGATCAACATGAGCTCTTACTATGTTTGGTTTTGTTAGATGTTTTGCACATTCTGTTCAGCACAAAACATGTCACAAGTGTGTCCATCAGAAGAATCTCAGAAAAATATTTCCAATGGTATATCACATTCCTGTAACCGGCTCCCGGATTAGAAGATATGATCAAAATGAATGAGTGATTCTTGGTTATGCATGTTTTGAGGTCAGTTGCTGCACACAATGACAAGTTTAGTAAAAAATCAGTTTCTAAAATAATGGTAAGGAATTTTTCAAAATTGAAAGAGGATTTTTTTCATCACATACCAAATAACAAAAACCTCCTTCAGTTTATGCACAGGTACTACTATGTGGGATATATACAGTGATATTTGGAACCTACATTAAAACAAAGCAATTTTTTCATATTTTTTACTATTTTAGTCATTTTAGTGCGATGCCATTTTACAACAGATGGAAAGGTATTTTTCAAAACCCAAGGAGGTTTTTATTAATCACGAGCCATATAAAAAAATTCGATTTCAATTTATTCACAGGTGTCATGAATTGGGATATGTGACTAGATCTTTATAGCTCATTTTCACAGATTTAAATTTTTAATGATTTTCTGTTTTAGAGATGATTTTGTGGCACAAATTACAAGCAATTGGAAGCAAATTTCCAAAATTCGAGAGATTTTTTCTCCAGAATGACCTTATATACAAAAACCTCTTTCAGTTTTGTAACATGTGCTATGGTTTAGGAGACACGAGTTCATCTTCAACACCTATTTTCAGAAATTCGGTCCAAGTTTAATGTAACTGATTCTATTTTGAAAAAATTGGTTGAGCTCAATTCCCTTAGTACAAGGATGAGAAAATGTATATATTTTATGAATTTCATAGTGTAGGGGTTGGACTTTGGAAAAACGTTGGACTCTTGTGGATGCATTGAGCTACTTTGTACATCACTTCTGCAGTTTGGTAAGTAAATAAACCAGGGTTTTGCAGCATTTTGTGGGATTCTTGTGGTAATGTGATTTAGCATTGTGTTTTTCTTTGTAATTCAATTGATCTTATGTTTATGTTTGCCATCATCTCTCTCTTTCCGCATAACTAAATGAATCAAGTTGCAAGGTGGAATTAATTGGTGTTTTAGTGCTCTACCTTGGGGTTTATTTAGTTCTACATGTTTTCTGCTGTTTGAAATGGACTCATGACATTTGCATGCCCTATCCAACTCCTCACTAGTCTTTAGACTCACCATCACATTCATTTCAAAGTGCTAAAACACTTGCCTACCTCGCCCCACAGAAACCTTTGCAAATCTGAGTTGATTTCCCGAACCCAAAGTTGCCTTGCACATCTGATCCAGCAACCAACCATTAAAATAAAACAAAATCCTCTGAGAAAACATACCTAGCCTAAAATTGGAATTCATATTAGTCATCTCAAGCCTTAATTGCCATATTTTCTTTGAGATTGACAAGGAGAGAGCCCTCTCCCGACCTGGTAGGGCTAGATACCAGGTTAATCATGGTTTGATATTACCTTAGACCCGCCTTTCTCAACCTAAGGAAGATTTAGGCCCTAACAGTCGCCATGGGCCTCGGTCAGTGTGCTTTGACCGAGGTCCTCTTCGTTTCATGTTGGCTGCCATTGCCACTAGTTCAGGGTGTCTTTGATCGCTGTTTTGGATTTCTTTAGAGATTTGTTCGACCTGATACAGTCATGGTTCTTTGACAGTCTTCTATGGATCCAGTTCAGATCATACCCTAAGAGCTCAACGCTGACTGTAACTGCATACACCGATGCTGATTGGGTCAGAAGTGTAGATGATTGAAAAAGTACTAGTGGAAATGCATTCTTCCTAGGACACTGTTTAGTATCATGGCTCAGCAAAAAACATATATCCATATCATTATCCATAGCCGAAGCTGAGTATATAGCTGCAACAGACTGTTGTACTCACATACTATGGATGAAGGAGGCTCCAAAAGATGTCAACATAGGTACAGATGAACCAATTACCATCTATTGTGATAACACAAGTGCTATCAGTCTCAACAAAAATCCAGTGATGCACTCAAAGACCAAACATATAACAATCAAGTATCATTTCCTTCGTGAACAAGTAGCTGAACAAAATATCATCTTGGAATATATCAATACTAAGGAGCAGATAGTTGATATTTTCACAAAACCTCTTCCTCGAGAAGCATTTGAACATCTTTGTCAAAAGATGGGGGTTATCTCTTTAGCGTCACTCAAGTTCATTCATAAAGATGTTGCAGGATAGGGGGAGCAATTCTACAGGGGGAGCAGTTTGACAAGGGGACTTCGTATGCATTTCTTTTCCATTGATGTGAAAGGGGGAGAGCAGAAGAATATTGCCATCAATAAAAAATAGGGAGATTGTTGACATTGATTGCCATTGACGTCAATATGACAATATTCGAGGAGCGAGATGAAGCAAACAGAGCCATTGGGGGAGCAATACAGAGCCATCAGAGGAATAAAACAGAGCCATCAGAGCAATGGATGCCAAAGAATACACTATCGGGAGCTATCAGAGCAGAGTATGTCAAAGAATGCACTATCGGGGGCAATATATGCCACAAAAGAGTTACATGCATGCAAATACACTATATGAAGCGAAAGAGTTAAAAAAGATGAAAATCATGTATATAGGCTATATACACTATAGGAGGCACACACACACACACACACACACACACACACACACACACACACACATAGGCTATATACACTATCGGAGGCAAAAACATGTACATATAGAGGAATACACTATCGGAGCGGAGAAATATGTATAGATCAGCGATATTGTAATCGGCAGGTTCGATTATGTGCCATCACCCCAAAACCCCTGACAACGATATATATGTGCATACCCGACGAAACATATGTGTTTGGGTGTATAAACAGGTGAAGTCCACCAAAAGTGTTCCGAAGCATGTTTTTCAATGTATTTTAGATTTTCAGGCTTTAAGCCTTGGCGCATTAAAACTTGCGAATTTGCAACATATATACACATATATTATATAATTGCAATAAAGCATGCGGACCCGCTGAGACACTGCAATATGAATTAATGTTATATCACATTTGCCCTATCAGTACTCGCATATCACAATGCACAAAGGGTTGTCACTCCTGCAAGCACCGATTGCGATGAATGTTGCGGACCCAATGCAACATTGCAGTTTGGTCTATTGTTATGTTGCATCCGACATATCGCAAGTGATTAAGGCCTTGCCACCCTGAAAGTGTCGATTGTGATATATGTTGAATACCTGATGCAACATTACAATTGACTTAATGCTATATCACGTTCGCCATGTCGGAAGTTATCCATTGGAATTTATAAAGGGATGGCGTGATAAGCTGCTACTGCCGATTGCGATTACACTGGGGACCTAATGCAAGTATAGATGCAGGTGTAATAAATTTGAAGTCTCCTCTTTAATGTTTCAGCTAGTTGTTTTTCATATATTCCTATGTATTTGAATATTTGTATTGTGAGGGGTTTGAAGGCCAAAATGCATAAGAAGCACTCCCGATAGTTCAGGAGGCCTGAATGAAAGTCGATTGCAATTGCAATTGGGACGTGGTATGTGGGTCTGTCCTGATTGGTATAGTCTCTCTGTTAAACAATAAAGTCCTGTGTATGCCTATTATCATTGAAAAAAGGGGCTCTGTTACAGTTTTAACATGGAGTAGTTTTTCTCTGTGTATTTGGTCCTCGCTGTTGAATCAACGTGTCCCAAGAGTGTTGGTGAGCATGAAGAGACAGAGGAAGCTACAGCGACCGAAAAGCCAGGAAGCTGCAGGGTAAGCTAGCATAGAGAAAACTGAAAAGCCAAAGAAATGAAGAAGAGGGAAGCCAAAGGACAAGCCAGCATAGAGGACGCTGAAGTGAGTGTTGAAGAAGCCAAAGAGCCAATAGAAAGTGGAAACGAACAGTCAGAGGCATCAGGAATACATAAAACAGGAAAAAAAAAGGAAAGGTGTGCGAATAATCAGAGTGAGAGGAAGCTGAAGTTTAGGTAGAGGCAGGAGAAGCAAGAGAACAGGAGTGAAGCAGAAGCTTAGCAGGCTTGGGAGCAGAGAACTACAGCAAAATAGTTTCTACCAGGTTAGGGTTGGAGCCTCAGAACTGAAAGGATTAGAATCCTTGGGAATTGGTGCTCCTAAGTGTAGAACTATTGCCTTGGAAAAATAGAGTTGGTGCTCTGGAGGTTGGAGCCTCACAAAAGTCCAAGTTGGTGCTTGGCAACTGATTTCAACCATTTATATATTGTATCTATTTCATTGCACTATTTGTGTTAATAAAATCATTTATTCCAGCTATCTATTTCTGTGTTCCATATATAAATGTTTTGGTGATAAAAAGAACAATTAAAAAAAAATACTGATTCACCCCCCCCCCCCCCCCCCCCTCAGTATTTCCAACAACTTAAATAAAGACCCACTTAGCCTTTTATTTCCATAGTCACTTTTTCACTTTCTAATTCTTCATGCACTTTAATTAAAGTCACCTTTAAATTAGAATGTAACTTTACCAATTATAAAGTCACTTTACGAGAAAAGTAAAAAATAAATTTGGACACTTTTCCCTAGGCCAAAGATCAAAGCCTTAGAGAACCACTTGTCCTCTGGTACCCAAATTTTAACACTCCCTCTTACTGAGGAAAGTGTTCCTCACCACTCCCATCTTGTCTTTGAAGTATACATGCTTGCCCCATGGTAATGCTTTGGTGAAAATGTCCGCTACATGCTCATTTGTAGAAATGTACTCAAGCTTGATAGCTCCCTTTTGGACATAGTCTCTAATGAGGTGATACTTGATCTCAATATGCTTTGACCTGTCATGAAAAACTGGATTCTCCATGAGTTTTATGTAACTCTGATTATCACAGTAAATTACTAAAGGTCTCAATGCCTGAGCAAATAAACCAAACAACATCTTGCGAAGCCATATGGCCTCACAACTAGCCAAACTAGCAGCCATATACTCTACCTCAGCTGAGCTCAATGGAACTGACTATTTTTTCCGGCTGATCCACGACACAACTGCTGAACCCAACCCAAAACAACACCCAGAAGTACTCTTCCTATCTGAAGCACAACCTGCCCAATCTGAATCCGTGTACCCTACCAGTGTCACTCCATTGCCCTGTCTATAATCCAGACCAAAATCCACAGTCCCCTATAAGTAATGAAGAATGTGTTTTGCAGCTACCCAGTGTACTCTCCTGGGCTCACACATGAACTGACTGATAGTGTTAACTGCAAAACATATATGTGGTTGAGTGTTGACCAAATACATCAAACAACAAATCAAATGTCTGTATAGAGTAGGATCCACAAACTCGAAATCAGAAGCATGAAGCTTCTTCCAGTTAGTGGTCATATGTGTAGACATGGGTTTGCAGTCCTCCATGTGAAATCTGCTAAGAATATCCACAATGTACTTCCCTTGTCCGAGGAAGAAATGGCCCTCCTCCTTCCACACCTCCAATCCCAGAAAATAATGCATCAAGCCGATATCCTTCATCTCAAACTATGAAGCAAGATCTCTCTTGTAGCCCTCAATGAGTCTCTCTGTACCAGTGATGATCAAGTCATCAACATACAACACCAGAATGAGAGGCTCCTCACCCACCACAATGAAGTATCTTTGTGAAACCCAACTGCTGCAAGTATGTATCAATCCTCGAGTACCAAGGTCTAGGAGCTTGCTTCAGGCCATAGAGTTTCTTTTTCAATCTGCATACATGGGACTCCTTCCCATGCACCTCAAAGCCCTGTGGATACTCAATATAAAATTCCACCTGAATGAAGCCATTGAGAAATGCAGTCTTCACATCCATCTGGTGGATCTTCCAACCCATCTTTGCTTCGATCGATATAATGGAGAAAATAGATGTATACCGAGCTACGGGAGCGAAGGTATCGTCATAGTCAACTCCCTCTACTTGTGAGAACCCTCTCGCCACAAATCAAGCCTTGAACTTCTCGATGCTGCCATATGCAGCATGCTTTATCTTGTAGAGCCATCTGGAAGTAACAACTGATTTACCTTCAGGCCTCGGCACTACCTCCCAAACATTGTTCTTCATAATAGAAGAATACTCCTCCATCATGGCCTCTCTCCAGACCTACTGGCTGGCTGCCTCCTCATAACTAGAAGGCTCAGAGTCGACAATGCTTGTTACCAATTCCATGTAACTACAGAACCACTCTTATGGTTTACTCTCTCTAACCTGTCTCTTTGGCCCAGCAACTGATGTTGCCTCGCGCAAGATATCTTGAAGCCACTTGGGCTTCCTCTTCCCTGAGCATACTTCTCCCATCAAAGTGAAATATTCCTCATTATCATAAAAAACCTGAACTCCTGAAGGCTTGCAACTGACGTCATGCCTGAACCTATGCTTGTAGATGCTGAAGTACCGTGCGAACTGTCCATTAGTGGACTACCCTGTGAACTGCTCTGTGGACTGCCCTGCATGTTGCCCGAAGAACCACCCACCTAACTCTGAGAGCCACTGCTCACTGATGGACCTGACACTGTAATCGACGTACCTCCTGATCCCTGACCACTGGATCCCTGTGACTGACTCAGCTGCTCCTGAGGGTCTGGTGACTTTGGATACTCTAATTCCCGTGACCTCCTGAAATCTCTCTCCTCCTCGAACTTCACATCTCGCTTGACAACCACTTTCCTCTACACAGGAATATAAATTTGATAAGCTTTCGAGGTCTTGCTATAACCCATAAAGATGCCCTTGTCTACATTGGCCTCTAGCTTGGTCCTGTTCTCCTTGGGGACATTGTTGACCTAGATTGTCATTGATGTCAATATGGAAATATTCTGGATGAGTAAACAATGATGTGAATCCAAGCAGAGCGGATCCATGAAGAAACAGGAGCAAGAAGCCAAGGAGCAAAGCCATCAGGGAAGCCATCAGAAGAGGAACACATCAGAGGAGTATTGCAAAATATCAAAGTAGAGAATATCAGAAGTCACAGGATCTATCAAGAGAAGCATATTGGAAGATTTCATCAGAAACAGGTTATCGGAAGCCATCATGAAGCCAAAGTGTAAGAGGAAGAGGTCATTGGAAGAAAAGAGGTCATTAGCTGTTGTGTGCAGGTAGAATTCAGTGAAACACAGAGAGGAGAAGAAGAGATAGAGGAATCATAATGCGTCTTTGAATTTGGTTGAAGAATCAGAGTGAAGCTCAAAGAGAATCAATGATGTATGAATTCACAAAAGGTAGGCTCAGAGAGAGTTGAGCAGCGGAAAAATGAAAGGCTGAAACCCTGAAGAAAACCTGAAACCAAAGGAAAAACATTGAAGAAATGAATCAAAGTCAAAGTGAGGAGACATATGAAGATTGAACACATAGGAACCGTTGGATCTTGGAGATCAAAAAACGAGATTGTTTGTAATGAGTGGCCAGGATTAAGTTGCGCAGCGTAAAGTCAAAGAAATGAACGACGAAGATTAATTTAAGTATTAGTGGATGAGGAAATCGGAGGAGCCTTCGCAGCCATCGATGGTAGAATATCTATGGTTATCAGGCACTAAATAGATTGGGCATTAGTCAAAGAGAAAGGCGGGTTTATAAGCGGAAATGGTTTATCAGGTTGAGCATAAGCGTTAAGTGGTAATAGGAGGGAGTCACCCGGTTCCATTAAGCATTTGACACGTCGCATGCCGGAGGAGAGAGGAAACTGCTTTATCGGGCAGGTAATCCTCGTGCATGTAGCTCACTCAATATCGTTTTCGAGTGTTGGATCAAATGCGGTGTTGATCGATGGCGAAGGATCAATGGACGGTTTTTTGGGTTGATCGGGTTAAGTCAGGACCGTTAGATCTGGAGACAAGAGATCTACTGCGCAACAAGCTTCCGATGGATTGTACTAATCGGACCGAGTGTTGATCATCGGATCTAATATGGTGCAGAACGAGGACCACTATTATAACACGCCATAATGTTATATCCCGTCTGCTGTGTCGGAAGAAGGGGAATTGGCCATGTTATGTGAAAAACTCCAATGGAGATAGAGTTGTATATAATATTGCATCCAATAGGAGCAATCGACCATCGGTGATGGTATAGGCACGACTTATAAAAGACCTCCAGAAATTTGTGATTGCAATTGGATAGTGACGTGGCATGTGGGACCTCTCTGTTGATAGAGGAAGCCATGGACCGTGAAGCCGAAGAATCAAGCAAGCCTAGATGGACGAGCGAGCGCAGAGGAAGCTAAAGCGACCAGAGGAGGGAAGCCAAAAGGTCGAGTGACTGTTGAGGAAGCTGAAGCTCAAGCGAGCAAGGAGGAAGCCAAAGGTCAGCATATCAGGCTTATATAACAGGAAAAAAAGTGGTTGTGGCTGGTGAACTGTAAGAAAAAAAGGAAGCTGAAGTTCTGGCAGAAGTGGAAGGAACAAGAGGACATAAGTAAGTCATAGGTCCAATAGGGTTGGGAGTAGAGAATTACAACCAAACAGATCCAGATAGTTTACAGTAGAGGGTTGGAGCCCTTGAGGTTGGTGCCTCAGAACTGAAAGCATTAGTGTCCTAGGAGTTGGTGCTCCTAAATTCAAGGTTGGTGCCTTGAAAAGACAGAGTTGGTGCTCTGGAGGTTGGAGCCTCACAAAGAGTCCAAGTTGGTGCTTTGAAACTGATTGGAACCATATATATATATTGTACTTGATTTATTGCAGAGATCATATTAATAAAAGCATCTATTCCTATTATCTATTTATGTGTTCCAAATATAAATTTTTTTAACTGATAAAAATGATAATTGAAAAGAAATACTGATTCACCTCCCCTCTCAGTATTTCCAACAATTGGTATCAGAGCGGGCTTCTTCATATCATCCTAACAGCTTGAAGAAGGATTCTTAGTCATGATGAGAAATCAAGAAGTGTCAGGAAGATCTCCTCTGTTCGATGGCACAAATTTTGGTTTCTGGAAAAAGAGAATGTCCTACTACTTAATGTCCCTTGGACCTGAAGTTTGGCATTCAGTCTTAAATGAGTACATAGCTCCTTCCACTCTTCCAATAGATCAAGACGAGAGGAAAGTCTACGTTGCAAAGGAAAAAGCCTTAAACTCCATCACTAGTGGAATCACTGATTTAGAATTTACAAAAGTCATGAATTGTAACTCTGCCAAAGAAGTATGGGATAAGCTAATTGGCTTATACGATAGGGACTCCAACGTCAAGAAGGAAAAGCTTCAAACTCATAGAAGGAAATTTGAAAGTCTGAAAATGGATGATGAAGAAGATATTGCATCATACTTTCTCTGTGTAGCTGAAGTGGTCAACTCTCTTAAAGGATTGGAAGAAAACATTGAAAAAAGCACAATTATTCAAAAGGTATTAAGATCTCTCCCAGATAGATTTGATTCCAAAGTAAGTGCCATAGAAGAAATGAAGGATCTAGATACTCTCAAGATGGATGAACTCCATGGAATCCTCATTGCCTATGAGATGAGAAAAGGTTGCCCAAGTTCCAAATATGCAGCATTCAAGGCCTAAAAATGAAAAAAGGGGAAAGAAAGGAATGTCACTAGTGATGACTCCGACGTTGAATCTGAATTGGTGCAATTTGTATGAAGGATGAAGAAAGGATCTAAGATAAAAGGTAAATACACTCTTATTTGTTTCAAATGTGGAAAAATAGGTCATTGTGCTGCAAAATTTCCTCATAAGCATGATAGTGATAATGAAGAAAATTCTAAAAGGATGGTATACAAAAGGAAAGGGTTAAATAAGAATAATTTCCTCTCTAAGCAAGATGAGCCTGATGAAGATGAATTTGTAGTCATAAAAAATAAATCAACTAACTAGTTCCCTCACCGCAAAGGAGGTAATGAAGAATCAGATGAAGAAAATGACCATGCTGGAAGCTAAGAAGTATTATTCATGGCATTCACAAATGATGACGACTCAGGGCTAGATGGAAATGTAGATGAATTTTTAATAAGTGCCATTGAAGAAAATGAGAAATTACAGAATAAAATCATCTCTCGCAAGGTAGAAAACGAGGAAACAAAAAGAAGGGAAGATATCTTGAAAAAGAAGCTAAAAGAAAAAGAAGAAGCTTGCGAAGAACATGAAGCCGAAATAGTCTCTAAGGAAGGAATTGGAGCAAGTTAAAAAAGGTTGGAAAAGCTCTCAAATACTTGACACTATCCTAAATAATCGAAAACCTTAACATGAAAAATCTGGAATAGGTTTTAAAGGAGAACCATCAAGTACTAAGAATAATGCAAAAAGCTATGCTGACATACTTTCCAGAAACCCAAAAGAAGAAATATTGTTTCATCAAAGGCTCATCCTAGATCCAAAGAATGAAGAGAGAGTAACTCCAAGGAATAATGTTGATTCAAATCATGGCTATTACAACAGTTACAAAACTATCTTTTTTGGGCATTGTTTCCATTGTAAAAATTTTGGTCATCAAGCTAGACATTGCATGGCTCGTAAGAGTGACACACCAAAATTGAAGGATCAAATAAACAAACCATATGGTCCCAAAGGGCAAGGAAAAATCAAGATCTACAATTCTTTTGATCCCTTGGCCAAATTTGATCTGATTTTCTCATTATGTAATAATAATGGACACAATGAACAAAATTTCCCACTCAAAAGAGGAAAATCAAGAAGTGAGAATCCCAACACGGATAATGTGGCCTAGCTATATGTGCTCAACATAATGAAAATCATTGGTTTGTGGATAGTGGGTGCTCTAGATGCATGATAGGGGACAAAAGGAAGTTTATCTCATTGAACAAAAAGGAAGGAAATGTATCCTTTGGAAGTGGATCTGCCAAAATTGCTGGAAAAGGAACTGTAACACTTATTAATGGAAAAGGAAAAGCTCAAAATGCTTTGCTAGTAAACAGGCTCAAACAAAACCTCCTGAGTGTTAGCCAAATCTATGATCAATGACATAATGTTGTCTTTAGCACCAAAGACTGTGAAATAAGAAACTCTTCCTCAGGGGAACTTGTGGTGAAAGGGGTTTGAACACCAGACGACATCTACATTCTAAACAAGATTCAAGAAGATAAATGCTACTTAAGTCAAATAGATGAAATTTGGTTGTGGCACAAGTGACTTGGACATACAAGCTTCGATAAATTGATCAATATCAGGAAGATTAAAGCAGTACGAGACATTCCAAAGTTATTCAAACCAAATCAAGGAATATGTGGTCCATGTCAACATGGAAAGCAAACCAGAACCAACCACAAGACCAAGGAGTTTTCTATATCAAAGCCTTTGGAGATCATCCATGCTGATTTATGTGGACCAACTAGAACTTCGACACTCCAAGGAAAAAGGTACTTTGCTTTATTTGTTGATGACTATACTAGAATGATGTAGATATATTTTATAAAATATAAATCTTAAACATTTGAGTGTTTTAAGAATCTTAAAGCTCTTGTAGAAAATGAAAAGGACTCAAAGATTAAGTGCCTCAGAACAAAGAGAGGGGGAGAATTCACATCAAAAGAATTTAATGAATTCTGTAAAATACATGGAATTAAAAGAGAATTCTCTGCTGCCAGAACACCTAAGAAAAATGGGGTAGTTGAAAGAGGAAACCAAACAGTTCAAGAAATGGAAAGAACAATGTTAATAGCAGCTGATTTGCAGCCAAAATTCTGGAGAGAAGCAGTCAGGACAAATGTCTATACCTTGAATTGAACTCAATTAAGACCAAATAATGAAAAAAATCCTTATGACTTATGGAAAGGAAGACCAACTTTAGTAAAATACTTCAAGATATTTGGAGGCAAGTGCTTCATAAAAATAAATGATGGCTCACTAGGAAAATTTGATTCACGGGTTGACGAAGGGATATTTCTTGGATATTCTATAAGAAGCAAAGCCTACAAGTGCTACAATAACCGACTACGGAAAATAATGGAAAGCATTGATGTAAAAATTGATGAAGACCTTCCAGAAAAAGAAATTGAAGAACATGAAGTTGATCCTCTCATTGAAGAAGAAGAATCTGAAAAAGAAGAAAAAGACCAAGAAAAAACCAAGGAAAAAGAACCATCTCAAACCCCTTCAAAGATGAAATTTCTCCAAAAATTTCACCTAGAAGAGCAGGTTATTAGAAATATGGATGAAGGGATGCAAACCCGAAGAAGGATGACTAGTACACCAAAGAAGAATGATGTTGCTCTTCTATCCATGATAGAACCAGAAACATTTACTCAAGCAAGTAAGGATCCTCATTGGGTAAAAGACATGGAAGAAGAAATGTCTCAAATTGAGAAGAATGAGACATGGGAGCTGGTACCTCATTCAAAGGACAAAAACATAATAGGAATGAAATGGGTATTAAAAAAGAATGAATGAAGATGGAAAAATCATCAGAAACAAGGCAAGGCTTGTTTGTAAAGGCTATTCACAAATTGAAGGAATTGAATTTAAAGAAACATTTGCACCAGTAGCTCGTGTGGAAGCTATCAGGATGTTCTTGGCATTTTCTTGCTCAAAAGGATTCAAAATCTATCAAATGGATGTAGAATCAACATTTCTGAATGGGGAACTCAAGGAAGAAGTCTACATGGAGCAACTAGAAGGGTTTAATCTAACAGAAGGAAAAGAATTTGTTTGTACATTGAAAAAGGCATTATATGGGTTGAAACAAGCTCCTAGAGCTTGGTACACAAGATTGGATCACTATCTACAACAACAAGGCTTCAAGAAGGGGGTGGTAAGAAGTAGTCTCTACATAAAGACGGATGAGGATAAGTTACTAGTCACACTTTGTTTATGTTGATGACCTGATTTTTGCTAGTAATAATGATGAGATGAGCCATGAGTTTTCTCAAAATATGTCAAAAGAGTTCGAGATGTCAATGATAGGAGAGTTATCTCACTTCCTTGGACTACAAGTATCTCAAACCAAGACAGACATGTTTATATCTCAAGCCAAATATCTTAAAGACATGCTTAAAAGATATGGAATGGAACACTGTGCACCCATGAGCACACCTATGACCACAAGTTGCAAATTGAGAAAAATGATGACTCCCCTCCGGTAGATGCAACTCATTACAGGTCAATAATTGGAGCCCTTCTGTAGTTAACTACTACGAGTCCTGACATTATGCAAGCAGAATGGTGGGAAGATTTCAATCAGCTCCTAAACAATCCCATTTGTTGGCTATAAAAAGAATTCTCAGATACTTGAAAGGAACTCCTGATTTCAGTCTCTGGTACCCTAAGAGCTCAAACCTTACTTTGACTACATACACCGATGCTGATTGGGCTGGAAGTGACGATGATTGAAAAAGTACTAGTGGAAATTCATTCTTCCTGGGAGACTGTTTAGTATGTTGGCTCAATAAAAAAAAGACATCAATATCACTATCTACAGCTGAAGCCGAGTATATAGCTGCCGCAGATTGTTGTACTCAAATACTGTCGATGAAGGAAGCTCTAAAAGATGTCAACATAGGTAAAAATCAACCAATTACCATCTATTGTGATAACACAAGTGCGATCAGCTTCAGCAAAAATCCAATGATGCACTCAAAGACGAAACATATACCAATCAAGTATCATTTCCTTCGTGAACAAGTAGCTGAACAAAACATCTTCTTGGAATATATTAATACTAAGGAGTAGATAGCTGATATTTTCACAAAACATCTTCCTTGAGAAGCATTTGAACATCTTCATCAAAAGATGGGGGTTATCTCTTTAACATCACTTAAGTTGATTCATAAAAGATGTTGTAGGACGGGGGGAGCAATTCAACAGGGGGAGAAGTTCGACAGGGGGAGTCCTTGTGCACTCCTTTGCCACTGATGTCAAAGGGGGAGAGAAGAAGAATATTGGCATCAATGACAAAGGGGGAGATTGTTGACCTAGATTGTCATTGATGTCAATATGGAAATATTCTGGATGAGTAAACAATGATGTGAAGCCAAGCAGAGCGGATCCATGAAGAAACAGGAGTAAGAAGCTAAGGAGCAAAGCCATTAGAAGAGGAACACATCAGAGGAGTATTGCAGAATATCAGAGCAGAGAATATTTGAAGTCACAGGAGCTATCAAGAGAAGCATATCGAAAGAGTTCATCGGAAACAGGTTATCAGAAGTCATCATGAAGCCAAAGCATAAGGGGAAGAGGTCATTGGAAGCAAAGAGGTCATTAGTTGTTGTGTGTGGGAAGAATTTGGTGAAACACAGAGAGGAGAAGAAGAGATAGAGGAATCATAATGGGTCTTTGATTTTGGTTGAAGAATCAGAGTGAAGCTCATAGAGAATCAGCGATGTATGAATTCACAGAAGGCAAGCTCAGAGAGAGTTGAGTAGTGGAAAAATGAAAGGCCAAAACCCTGAAGAAAACCCGAAACCATAGGAAAAACACTGAAGAAATGAATCAAAGTCAAAGTGAGGAGATAGATGAAGATTGAATGCACAGGAACCGTTGGATCTTGGTGATCAACGGACGAGATTATTTGTAATGAGTAGCCAGGATTAAGTTGCGTAGCGTAAAGTCAAAGAAATGAACAACGAAGATTAATTTAAGTATTAGCGGATGAGGAAATCGGAGGAGCTGTTGCAGCCGTCAATGGTAGAAGATCTACGACCATTAGACGCTAAATAGATTGGGTGTTAGTCAAAGAGAAAGGTGGGTTTATAAGCGGAAATGGTTTATCGGGTTGAGCATAAGCGGTAAGTGATAAGCGGTAAGTGGTAATAGGAGGGACTTAATCCTCGTGCATGTAGCTCAACCAATATCATTGTCGAGCGTTGGATCAAATGTGGTGTTGATCGGTGGTGAAGGATCAGCGGATAATTTTTTGGTTTGATCGGGTTAAGTTGGGACCGTTAGATCTAGAGAGAATAGATCTACGATGCAACAAGCTTCTGATGGATTGTGTTGATCGGACCGAGTGTTGATCGTCAGATCTAATACAGAAGAAATCGACGGTGCAAAATGAGGACCACTATTATAACACGCCCTAATGTTATATTGCGTCCACTGTGTCGGAAGAAGGGGAATTGGCCATGTTATGTGCAAACCTCCGATTGCGATAGATTTGTATATAATATTGCATCTAGTAGGAGAAATCGGCCATCAGTGATGGTATAGGCACGACTTATAAAAGACCTCTAGAAAGTTGCGATTGTGATTGGATAGTGATGTAGCATGTGGGACCTCTCTGTTGACAGAGAAAGCCATGGACCGGCAAGCCGAAGAATCAAGCGAGTGTAGATGGACGAGCAAGCGCAAAGGAAGCTAAAGTGACTGGAGGAGGGAAGCCAAAAGGTCGAGTGAGCGTTGAGGAAGCCGAAGGTCGAGCGAGCGTTGAGGAAGCCAAAGCTCAAGAGAGCAAGGAGGAAGCCAAAGGTTAGCATATCAAGCTTATATAATAAAAAAAAAGTGGTTGTGGCTGGTGAACTGTAAGAAAAAAAAGGAAGCCGAAGTTCTAGCAGAAGTGGAAGGAACAGGAGGAGAGAAGTAAGTCATAGGTCCAGTAGGGTTGGGAGCAGAGAATTACAACCAAATAGATCCAGACAGTTTACAGCAGAGGGTTGGAGCCCTCGAGGTTGGTGCCTTAGAACTAAAAGGATTGGTGTCCTGGGAGTTGGTGCTCCTAAATTCAAGGTTGGTGCCTTGACAAGACAGAGTTGGTGCTCTAGAGGTTGGAGCCTCACAAAGAGTCCAAGTTGGTGCTTGGCAACTGATTGAAACCATATACATATATATATATATATATATATATATATATATATATATATATATATATATATATATATATATATATATATATATCTATATATATATATACATATATATATATATCTATATATATATATATACATACATATATATATATATATATATATATATATATATATATATATATATATATATATATATATATATCTATCTATTGTACTTGATTTATTACAGAGATCGTATTAATAAAAGCATCTATTCCTGTTATCTATTTCTGTGTTCCAAATATAAATGTTTTTAATTGATAAAAATGATAATTGAAAAGAGATACTGATTCACCCCCCCCTCTCAGTATTTCCAAAAGAAATAGGAATATGTAAAGCACCTAAAGATACGAAAGTTCCCAACATCAGGCTTCTTCCCATAAAAAGCCTCCTTCGGAGTCACATTCCCCAAGGCACGATGTGGAATCCTGTTCTGCAAGTACATAGCAGTGTTGCATGCCTCTGCCCACAAAAATAAAGGTAACCCCTGATCATGAATCATGGCTTTGGCAGCCCCTGCAATGGATCTGTTCTTCCTTTCTACAACCCCATTCTACCGGGGGTAGTAAGGAATTGTGAACTCCCTCCTAATTCCTGCCTCAACAAAAAAATCAACAAACTCACCAAGGGTATACTTCCCTCCATTGTCCAACCTGAGGACCTTGATCTTCCTACCTATCTGGGTCTCCACAAGAGCTTTGAACTCTTGAAACCACTTGAAGACCTTACTCTTGGTCTTCAAGAAATAAATCCATGTCTTCCTGGAGTGGTCATCAATGAATAAAACATAGTACTCATAGCCACTCAATGATACATGAGACATCCGACAACTCACATTGGTATGTATCAAGTCAAGGATCCCAGTTGCTCTACTATCACTGCTGGGAAAAGGGGATCTGGCAAACTTCCCCATATCACATCCTCTGCATACATCAAGATGATCAGGCCTGAAATCTGGCACACTAGTAGTGATCTCTCGCAATGTACTCAAGGTCCCATGATACATGTGCCCCATCCTGCGATGCCAAATCTCACACAACACTGAACTGCTAGATTTGCTGTCAGTCCTGTCATGGGTGCTGCTACTCAATGCCATCAGGGGATGGAATGAGAACTTGTACACCTTGGCATGGCGCAAACCAATCTCTCTAGCTGAAGAAGCTGGAGTTCCCCTAGGAGATATAAGCACCTACCCTCTCCTGAACAACACATCATACCCTCTATCCTCAAGTGCTGAGATGGATATCAGGTTCTTCTTCATTCCAGGCACATATAGAACATCTGACACTTTCAAGGGAGGTTTGGGTCCCCTATCAAATGTCAATGTCCCCACACCGACTGCTCTAACAATGATGTCATCACCAAGTACTACCTCCATATCAGTATCACCCTCTGAAAGCTCTGAGAAGTACTCTCTAACTCCTGTCATGTGGTGGGAAGTGCCACTGTCAACATACCAAATTCTAGAAGATGCTCTGCTAGTAGTGGGGAATGCACACTCCCTCTGAACTTGTATGGCAGGTGATGCTGCACTAGTGTCCTCATAAGCTATGAACCCAAACTCCTGATCAAATCTCTCTAAGAAGCTCTCTATCTCTGCAGAAGTTGCCATGGGTTTGTCTTTCCCTTTATTGTTCTTCTTCTCCGGACACACAACAACATAGTGTCCCAACTTTTGAAAATTCCAACATTTGACTTTGGAATAGTCCTTCTCCTTGTTCTGCTGCTTTCCTTTACCTTTTCTTTTTCCTCCACTGTTGGAAGCTTGCTTCTTTGCTTTGTCCTTCTTGCCTCTTGCTAAAAATTCCGCATTGTCATCCTCCTCCACCTGTTTGGCTACCCCAAGATGGTTCTTTCTGATCTCATTCTGAATGAAATCATCCCACAACCTCTCCCAATCGGGAAGGTTTTCCCGTGCAACAATGCCATCCACAAAATTCTCCCAAGTCTTGGGAAGACCATTCAAAGCAATTCTCACCAACTCAGTGGGTGCAATGATCTCACCTACGGTTGCCAACTCATCTCTCATTGAAGTGATCTTTGTGAGGTACGCTGTAGCATTGTCAGTATTAGCCATTTTAATGGCCTTCAATTTCTCCTTTAGGACCATTTTTCTGTTTTCATTTGAGCTCTGGTAAAGACTGGTCAAGGCTGTCCACATCTCATGTGCATAAGTCTTTCCTCTCACATGAGGAATGACATGGTCTTTGATTCCTTCCAGAATCAATATTTTTGCCTTGGAATTCTTTTTGTTAAACTCTGCCAACTGTACAGGGTCAGCAGGTACTACTACTGGGTTCTGTGTGGTATTTACCATAATGCCCTAGACTTCTGCTTCCTCAAAGATGCTCTGGATTCTCTCCTTCCATGCACTGTAGTTTTTCTGCCCATCCTACCTGTCTTCAACTTTCAAACCCAAAGACATGTTTCGCTGTCCTATAAAACTGAAATTTTCAAATCTGTGGTAAAGGTTTCTGTTTTTTGTGTAAAAATCAGCTTGCTGTAATTTTCACTTTGCTGTCCCAAATTGCACTTTTCAGCCAACCAAGCTCTGATACCATGAAGAAATTTCAACCCCCACTCCGGTTATCAGTTTTCCTTATCATTCCATGTATTTAGTTTTAAATCCAAGCATGATAAAAATTCTAAAATCTAGAAATGATAATATTTTTCTGAAAACACAAATTTAGAGATTTCACAACTGTTGAAATTACTGAAATAAAACATAGCAAAATTATGACAGCCACACACAGAAAATAACATAGTTATTTTTGGTCATTGTGATCCTGGAAAAACCCCCTACAATTCTTGGGGAAAACTAGTTTGAGAGCTCTTCTTTATTTTTGAAAATGATTTTACAGAGAAACTGAAATACACAGTAAAAATTCTAGCAACCACAAATTACAACTTATCTTGATTTCCGTGCTTGAACTCCTCGAAAATCGTGCCAATCAGCAAAAAGCCAAAACAGAAATTTTTACAACAATAAAATAACAATAAATGGTGTACAACCAACCTCGAAAAATGTGCCCAGAACTTGTTGTCCCTCTTCCTCGATTTTTGTGCCTTTCTCCTGCTGTATGGTTTTTCCTTGGGATGCGTGCCAATAAATGCTGCTGCCCAGATTTGCTGAAATGTATTCTTGCTGCTCTCCTTCACTTCCTCACTGCTCATAAATTTTCTCCTTGCTCTCTCTTCTCTTTCTCTCAAATGCTCATGAAAGAATCTCCTTGCTCTCTCTTCTCTTTCTCTCAAATTCTCATGAAAGAAATGAATTATCTTTTCCTCTTCTCTTCTCCTTTTATTCTCTAAATGACCTTTTGGGTTACCCTAAGATCTAATAGCTGAGATTCATTTAGATCTAGGGATGAGAATAAATGTGCATTTAATTCTCACTTTCTATTTTTTAACTCACCCACTTAAATAAAGACCCACTTAGCCTTTTATTTCCATAGTCACTTTTTCACTTTCTAATTTTTCATTCACTTTAATAAAGTCACCTTTAAATTAGAATGTAACTTTACCACTTATAAAGTCACTTTTAAATTAGAATGTAACTTTACCACTTATAAAGTCACTTTTAAATTTAATTGACTTTATCACTTATAAGGTCACTTTAGGAGAAAAGTAAAAAATAAATTTGGACACTTTTCCCTAGGCCAAAGATCAAAGCCTTAGGGAACCACTTGTCCTCTGGTACCCAAATTTTAACAACTCGGTCACCCAGAAAAATTATCCTAGAAGAATACTTCTTTGCTGACCCCAGAAGGAATTCTCCTTCACTATGCCCAGAAGAAACTCTCCTTCGCTTGCTTAGAATAAAACTCTTCACTTGCCCAAAAGAAACTCTCCTTCGCTTTCCTAGAAGAAACTCTCTTTTGTAATGCCCAGAAGAATCTTTCTTGTCACTTCTTTGCACTTCTTCTTTGTGGCTTGTTCTTCACACTTCTACTTGACCTCTTCTTCACACTTTTGCTTGACCGAATGCTTGTCAAGTTGCTTGCATCTAAGTGAGGCTGCGTGTGGCTACTTATACACTTCTTCTCATGTCCCTTAAGCTGACATGATCTTAGGTAGGGAGACCGACTTCTTCTATCAAGTTCTATCTTCGTTGTAGGCCGACTTGAAGAATATAAGTGACAAGGTCTTGGAAGATACTTTACATAGACAAGTTTGACCTTTTACAAAGTGTAACATGACTTCAGTACATGATAATGACTATCATTTTATGACTAGATGACAAATAATTCCTAAATATTCTCAATGGGAGTCTTGACTCGAAAATAAAATCTCTTGTTTATGAAACCCATGAAGCAAGTCAATACAATACTTTTATTTTTCTTCTTTACATCTCATTACATAAAATCATAATTACATGTCATTATGAAGACCAAACCTAGTTACACTTTTCATCACTCCCTCTTAACTAGGGAGGTATTCATAATGGTACTTGGTCATTCTCAATCTGAAGAATTTTCAGATTGGTAACTCATTTTTATAATATCATATCAACCAACATTGTTACATAGCAAGGCCTTGACTAACAACTCCATCTCTCCACAATATCTGAGCTCAATGTTGGCGAGACCAATGATTTATAGACACTCTCATCATTATCTCTCTCAGAACACCCCCTACTTGGGTACTCAGGGTGTGTTCCATGAGGACTATTCTTATCTTGGACTCCTCAGCCCTCAAAGAATATTGGTCCTCCACGATTAATCTTCTATTGGATTCCCTATCTCATCTTCAATGAGTATCAGATGCCAAATAATTACCCAATCCTACATTCTATCTTCTGAGATAAAGACCAGAATGATGTGTCTATATCTCCCTCTCAGATAGGGAGGACATATTCGAATCAAGGAATCTACTCATTCCTACAAAGGAATGTAACTAAGCTCCCTCTTAACTAGGGACCTACAACAATTGATTTGAAAATGGAATGTACTTGTTTAAGGGTGCAAGGTATCCATTTCCATGAAAAGACTCTAGTTAGCTAAAGTTGGAGGGTCAGTTAGGCCCGCCAAACTTGGTGCCTCCACCAAATCCGCTGCCAAATCCTGACGTGACCGCTAGCTAACTGTTGTGGCTTTAAGGCGCATGTGAAAATTTTAAATGTCTGGCGGATTTCCCTTAGATTTCGCACCATAACCTTCGATTGACAGGCAGTTGAACCGTTTGTTAGCTGGACTTCATGGAAATGTGACCACGTTAATATCCATATGTGGTGACTGTTAAACGACAACCACGCAGTTTCAGCGTTAAGACCCAAGGTTTTGGGGCCGCGGTCATGTGATATGGGGACTGGCCCCCTTTGGCCCCCAACGCTAACCATTTGAAACTTCAAATTTGATTGAGTCTGCCAACCTTTCAAGTTCCATCATGGTGGTCTAATGGTAAGATGAGCGCTATTGGTTAGGAGGTCGCGGGTTTGATCCTCCATGCCTCCAAACAAATTTTAAATATGCATCCAACCTATGATGATGTCACCCTGGGCCACGTGGTGGTCTCCGGGCTTGCCATGTGGCAGCCTGTCATTCGCTGCGCACCATAGAATATTCCCAAAATATTCCAAGGAATATTCTATGGAATATTCTATTTTAAATTTTTTTGAAAAAATTCAAAATTTTAGTGTTATTGGGCAATTCTTCTTTTTGGCATAACTTCCTCATACGGAGACCGTTTTTCGAACCATTCATGGCATCGAAATTAGGAGAATGAGCTCTATTCGATCGTTTAGGTTTGAACTAGTTCTAAGCACTTTTATTTTTGAGCATTTTACGACACTTGGTCTTGAGCTCCTGATCACACCTCCCAAATGAGAGGCTTTTGGTCCCAAAAAGCTTACTAAATCTCTGAACTGAACTATATAGCCCTTGAGAGAACACAAACATCCTCTTTTGTTAAGCCAAATGAGCATACTGATGCCAAAATGTCATGCCTTTCCAACTGTCACCATGGCGAATGTTGCTGCATAAGCCAAGTATTTGTCAAATCTCGACCAAGCTTGTTCGCTAGACAAGTCTGAAAATTGCAGAAACAAACAATGAACCTTGCTGATATATGAGCTGAAATCTTTCACTGACCATGTGGACTTACCACTGTCATTATGCTCATCAATGACACCTCCTCCTCAAGAAGAAAACTGAAGGTGACTTAGGCCAATACCCACAACAAACTTCCAAACTTGAAGTAGCTGTAGAAGAAGGCTTTTATCGTCTGTAGCATGCTGAAAGCATTGCAAATGCTCATCCCAAAATCTTAGGATACTTGCTGCAAAAAATTCTCAATAAGGTAGATACCCATGCCTCTTTTCTTGCATGCTTTCCTAGCTCATAGAATTGTGCACTTCTTTGCACCAATTTCTTCCCCTGCATCAAATGACACCAAAGGTACTTGTGCAACAAGACAATCATCAACAACAATTTGTCCTATAATATGATAAACAATGGACTCAACCGTCAACATAACATATGTGTACACAACCGACACAAGTTGACACAACATGTGCAACATAATCGACACAAGTTGATGAACAAGATGCGACACAATCGACAAGGTAAAAGTGTGCTCACAAGCAACACTAGTCGACCAATAACAAGATACATTTATAAACACCTATGCATGTATCATGTACAATGAACTATATACAGTTTGACAAATACACCTACATCCTCTATGTACAGGCGCAACTTCAACTCTTTTTTTTCAAAGACCAACAGGTACATCAACTCAATAAAATAACATGTGGGTGATAAGAGTTGAAATGAGAAACATTGCTGCAATAATAGTGAGTACCATACTCATCTTTTACCTCTATGGTGAACTTTTTCAACAACATAAGAAAACATGCATACATCCAAAGTTTGTTTATGTACAAAAGGAGTACGTCTTACTGTGTTAAGAAGTTCATCCACTTCTCACCAAGCCACTTCAATGGTGATTTTTGCTGCTGCAACTTTTCCTCATGTGAAACTTCCTTGTCCACATCAATAATGGAATCTGTGGTTCCACCTTTGCCAATCTTCTTGTCATCGTGCTGCATGTGTCTGGGACGTCAAGTTGGATGTAAAGTCCAACAATGAGAGACAACGTGTCCCCTCTTTTAGCAGAAAGTGCAAATCTTATGCACCTTCTTGGAAGGTAGTCTTTGCTTCATCTGTTACCTGTGTGATTTCTTCCTCATCCAACATCTCGAAACATGATGATTAAATTGACCACAATATGTACAAGGAAAATTTATTCCATTAAAACATGTAAAATTATCATGCCTTGCAGAAACACAATCGAATTGATCATGAGAAGAATTATACCTCTTGTGCTGCTTTGCATGTTCATCCTTTTTTCCTACATAAGGAGATGAACTAGTAGAGGCTTCAGCTTTCAATTGCAGACTAACATCATCATTCTTGTCTTGAAAATTGCCTAATATTGCATGCTTGCCATAAGCTGCATGTACGACATCTTCTTGCTGCAAAAAAGGCTTAAAGAAATGGCAATCATATTTGAAACAAATTTGACATATTTGTCTCATGGAACTTGGAACAAAAGTTCTCTTTGAATTAGCCTCATATGCCTTCATGGCTTTGAGTTTTCGCCATTAGATTGCACTTAACCCAGTCCAAAATTCTTGGGTCTTTCCCCAACAAGAATGGGTTCAATCATGCCCTGTGCATGCTTTCCTAATCCTTTGCCTTCATAACCCATCTTATTCATGAGCTTGGATCCTATTCCCCTTGTATGCTTTTCGAAAGATCCTACACATCTTTTTAAAGAGGAAACTGAAGACAAATCAGAATGCATTACCTCTTTCTCAAGCATGTTCTTGGTCAACACCTCTTTGGCTTGTTGAAGCTACAACTCCATATCATGCAATATTTGAAGAAGTTATTCCTTCTCCTACTTCATGGCCAACAACTTCTCATGAAGCATTGTGCTTTCTCTTTTATCCTCAAACAAGATCTGCACCATATCCTTCAATACAAGGAATTCATGCTTCATGTCCTCATCAAAGAACATTGTGAAGAAGGAAACTTCACTGGTAGAAGTTGTCACTATGAGGTCAATGAACAAATTAACTTCAACAATTTGCTTAAAGATTTTCAAAACAAGTGACAAGGCTTTCTACCCAAATGTCTTTACAGACATCGCATTCAAGCAACCAACAACAAATCAACTCAAGAAAAATTCTTGGAGTGATTTTAAGGTCCTTTTGGGGTAAGGAAAATATCTTCGATTCCATTTTGTCTTCTCCAAGACTGAGAAAATTAGTAGCTATCCCAAAACTTCTGCAAACTCAAACAACAAGCAGTTTGCAGAATAGTAAAGCAGTCAATCTTCAACACTGCTTAAGACACCTTTCAAGCTACACAATCAAGCTAGTGATGTCAGTCAAGAAAACTTAGTGCTCTGATACCAACCTGATTTGCAAATGGAATTTACTTGTTAAAGGGTGCAAGGTATCCATTTCCCTGAAAAGACTCCAGTTAGCTAAAGTTGGAGGGCCAGTTAGGCCGGCAAAATATGGCGGGACCGCCAAACTTGGCGCCTCCACCAAATCCGCCACCAAATCCTGACCTGACTGCCAGCTAACTGTTGTGGCTTTAAGGCGCATGTGAACGTTTTAAATGTCTGGCAGGTTTCCCTTGGATTTCACGCCATAACCTTCGGTTGATGGGTAGTTGAACCGTTTGTTAGCTGGACTTCATGGAAATGTGACCACATTAATATCCATATGCGGTGACCGTTAAACAACAACCGCGCAGTTTCAGCGTTAAGGCCCAAGGTTTTGGGGCCGCGGTCATGTGATATGGGGGCTAGCCCCCTTCGGGCCCCAGCCCTGACCACTTGAAACTTCAACTTTCAAGTTCCATCATGGTGGTCTAACGGTAAGACGAAGTGCTGTTGGTTAGGAGGTCGCGGGTTTGGTCCTCCGCCCCTCCAAACAAATTTTAAATATGTGTCCAACGTATGATGATGTCACCTTGGGCCACGTGGCAGCCTCCAGGCCTGCCACGTGGTAGCCTGCCATTCGCTCCCCACCACGGAATATTCTTGGAATATTCCAAGGATATTCTATTTTAATTTTTTTTGAAAAAATTCAAAATTTCAGTGATGGGCAATTCTTCTTTTTGGCATACCTTCCTCATACAGAGACCGTTTTTCGAACCGTTCATGGCGCCGGAATCAGGAGAATGAGCTCTATCCGGTCGTTCAGGTTAGAACTAGTTTTGAGCACTTTCATTTTTGAACATTTTAGGACACTTGGTCTTGAGCTCTTAATCAACAACTCCTCAGGTGGAGATGGTGAGTCAACCAACTGCTTGAAGAACTCATCTCTTCTTCAATGTCATGAATTTCTTCTTTGTTGTGGAGTCTTCATCTTTTGGGGATTTCTTCATAGGGCACAAACCATCCATCACTTTCATCCATGAGTTAGTCATGTCCTTATTTCATTAAAAAGTGATCCATCAATTTTCCATCTGGCGTTGCTTCATGTCATGCTGCTTTCTTCATGGCATATTTTTTGGAGGGATCTTACATTCTTCTATATGGTTTTCTTGGAAGTCATCCATATATCTTCCCTTTGGAAGACCTACATAATCCCATCCAGTTATTAGCTCAAAAATAAGAAATGAACACTTAAATCATAATTACCTTTGTGATGATCTTTCATCATGACATCTTCTTGTAGGTATCAACATCCTGCATGCATGTTGACACATCTCCTAAAGATATTCATTGTCAAGGGTCTCCATATTTTTCCGACTCCTATCAGAGTCTTCATATCTTTTCAGGGAGATATTCTAGTCAACTCTTCTTGGTTGTGGAGGTTGAATGCCTTCTAACTTTGTTGCATATTTTCACGACCTCTTCCTTTCTTTTCACACACTTCATTCCCACGAGCTTCCAATAAAAATTCCTTAATTGTAGTCAACTTCCTCATGATTCATATGAGAACATATTATGTTGATCATCTAGTGTGACTTATGCCTTTCTACAATCTTTCAGAGAAGGAGATTCTTAATTATTTTGTCATATTTCCCAAGATGGAAATAGTGATCCATACTATCTGCAACCATATGACATGACTTTCATAATAACCTATGTAAGCATACATACCTTATTTTTCCTTTGGGTCATCCAGACTTCCTGCTACAACTTCCTTTGAACGAAAGAGCTTTATCCTTTAGAACCGCTTCATTGTTATGTCATCATACCATCATCCCTTGAATCCCATGAGTTGGAATTCCTGATGAAACACTTGTTTTCTTTCTAGATCAGTGAATCCTCTGATAAGGATTCCATCATAGAGACTTGAGGATATTTCATATCCTCACCTAGCATATGTTTCCTTATTGACTATTATATGATGATCTTAGTCGGTGATGACCTCTACTTCTTTCTATAAGTACCACTTGAGATTTCAATGAGGTTTCCAAGAGCTCTTATTCAATAGAATTTATTCCAGACATTCTTTCTGCTTCCCATGTCAAGAGATCTTTCTTATAATGCTTCTATCATGATACTATTTTCTAATATGATGCATCCTATCTTATTTACATTGCTTCCTATCTATAAATTACAAGTGAAAAGTACCTTCTAGTGAAGAAGATCATCTCAGTCATAGTAGAGATCTTTTACTTCTTCCTTCTTAAGCTTCTTTGTCTCAAGTTCTTTCACTTCCTCAGTAATGTGGGCTTCTTCCATATCACTCTTTTCCTTATTACGTTTAGGAAAATATCTTCTATAGTGCCCAAGTTTCTAGCATTCATACAATCTTACCTTAACCATGTTCCTCCTTCCTTTGAGGACCAAACTTTCCAAATTTCGCTTTTCTTTTTGTCACTGATTGATCCCTTTTATCTGATCTTTTGTCACTTTCTTTCTTCAACCTGTCTTCTTCTACCTTGCATAGAGACCATAATTTTATGAATGGGATAACTTCCTCTTCCTTAGTAGATATGAGGTTACCTTGTTCATCAGTCAATGCATTTAGAACAATGAAAATCATTTCTTTATCAGATACCATCCCTCCTAGATCTTGCAATTGAATTTTTATTTGAGATGCTTTTGAAAGGCATGAAGATATCTTTTCATCCTTTGACACCATCAATTTATATAGATCATATCTAAGTGACATGGTATTTTCTATCGCGCTTTTAAAGAAAAGTTCTATCAGCTCATCATATATCTCCTTAGATGTCTCCAACTTGACTACATAGGAAATGAGAGGATTTTTGATAGATTCATTAAGAATCTTTTGAGCCTTTAGATCCCTTTCCATGTATTCAGATAATGCTGGTTCTTTGGATGGCTTGGAGACTTTTCCATGGACATGATCAATGACTTCATTTACTTCGAGGACTATGTCTATCCTTCTTTTCCATACAAGGAAGTTTGATATCCCAACTAGCTTATGGTTCTCCTTGAAACATGAAGTCATTTTTACTATATTAGATTATAAGAAAAAAGTACTTACTTGTGAAGATATAATCTTCAACTTGATAATGATGATGAACTTATCTCTTCAAATGATCTTTTTAAGAAGGTTCTTACTTCGACGAGAGAAGACTGCCTTATTTAGGATGATCTTCTTCCAAACGAGATCCTTGCTTAAATAAAGAGAAGATTGCCTTTCGATCTAACCGTCCTTAGTTTTGAAAAGATTCCACTGCTTTTGATGATATATGAGTGATGATCTCAAATGTGCTTCTAGGGTTTCGTTCTTTCTTCCTGCTTCCTTCTTGAAGATAATTTCAAGAATTTTTCTTAGAGTATATTTATTCATTCTAGGGTTTTGGCATGATTAGGATCTTGATTTGTTTTTTGGTGTTCTTTGACTTTCTTTTATCCTTATTTGAAGTTCGATTCTCATGTGTCTACTTGCTTGAGTGCCCCTTCTTGACGACTTCAACACCTTATCTTTGAAACCATGTTGAGAAATCTATGGCATGAATAGTTAAAAGATTTCTCTACTTGATAATTGCTTGTGATATACTTTTATTTCTTAGCCTATAGTATTTTCTTTGTTATGTTATTATTGTGTTCTTTTAATCAAGACAAATACCAATATGCACAATCAAAGACAAGTGTGTAGTATACCTAGGGGGGATATTATGGGGTACAGAGGGAGGTACCCAAGGGAATAATGTAATAATGTGATGGATCATAGTTAATAAATAAAGTGGTTAACCCGCATCATGTAAGGGACCACAAGTAGTTAGGAATAATGTGATAAGCCCATTGTATTAGATATATGGTATTGAGATACCCATGGTATTATATGTATAAGGCCTATATAAATACTAGAGACTCCCCATCGAGAGATGTCAAGGATTATTGTATTGGCAAGCATATGGCTTCATACATATGAAGAATATGGCTTCATATATGGTATTGAGAGACCCATGGTATTATATGTATGAAGCCTATATAGAAACTAGAGATTCCCCATTGAGAGATGTCAAGGATTATTGTATTGGCAAGAATATGGCTTTTGGAATATTCTCCTTCCTTAATGAGTGATTGTACGGTGTTACCCTACCTCAAGGGTTTGATTAATAAGGAGAAGCATTTCTATATTTTGTGTTCGTAATTCTCTTGAGATTATTTGTAGTTATTGGGCATATTTTCATTTTTATATATTCACAGGTTAGATCTATTACAAGTGGAATTAGAGCACTTTCTTGGGCGACGAGGGGGAGCAATTTTTTTCATTTTTTGCAGGAATGTTTTGGGGTGGTGAGTTTGCAGATCAGATCTGAAACTTTTCGTTCAAAATTTGTAAAAACAAAGAGAAGATATGGATTCTTTGTGGAAAAATACCCAAATTCAAAAAAAAAATTCGGCCGAATCAGGTTTTGGATGAGGGAGATATCGCTGATTTAAGATCAACTGTTTTGTAGAAATTTTTCTGACGAAAATTCGTGGACGACGACTCTTCCGTAAATTTTTGCAGTTTTTGTGGGAAATGTTTGGAAACTAATTGCATATCTGAGATCCTCTTGAAAATTCACCCAATTTCAAAAAACAAATCGGTCAAATTAGAGTCTAGATGAGGGAGATATTGCTAATTTAAAATCAAATATTTTTTCAGAATTTTTTGTGATGACAGGATAGTTGCAATGCGGATATGAGTTTATAGAGGTCTAGATCGAGATTTCTATCATATAAGAAGATAAAAAATGGCCATTCAATTTCCCAAAATAGGTTATATTTAGGATTTTGAGTTATAATGACCAAGTTATGCCCATTTTGAATTTTCGCCAAAGTGATTTTTTTTTAAACCCTCATTGTATTTTAGAGTTCTAGAAAGATGTTTTTAACAGGAAAAGATGATGGCCCTACTATTGAAGAATTCATAAAAGTGGAAATGCCAACATTTCAGAAATATTGGAAATCTTTAGCATGGCTTAGTTTTAGAGATGAGGTTGCCATGTTGTGGAGCTCACTTGACAGCAAGAAGTTATTAAGCCTTCCTGATGAAGAATTTGAAAAAGTCCTTTTAACAAAATGGTCTCGTGCTAGAAAACAAGATAATGAGAAACATAAGGGGTTATTTTCTACTAGTATCTCCTTATTACAAGTTCATGGATGTTTTCAGAAGGAGAAGATCATTGTGTCTATAAATTCTAGTTGCAAGCAAAATTTTATTAATGTTAATTTGGCAAAAAAATTGCAAGTTCCAACAAAACACATTGAAAACACATAGGTTGATAATGAGGATGTTCAAGTTTATAAAGATTTGAATATTGCTATGGACAAATATATATTGCATTTTGATTTTTATTTTTCAGATATGGCTATTGTGGATCTTGTTTTGGGAGAAACTTGGATGGAATCTATTGGTACTATCAATATTAATGTGCAGAAGAAATTCCTGAAGCTTTGGTATAAAAAGAAGAAAATTACATTACAGGATATTTCCATCAATAAACAATTAGAGTCTGAGGAGGATGAAGAAGAAAATGTTGCAGGAACTAACACATCAGATGAGGATTCCGTGGTTGAAATAATACTGGAAGATAAGCAACAACCGCAGGTGCCACAACATGTACCAGATACCAATCAGGCTCCATTAGATGGTGAATTAAAGAAAGATACACCATTGGTTAAAACTTCAACATATCACCACCCACATCACCCAACAAGAAAACAACCAACAATATGGAAACGAATTAGAAACAAGGACAACAACCCCTACACGACAGATAGAGAGGTGCGACGATCCACCCACATCACATCAACACAGAGGAACCACTAGGATCAACTCCCATCTCAAGCGAGCAAGGCACCGACTAGATCGAGTAATCACTTGTCTCTGGGATGGCTAGATGCATGTGCATGGTACCAGTGGAATACTCCTTTGAGTAGATCTTATTTCTTGTGTTCTTCTTAGGTTTCGCAGACGAAACATGTTTAAGGGGGGTGGAATGTAGCATACCTAGGGGGATATTATGGTGTATAGAGGGAGGTGTTAATTTTGGGTAGCATCGGATGTGATGTAGCCACGAAATATGGTGGAGAGGTTGGGGCACATGAGATATACAATACCCAGAAAGGGTTTAGGCAGATTCTAAACAGATAAGGAGATATTAAAATAATTAATATTTTTAATGGAGCCCCTAAGTCTAAACTTAGGGAAAATAAAATATTAATGTGTATTAATATGAATCTATGTTAGAGTGGTCCAAAAGACATGGATCAAGCCATATCTAATATTAGCCGTTGATTAGGGACTTAATCTCAACCATTGAAATGTCAACAAGAAAAGTATAAGAGGAGGCTTGAGGGTCAGTTGGAGAGTACAAAAAATGATCATTCATTCTATTCTCTAGGGTGGGGTTTGCTAAGAGAGATAGAATCAACGATCGAGAGAGCAGCTGAGGGGAATTGAGTACAGAGAAACAGAGAAGGAAAATATTGTGCCGGGAGAGCAGCGCAACAGCCAAGGAGGGTGACACAGAGCTAGCAAGGGCTCACGTAGGTCCACACAGAGGCAGCCAAGTGCTGCGCAGAGCACCAGAAGGGCCAACACAGTGGATGCATAGGCTCCCAGAGTTGACGCAGGGCATCTTGGGGCTGACACAAGCATTGAAAGGCTGACGCAGGGCCAATGTGAGACAGAGAAGGGATGACGTAGTCTAGTTTGGGTAGACGCTAGGGTTGCAGAGCAGTTTGTGCTGAGGAGCTGCCGGAAGGGTTTTTCGGGGTTTCAGCCAGGAGATTTCTCTCAAACTGTGAGGTATAGCTGCTAAGAAAATTCTCTGTTGGATAGGCCAGTTTCGGCACCCAGATTGTACTCTGATATTGCTTAATAAGAAAACCCTCAAATCGCTACACCGGTTTTCTCGCATTGGGTTTTTCTGAGGACATTGGTCCAAAAATAATGGTGTCATGTGGTGTGTTTGTTCTTGTTTCTTTTAGTTGCTGATCTATAATATGTTGAGAATGCACTAGTGTTTATTTTAAATATTTACTTTGTAAATAACTTGTTAAAGGAAAATAACAAGTAGTTAGGAATAAATTAGAAAAAGTGCATGAAGGGTTTCTAAACTAAGTATATTTAGAAACTTCAACATGGTATCAAAGCATGATTACAGATTATAGGACAAATAAAAGACATCAGCTGAGCGGAGCAATAACAGTAGAAAACAATTGTCCCGAGGTGACATAAGCAATTTCTAGTAGCACAGAAGCCAAGGAAGTGTGACGTAGATCCAGCCAGAGCCACACAGAAGAAGCCTGGAACTATGCAGAGCCTCAGAGAGGCTAGAGTTACTAATGCAGAGGGCCAGAGGGATGACACAGACCTATCTGAGGTGACGCAGAGCCAGCGTGGGGCAGAGAGGGGCTAATGCATTTCATAGAGAGGCAGTTGCTAGAGTTTAGAAGGTTGCAGGAATATTGTAGAGTGGAACTAGTGAGGTACCGTAGTAAGAAAAACACTTGATAGAGTAGGGCAAAAGGAGTTGTTACCGAGGGTTTCTAGCCAAGGAACCTGGATCAGCAGTGCAGTTTCACAAGACGATCAGAGTAGGGGGCATCTCAAAAAGTGGCAGAAGGATTTCCAGGAGGGAAATCAGGACTCAGAGGGAGTCCATAAGAGAACTTCCAAACGGGAAGTATAGAATCAGAGGAGTCGAACAGAGAACTTCCAGGAGGGAAGTAGAGGAGCGTCATGGCACTACATGGGGTAAGAGACCAGGATAGACTGGATGGAGCATCGAACTTCACAGTCTGGAATGCCAGAATCTTATCAGTGCTTGACAGGAATAGTATCAAGAACTTCACCTTGAAGACGATATCTATCCCAGTTGACCCAAATGATAATGAAAAGTACGAAGAGGCGATGGCGAGGGACAAGTGCATTATCCTTGATGGGGTGAAGGATCATGTGGTACCACATATAGCCGAGAAGGAAATGACAATTGAGATTTGGGAGGATCTCAAGAACCTGTACCAACATACTTCTATACAGAGAAGAATGCTGCTCAAGAACTAGATGAGGTCATATCAAATGAAGAAGGGTCAATCGATTGACACCTTCCTTAGAGGACTGAATGAGATCCGAGACCAGTTGACTGCTATAGGAGCGACACCAGATCAAGAGCTTATGGTGAGGACAACCCTAAATGCTGTCTCAGAAGATTGGGAAGTGTTTGTCAAGAGTATCCTGGGCAGACGGACTCTCCTACCTTGGGACGAGATGTGGGCAGCTCTTCACCAGGAAGAGATCAGACGAAAGTCAAAGACAAGTAGCAACAAAAAATGGATCAAAGATCAGCGAGAGGAGGAGGATGTGGCCCTAGTATCTGAGGGAAAGTAGGAGAAGAGAAAGAAGAAAGATCTCTCCAAGATCAAGTGCTTCCATTGTGGGGAGATGGGTCATTATGCGACCCAGTTCCCAAGGAAGAAGAATAAGGGAGAGTCTTTCGAGACTAAGGCAGCACCAACACGGGCAGAGAAGGAAGTTTTGATAGACGATGATTATGCCATGAGTGCACACACACCACTTGAGCAGAAGTGGGGAGACATTGAGCTGTAGTCAGGAGGACTACATGCGATGAGGGGTAGGATCCTTGATGTACCCATCCTCTTGGATTAGACCTTGCTATGGGAGCCCCGATGAGGGGTAGCAGGACTGGTTGGATGGGTAGAGTTGGATGCGGATGGAGCAGCAGAGAGAGATACGGTGCAGGAGTCTTGAGACAGCACGAGGCTAGTAGGCTGCAGCAGTGCGAGAGGCACAAGAGTGTTGCACTGCAGGATAGCACAGAGAGGTGTGCAATGGTGCGAGATGCAGGGAGTTGTTGCAGCAACACAGAGGTTAGAGAAGGAGCACTTGTTAGTGACAGAGGGAGATTCAACAACAGGAGGGTCTCTAGCCCAATATGGAGGTCAGGTTGGGAGATCAGTTACTTACTTCTCAGTAACTAAGTTGCAGTGTAGCAGTGGGCAGCACGATGCAACATGATGAGAGGAGGTGTAGTGCGGATGCAGTGCTGGGAGAAAGGACCAGCAACAACATGAATGTAGAGGGATTTGTCGTACAGATGCAACAGTTGCAGTGGCAGAACCATGGGTAGTAGTACAGGATACAAAAATGCAGAGGATGTTGGGCAGGAAGGCCTAGCATCAGCACAGGTATTGATGCCAGATGATCAGAGTAATACTTAGTGAGGAGTATTGCTAGAGCACAGTCCTCACTAAGAGGGAGTGTTGATTTGGGGTAGCATCGGATGTGCTCTAGCCATGAAATTTGGTGGAGTGGTTGGGGCACATGAGATATCCAATAACCAAAAAGGGTTTGGGCAGATTCTAAACAGATCAAGAGATATTAAAATAATTAATATTTTTAATTTAGTCCCTACGTCTAAACTTAGGGAAAATAAAATATTAATCTGTATTAATATGAATATGTGTTAGAGTGGTTCAAAAGACATGGATCAAGCCAGATCTAATCTTATCTGTTGATTAGGGACTTAATCTCAACCATTGAAATGTCAATAAGAAAAGTATAAGAGGAGGCTTGAGGGTCACTTGGAGAGTACACCAGATGATCAATCATTCTATTCTCTAGAGCGGGGTTCGCTAAGAGAGATAGAATCAATGATTGGGAGAGAAGCTGAGGGGAATTGAGTATAGAGAAACAGAGAAGGCAAAGATTGTGCTGGGAGAGCAGCGCAATAGCCAAGGAGGGTGACACAGAGCCGGTAAGGGTTCATGCAGAGCCACACAAAGGCAGCCAAATGCTGTGCAGAGCACCAAAGGGGCAAGCACAACTGACATAGAGGCTCCCAGAGCTGACGCCGGGTCTCCTGGGGATGACGCAAGCCTAGAAAGGTTGACATAGGTCCAGTGTGAGATAGAGAGGGGCTAACGCAGTCCAGTTTGGGTAGGCGCTGGGGTTGTAGAGCAATTTTGTGCTGAGGAGCTGCTGGATGGGTTTTTCAGGGTTTTAGCCAGGATATTTCTCTCAAACTGTGAGGTATAGCTACTAAGGAAATTCTCTGTTGGGTAGGCTAGTTTTGGCACCCAGATTGTACTCTGATACTGCTTAATAAGAAAACCCTTAGATAGCTGCATTGGTTTTCCCACATTAGGTTTTTCCGGGGACATTGGTCCCAAAATAATGGTGTCATGTGGTGTGTTTGTTATTGTTTCTTTTAGTTACTGATTTGTAATATGTTGAGAATGCACTGGTGTTTATTTTCAGTATTTACTTTCTAAATAACTTGTTAAAGGAAAATAACAAGTAGGTAGGAATAAATCATAATAAGTGCATGAAGGGTTTCTAAACTAACTATATTTAGAAACTTCAACAGGTACCCAAGAAAATAAATTAATAATGTGATGGACCGTTGTTAATAAATAAAGTGGTTAACCCGCATCATGTAAGAGGCCACAAGTAGTTATGAATAATGTGATAAGCCCATTGTATTAGATATATGGTATTGAGAGACCCATGGTATTGTATATATGAAGCCTATATAGAGGCTAGAGACTCCCCATTGAGGGATGTCAAGGATTATTGTATTGGAAAGCATATGGCTTGTGGAGTGTTCTCCTTCCTTAAGGAGTGATTGTATGGTGTTACCCTACCTCAAGGGTTTTGATTAATAAAGAGAAGCATTTCTATATTTCGATCTTGTTATTTCTAGGCATATTTTCTATTTTCATATATCTACAGGTCAGATCTATTACAAAGTGACACAATATGTAGGCTTGTCAGCCAGGGCCAAAACCTCTCACCTCTTTAGAGGAAAACCAAACCAAAATTCTTCTTTTAGATCTTCAATTGATGAGTACCAAGACCTTGACAAATACCCTTTACTCTAGTATCCTCCCAAGAACCTTGCCACTAATGTTGATGCTCTGCCTCTTCCCTTCCTCGACTTTCTTCTTGATCTCGAACTACTCTCCTCGACTCCTTCTAGAGAAATTCAGTCTCTATCCTTCACACTGCTTCTTCTCTGCTTCTCCTAAAGAATCTCGGTCTCTATGATCTTGATCTCTAGCTCGCTCACCTAGAACAAGTATCCCATAAGAATACTTCCTTCGTTGACCCCAGAAGGAATCCTCTTTCGCTATGTTTAGAAGAAACTCTCCTTCACTTGCTTAGAATAAAACTCTTCTTCGCTTTCCCAAAAGAAACTATACTTTGCTTTCCTAGAAGAAACTCTCTTTCGTAATTCCTAAAAGAATCCTTCTTGTCACTTCTTCGCACTTCTTCTTTGTGGCCTATTCTTCACACTTCTACTTGACCTCTTCTTCATACTTCTGATTAACCGAATGCTTGTCGAGTTGCTTGTCTCTAAGTGAGGCCGAGTGTGGCTACTTATACACTTATTATAATGTCCCTTAGACTGACATGATCTCATGTAGGGATGCCAACTTCTTCTAACAAGTTCTATCTTCGTTGTAGGCCAACTTGAAGAGGATAAGTGACAAGGTCTTGGAGGATACTTTACATAGACAAGTTTGACATCTTACAAAGTGTAACATGATTTCATTACATGACAATGACTCTATCATTTTTTGACTAGATGAAAAATAATTCCTAAAGACTCTCAACGAGAGCCTTGACTCAAAAACAAAATATCTTGCTCATGAAACCAATGAATCAAGTGAATACAATAATTTTATTTTTCTTCTTTACATCTCATTACATAAAATCATAATTACATGTCATTATGAAGATTGAACCTAGTTACACTTTTCAATGACCTTGAGTAAAGACCTAGCTTGGTAAAGTAAATTTCTCCATTTAATTCATCAATGACATGAATGGAGAATTTATCTTCGACATTGAACTTATTGATCTCTCTATAATCTAGACACATATGAATGATCCATCCTTCTTGTGCACCAATACTATTGGAGAAGAGAAGAAACTTTTGCTAGGTTGAATTATGCCTGCCTCTAGCATTTCTGCAACTATATGCTCAATTTCACTCTTTTGGATGTAGGGATATCTGTAAGGTATGATGTTTGGAGGCACACTTCCAGGAATCAAGTGAATAGCATGATCACGATCATGAATAGGTGGAATACCTTTGGGAATCTCAAATACTTTGGAATGATTGTCAAGGTCTCTTTGGATATATGGAGAAATAAATGACTTAAATGTTTGAACATATATTGAGCATAACTTCACAATTACCCCTCATTGTTCCTTCTTCAAAAGCTTTGTCATGCCATTAAAGATATTTATCTTTCTAGGTTTCCTTACAATACCCCTTAATTCAATTTCCTTTCCTTACGAGAAAAATTTCAAGAAAAGTTCTTGAGGATGAAAAGCTATTGTCCCAAAAAATTGTAACCATTGGACTCCTAATACAACATTAGCACCACCCATTGGAATGGAAAGCATTGAACTATTCAATACATATTCTCTAATGGTTAGATTGGTAGTATGACATTTCACTGAGCAATTTATAGTTCCTATATTTGCAACCATCAATTGACACTCTGGTGATGGCTATAGAAAGCAATTAAACTCATTGGCTATCTTAAAATGAATAAAATTATGAGTACTTCCTGAATCAATAAACACTTTGCCTTTTTCTTATTAATATATCCTTCTATCTTGGGGGTTTGAGAAGTGGTAATTCCTACCAATGCATTACAAGATATGGTTGGATTCATTTCTTCTTTTTCAACCCTCGGGGTTGGTTCTTGGTGTATATCTTCTTCTTTTAATGTTTCTTGTTCCTTTTCTTCCTCCTCTTCACAATGCATGTAAAATAATTTCTCAATACACTTATGACCTTTATTGTATTTTCTATCACAAATGTAACATAACCCTTTTGCTTTTTTTTTCCTCCAGTTGTTGTGGTGTCAACCTTGTAGGTTGTGGGAGGCTAGGAGAAACAACACTTCCATCTTTATAGTTATGAGTGGTAGACTTCCTTGTTGCCATAAATTTGCTTTCAACTTTTCTTGCCACCCTAAATGCATTATCCAATGACTTAGGTTCCCAAAGGCGAACCTAATGTTGGATGTTATCCTTTAAAGTCCCCATGAAGACATCAATCATATGCTTCTTTGGAATATCATTTACCTTGATATTCAATATTTGGAAGTCCTCAATGTGCTCCATAACTAAACCCTTTTGTTTGAGGTTATCAATTGGCTAAAGAAGGTATTGCTCTTTGTATCCTCATAATGTGCTATCAATTCCTTAGTAGAAATTGTCCAAGTGACAAATTATTTACGAGAACAAAATCATCTATACCACACAAACTAATTGGGTTCTAAATATAAAGATGCAATGCGTACATTTTGTGTGTTTTGAACATCATATAGATCAAAGCATTGCTCCATCTGTAGTATCCATGTTACTGGATCCTTGCTAAGAAACCTCCTCATATCAATCTTTAGAGTGTGGTTGGTCTTCAACCCAAAGTTGTAGTCTTTAAAATCATGATTCTCATTCCTTTTGTTTTTATCATGAGTCTCATGGGATACCTTGTCTGTTGGCATTATGATACATGTGTTGTACTTGATGGAAACCAACTCGTAGAAGAACATCTCACTTATTTTATAACTAGATGAATCCACAGAAGAGATATCAGATGTGACTGAATGCATGAGATGCCGGACAGCTCAAAGGAATCAGATGACAGTTCTCAGTATGACAAGTTAGCTTTGCCATCAAGTCCAAAGGGGGAGATTGTTGGCATTATGAGACAAGTGTTGTCCTTGATGGAAAATCTCACAGATGACAGATCATAGTGCAGCAGGTCAGTAGCAAGGAATTGATGATCAGACTACAAGAATGAAGAGAGAAAATTATATACACAGGTTCATCGTGACAAAGCCACGTATACACGCAGGGTTAGACATTCGAAAGTCACGTATGCGTATGCACGGAAAGGCGCGTACATGTGGGAGAACTTACTTTTGGTCCGTGGTATTTAGTCCTTGGTACTTGAACCTATGGTTTTGGACCATGGTATCTCGTCAGAAGTGTTGATCCCAAGTATTGGGTCCATGGTATTGATTTGTTATGGTTTTGGACCATGGTATTGAGTAAGGCCTAAGACTATAAAAGGAGAAGAAGATCATTAGGCAAGTGCATGGAAAAAGTCTTGAATATTTGATGAAGCATGAGATCTAGTATGCAGGTTATGGGTTTATGATGCATTGCTTGATCTAAGCTAAGGAGGAATCTCAACGGTTGATGGAGAACAAGATCCAAGGATAGATCGGGATCTAATGGCTTCGAATGAATCATATCTATATGGTTTGATCTTGTTTATTCTAGATCTGTATACTGATGCATGTAATGTTCTATAAATGTTATGGGTATGACTGATGTCTGGTACAACTGCAAAGTTATGAGAAAATATTTGTAGATATGTACGCGGGTTGGCTTTGGCGAAAGTGCGTATGTACGCGGGTTTGATTCATCGTAGTAGCGTATACATTATGAAGTATGATATTTGAGGTTGCAGCTGGGTCTGATTGTTATTGCAGAGTTCTGTTGTCTACTTTGTGTTCTGGTGACTGTGTTGTTGACAGGGTTTGAGTGTTTCAGTGATTCAGAAATTGATGATGCTAGTATTGATTGATTTTGTGCTTCAATGATATTGATGGGTCCAATATGAAAATTGGATGAGACGTGGCCTTCAGATTATTATGTTGTGCTTCAGGAGTATCCAGTCTGAAAATGTATGAAATGTGGTCCCTGGAGGATGAAAGGAGATTGTAGGCCGGCGCCTACGTACTAGTACATCAGCTAGTATACGAGCAAAGGGGGTAGTAGCTCCCTTCCAGTAGCAGCTAGAGAATGAGTGAATATTGGATCATTCAGTAGGCAGGCACCTACGTACTAGTAAATGGATCAGCTAGTACAAGAGCTAAGGGGGTTGTAGCTCCCATCCAGGAGAGCTGGAAAATGAGAGAGGGTTGTAGCCCTCTGCAGGTAGAAGCCTGCGTACTGGTATAAGACTGCACCAGTACAAAACTATTGTAAAATGAGTTTCTTATTAAAATAAGATAGAGACGACTTGCAGTAGGTGGTTTTCACCCACGTTGGGTTTCCACCTTATATCATGGTGTTCATGTGTGTGATGACCTGTTCTGTTTTACTGCACCTACTTACTGTACATATGGTTAATGAAGTTCTAATGCACTAATTAAATATCAACATTTAATAGATTAACTGAATCATAAGTATTCTGGATATACGCTAGTTGCATTAGACGCAGTTGCATATACACGCAGGTTCCCTTAATTGAAGTAGCGTATATGTATCTAAGTATGGAAATGAAAAATTTATATTGATTTGATAATACTGATTCACCCCCCCCCCCTCTCAGTATTATTTCCAACAATTGGTATCAGTGCAGGTCCTTTGGTAGAAGCTTGATCGCTTGAAGGAGATTCGTAGAACAATGGGAAAGAAGCTTAAGAAGAAAGCGCCTAAGAAGAAGAAGACATCTCAGAAGAACTATGACAGTGGGAGCATCGATTGGGGATTATGTGGAAGAAGCACTTCAGATTCAGAATCATTTCAGAATGAAGATGAGCAAGATTTATCTGGTATGAATTTGTTATCCTCTGGTATCCATCCATGTGAAGATGATGAAAGTGATAGCGAAGCAACTGAATTTGCTCTTATGGGTGAGCAAGAAAGGTATCAAATAGAGGCAGAATTTAAAAGGCTAACAGACAAAATTAGATATCAACAAGATTTATTGAACAAAAGGGAATGTGCCTTCAAGGAAGTAGCTACCAAACTAAAAGCTCAACTAGAGGAAGGTAACAAGGTAAGGAAGCTATTCAAGGAAAAATATCAAATGTTGTAGGATGAAGTGACATCATTAAGAAGTGAAGTAAATGAAAGAATTACGACAATCAAGAAACTCAGAGATAGATCCAGTTACTATGAACGACTTGAAGCTACGATCCTCTCGTTAAAGGAAGATCTTGAAGAATCAATGAAGTAGAATAAAAAACTACTCCAAGCTCATGAAAAACAAGAAAATGAAGTTCTTGATCTAAGACATCAGTTGGAAGAAGGAAGAAATATTGAAGAAAACATGAAGAAGCAGTATCTTGAAAAGGAAGAGCAACATCAGGTTGAGGTAAATATTCTAAAAGATAAATTAGAAGAAAAAGATAAGCTCTTACGATTTCAAGATAGTACTAAGATCTTGGATGATATTCTTAGTAGTCAAATATCTCCTGCTATCAAAGCTGGTCTTGGTTTTCATGAATCTGTTGAAGAAGAATCTAGTTCACAAAGTAAGACAAGGAAATCTAATGCAAAATCTGAAATGCTCAACAAGGAACCAAGGAAGGAAACTCTTCAAAGAAAATATTTTACTCCTTCGATGAATAATGTTGAATGTTATGTATGTCATAATCTTGGACATGTTACAGCCAGATGCACAAGTAGAATGGTTCAAGACCATCACACAGAAAGAACATCACGTTCCAGGTACTTTAAGGGATATTGCTTTTCTTGCAATATGTTTGGTCACAAAGTTGTTGATTGCTATAGAAGGAATGTGGAACATATGAGATGTTATGCATGTAAAAATCTTGGACATATAGCAAAGGAATGCAGGAAAAAGGTATGGGCACCACACCAAAAGGAGAAAACATCATCACACTTGAAGATATGGAAGAAGAAGGAACTACAGTCAGAAAGATGTGGCACAATGTAATATCCCTTCCCTTAATAATACATAATAAATAATAATATAATAATATAATAATATAATAATAAATAATAAAAATAATAAATAATACAAATAAATAATAATAATATAAATAATAAATAATAAATCACTTAATAATAAATAATAAAAATAATAAATCATAAATAATAAATGAATTTAAAAATAAATAAAAATAATAAAAATAAAAATAGTAATAACTATACTAAAACTCTAAATCAGAATAAATAGAAATAAAACAAGAAAACTATCAAAAAGAAGGACATAAAACAAGAAAGCTAAAAATAAAAAGAAAAGTAAAGGAATAAAACAAGAAAGCTAAAAAATCAAAAGAAAGTTGCATGTAGACACATGGAGTGTGTGCATGTGGTTCCCCTTCCAATGTTGTTCTATTTAATAGATGGTGAGGAAGATGAGAGGATTCCTGCATTCTCTCATTCCGAGATTTTATCTTTCATTCTCTTGGGAGAATGGTATACTAAGACTTAGGAGCACTGGCAGTAGTATGTTGATTGAGGGCTCGGGGGTGGCTAGTTGTAGCAAGACGTTGCACAATTGAGCCTACGGTTGGGTGGAGAGTCGTCCCCAAAACCTTGTTGCGGTAAGCCTACTTCTACCACAGGTAAGTACCACTCTGATTTAAATTTAATGCTAATTAGGACAGTTAATTAGATATTTATTTTTGGACTGTTACATATGGTATCAGAGCTTAGGTTCAACTCTTAGGGCCTATAGCATCGGATCGTGATTTTATGCATAAACCACATGATGGTATATTTTAGTCTCCGTGGAAAAATCATACAGATTTGGAATAATTAAATGTTTGATTTGCATTATAATTAATTTATTATTGTTATTGTATTCTCTGGTTGCATGTATTACTGTTAATTTTCTGCTCTGGTTTTCATATGTTTTGTTTATTCGAGCATAACATTGTGAAAATGGGCCGTTGTTTGTAGTCTTCTGCCATTTCCTTTCTGTATACAACCATGCCTGTCCATGGCGTTTTATTAAATTTGCAAAACAAATTATTTGAGGTTTTATTTATTTATTTTCTTCTGGTGGTTGTTCCCCTTTTTCTCTCTGTATAGAATCTAGAGGGATCAATCTCATGACCTGTTCATCTTTGTGAAACGGTGATCATGTTTTGTTTCTGGTTGTCTACGGAGATTGATCAGAAGCTCAAACCTGCATAGGCCGTTGGGAATTGCTTTGGGCGTGTGTGCTATTGGCTTGTGATTGTAGCAAATCCCAATTCATGAGGGAAAAAGCTGTGAAGAGCTTTAGTTTCTGCATGGGGTTATCTGTCAGGCTCTGTTTTAGGCTTGACAGGGGGTTCAGTCAACTAAAGTGATGGATCAGAATCATTTTGGGTATGATTTTCTTCCCACTAACTGTCCAGAAAAGTAAAAGTGAAAGAATTTCTAGCCTTCTGTATCAAATCCCAGTTCTGCGGATTCAATTTTGTGGAACCCAACTCAACAACTCCGTTAGGTGTCAAATACATACCATGATCTGAATTGCATGAACTGTTTCGGTGTGGGTTTTTGCATGTTGTCCAGATAACGCTCAATGTGCTTTGTAGAGTTTGAGACCAGAATCTCATTGCCCAAAAATAATTACATAGAGACAAACATGACGTGAGCCTCATTTAGAACCTTGATTTATAGCCTTGTGAAGAAATATTGTAATTATTTTCAAGCAACATTATACCAATTGTATAAAATTGTTTATTTGCAGTGTTATACCAAATGTAATTACTTGGAACAATCTTTTATTTGTAGCATTGTATTTATTCTATTTATTCTTGTGAGATGTGCATGCCTCCTTGGCTAATGAAGGTCCTCAGGTCCAACAAAATCCTGCGATTCAAAAAGAGTTCTTATATACTTTATATCTTATTAAATTTTTCCTGCCTTTGAAATATGAACACCAATATTTCTATAAACACCGGAACATTCAATGCACAACAAAATACCCAGATTTAATGAGGCCCAATCTGGATCATGACAACCACAGTCTGCACACACATCATTGCCATCAACTTTTCGCAGTATCTCAAGGGGCCTTTCCTGATGTTCAGCTGCCAAGAAACCTTGCATAGCTCTGACAGAATTATCATAACTGGATGGAACATAACCCCTTGCTGATGTAAACTCTTCAGGCATTAAGTGCTCAAAATCCGAAGAGCCGCTCAATGATTTTGTTTCAGACGGTGCGCCTTGATGTCCAGTGCCCATCATATTTTGATAAACCCTCTGGCTATAACCCACCTATTCAGGGAAGTGAGAATTCAGAAGTGATGCAACCACTGCAGTTATTTTGTCAATCCAGTCCATTCGAGCTATACCATTCTCTGCCTGTAGAGTATAGATCTTTAATGGAGAAATTATCCTGAAAAAAAAAAAAAAAAAAAAACCATAAATCTGTCTGCTCCACATCAATCTTTATGGTAGATGTAAGATGATTCACAGTAGGATATGTCACAGACTTCTCATCCTGGGTGTTTGAACTTGTTTGTTTGTGCTATTGTTCGTCATTTCATTGTTATTCTTTACCGGTTTTTGCTCAAATTTTGATTGATGAGAAAAATTCATTTGGAGACTCTAGTTTATACTGGCTAATCCAGCAATAAAATTATGTCTTTAACTTTACCCCAAGGATGTTCAAAATTCACGCGATAATTTCTACCTGGTAATGACCAGGCTAGTGTCACACACCGTATAATAGGGGCAGGTTACATCAATATTAAACTCCTGATAGTTGAGGATCAAAGGCTTCAGTAATATTCAGGAAGCTAGTGTTTGGAATGTTTATGCATGTTCTTCTAATATTTAATTGGAAATCAGATAATGGATTTCGATGATGTGATGAAGTCTTTTATTTTATTTTATTTTATGAAGTTAATTTTCAATAATCCTTCAAAACATCACATTTGCAATGGTCTGATGCTAGCCTTTGGTCTGCCATTGGGAAAACCAGACTAATGGCAGTGCATCAGGCCCTTGTATTTGGAAAATTCATATTCAAAATATCACAAAAGGAAACAACATACGAAAGCCATAGTTGTGACTGGTTGTGGAGTCTTGGATGCCTGTACTGACATTTGCTAGAAAGGAAACTGAAACATAAAAACACGAAAGTTATGGGCTTATAAATCATGTGGAAAATTAAGTAGATTTTCAGGGATCCTCCTTTATTGGGGTGTCTTCAGCTTGAACGGATGTTCCAGCCACTCTTGAACTTGATCCTGGTGCACGGTTGATTTCAATTATGTCTAGACAATGCCCTGAGTCTTGTATCTCCAATTGCATTTTGTCCAACATGAGGAGTATTTCATTGTTTGCATCATTGCGCTCCAGCAAGACTTTGCTTAACAACGACTTCATATGCCAATGTAAATCTATTGATTCTACCAGATCTCAAGTGTGACCAATGTCAGGGACCCAGGCCACAATGTGAGCTAGAATATTTGAGTCCGACAAATGCTCTTGCTACTGTATCAAATCCTCCTCAGATTCCTTGAGTTCATGTTGTATTTCCTATGGCATCTGATCCCTAAACCGGCATGTTGAAGTCCTTGCCCAAAACAGAGCTCGTGAATCACCCAAACTTCTTTGACCTTCGCTCCCCATGTGACGATGTGCCCTTTCTCTAGTCATGGTAGAAAAACGGGGATGACTGAAAGAGCCAAGCCGACAGAGTGTAGAAAGTTTTGAAAGAAAGATAGATACAAGCACACACTCAAAAGTTTTATACAGTGATTTGGTGACCGATCTATTTGTTGTATTTTTGCAGCGATATGAATAATTCTTCTGTCACAACGCTGTTGTTTGTAATTTGCCTATACCCTTGATATTGTGACCAATCTATTTGTTATATTCTTGCAGCGATATGAATAATTCTTCCGTCACAACGCTGATCTGGTTTCATCATTACAATGTTTGATTTATTAGCAGCTCTGGATGCATTTAATACCCTTTGCATGCATTGATATACAATCTCATGGCATTGTTTATGATAATCTCCATATCATTTCCATACATTGTCTACTTTCGATATAATTTCCAATCACACAGTATTTTAATGCAATCCTTACTCATTTTGATATAATATCAATCACAATATTGATACAATGTCATCACATGCAATCCTGAGCATGTGGTTAGTATACAACCTACACAACATTTAAAATATACGCCTTTTCAATGATTAATATACGGCCTTTGCAGTGCTGATATATACACATATATAGCCTCCCATCACAACGTTGTTTTTAATACGACTTTTAGCGGCCGTGGCTTTGAATATGATATTCATTGCATAATTTTATATAATGTTTGACATATTATCTTCACAAAAATCGGCTTGCACTGATTTATAATACTATCATAGTATAATATGCAGCTCTGACAATTAGAAAATAGGTCCTCACACCATAACAGTTTGACCATTCAATTAAATTTACTTTATATCGATCCACATTCAATTTAGCTTTAGTATCAATGATTATCACAGAAGCTCTTGGCCTCGTAATCGGTTTACTTTAAAGGATGCAAGGGTTTTAATGAAATTCCAGGCTATTCACTTTTAGTAAAGTTTGTTGAGGACTCTTATAGCATTGTTCTCCCTTTGAATTTTTAATGATTTTATTCGATCGATACTTGGATCATCAGAGTTATAGTTGTTTTGAATGGTTGGAATTTGTCTTTTCCTAGATTTTTACCATTGTCCTGCAGAAATTGGATTGATTTAGGGACTCGATTTCTGCCATTGATATTTTTTTGGTGATACTATCATACAAGTATTTGTTTGGAGGTTATGGTGGTCAATACTCATTTAAATTGCCTTCATCACCGTAGACATCACGCTGACTTCCTTGCCACTAGCATACTTGGGAATGTTCTTGAAAGGAAGAATTGTTGCCTTTCCTTTGTGTAATTATCTGTTGCGAGAAATTCATTATACAAATAACTTGAAAAGGCGTTTTTCGGTGTCACCAGATTGGCCTTACGCACATCACTCACCAGTTTAGCCTAACTTATATGAAGAACCTTGAAGGCGATCTTGCTCTCTCATACAATTCTAACTGAAACAACTTGTTTGCCATATCGTCTGATGAAATTATTTGGAGCTGCCCAATTAGTGCTCAACATACATCCTCAAACTTTGCATTATTAGCTGATCCATCAAGCAAACTATATAGTGAACTCATGAATTTTGCATACAAATTAGGAGGTGTTATATCTTTCACATTCTTCCAATTCCGCTCTGCAGTTAATGCATTCTTCTTTGCAGAGACTATCTATTCATATAAAGTCTGATGCAGCCTAGAAAGCTCATAATAAGTATCATTGCCATAGAAAACAGATCTCTTCTCTCATATGTTGCTTGAAGTAGTAGAGTAGAAATGCTCTGACAGAGGCTTGGCCAGGGACAGAAAGCGATCCATCACCATTTCCAGATTCACTTCCTGAGATATCTTCACCACCATCAGAGGCATTCTCACTATCATCAACCGATTTGGGTGCACTCAGTTTAGAGGATCATCTCAAATTTGGTTTTAGGGCATAATTCTCTTAATACTATTGTTTTGCGTCGAAAATTACAACCATACATATGTGACATTTGGTTTTAAAAATTGTAGGAGATGTTCTTCTTCGAATAGTTGCCTGAATTGATTTATTTTAGGCTAATATTTTCATAGTCTAAAATATATTCTAGTGGGTGATTTAGTGATTTATGGGTAACTACTGAAGAATTCAAATGACTGGCGCTTTATTTAGGAGTCACTACTTTTCTTTGTCGACTATACAAAATTCTCAAGAAGAGAAAAAGGTAAAATAATATATTGGTTGACTTGAAGCAAATGATTTCCTTGATCTTTGATTACTCTATATCCATTGATGTTTAGTTTCTACATCTGCTCACTGGTAAATAGCATAAGAAAGTTGTGTTTATATGGATAATTAATGCACTAAATAATGTAAATATTGTGCTATTGCATTTGTTTTATTTTATGCTCCACATTATTAACAATGATAAGGAAAAATCATGAGGTGCAATTAAAAGTATGAAATAATCGATCAACTTTTGTTAAGCTCTCTATAAAAAGCCAATTTTCATAAATAACGTAGGAAAATATTGAAATTCCCTTAGTAGATGTATCATTGATGAATTATGTAATTGGATATGTCAAATTATTGGTAGTGAAACAATGTTTTATAGAACGTTGGTAAGGCTAGTAATAGCTCAATTAAAGGTTAAGGCTCTAGATGTTGAAACTTGCAAATAAATAGACTACATCAAAATTGTAGCATACAAATTGTGTGATGAACTAATTAGGAGTGCTTACTTAGCTAAGACAGTTACCTTTATGGACAATCTAAATCATGTTTTATTGTTTAAAATTTATGATGCATCTAAATCGTACACTATGATTTTAGTTTAGTTAATTGTTATGATGTTGAGTATAATGTTACATGAGGTTTCATGATATAATCGTAGGAGGATATGACCTCTCTACACTGATATACAACTGCTTTGTGTAACAACTAACAAAGTTGAATAATAAAGAAGATCATTTCAATGGCCTAAAGGGTATGATAACATTAGATTAAAGAAGAGAATCCATAATAAAAATGAGCAATTCAAGGAAGATAAGTTATTATATTGAAGAATAGTAGCAACATTTCAAGTGTAACATGTTTTAAATTGAGACTAAGGGAAAAATAAATGGTATCTATGAATATATGGTAGGAGGAAGTAAAGCATGTTTATGTCAAGAAGAAAATTCTCTTAATGATATTAATGATTGAACCAAGCAACATGATTGGTAAGGTCAAAGTGATGGCCTATATAAGTGTCATTATAGGAAGTTCTAAGCACTTGTAATCGGTGAGAAATGACAAATGATAAACTAGGAAAATGTTCTGAGGATGATAATTGTTTAACTTTTTGAAAAAGAAATACATGATGTAGACTAATGAGAAAACATTGAGCATGAAGTGTAGGAAGAAATATTGTTGGAAATATAGTTGGAAATTCTATAATGAGACTTTGATAAGGATTACATATAAATTGGCAAAAGAAGTCAGATTCAACTAATAAAGGGTGCAATTGAATAAATTTCACTCACGAGGGGATTGATCATATATTGTTACCTCATACAAAACAAATTATTAGTGCACGTCATTAGTATTGAAAGAAGTTATGGTCAAAATACAATGGGCATACCAAATCATTCGTAGATGATAATGATGGTAGTGGTTCCAATCATTTCAAAGTCTAAACTGAATAATTAATGACTGAAAATTAAAGTGGAAGAATCCCTATTCCAACTTGAACATGGGTGAATCTACGATAATAGAGATCAAGTGGAAACTTGATGAGAAAAGCAAATCTTTTTAGGATGAACAATGAAAATTATGCAACTAATGAGTAAATCATGAGGGGGCAACAAGCTCTCATGCAGGTAGATTAAGCATAAAAGAAGACTTAAATAGGGATGACCTCTTGTATGTGCGCTATTTGGTTAAGAAAAATATGTATAGTGATCATGGAATTTTAACTTGATATTGATGATTTAAATGATTATACAAATGGTAATATCTTAACAATGAATTTCACCAGAATTTCCATGGGGAAGGAAGAAATATGACGAGAGATTAAGACTCAAGATGATGAGGCTCATGCGAAATTTAACAATGTATTTAGATAATTATACTTATGGTGTAAATGGTCAACTTCTTAGTTGAAAGAAGTGGAAATGGTTATTGAAAAACTAATTGGCGTCTTGATGAAAACATCACACTAATAACGTTGATGAGATAACATAAATCCTAGATGGATGTTGAATAATCTTAGTTCATAGTTGAATGTTTGTAAAGTAAATGAAATTCATTTTTCTAATGAATCATGATAAGAATGCTTATAGAGTATTATTCTATATTTGATAAGTATTGAGATGTTTCTCATATTGATGATGTTTCATGCCCACATGGTTCATATTTATATACTGGTTACAATAGTGATGATGTATACTTATGATGAGGCATTATGATGTTATGTAAAGGTAAATTGACATATTCATTTACTACGTGATGATAGGTATTTAATGTTGAAAACTCATGATGGATATGATATGCATAACGTGGCATAGGAATTATGATACTATAATATGAGGTTTATTGACATGTGGTTCATTTATTATGTGAAGTCATGATATTTTTATTGCAAATATGTTGATGTTATAACTTATGATGGTATTTCATGAGGTGAAGCAGGCGATACTTCCGTAAAAATTTATGACATGCATGAGCATGTAGTTCGTTATTATTCATAATGTTACGATTAACAATGATGAATGTTACATGATGACATGCAAGACTTGGCATGTGGATTATTTTCTATGATACTATGATGGTAGAGCTAATGCATTGGTTGCATGTTGAGTTGTGATGATTCACAGGACTCCACAAATGGGCCGAGAGGGCCGGTTTATTTGATGATCTTGTGCGAGCCCATACGCACGAGGGAGAATAAGTAACACCATATGGGCTGGGGACAAACTCAATCAACACTACATATGCCAGTGGTTCCTTTGTCTTGTATAGCTCTTGATGGATAGCTCTAGAAGAGCTATGGGACCATCTTGAGGAGGCCAAGTGCCTGATGTTCTAGGCTTGGTGCCTGTTATTGGATTGGGATGCCGAAGTCCGGAAGGGATGTAAAGGACTTCGATGCCTGGGGCTGTGCGCCTTAGTAGTTGTGGAGGGAGTGGGCCAGCCTTGCCAGATGCCCGGGGTCATTGAGTACCGAACCGGATGCCTGCCTTGGGGCAGATGAGGTCTGAGTCAGGCGCGAGCCTTGGGGCCAGCCTTGGACTAGGATACAGACCGGGTCAGGCTTAGCCTGGTGCCGAAAGTGGGAAAAAGGACAAAGATTCCTTGAGATTTCCCGGGGTGTTGGGGACTTTCGATGCCTGCTGGTTATACTAGTTCAGCAGAGGGTGTTGGAAACAGGAAGTAAATAAAATAATAATATAATAATATAATAAAAACAATACATAATACATAATTCAACATAACTTCGGGACGAAGTTCCTTAAAGGGGGAGAGTATGTAATATCCCTTCCCTTAATAATACATAATAAATAATAATATAATAATATAATAATATAATAATAAATAATAAATAATAAATAATAAATAATACAAATAAATAATAATAATATAAATAATAAATAATAATAATATAAATAATAAATAATAAATAATAAATCACTTAATAATAAATAATAAAAATAATAAATCATAAATAATAAATGAATTTAAAAATAAATAAAAATAATAAAAATAAAAATAGTAATAACTATACTAAAACTCTAAATCAGAATAAATAGAAATAAAACAAGAAAACTATCAAAAAGAAGGAAATAAAACAAGAAAGCTAAAAATCAAAAGAAAAGTAAAGAAATAAAACAAGAAAGCTAAAAAATCAAAAGAAAGTTGCATGTAGACACATGGAGTGTGTGCATGTGGTTCCCCTTCCAATGTTGTTCTATTTAATAGATGGTGAGGAAGATGAGAGGATTCCTGCATTCTCTCATTCCGAGATTCTATCTTTCATTCTCTTGGGAGAATGGTATACTAAGACTTAGGAGCACTGGCAGTAGTATGTTGATTGAGGGCTCGGGGGTGGCCAGTTGTAGCAAGACGTTGCACAATTGAGCCTACGGTTGGGTGGAGAGTCGTCCCCAAAACCTTGTTGCGGTAAGCCTACTTCTACCACAGGTAAGTACCACTCTGATTTAAATTTAATGCTAATTAGGACAGTTAATTAGATATTTATTTTTGGACTGTTACACACAACACAATATACTCAGACACAACACAACACAGACATAACAGACTCAAAGGGAGCTAAAACTGTAAAAATTCAGTGTCCTAAATCATATACGCAAGTTTCATAAAGGGAAGTCGTGTATATACGTGAGTTAGTCACTGCATAGTCGCGTATATGTCAGTCTGAGGAAAAGTAGAAGCGACAGGCTCAGAAAAAGGGTCTGATATGATTCAGTCCATTATTTGCTCTATTTGATAATGGTTACAATCTGCTAATGATGTGTGGAAATGTCTTGATACTCATAAGATGTTTAGAAGTGTTTTTGATCCTAACCTGATGATGATGATGTCGTGATACTTCTTGATAATATATGCATGATCAGATCTGACAGTAAACAGATGGCACAGGTTCAGGGGGAGTTTATGTTTTGAATAATGCATTGTTGGCATTATGGTTAGTAGTCCTTGGTGATGATGCTTATATGGCTAAATGATATATCGTGCTATGATATGGTTATGATTTATCCATGACAAATCTCATATGATTCTTGGGGTTACATAGTTGATGTTCAGATCAGATTTGTGGTTGATTCTCTGATGATGCATATATGGTGTCTACATGGTGATATTCATAAGGATAAGGAGAAGTACAAAGCTTGAATACACATCTTCTTTACTTGATGATGAGCTACTCATATGCTGTTGTAATCATATGCATAAAGATCATATAATACAGCTATGATGCAGGCTTCCTATAATTCTTAGCGCTCATATGGATGAGGATTGTTGCTGTTGATTATATCAAGAAGTCTTGTCTTAAGTTCTAGATACATAGTGCTATATACAATATGCTGGATACATGGAGTTGCATTGTTGGAGATATGATGAGTTCTTACCCATATGATGATAGGTTGATACTCACATATGTTGATTGATTCCCGTGTGATGTTACATGGATGGTCATGCAGATCTTGATGATGAGATGACTATGGTATTCTACACATATGATATAATGTGAATGATTTTATGATGATTTTCAAAAGGATGAGTTGATATCTATATGCAGACATACCTTTACAGATTGCTGATCTAGAAGTGGTTGTACGCGAGTTTTATTAAGAACATCCGCGTATATATGCCTGTTTCTGTGGATACAGTCACATATATGTTGGTTTGATTTCAAGTGGAACAGGTGCAGAAGAAGAACATGGTAGCTGATCTGAATGATGATTGACAAATGCTCCTGATGACTCTCATAGAATTGCTTTAAATATTTCGTCTCTATGTCATGTATATCTTTTCTTATCAAGGTCATGTAATGGCCTATGTTGGTTTCCCCACTATTCCTGGGATGAATAATGTAATGTCCTTATTTGTCATATGTAAAATTCTGGTGTATCCCCACTTGGTTGGGCATATGAGTCAATTCTAGTATATCCCCAGTAGGTTGGGAGATGGATGTATGTATGAGTCCTTGGTGATAGGAAGGTCATTTATGATAGAGTCATGTTCTTCTTGTAGAACATCTTTTTGTAGACCTTGTTTACAGTCAGGGGGAGCATGAACGGCACACTTCTGCAGAGCAGAGACTTCAGCATGTACTCAAAGGGAGCATGGTCAGATTGGTACACCTTGGTATATACAAAGGGGGAGCTCACTCAAATATTTCAGCAGGTACTCAAGGGGAGTATGGACAACATAATGTCTATCAAGGAAAGAGAATATCTTGGTCCGCCCTTTTCCCTTGATGTCAAAGGGGGAGAGTGAATTGGAGTTGTTTCCATCAAGTCCAAAGGGGGAGATTGTTGGCATTATGATACATGTATTGTACTTGATGGCAACCCACTTGTAGAAGAACATCTCACTTATTTTATAACTAGATGAATCCACAGAAGAGATATCAGATGTGACTGAATGCATGAGATGTCGAACAACTCAAAGGAATCAGATGATAGTTCTCAGTATGACAAGTTAGCTTTGCCATCAAGTCCAAAGGGGGAGATTGTTGGCATTATGAGACAAGTGTTGTCCTTGATGGCAAATCTCACAGATGACAGATCATAGTGCAACAAGTCAGTAGCAAGGAATTGATGATCAGACTACAAGAATGAAGAGAGAAAAGTATATACGCAGGTTCATCGTGACAAAGCCGCGTATACATGCGGGTTAGACATTCCAAAGTCGTGTATGTGTATGCACGCACATTCATGCATGGACAGGTGCGTACATGTGGGAGAACTTACTTTTGGTCCATGGTATTTAGTCCTTAGTACTTGAACCTACGGTTTTGGACCATGGTATCTCGTCAGAAGTGTTGATCCCAAGTATTGGGTCCATGGTATTGATTTGTTATGGTTTTGGACCATGGTATTGAGTAAGGCCTAAGACTATAAAAGGAGAAGAAGATCATTAGGCAAGTGCATGGAAAAAGTCTTGAATATCTGATGAAGCATGAGATCCAATATGCAGGTTATGGGTTTATGATGCATTGCTTGATCTAAGCTAAGGAGGAATCTCAACGGTTGATGGAGAACAAGATCCAAGGATAGATCAGGATCTAATGGCTTGGAATGAATCATCTCTATATGGTTTGATCTTGTTTATTCTAGATCTGTATACTGACGCATGTAATGTTTTGTAAATGTTATGGGTATGACTGATGTTTGGTACAACTGCAAAGTTATGAGAAAATATTTGTAGATCTGTACGCGGGTTGGCTTTGGCGAAAGCGCGTATGTACGCGGGTTTAATTCATCGTAGTAGCGTATACATTATTAAGTATGATATTTGAAGTTGCAGTTGGGTCTGATTGTTATTGCAGAGTTATGTTGTCTACTTTGTGTTCTGGTGACTGTGTTGTTGACAGGGTTTGAGTGTTTCAGTGATTCAGAAATTGATGATGCTAGTATTGATTGATTTTGTGCTTCGATGATATTGAGGGGTCCAATATGAAAATTGGATGAGACGTGGCCTTCTTGTGTTGCGCTTCAGGAGTATCCAGTCTGAAAATGTATGAGATGTGGTCCCTGGAGGATGAAATGATATTGTAGGCCGACGCCTATGTACTAGTACATTAGCTAGTACAAGAGAAAAGGGGGTAGTAGCTCCCTTCTAGTAGCAACTAGAGAACGAGTGAAGATTGAAGCATTCAGTAGGCAGGCAACTATGTACTAGTAAATGGATCAGCTAGTACAAGAGCTACGGGGGTTGTAGCTCCCATCCAGGAGAGTCTGGAAAACGAGAGAGGGTTGTAGCCCTTTGCAGGTAGAAGCCTGCGTACTGGTATAAGACTGCACCAGTACAGAACTATTGTAAAATGAGTTTCTTATTAAAAGAAGATAGAGACGACTTGCAGCAGGTGGTTTTCACCCACATTGGGTTTCCACCTTATATCATGGTGTTCATGTGTGCTTCTTGTGTGTGATGATCTGTTCTATTTTACTGCACCTGCTTACTGTACATATGGTTAATGAAGTTCTGATGCACTAACTAAAGATCAACATTTAATAGATTAACTGAATCATAAGTATTTTGGATATACGCTAGTTGCATTAGACACAGTTGCGTATACATGCGGGTTCCCTTAATTGAAGTAGCGTATATGTATCTAAGTATGGAAATGAAAAAGTTATATTGATTTGATAATACTGATTCACCCCCCCTCTCAGTATTATTTCCAACATTGTCACCATTAGGAAGCCTTTCTTGTAGAAACTTTGTCAAACCTTCCTTCAAACCTTCCCTGTCTGCTTTTAAACCTTCTAGATCCCATTTTAAACCATCCATGTCCCCTTTTAATTCATTTTTGGTGGCTCTTTGTGAGAGAGAAATTTGTTGCACTTGGTCCCATAAATTTGATATATCATGTTGCATTTCTTCCTCTTCATGCATCATAGTGGAGCTTTCTGAGGGCTTAATGGGTGTAGAATTTTTCAATTTTGGAGGCATTTTGGAACCAATTAATGAAATCTATCCTTCAATATTTCCTTTGAATCACTTCAAACTAACTTTTCAAACCAAAGTTATGCAAATTTAAAAATAAACACCTTTAGAGCTTGATTTTGAGTCTGCTGATAAGGCTGACCTTGAAATTGTTGTTTTTCTATGATTTATGCCTCCCAAGGTCTAAAATTTTGTCCCGTGGTAGCCTTCTGTGTCTTCTTTCCAACCCCACCAGTTAGACCAAGATTGGATTCTTTAAGACAAAATTATGCTAATTCTTCCATGATGACCTAATTATGGACTGGTTTAGTATACCAAACTTGTACGAGATGCCACATGTCACTATTTTAACCATTAGCCCTAAAAATAATATCCAAGAAACTACAATATGTTTTCTTTCCGTAAAATTTTACGAAATTCTATTCCGATGCTTGAAGAGAAAGTTATGAAGATTTTCGACAGAACACCTTTTTGAGACTTAATTCTAAAGCATGCAAAAAGCCTAACTTGCTTGGACCATATCTCCAAAATTGTAGCAAACCAAGATCTGAAATTTTTATGCAAAGTTCACCAAGATTTCGACTCCACGTGGTAAAATTTTCAAGTTCTGAAGCCTCGTATTATAGGTAAAATAACAATAAGTTTTGTTTGAAGTAGAAAAACCCTAGGATCTAATGCTCTGATACCAAATGTTATGTAACCAGATCACAAAAACATAAGGAAAGAGAGATAAAAAACTTGAAAATAAGCCTCTTTGAGGGGGGAACCTCCTTTTACATCACATAAATGAACAATTCTTGGATGCTTCAAATTACAAGACCTCCTTGGTATATATAAGAGTCTAAAGGGTCAAAATATAGTTAGGGCCTGCATAACAATAATAATGTAAGGGCTCTATAGTAACAATAGTGTGTTTCTATGGGGCACAACAATAACAATATGATGTTTCTATGGTGCACAATAATAACAATATGGGGGCTATACTAGTATTATAGGTACCTAACATATGATATGAGCATATGGTTTATATGTTCATAATAGCTCTTTCTCATTAAAAATACTCCTTGAACCTAAACCTAATATATTAAGATTGAAATACCTTTTATAGGTTCTATATTTAAAACAAGTCCATTGGATTCAAATTTTTAGGATTGATATAAGATAATTTTCAAACCAGAGCGAGGTTTAGAATAACCTACCTCTAGTTTCATAAACCATAAGATCACAAAGCTTGTTGACTAATAATTAGTGTAGACCATAATGATCCACTAAAAATTCATTTTTATTGACATTAATAATCACTAAAGAATCACTGTAACAAACTAAACTACCATTACACAAACATATATTTCAATGCCATATTAAAAACACACTATAACAATAAAATAAAAAAACATAACTTTATATACATTGGAAAATGACAATTTTTAAATATTTTTTCTATATTAAAATTATATAACTTTGTTAGTAAACTATAATATAATAAATATTATTATGATTAACATGTATATGAATGAAACAAAAATTTAATATATTCCAAATGTTATATGCAATTTTTCCATTGTATATCCATATTATCAATTCACAAGAAAAGATAATTTTCATAGTGATTACATAATGCTTCAAAATAGAACTAAAATAACAAATTCCAAACATGTTGGGTGTTTGTAATGTCCCTTTCCTAACCAATGGAGTTGGTGGACCTCTAGCCTATTAGTTGGTTCCCTTAGGCTATTGGATTAGGGTTAGGGAACGTTTGAGGAAAATAATCCAACATCTTAGAAATGTTTGATAGTCAGTTGATGTTGAGATGTTGTCATTGATGCCAAAACATGAGAGAATCCTTTCCACACATGTTCTATTTGGTTTAGTAAAGGATACATCAAATCAAATTTAAGAGGGATGGTGAATAGGATGTGCATGCTAATGACTACATGCATATTCATTTGATTGTTTACAGGAATCAAGGGCGCCTTCATAACTACTCCCACCAAATCTATGACAAATGTCGTAAGTGTCTTGAATAATACATAATTGGAAATCTTTACTAACCCTTGCATAAATATATGTTCTCTGGAGCATGAACATACAACACATTTGTTTGTGCCACAAATCCTCATCTGTTTGATCTTAATGAAGTTTGCTTTCTTGGCACTTTTGGCTAGAACATAGATGCCCTGACAAAATACTCTAGTACTAAGAAAAAGTTAGATTACATGGAGAGGACACTAAAATGGAGATATTTGGAACCTACTGCTCCATATACTCTTGGATGATATCCATTTATAGGTAAAGACCCTTTTGTCATCGAGGATTGTCGAGATGTTTATTTCAAAAAATATGCATCCTATTTAATTCAGGGCTATGAAGGTCAGGTGTTGCGAATGAAAAAAACACAGGTCAACTCTAATTGGATACAAAGGTCGGCCCCAAAAGACCCCTTTTGACCCATATAAAACAAGACATCTATTTGGTTCATTTGCACGACAAGCACTATACAGTCGTAAAGGAATATAGTTTATAGAAAACATGAAATCCAAGCTTTCTGAGAAATATTTTGTGTTTCATTAGGGGAATTTTGAGGTCTAAAATGGGCCTCCTAAGAAAAATATACAACCAAAATAAACTTTATAAAAAACAATAGGATTCAATATGATGATGTCAACCATGGGGGATGATTCACCATTTTTGGAGTAAAAAAGTAAAATGATTAAAAATTAATAAAATAATAAAACACTAAAACTACTTTTTCAAATTGTATTTTCAATTGATCTCCCTAAGGTTTTACTCAAATTTCAAGCAGGAGTACTTGTTGGATGCAAAATTTAATTTATCATCCAAGGAGTACCCATGTTGCATACTTTCGAAGGACCCTGCTACACGAAAAATGAGAAATACATGGAAAAACGTGATTGTAATCACATTTTTTCATGTATTTCTCATTTTTCGTGTAGCAGGGTCCATCGAAAGTATGCAACATGGGTACTCCTTGGATGAAGAATCAAATTCTGCATTCAATGAGTGTTTCCACTCGAAATTTGAGTAAACCCATAGGGAGATAAGTTGAAAATACGAGTTGAAAATAGTTTGTTTTGTTTTGTTTTTTTGTTTTTTTTTTTTTTCCCTCTAAAATTTGATAATGTAATCTAAGCTTATTTTATTATTTCCACTATTATTTTATAATTTCCCTAGGAGGCCCATTTTATACCTCAAAATTCCCCTAATGATGATCTGCGTACAAAATTTATGAGTTCTTGGTTTAATGCCTTCGCAAGAATCTTTACCAGCAATTTGTGTGGAGAATGAGATCAATTGAAGCAACGATGAATTCTAATAATTTGACGAGATTCAAATTTTTTTTGACACATATTCTGAGTAAGCTACGAAATATTTTGAGGAAAAGACGAGAGATTTGGCATATTTGATGGAATTTATGAGGCAAATATTCTAGTCAAAAGAGTGAAGGTTATGACGCATTCTAGCGAGGAATCGTATGCTAAACCTAGCAAAAGTTTTGGTACTTTGTCTAGCAAAGGCTTTGCAGTCTAGAATATTTTACCTCTATAGATTATTTTCTGTGGTAAGAGAAGATGCAGGACTGAAGTTCTTGGTTTCAAGAAATGCTGAAAGACAGAACTTGTCAACAAACATTTTATAGCAAAAGCAACAAGTTGTGAGTGCTGGTTGAGTTAGGGCATGTGTAAATGTGTAACCACAAGCAAGGGGATGTAAAATTCGTGGAATGGATTTATTACTGCATGTGTATGCTACATGTGGAGAAAAAGTGAAGTTCAATTAGCAAAGCTGAGGATTGTTTGCTGAAGGTTGATGATAAGAGTCTTGTGTGGAGTCGTTGGTCTGAGATGGACAAAGTGTCTTACTTTAGAACAAAAAAAAAGAGTAGGGGTTATATTGCTGAAAGTGTAATATTCTTGTATGTTCCTAATTTGGTATGATGAGAAAATAATAGTGGCCATTTCTGGATATTGCTGTAGAGTTTTGAGTTTCCAGTATTGATACTTTTGTGTGCTACTACCATGTATTGTCATGAATGACTGGGTTGGTGCCCATAAATATTTCTGAGTTGGTGCTTAGCTAAGGAGGATGGATCCTACATACTTTCTGAGTTGGTGCTCATCTAGGAGATTGGTTTCTTCTATGGGGGTTGTTGCCTCATGAATTCACTAAATTGGTGCTCTATTAATGGATTGATGCATCTCGTAAGTTAGAACCTATGAAAATTTCAGTTGGTGTTGATAAAACTTCACTGTACTCTTTATATTAATTATTATTATTATTTTTTTAAATTTCAGTGATAGTTCTTTTATGTTCATGTGTTCATTTCTAAATGACTAATGTAGTGAATTGTTAATTAAAAATTGATCAATGGATAAAATATGATTCAACACCCCTCTCAATATTTCTAACAATTGGAATCACAGCAAGGTTCCTTCAATCACAACTTGACAACTAGAAGGAATATCCCCATAAGAGCAGATGGCAAGGTCAAGAGAACCATCCTCTAAATTCAAAGAAAGTCCCATCCAACGGTATGTTGTCAACATATTCTAACGATGTTGAAGAATGTTTGCTTCTCTTATCTCCTTCGTTTGATGAAACAAAGTATGATTTGTGGAGAGTCAAAATGAGGCATTATTTGATGAGTCTTGGTTGTTAAGTATGAGAATCAATTGTTACTGAAAGAACAACTACAGAGGAGTCAAAAGAATACAATACAAAAGCAATGAAAGCAATCTTGAGTAGTCTATTAGATTTTGTAAAAATCAAGGTGGGTCAATGTTCTTAAGCCAAAAGTCTTTGGGAAACTACAAAAGGTTTCTGAAGGATCTATTTTTGTGTCTGCTAATCCAGAACTAGAGTACGTGGAACAAGAACACAAAAATGATTAGGAATCAAAGAAGATAGATGAAGGCACCAAAAACATGAAATACTATGAAGATGAAGAAAACTCTGAAGTAGAGACTGAAGTAGACTTTAAAGTAGAGCTTGTGGCTACTCTAGAAGAAATAGATAGATCGTGAAAAGAAAATAAACAAATTAAGAAGTAGGTGCAAGACATTGAAGAAGATAATTGTGACCTTGATGGTACAAAGGAAGTTGTCCTCCTAAGACTCCAATTAGAGGAAGTAGAAAAGAGAGAAGAAATTATGACAAACCATCTTAAGGAAATATGTGAGGATTTTAACAAGCTTGAGGGAAAATTTGGACAACAAATGAGACATGAAGAAGAAGTCATCTCCATGACAACTCAACTATAAGAAGTGAAAAAAACACAAGAAGTAATGAATATCTAGCTGATGAAAAAAGAAGAAGATTGTGTGAAGCTTAAAGAAGAGAATGTCATACTAAGAAATGAATTTGACAACCTATGCAAGCGTATGAAGAATTCCCAATCATTGGATGATATTCTTTTCCATTAGAGATCACCATTTGACAAAATGGACTTGGTTATGCAAGTGAATCTCCATGCAAAAGAGATATAAGCTCAAAATCTCCAAAGGATAAATTAGAAGAAAACCTGAAAGCGATGCCATTGTTCTCCAAAGTCCAAATCACAATGAAAGCCAAAAGAATGTTGCAATTTATACCATTCCAAAACACTATGTTGATGACCTCAAAGAATCTTCTCTCTATGGAAGTAACAATGAGAATAAACGAAGGATTGAACCTCCTCCAAGGCAAAACAATTTCAGGAAACCATCAAGGGGAGTCTTCTAATCTAGGCATCAAACCATGTTCTTTGGACATTGTTTTTCATGTACCAATTTCGGGCATAAGGCAAGAGATTGTAGGGTCTATACCAAGAGTAATTATAGCAAAATAAATCCTTATTACACTTCCAAAAATCAGTTTGAAAGCTATAAAACCATATGGCCTATTGGCTATGTTGGACACCCAATCCTCTATGGGTCGGTGTTGAATGTGAACAGCCACCGGAGTCCAAGAGACCTTGGGATATGGAATCCAATGGTCAAACGAATGTACTATAAATTTATATCATGTCAATAATAATGCATTCAATGTTTATCATCCACCTTCACTATTTACATTCCACGTGACTTTAACATGGCATCAAAGCCAATACGTTTCTAACCTGTTCAATCTTGTTTGAACCACTGGTTTTGTGGCCTTCCTCCAACAATTTGTCCTACCATCCCTGACCCAATTCTGCCTCAAAGAGAGATTGGTCTAAGATCTGTGCACTAACCTACAATTATGCCTTGAAAAGTGATTTATCTAACAATAGTATTGTAATGCTCAATAGTGGCTAATACAAGTTTGACCTTTTTGGTTCATTATCAATGGTTTATTCTCCATGCCCGACATTGATTGCAGGTGTTGTCTAAGGTCATAATAGCTTGAAGAATTGCATTCATGGGTCATTTTTCTATTCAATAGTGTCGAATATTGAGAATCAAAGCGCTCAGTACCTTGTGCCCCATAAAATTGCTTAGTGACAACACGTGTACTCAGAAACTTGTCTGCAGCTGCTTTAACTCCTTTTGCAATGGGTAATTTATTGTAATTTCATATGAGATAGCTCACCCTCATCCAACCTGTTGAAATAATGTCTGACATTCCACCATGACCGTTGCTACACCCAAATCTCAGTCTAAGTATCACTAGAACAATTGTATGAGATAGCATAGTATAACTCCTTTCTGCCATTTTTCCCATTGTTGTGTCAGTTCTCTGCCAATTCACGCCTTATCTTAAATAATGTGAGTGTAACGGTAGTATCTGTGAAAGGCTAGAATGCATAACCTTGCTCATTGAAGAATATCAAAGCAATTTCTGATATGATAACGATCAATTAGGTAATAAATGCAGTAGATTCCCCATGGTGTGCTCATTTTCTAGTTGACATAACTGCTATTCTATCATGAGCATTTCTTGCCTCGAGGTTTCTTGTAAGCGAAAGAAGGTGAGGTACTTTCAATCTTTGATTTTGGTTTTGGACTATGGAAAATCATTACGCTTAGCCAATGAATTTTTAACAAGAGTGTTTGAATAGTTGGACAAAGAACTCGACATTATCTCTTGAACAAAATTAAGTGCCTCCGCAAAAGTTCGATTCACTAGGAGGATTGTGTTGCATTGTGAAGTCAGCCAAGAAAGCCTCATCTAGTGATTTAGTGAATTGTGACACCAATGTTGTATTGTTGGATCACCGTGGGCACGTATTTCCACTTGTTTACCCTCATTCCTGTCAGCCTATTTAAACATAACAGTCATGTTGTATACAACATGAGTTGATGTCATGGTAGTAGAAAGCTATTTGCTCCAATTCCTGTGTCTATGGTGAAGGCTAATTTCTGACACTTCAGCTTACTTTCTTCAGCTAGAGCACTAGTGTTAGCCGTGGCTCAGACAGTGCAGGCTTGAGCTCGTTTAAACTCCTTGCTATGATTCCATCGAACTGTACTGTTTGTTCTTCACTATGGAGCATTGAAACAACTATACCATGGACTGTTTATGGTGTGTTGGTTGTGTTATCACTCCAAAATTTCTCTTGGGTTGTTAGGAAAGAAATAATAGAGGTAACCACAAACCTACTTTGGAGATTAGGATATAGCCTTCCTAATGCTCAGAGAGGGCTCTCTCTTTATGATTTAACATTGTTTAGTTAATTGATTTTAGGCTAGTTATGATTGTACTTAGGTTTTGATTTGGATTTGGTGGTGGTATCACTTACTTAGATGAATATAGGGATGTCTTTTACCATTGGGCTATGGGGTCAAATGTCAAGCAAACAGGACTAGATCAAGTTCTAAAAAAAGTATCTATAGGGCAAGATAGTTGAGTTATTTCAGATCTTAAGGCTGGATGGTGAGGTGGTTTTCAATCGGATCAAAGGAGCAACTAAGGGTTCCTTAGACCGCATTATGAAAGAAGTGAAAGAGGTAAACCGGGATGGGAGAGAAATGAAGGATTCTCAGATCCAGATATTAGAAGAAAACATAGAAATGATTAACTATTCAAGACATAGTGTACTTAAACAAATTCTGAAATAAATTTCCAGTTAATTCATTCACTTTATATAACATTTAAGTTTGTGAGATACGTAAGAAAAAAACAAAATTGACAAAGAAATACTTCACTATAATAGCTCAACACATGAATCCTATAATGTAATCTCTTTATTACTTAGTCCAGTCTGCTAACTTGAAAAATTGGTACAATAACCCTCAATTTTCTAATCAATACAACTCTACAAATGTATAGCAATCCACACTCAATACTTCGATTTATGAATTATTTATACAAAAATATTTTACAAAATATCCCAAACTGTCTTGGGAATTATTTTAGGAGAAAGAAATATCTTCATGCAAGAAGATAGAGACATATATTCAACCACTGTATGCTGTCACTGTTTATTTGGTTGTGTTGTCTTTATGCTCTGATGTTTTGCTTTTTATTCTCTGCCTTGCTGTTGGTCTTCACACTGGCTCTTCTTTGTACTTTGACCTTTCAACTGATACACTTTCAACTAATACTCTTTTACCTGACTGATCTATCATTTTCCTTTTACTGTGCTATTTTCACCCTTACTGTACATTTTTACATTTTGACTATTTATTTTTACAGTAAGTCATCTAATTTCTCCCATGTGTCTGCATCTGGTAATTGAATGTTTACCATCTTCTTGTAAATTCATCTGCCTTAGTGTACTTGTTAAAAGTGGGTTTATTTACAAAAAGGTGTTTTACCTCACGCTGGAGGTAAAACAGGTTCTCAAAGGTCTGATATAGAACCTTTCGAGTAGGCATTCCTTTCATGGAGGAATTATTTACCTGATCTCTGGCCACCTCTATGATTCTCCTGTTGTAGTCTTCCGGTGGTATCAATTTATCATTTATCACCAAGGGATTAGGCAAACCCTTCTGACTCAAAACATCAAACTTTACCATGAACCTATCTATAGCCAGCTGCATGGTTTGGCATTTGTCTTCTAGGTTCATCATCAAATTACTCTTGGTGAGAACCCTTTTTACTTCTAGTATTGTGCCTGTCCTGTCAGCTATGCCTAGCTCCTGCAATTCATATTTGTTTTTGGAGTTGAGGAAATGAATTATTCTAGTGGCCTCCTCTGGCATGTCTCCCAGTTCTGCCTTAACTCTCTGTATGGCTTCTATAGCCTCTTTTACTAAGTCACTTTGTTCAAAAATTACTTGAATGGATGGCCAAATATCATTGACAGAGTCAATGATATTGGCCCACAACTATTCCTTAGCTTGGCCAAGTGGCTCCTTTAATGTTAGCTCTTTCTCTAATCTTTTTATCCTCTCATTCATCCTGGTTGATTTCTGTACTTCTTCTTTGTGCATAATCTATGCAAGCTTGTTATCATTCTCTAGACTGGTTATCTTTTCCTTAAGCTTGTTTATTTGTGTGGTTTGAATGGACATGTCTTCCATTGCCTTGACCAACTTACTTGCCTCATCACCTAACTGAGATGCTGGTGTTGTCGAACCTGCTGCTCATGTAGATGCTATGGTAGCTGGTAGTGTTGTCGACAGTGGAGCTGTAGGGGCCAATGAAGCTGCCAGGGTGGAAGGTACTGCTGTAGTGACTGTTGGAATGAAAATGGTAGGAGCAGTCTCAAGGCTGGCCTATTTCAGTTGTATCAAGCTGTCCAACTCCTTCTCCATCTCTTTCAACTGATCATTCAATTAGAGAACAAGGTCCATCATTTCCTCCTGATGTGTTTGGATTTCAAGGACCTCTTTTGTCTGTGGATGCTATGAATGAGGCAGTTTGAGTTGTTTTTTGAGAGCAACAATGTCCTCATTCTTTTTCTTTATCAATTTCTCAGCAGCCTTGATATCATTGGAATCATGTCCCAGCTCAATCACCAAGTCTTCCAGTGACTTGATTATGTTATCTTTGGCCAGCGAGGAGGTCTTTTCCAGCTTGTAATGTGCAGTGATGTTATCTAATGAACTTTGTAGCTTGTGTGCAGTCATAGCTTTACTTGTCAAGGTGGAATAGATCATCTCACCTGCCTACTTGTGGAACTCAATTTGGTCAATGGGATGAACAAACCTGGCCAAAACCTCAAAATCTGTTTTCCTGTACTCAACTGATATTTTTGGTTGCTGGACTGTAGGTTTCATGAATGACATCTGCATTTTTCCTGTCTTTATGTCAAAGGTTGAAATCAACCTGTTTTTATTTGCAGGTGTCTGCTTGAAGTATTGAGCATAAGTCTCAGCCTTCAACTTCTCATTCCTCAACTTAATTTCTTTATACCTATCTTTGATATCCTTCTCTTTATCCACAAGCATGGTGAATGAAGAGACCTCAACACTGAGATTTCTCTCAATAAGTTGAGTGTTTGATGTTGAGGGTTGGTGAGTTTCTCCTGAAGCTGATGGGCCTTTGCTCCTTTCCTCCATTGTATCAATGTCAGTGATTTCCACTGGGTCAATGGTGTCTTCCTGTTCAGTTACAGGAATAAACTTGGGCCTCTTCTCGTAATTGATATCAAACTGTTCATCTGTGGTTTCTATAGCTGAACTAGAACCTTCTTCCCTAGTTCTCTTTGCATTCCTATCTTCATTGGCTGGAGTTTGTAAAATAGGAGGAATATTCATTGGTTCTCCTAATTCTGGAACCTGCAGGAAGGAACTTGTATCAATCTATTTTTCTACATCAATTAATGTATTCTCTACATCAACTACAATACTATCCATGCCGATCAAAGTGTTTTCCAACCATTCTAATTGGTTGGAAAATCTCTCTATGTCTCGCCTGGGGTGATGAATGAAAGGGCCCAATTTGACCTTGAGCCTTAGCTTATTTATGACTCCATGAGGGTCATATTGCCACATAAAACTGTTTTTAAATTTCATCTGTTGTATAATCTTATCTACCTCTGCTATAGCTTCCCTATTGTTACAATCAAAGGGGCCTAGTTGGTTTTTCATTTTAAATTGGGTTTTCTTCTTGGCTACCAGGAAGATAACTTCATCAGAGTTTATTATCTGCCTAAAGTAATCTAATGCAAATAACCTCATGTGGAGGTATTTGGGCAGTTTGTAGGGGGCCAGTTAGCATCCATATATCCTTATCTCTGTGTGGTGCTGGTATAGATACCAGTCTCCCACTTTACTGTTCTTGGCCAATTGTAAAATACTTTTGATTTCTTGATTGATCCTGGGCTGATGGCTACTGGTTAGCATATTCATAACTAGATGGAAAAATGAATCTATGAAGTCTTTGTATGAAAAAACAGTGTAGTATTCTTGGATCACTGGTGTCCAATATATGACTGTTCTTGGATTACCTTTGGTGTCCAATTTCTAAATGTTGATTGGAAACTTCTTTGACTGATAGTAAAGGAACATGTGAAACAGAACTGAGGAGTACTTGAACACTCTCTCATTTGGTAATCTAATGAATTGTTCATGCATTCTATCTGCTATAAATTGAGCATAGTTGTAAATTATAGTAGGAGGCTTGCTTGGGAAAAAATAGAAAGGAAAGCTAGGGCAACCTCATCCACATGCTCATCTGTGGTGTACCCTAAAATGCAAGAGAGCATGGTAATAATTTGTCCACCTCTCTCAGAAAAAATAGTGGCAGCATATGGAGGACTATCTGTTGGAGTGTGAGACTCTTTAATGATGAAAGTTTGGGGTATGTCTAACTTGGTATAGAGGTCAAATAAGACCTCAATAGAAAGTGGGGTCTCATTTGGTCTTGGCTGGACTTGCAACATTTGATTAATGGATTCTGCTGTGAGGATGAACAAAACTTGCTAGTTAGGGGTGACAATGTCTCTTTGACTGGGAATGTAGCAAGCTTGGCAGAAGTGGATGATTTCTAGGAATGGGTGTACCTATGGGAAACAGTACTTTGGAAAATTGGACTCCCAAAGATGAATGTCATCATTCTAGTTCAAGAACCCATCTTTACTCCAACAGTGGAGTTTCAGTAGGTAAGCAAGGGAAGTAGTATCCTTTATTTGAAAGTCTCGGTCTGCTAAGGCAAGGTGATCAATGTCCAAGTGAGGGGTTTGCAGAGGTCTCACGTCCAGAGAGGTTTGGGAAGCCATGATTGGGTTTACAGATTTGAATTAGGTTTTTAGTGGTTTCAGAAGTGAGGTATAGAGGCTCTGGTATAGTGGGAGGGTAGTTACAATCTGTGAAACAGGGTTTGGGGTGTATAGTAGGTTTCTTCTCAATTTAGGAAAGTTTCTTTAATTAATTCAATTAATTAACCTTTCAATTTAAACTATGCATTTTCAAATTCAAGGGCCGTTCTGGTTTTTTCCAAGAATACCTAGAAATTGGCGATTTGGCATGCAAACTGGGTTCTGTGGTAATTGCAGAAGGTATTGAGGCTTCAACTGTCAACTGGATGCTTCAATTGGGTATCCAGAGCATCTTCAGGTGGCAGAAGGTGGTCAAATTTGGTCACAAAGGTTTAGGGTGTTGCAAATGGCTAAGCAACAATTAGTAGTGAAAAACAAGCAAAAAGAGAAAATTAGGGATTTTTCGGCCTTTTAACGGGCAACGGTCACATTTTAGTGTAGAAATTATAAATGAATAGTGGGAAGTTTTTGATTTAGGCAGGGAGGTGGTTTTCTGGGCCATCACACCGCTTTTGGAGGGTGGGCGATATTTTTCATGAGCACGCGATATAACCTGGTGCCGCCACGTAGCAGAACAGTGCCCAAGAAAAACCGCGAATCTTGCGTGCTCTCGGGCCATTATCTGTCGGACGATAAATCCACGCAATATGGGCTGTACACTGTCAGATCTGGGGGTAGGAGATCGGAGGGCTATCGCACAGTTGAGCTGCATGGATGGGATCAGAAAAGTGATTTGGGGGGCCCAGGATTTAAGTAAACATAAATGTAACTAATTAGTGCATAATGTCGGGTTTTTTAATATAAGTAGCAGGTAATAAAGTGGGACAATGGGTTATGTGGCGGGGTTTTTTAACCGCACCAAGGTTTGGTGGGTTAAAAGGTTTTGTTGGGAAATATAAAGTGGGGATGTTAATTACATAATGTGGGAGCATAGTAAATAAAACTTAGGATAAGGGGGTTTTGTGGGTTTGTAAGGGGGAAAAAGGAAATTAACAACGGGGAAAGTGATATTTGTAATGAGGAATGGGTTTCACACCAGGGAAAGGGGTTTTGGGAAGGGAGGATGATTTTTGAAGGGTAATTTATAGGGGAATGTGTGAAACCAAGGGGTAAAGGTCAAAATGAGAGGAAAAGGGTATTTATAAGTAATGAAGGGATAAGGGGGGAAATTAGCAAATAACTATGTGAGGGTGTAGTGAAATGAGGGGAAATTCGCAAACCATCTTGGTGAATATCCTTTCTTTCTCACAATTCCTCCTGCACATAAAAAATTAGGATTAGGCATGATAAATGTGCTTTTGACTTAGCAACCTTGTGCATTTTGCAAAACTCCTTCTACCTACCCTTTATTTACCCTAACATTTTTTTCTTCATTTCAATGGGTGCATTTGATCTTGCTGACCCTTTATTTCCTTTTCTTTTGATAAGAAAACTATCTAATTCTAATCTTATAACTTCCAATGGCTCAGATTAAACTGATGAGCTCATTTTTATTCTCTACCTAACTACTGATTTGCCAAGGTTAAACAGTTTGGCTAGATCTTTATTCTCTATCTATCAACATGAAATTTAAAGCATGAATGGGTCAAGATTAAGCTATTTGACCATCATGGATTGTGGCATTTCTAACAAGCTGCACACAATCTTATTTTACAAAGTAAAGCAATGGTAGTGGCATTTGAATTTGCACACTTTCATGATCTATTTTTATTTCTTTTTGGGGTTCATATTTTCACTTTTTTGATATTTTTCTTTGTTTTTGTCCTTTGATTATTCTTTTAGGACATACCCTCTTTACATTTTTTAATTTTTAATATGGAAAACATTTTGCAGAAAGCAAAAGTATGTACAATATTACAAGACTAACCATAGCCAATTCAAAATTATGAATCCTATTATTATAGGATCCTAACAGATTGTTTATGTTATATTCCATTGATTTGTATAAGCCGCGAATGCCTCAACTCCACACTATACCATATTTTCAGATTGATATGGCCAATAGCAACAATCACATTGGATAGTCGTTTCCACTACTCCAAGGACTGAGGTTGTAGAAAGATGCTCATTCGTGCTCAATTTTAGCGTTACAAATTTCATGGAGCACTAACTATGGCAGTGGGTCCCTCTTTCAACTCTGAGGTTACTCTTCAATGCTTCAGATTCCAATCGCTTTAGTCTCCAATTCACATCATTGATATCGCCAACAAAAGAAAGAAAATGATTGTAGCAAGCAGTTTCAATGCCAAAAAAAAACAATAGAGGTTCCAAAGATTAATGACCAGTCATAGTCCGATTGGGAAATCATTCTTGGTAACATAGAGTCTATTTTCTGGGTATCACCATTCTTTGTGCGTTGAATCTATTGCAAGCTGCCAAGATTTATTTGAAGTTGTTGCCATAAGTTTATATAATAGAGCAATTGGTGTATATCTTTTCCTCATTGTTTTACTATTTTTTTGAGATTGACTTGCTGAAAAATGGCTCCAATTGGTGCAATATTAGAGTTACTGGACAATCTAATACTCTCTACTATGGATAATACAATCAAAATCAAGAAGGATTTTCTCACCAATATTCATAGTTGTTTACAAGATGTATATGAAAGATTGTTTTTTTGCAGCTTGAATCCTAGCTTCAGCAAGATGAATTACAACAACATAAGCATCATGACACCCATCAGAAACAAGAAATGGCAGATGCAGTACCTATTTCAGGAGAAGATATGCAAAAATATGCAGAGATTCAGTCTGCACTTCCCAAGCCATCATCAGACCTTGGGAAGAGATTTTCCATAACAAGCACAAAATCGGTCTTGGATATGGCAAGGATGTATCCTTTCATATTCCAGATTACTCAAAGCCTATTCAGTTTCAGAGTGCTGGATTTCTTCATGATAGTTCACCTTCAGCTGTTCGAGATTCTGCTCCTCTTCCACAACAACAACAACAGATTGTGAAATGCCAACATTGTGAAAGAGTTGGCCATATGAAATATCACTGTTTTGATCTTCATCCATATAAGCACTATCATAAAACCACTCATTCTTCACACAGATGCTTAAAAAACAAGCCTCCTGCAAGAACAAAGATTCATCTTAGTGTTATGGTCCTATAATTTATAGGATCAAATTATAATTGAATGATTTCTTTTAGTATTTCAGATTGTAAATAATATTGCATACTGCAAATGATTCCCAAAAAAATAGAAAAATGAAAATAAAAAGATGAAAAGAGGGTATAAATAGAAAAAAATAGAAAAAGAAAAAGAAATGATAAAATAACCCCACAAAAAGAATAAATGTGAAAGTGATGCCAGTTGAAGTGCCACTGATAGTCCAATAATTTTGTAGTGAATAAATTCATGAAATTGTGTGCAACTTGTTTAAAATGCCACAATACTTCTTTTTGTTTGAAACATACAGTTTAATCATGTTTAAGAAAATTTTCAATTTATGTAAATTAGATTAGAGTGAATAACTTAGCCAAATAGTGTAATCTTGGCTGAGTTTAGATAGGTAGAATAGGTGAATAAATTAATCCAACAGTTAAATCTGGATTAATGCAGTTGTTAGATTATTTTAGTTGTTGGATAGATATTTTTAAGTTCTTTAAAAAATGGAAAAATAAAACAGGGTTTGCACTCTCAAACGCACCCTAATTAGTTAAGTTACATTAGTTTAGGAAAAAGTTGATTTATTATGTAAATGGTTGACAATGGCTATTTTCGTTCAAAGTTTGGACTTTATTGGAAAAAGATATGCCCGAGATATAATGTGGGACTGCCGACATTAAAATTACGCACACCTTACCTCCCCCGATCACGACCTCGCTATAATCCAACAACTCTTAAGTGTTTTCGGACCCCTCCGCTATGATTCTCTTTAATGATGGGGGGGGTGGGGGTCCGAAAAGTGGTTTCCCTGCCACTACGTGTCTTCCCCTCATGATTTCAGACCCCCCCTCTAATACCACAAACAAACATTATTGATTTGGGGTAGCATCGGATGTGCTCTACCCACAAAATTTGGTGGAGAGGTTGGGGCACATGAGATCTCCAATACCCAGAAAGGGGTTGGGCAGATTCTAAACAGATCAGGAGATATTAAAATAGTTAATATTTTTAATGGAGTCCCTATGTCTAAACTTAGGGAAAATAAAATATTAATGTGTATTAATATGAATCTGTGTTAGAATGATCCAAAAGACATGGATCAATCCAAATCTAATCTTAGCCGTTGATTAGGGACTTAATCTCGGTTGTTGAGATGTCAATAGGAAAAGTATAAGAGGAGGCTCGAGGGTCGCTTGGAGAATACACCAGAGTGATCAGTCATTCTGTTCTCTAGAGCGAGGTTTGCTAAGAGAGATAGAATCGGTGATCGAAGAGAAGCTGAGGGGCATTGATTACAGAGAGATAGAGAGGTAGAGATAGTGTCAGGAGAGTAGCAAAGTAGCCAGAGATAGTGACGCAGGAGTAGCCAGTTCTCATGCAGGGCCACGCAGAGTCAACTAAGTGTTACGCAGAGTAGTAGAGAGGCAAGCGTAGCTAACGTAGAGGCTGGGAGAGCTGACGCGGGGCCTACTGGGGATGACACAGGTCTATATAGGCTAACGCAGGGCCAACACTAGGCAAGGAGAGGCTGACGCAGTCCAAATAGGTAGACGCTGGGGTTTCTGGAGTAGATTTGTGTTGAGTAGCTATCGGAAGGATTATCTGGGGTTTCAGCTAGTCGATTTGTTAGAAACTGAAAGGTATTATTGCCAAGGAAATTCTCTGTTGAGTAGGCTAGTTTTGACACCTAGATTGTACTCTGATATTGCTTAATAAGAAAACCCTCAGATAACTGCACTGACTTTCCCACATTGGGTTTTTCTGGGGACATTAGTCCAAAAATAATGGTGTCATATGGTGTGTTAGTTTCTGTTTCTTTTAGTTACTGATCTGTAATATGTTGAGCATGCACTAGTGTTTATTTTCAATATTTACATTGTAAATAATTTGTTAAGGAAAAATAACAAGTAGGGAGGAATAAATTAGATAAAGTGCATGGAGGGTTTCTAACTAAGTAAACTTAGAAACTTCAAAAAATGTGACCCCCCTCCGAAAGTGGTTTCCTCCGTCCCACTGCAACCTGCCTTTCTGGTTACATCACCCCCAACTTCAACTCAATCGCCACTCCACTACTGCCACGTACTCCTCCGCCTATTGCTTCCCTCCAATGGTCCCACGCCTCCATCTGCCTATCATGAGCCGCCACATCAACGACCATTATACCATTCTGTTACAGTTCCTTCCCATTATCTCTATCCCGTGGTAGAGTAAATGATGTTCCCGGACAACCTTTTATCCAATGGTCCCGCTCCATCTGTAAATCTATAAAACTCCATTTCTCTCGCGCTAACGTCCCTTTCTCATTTTCCTATTGTTACACTGATCCCCATCTTTGTTCTATTGCCTATCAGCAACTACTCACAGAAGAAATTCCCTCCAATATCTTTCCCGTGAAATTAAAAATTCTCCTATGATAATCCCATCTATCACTCTCTCCCACTTTTGTTTTGCTACCACGATGGCCCCAAAAAATGCCACTGTGGTGAATCCCATGCTCACTCCCCTTGTGGATTTAGACCACATCCCCCTTGCTGACAAAGATTACAAAATTGTCGAGACATAGTGTGAATTCGACCTCTTCAAATTACATTGCTAGTTTCTTGATACTTACCTTGATCAGTCTGATGAGATTAAGCTTTGGCAGTCCAAACTACTCCTTTTCGTCTTCCCCCAGTCTTACTATTTCCCCGAATTCTTCCTCAAGTGTCATGCCTCTTATCTCTCAAGTAAGAGGGCTATCATCTCCCCTAACAGTGAGATCATTTTCACCATTACCTCTGAAAGTATAAACCAAATGTTGCAGGTCCCCTACAATGACTCCCTCACTCCCTTTTCCCTTGAAGCTCTTAAAGAAATCTATCAGAAACTTACCTTTCCCCAGAGAGCTAGAATCTTTGAGGTCTTCCTACCAGAAGATTCTCAACTCCCCAAGAAGAATCCCCCTTATCCCTCTTCTATTTTCCCTCAAAGAACTAGACAAATTATCTCTGTCTTGTCATGCCTACTTGGTTACTTTTCAGATGAATGGGTAGATGAGCCTATTTTAGGCTTTCTATCCACTCTTTCTATAGAAGAACTATCAAACACCTTTGACTATGGTCACTTCCTTGTAGATATAATTCATGAACAATTCCTTTAGTTTTTAACTGAAGGAATGTTAAGATATTCTTCCATTATTATGTATATGTTCATTTTCTTCCAAACAGACAGGTTTCCCTTTGCAATGCAGAAGCTCGATCAGCAAGGAGAGCCTCAGTTCATTATTTTCTAGACCTCCATAATCAAAAAACAATCAGAGGAATTCTGTTAATCTAGGTTGTCATTGATGTCAATATGGCAGTGTTTGTGATGGAAAATTCTTGTGACATGTATGGTTGCCCATTGATCATAATAATGCTCATGGAGGATCCAAGGATTGAATACAAACATAATAGAAACAATGGACATGAGGAGGAAAGATATTGGAAGCCATCAGAAGAGGAGAAAGAGTAAAGAGGAGAAGCCATGAAGCCAAAGAGTAAGAGGAAGAGTTCATCAAAAGCCATCAAGGAAGCAGGTTATCACATATGCCCAAGGGTAAGTGATATAGGAAGAACAAAGAGCAACAACGATATTAGAGGAGCAAAGAAGAAAACACCAGAGGAGCCATATCGGAGGACGTAATAAATCATGGGAACCCTTTCGATAGTATATAATATTGGCGGAAATCTTATCAACGTTTCTATTATATTAAGATATGTAAACACTACTAAATTCCTCCGATTGCGATAACATTGCGAACTTGCTGCACCATTATAGCATGACTTAATGTAATATCGCATCTGCAATAATTGCAAGTTTCAAAGGTATGTCAAAATGCCAATTGCGATATAATACGCGGACCCAATAGCTCCATAGAAAATACCTTTATGTAATATCACGTCTAGGTATCGGGGAAGTTACACAAATCATAAGGGTTTTCACTGCCGAACCATCGATTGCGATAAGACTTGTGAACCAAATCACTGATTGCGATAGTATTGTGGACCAATCATTGCAATAAGGGTGTGGACCGTGGACTGCCGATTGCGATAAATCAATGGACCGTTGATTGCGATAAAACTTGTGAACCAAATCACCGATTGCGATAGTATTACGGACCAATGATTGCGATAAGGGCGTGTATCGTGGACCGCTGATTGCGATAAATTAATGGACCATCAATTGCGATGGAGCTATGGATTTATTAATGACTGTTTAATATTATATCGCATCCACTTCGTAGGGAAATCGGCTATGTTATAAGAGACCTCCAAAATTTGCAATTGCAGGATTTTCACAAGTTGCGATTGCTGAATTTCGGAAAATTGCAATTGTGATTGATAACGTGGTATGTGAGACCTCCATGTGGGCCTTGGATGAATATTAAAACGGGTCTCTCTGATATATTGTGTAGTAAGATGCCTCGGAAAGTTGCGATTGTGATTAGTGGTAACATGGCATGTGGGGACCGCCAGACTTCTATTATAATATGGTTATAGCCTCTCTGGTTTCTCCATAAATAAACAAGTCGACCCCTCCACCAATGAACGTGTTGTTTCATTTATTGGAAAAACTCATATATATATACAAGTTGAAATGCTTCACTTGAGGGATGTGAATCGAGCATTGATTACAGAGAGAAGATGAAAAAGTTCACAACTCGTGAACTTGAATAAACAGAGGAACTGAAGGTCTAGAAGAAGCAGAAGGTGCGGTAGAAGCTGAAGACCGAGCGAAGAAGGAAGTTGAAGACAGAGTGGGACGAAAATCTTTTGACCCTATTCATCTTGGAAGGATCAGACCCAAAGTGAAGCCATAGCACAAAAAACAACTTGCTGCAAAGACCTAGCACAGATATATTGTTGAAAAACATCAGTAGATCTTGGAGACTTTATTGAAGATCATGATGCATTGTTAAGATCATCATGAGGTAAAATTTGTAGACTCTGTTGGACAATATGAAGAGTTGTGAAGACTCCTTCATATGAAGACAGGTTGTCATTGATGTAGCAGTGAAGCTGTAGATTGACAAAATTCAGTGAAGAAGATCTTGGGAGAAAAGAATTACTATCAAACATATCTAGACAAAATATAGTAGTGGGTTGGAGCCTAGAGAGTTGGTGCCCTAAAGTTCGGAGACTCGAACAATCCAAGGTTGGTGCCTTGACAAGATAAGGTCGAAGCCCTTGGGGTTGGTGCCTCAAAATTGGAAGGATTGGTTTCCTTGGAGTTGGTGCTCCTAAATCCAAGGTTGGTGCCTTGAAAAGATAGGGTCGGAGCCCTTGGGGTTGGTGCCTTAGAATTGGAAGGATTCGTGTCCTTGGAGTTGGTGCTCCTAAATCCAAGTTTGGTGCCTTGACAAGACAGGATTGGTGCCCTAGAGGTTGGAGCCTCACAAAATACCAAGTTGGTGCTTGGAAATGGGTTGGAGCCCTATATATATTGTACCTGATTGATTGTAAATATTACATTAATAAACACATTTATTTCTATTGTTCATTTTGTGTTCTAAATATAATTGATTTAATTGGTAAAAGTAATAATTGAAAAGAAATACTGATTCACCCCCCTCTTAGTATTTCCAACAATTGGCATCAGAGCCAGTACCTTCACTCAAAGACTAACAGCTTGAAGGTTGATCAATTAGAACACAAATGGCAAAGCCAGGGAAGAAAGTATCCAATCCTCCTAAAGATGTGTCTCCCTCAACCATTGAAGTTGAAATCAATCAATTTGTAAAGGCTCCATGGTTCAATGGAAACTTTGATACATGGTAAACAAGAATGAGGAATTTCTTAAAGACTCAAGGTAATGAAATCTAGAAATCAGTGATTGCTAATAGCATGATGGATGGAGAATCCAAGGAGTATAATGCAAAATTAATGAAGACAATCTTGAATGGGATACCCAATTCTATAAAGAACAATTTAGGAAAATGTGCGTCAGCAAAGGGTATATGGGACAAAACTTCATGACCTTCACTCAAAAAGAGCATTGACCATGACCACTAGTCAAGAAGATGATGGAAACCAAGAAGGAAATACAGAACCCATCATAGAAGCTGAAAATGAGAATGATGTCATCAAGGCTAAAGAAGACCTAGAAGATGAAGATAATGAAAAATATTTTGAAGAATATCTCCTTACTAAACTTATGGCTGCCATGGAAGAGATTATCAGTTTGAAAAAGGAAAACGAGGAACTTAAGAAGAAAGCACTAGTTGATGACCAAGACCAAACAAGGAAGAAAGTTGACCTTGTCAAGCTTCAAGTACAAGAAAGGGATGAAGAGCTTGCCAAGCTTAAGAAGGAATTTCATCAAAGAAAAAGAAAGCATCATGAAGAAGTCATATCCATGACAAATCAATTGGATAAAGCAAAGAAATGAGAAGATAACTTGTCAAGCCACCTTAAACAAAGGAACAATAGCTTGAAAAAACTTGAAGTAGAGATTGGTTAATACAAGGAAGAGGTCTCCTCCCTTAGATCACAACTAGAAGAAGAAAGGAAACAAGTACAAGGAACTAGGAAGACAGTGGAAGCGTGGGTAATCATAGAAGGACAAGTTGATGAAGCAGAAAAGAGAAAAACACCATGATATGCCAACTAAAAGCAAAGGATGAAGAAATATTCAAACTAAAATCCGACCTCAACCTTCTCAAGGCCAAAGCATGTAAAGCTACAAGGATCATGGAAGAAATGGAGAGCAGTCTAGTTAAGGAAAATGAAGAAATCTTCAGAATGAAATCATATATCATCTCCCTTAAAATAGAAGCAAATGAAGCAACTTGTCTCAAGGAAGAGATTGAGAAACAACTTTCTAAGAAGAATAAAGATTGAGAAAGATTGGAAGAAGAGATTGTCTCCCTCAGGAAAAAGGTTGAAGGGATGGGAAAATTTTTGAAGAGCTCCCAAGCCTTGGATGACATGCTCAACCATCAAAGATCCCCATTTGATAAATCAGGTCTTAGCTATGAATGAGAACCCTCAAGAAAGAATGATAATGCTTCAAAGAAAAAGGATGTGAGGAAGCCAAAAAGAAATATTAATGCTCCCAGTTCCAGCAAAGGCAAGGATAAGAGTCAAGGCAACAATGAAGGAAGTCCCGTTCCAAGAAGAAATGTAGATGATGTCAAGGATGCAAGAAGCAATGGTTATAATCAAAGGATCTCAAGGCAGAAAGACTTCAGAAGTACATCAAGGAAAACTTCTTATCCCATGTACCAAAGTATATTCCTTGGTTATTGTTATTCTTGTACAAACTTTGGACATATGGCAAAAGATTGCAGGGATTATCACAAAGATAGACATTATTGTCCTCGACAATCTTCGAGAAACAATTCTGCAGGAAGAAATCATGAATTCTTATTCATGAACAACATAGAATGCTTCAAGTGTCATAACATTGGTCATATGGCACGTGATTGTAACTTAACTTGGGCTCCTACAAAAGCTAGAAACATGCCATAAAAGAAAGTTACACAAGTATGGAGAAGAAAGCAAACACAATTTGAAAATCTCCTGAACTCTCCAGCCAACAACACATGTTGTTGAATTGATGAAGATATCCTTGATATTTCAAGTGTTTGATGATGGGATTCTGCCAAAAAGAGAACATGCATGCAATTAGGTGGAGCTTGTGATTGTTGATCATTATTGTAGAAGCTATCTGTGAAAGGGTCCTTATGAAATCCTTGATGAGCTATATTAACAATCATTCTTTGATAGATCATTTCTAAGGAACACTCCTTTGAAAGAGCATGATCTCCTATCTATCCAATGGACTTTTGTTAAAGATATTTTCCACAATCTCTAAACAGAAATTGGAGCAACAGAAGGCAATCTAATGCTAATAAGTGAATAACTATGTTTCTGTTATTACAAAAGTTGAATATTTCGACTTAGGGATTTGATGTGAGAACAGGTTAAATATGGACACAAATAGAGGAAACCTTCAAACAAACAGATACATCTAGGAATGAAGCTTGAAGAAAGAGTAGTTGGCAACATCTAACAAAACTGAAGCATTGCAAAAAGCTGCTAACCAGTAAAAATAATTCAAAATACAGTCACAGATTGGATGTCAAATCTGCTAGTAGAAATAGCTCGCAAATTTTTTTACTAGAACACAAGGAAAATTGGCTCATCAAAAGTACTATAGAAAGAAGAATGTTGCACAGTCAAATATAAACTCAGTTTAATGCTGGTCAGTTTGGAAAATAACAACAATGAGGCACAATCTCTCACCATCTCATCCGAATGCAATGATGTTACAATATTGAATGGAAGAGAATTAAGGAGAAGCACATAAATAAAGAGGAACTTGAATTTGAAGAAAGATAGCGAGAAAGACAATTTAAATGGTTTTCTCTATTGTTTTGGACTATGAAGACCTATTAAATCTGACTATGGAGACAACAGAATACAAACAAAAATCCTTCTATCTTGAGCAAGAAGAAGAGCATTTTGACAAGAGGAGCAGTTCGGCAGGGGGAGTCCTTGTGCACACCTTTTCCATTGATGTCAAAGGGGGAGAGAAGAAGAATATTGCCATCAATGACAAAAGGGGAGATTGTTAATCTAGGTTGTCATTGATGTCAATATGGCAGTGTTTGTAATGAAAAATTCTTGTGACATGTGTGGTTTCCCATTGATGACCATTGATCATAATACTGCTCATGGAGGATCCAAGGATTGAATACAGACATAATAGAAACAATGGAACTGAGGAGGAATGATATCGAAAGCCATCAGAAGAGGATAAAGAGTAAAGAGGAGAAGCCATGAAGCCAAAGAGTAAGAGGAAGAGTTCATTAGAATCCATCCAAGAATATGGCCAAGGGTAGGTGCTATCAGAAGAACAAAGATCAACAAAAATATCGGAGGGGAAAAGAAGAAAACACCGGAGGAGCCATACTAGAGGAAGTAATAAACCATGGGAACCCTTTCGACAATATATAATATCGATGGTTCTATTATATAAAGATATGTAAACACTGCTAAAATCCTCTGGTTGCGATAACATTGCGGACCCGCTGCACCATTATATCATGACTTAATGTAATATCACATCCACAATAATCGCAAGTTTCAAAGGGATGTCAAAACACTGATTGTGATATAATATGCGGACCCAATACCTCCATAGAATATACCTTTATGTAATATCACGTCCAAGTATCAGGGAATTTACGCAAATCATAAGGGTTGTCACCACCGGACTGTCGACTACGATAAGACTTGTGAACCAAACCATCAATTGCGATAGTATTTCGGACTGTCGATTGCGATAAGGGCATGGACCCCGGACCGCCAATTGCGATAAACCCGATGGACTGCTGATTGTAATAAACCCAAAGAACCTCCAATTGTGACAGAGTTATGGACCCAATGGATTTATTAATGACTATTTAATATTATATCACATCCACTCAGTCAAGAAATCGACTATGTTATAAGAGACCTCCAAAATTTGCGATTGCAAGATTTTCACAAGTTGCAATTGTGGGATTTTGGAAAATTTCGATTGTGATTATAATGTGGTATGTGAGACCTCCATGTGGGCCTTGGATTAATATTAAAAAGGGCCTTTCTAATATATTGTGTAGTAAGATACCTTCGAAAGTTGCGATTGCAATTAGCAGTGATGTGGCATGTGGGGACTGCCAGAATTCTATTATAATATGGTTATAGCCTCTCTGGTTTCTCCATAAATAAACAAGTCGGCCCGTCCACCAATGAATGTGTCGTTTCGTTTATTGGAAAAAATCATATATATATACAAGTTGAAACACTTCACCTGAGGGATGTGGATCGAGCATCGATTACAGAGAGAAGAAGTAAAATTTCGAAACTCATGAACTTGAAGAAATAGAGGAAGTCGACAGTTAAGAAACTGAAGGTTTAGCAGACGCAGAAGGTGCAATAAAAGCTGAAGGCCAAGCGAAGAAGGAAGCTGAAGACAGAGTAGGAGGAAAATCTTTTGACCTGATTCATCTTGGAAGGATCAGACTCGAAGTGAATCCATAACGCAAACAATGACCCGTTGCAAAGACCATCATAGATATCTTGTTGAAAAACATCAACAGATCTTGGATACTTTATTGAAGATCATGATGCATTGTTGAGATCATCACGAGGTAAAATTTGCAGTCTTTGTTGGACAATATGAAGAATTGTGAAGACTCCTTCATATGAAGATAGGTTTTCATTGATGTAGCAGTGAAGTTGTAGATTGACAAAATTTAGTGAAGAAGATTTTGGGAGCAAATAATTACTGTCAAACATATCTAGACAAAATATAGTAGTGGGTTGGAGCCGAGAGGTTTGGTGCCCTGAAGGTTGGAGCCTTGAACAATCCAAGGTTGGTGCCTTGATAAGATAGGGTCAGAGCCCTTGGGGTTGGTGCCTTAGAATTGGAAGGATTGGTGTCCTTGGAGTTGGTGCTCCTAAATCCAAGGTTGGTGCCTTGACAAGGTAGGGTCGGAGCCCTTGGGGTTGTTGCCTTAGAATTGGAAGAATTGGTTTCCTTGGAGTTGGTGCTCCTAAATCCAAGGTTGGTGCCTTGAAAAGACAAGGTTGGTGCCTTATAGGTTGAGCCTCACAAAAGACCAAGTTGGTGCTTGGAAACGGGTTGGAGCCCTATATATATACTGTACCTGATTTATCGTAAAGATTACATTAATAAAATCATTTATTTCTATTGTTCATTTTGTGTTCTAAATATAATTGATTTAACTGGTAAATGTAACAATTGAAAAGAAACACTGATTCACCCCTCTCTTAGTATTTTCAATAATTGGTATTAGAGCCAGTACCTTCACACAAAGCCTAACAATGTGAAGGTTGATCAATTAAAACACAAATGGCAAAGCCAGGGAAGAAAGTCTCCAATCCTCCTAAAGATGTGTCTTCCTCAACCATCGAAGTTGAAATCAATCAATTTGTAAAGGCTCCATGGTTCAATGGAAACTTTGATATACGAAAAGCAAGAATGAGGAATTTATTAAATACTCAAGGCATTGAAATTTGGAAATTAGTGATTGCTGATAGCATGATGGATGGAGATTTCAAATATTCTAGAATCTCCTTTGAAAAGCATGCCCGGGGAGTAGCTCACAAGTCACAACACATTATAAACAAGAAATGGTTGAACTAAAAAAGGTGTATGAGTGCATTGAGGAAGAGAAAACTAAGGAGATTTACAAGATTGTGAGGGATCTCCTAAGAGAGAAAGATAGTTTGCAATCTAAAAAAATGCAAGGAGTTAAATGTTTTAAAGGAAAGGATTGCTGATATTACTAGAAGGTTGGTCAAACTTGTTGAGGAGAATTACAAGTTATCTTTAGTTGTTGTTGAGGATCAGAACCACACAATGGTTTGCAGATTGAAATATGAAATGCAAGTTAAGAAGATAAGTTTACTCAAGAAAGTTACAGAAAAGAAAGTTGAATTGAAAGCATTGTCAGATAAACCCTTAGATGCCTTGAGAAAAGACACAAAGCGCTTGAAGCATATAACAAATTTAGAGTATGAAAAAGGCAAAGATTGATATAAGGAAATTCACTACAATAGACATACTAAGCACTCTATTTGAAGAGACAATCAAAGAGAGAGATGGTTCTTTGAGTTTGGCATTGTAGGAACAAGATCACTTCATGCAAGAAAAGTTTTCACTTGAAGAGATGTTGCATGAAAAATACAACTCTTCGAACTTAGGTGTAAAGACAAGGAAGATTCGATACCCCCACTTGTGCATGATGTAAATATATGCATTTTTTATTAGTCTAGTGAGCCAGAAGTACATTATGGGCCTGTGTGTCTATGTGTTTATGATATGTGGCTTGTGTGCCCATATGGATATGTTATATACTATGGGGCCAACGTATTTGGGCATATGTGTTAGTGTTGATTAAATGGTTAGAGGGTGAACATTGTAATACCTTGTAGTTTGTAAATATTTTAATAATAATGACTTGTCTGGCTGCAGAGCCCAGTCCATGGTAAGAGTATGGGGGGCGTGCGACTCCATGATGATAGGAAACAATGTAGGTGATGGAGGTTGTTGTTGAGGACACCTGGGGAACCACGTGGCTCTAGTGTGTGCCACATGGAAAAGGAAGCCATGAAGAGTGAATATAAATGTGTGCATGTGTGTGTGTGTGTACTTACCATGGGATTATTATGGAGGATCACTATGATGACTTTTATGGTTCTAGACTTCCTCGCTGGTCGAAAGGCGCCTTGGGCACAAGTTTGGGGGAAGCAATTAAGATGTTCTTGGCTGGTTGTAAGGCGCCACTTGGGCATAGGTTTGGGGGAAGTAGTTGAGACGTTCCTCGGTAGCCATAATGCGTCATTTGGGGCACAGGTTCATGGGAAGTAGAGTTGTGTTGGTTTGATGGCCTAGAGGGTACCTTAAGCCCTGAAGCAACATGCTTGTGGGTTGACACATTGGTAGTAAGCGTAGAGGGTGTCTGGAACCCTAGAAAACATGACCATTGGCTTGGCACCTTGGGTATGTATGTATGATTATACTCGGTTAATGTTTCCTGTGGAGTTGAAACCTAGACTCCAGGGTGACCCATGGTTGAAATTGATGAACCATGTGGTCTATGGTAGGGTGAAACATGGAGAGCCTGTTGTGTTGATTTGTGGTTTTATGCCTGAACCCTATTCTCTAGGTTGATGTAATTATGGAGTAAATTCACTGTATTTTACTTTGCTTATTCCTCGATGTATGAATGTTCATAATTGTTGGATAATTCATGATTTGAATGGTTTTTTTGTCACATTGAGAGTGTAATTAATGGTGAACTTTCATTGTGCAAAATATTTATTTACCCTTGCCAACAATTTTAGTTTCGTATGGTAATTAAGTGAATAAATTATATTCTAGTGCACGAGTTTATTATACTACAAATAAACCATAACTACTGCATAAATGAGTATATTTGTGACACAACCCTAATTACAATTAATTGCACTTGGGTTAATGAACTTGAGCAAGTCATCAACAAAATTGTAGGATTTTATAAATGGAACTCGACAAGATGTGCTTCCATGGTGAAAATTAAATTAATTAATGGAATTCAGGATGTGGACTACGTAGTGTTGCTTCGTTGGAGGCCCGGGATATTACAAAATGGTATCAGAGAGCCCGTTTACAATACTAGGATTGAAGTAGTTAAGGGAAAATTTCTATAGGTTGTTGTTTTCCACCAACTATTGTTTATAGTTTCATCACCAAAACCAATAGCAACGCAAGAGGAACAAAAATGGAAAGAATACAACATATGGGTAATGGGATTCCTTGTTTGGAAGAAAATTTAGCTTTGTGATTATTATGATTCACAAGTTTGAAAAAATGCAAGGCCATTTGTAAGTATTCAAGCACATAGGTACTTGTTCTGTTGGCAGAAAAAGATGTGGGAAATTTTATATATATATATATATATATATATCGATGCTCATGTACTCTTTTGGGAAATGAACTCATTAACACCAAGTAAAAGTCAAAGGAGTGGAGATGTAAAACAACGTTGAGACAAGCAAATTGTGTATACCTCATTAGGAGGAGTGGAGATGTAAAACAACGTTGAGACAAGCAAATTGTGTATACCTCATTAGGAAAAACAAATATCAAACGTATGAGAGATCTTACTAGAGATTGCTTTTCGATCTTAACGCAATTATGCAAATGTATGGCTATCAAAATGTATGAAGTATTCATACAATAGTGATATTTGTAAATCTTGGAATTTTGTTTTCCAGCTAGGCATGAAATACTAACCAATAAATGCATTTGAGTAGGATGGAAATGATATCAAAATATGAATAAGAAAGAAGAGGTACATTTGATGTTTATAATATTCGAAAGATGAATTAAATCAACAATGCAATTTCCACTAAGAAAGAAGGAAAATGAACTGTTATTATTAGGGAAAATGTAATTGTCAAGATGCATTTAAAGGCACAAAAAGTTGTCTTATGATTCCATGATTGGTTATAATAGGAGACTCTAAACATCCAAAGACACCAAAGGGATCAATTCTGAGTGTGTATGGCATGGATGCTCATTGTTTATTTTCTGTAAGAGCGGTCTATTTTGAATGATGAGCAAATGCAAGAAGGACTATGTTGATCGGATAAACCAAACATATTATACTGGCTATTTAGTATCCCTCGAAGGTGGGAATCCATAGGATCGTGAGCAATTTTGGTTGCTTCTATCCTGGATATTTTTAAGCGATGGATGGAAGATGAAGGTAGACCATAGTGTCATGGACTCGAGCCACTCACTACAGAGTCTGTCGAGGAGCTATACCACAAAGGATGACAACCACAAAGGTAGGCTCAAGAATTCCCTAATGGAAACTAGCACTCATTTGTTAATGAAATGAAATTTCTGACAAAGGATCAAGGTTCTGGGAGGGGTGGAACTGTGATAGTGGACCCCCCCTTTTTGTACACCAAGCAGGGGTAGCCCTTGCTATTTTTGTGAATCGTTGAATATTGCAAAGGTTGGAGAACTGTCAGAGATAAGGCATGAATTATTAAACAAAATCACGATAGCATACCCCTCGTGACATTAACAAGGGGGAGGGGGAGGTCCACTATTTAATCTAAGCTATTCATTGGTAGATCCCTCTTCCACCATTAGATGAAGGGACTGTGAAAATTTCACTACTAAAATTCTATTGTAGCAAATGGAATTAATTTTTCTAACTGATAAATTAATTATGTAGTTTATTGCTATGACAACAACTAATTAACCACACTGCAATCTTCACAAATAAAATACTACGGAAATAAAATTACTAACACACACATAAAAATTATAACACCGTTATTTTTGGACAAGTGTCCCTGGAAAAACCCAATGTGGGAAAACTAGTGCAATAGTGAGGGTTTTTTTGTTTTTGTTTTTGTTTTTTTTTGGTGACTAGTGGAATCGACAATGATAATGGTATTGCACTCGCATTACACGGGGTCGAATCCCACTAGCTGCCACTATAACCTCTAGGAGGAACCGCCCAGCCCACAAGAACAACCCTCAGTTAAGACGAGACTGGAACTCATGACTTGCACAGCGGCACGCATGACTTGGCAGATCGTCCGCTAGCCATGAGACCAAACCTTTGTGGGCCATAGTGAGAGTTTTTATTATTATGCAACAACAAAATTTCTGAATACAATAAAATGTTGCCAAACTAACGATTCTACCCAAGAGAAATACTAGCAAAAATATACTAAGGGATTTTATCCTCTCCGAGCAATCCCGACACCTGACTGCCTCTGAAAAGCAAGTTTTCCACCTAGCTCTATCTGGGCCATGCATCATCTTAGCATAGACCCTCTCATGCTCAGCCCAAAACTCCTTCAAATTAAGCCATCCTGCCTACTACTGTCTGGGAAATTGTCTCTTTGACACTTTGGAAAATATTCCCGGCCTCTGGAATGGAAAACGATATTCACCTCACCTGAATCAAGCTACTTGATTGAGGTTCTGCATCGCCTCTTGGAGAAAAATTTTGGGCTCTCTTTCTGATTCTTCAGCTCCTTTGGGATATTGCTCTATTGCCACTCTTCCACCTGCTACTTGATATACTGTCTCGATTTCTCCTGTTGAATCACCCACATTCAAAAATTGAACTGCCCAGATCATTGAGTATATAAAATGGTGTGTTCTCCATCTACCCATCAACTTCTTCTTATAATCTCTAGTTGGGACTCCAACGACCGAGATTAAAACTTAATCAATGAATGAGATTATTTCTTAGTCAATCCGTATGAGTTTCTAGAAAATTCTCACATTTCTCAATTAATACTAATTAATTAAACAATTTTCCTAAGTTTAAACTTAGGAAATATTTAAAAATTGATTAATAATCTAATTGAGACATTTCTAAGTGGAATTTCCAGAAACAATTTATGGGTTTTGGAGAACTCTTGTGTTTTAGCATGTCCACAAAGTTTCAAGTCTAGAACACCTCCGATGCTACAAAAACTAACACTCCCTCTTAGCTAGGAAGGTGTTCTAGTGCTGAACTTCTCCAACACACTGTTTCTGCATCACCCTTTGTATGTTGTTGATGTCTAGACACTATGACTCCCTGCCACTGTCCACCAACTAATGCGTAACTCTGGTGCTGCATATATGCCACTGTTGGCACTGCTATATCGCTGCCAACTTTGCATCTACATTGTAACTCCCTCTCAACTGTTGTTGCCACTACCACAGCTACTGCAACTGAGAAGCATTCGAAATGTTCTGTCCCTGCTACTGAAACAAGTTCTCCACCATACAAACATGTTCTATGAAATAGACAAACTTAGATCTCCTTAGAGCTTTCATGAGTATATATGTAACCTGCTCATTTGTGGAAACATACTATAGCTAGAACGCTCCATGGTGCACACAATCTCAGATGAAATGACATCAAATATCTATATGTTTCAACCTGTCATGAAACAGTGGATTCTCAGAGAGCTTGATGCAACTTTCATTATCACAGTAGACACTGGTTGCTTCCATCCTTTGCCTGAACAGGCTTACCGATAGATTTCAAAGCCATATAGCTTCACATGTAGCTATGTTCGCTGCCATATACTTTGCTTCTTCGAAGCTCAATGCTACTGACTTCTGCTTCCTGTTGCACCAAGAAAACATCCCTGATACAACACTGAAGCAGTACCTAGAGGTATTTTTTATGTCCACTGAACTGCCTACCCAATCTGCATCTGTGAACGTGAATATTTTGATGTCATCCCCTCGGGTATATCTCAACCCATACTCTACTGTGCCACACAGATACCTCAAAATGTGCCTTGCCATTGTATAATGTACCTTCTTTAGTTACACCATAAACTGACTGAGGGTATTGACCACGAAGCAAATATGTGAAAATTTCACTACAAAAATTCTATTGCAGTAACTGGAATTAATTCTTCTAATTGATAAATTAATTGTGTAGTTTACTGCTACCACAACAATGAATTAACCACACTGCAATCTTCACAAATAAAAAATACTGTAGAAATAAAATTACTAGAACACACATACAAATTATAATACCGTTATTTTTGGACAATTTTCCTCGGAAAAACCCAATGTAGGAAAACCAGTGCAACAATGAGGGTTTTTATTATAATGCGACAATAGAATTTCTGAATACAATAAAATGTCACCAAACTGATGATTCTACCCAAGAGAAATAGGGGCAAAAATATATTGAGGTATTTTTCCTCTCTCTAAGCAATCTCGACACCTGAATGCTTCTGAAAAGCAAGCCATCCACCCAGCTCTACATAGTCCCTGAGTCACCCTAGCATAGACCCTCTGACGCTAAGCCCGAAACTCCTGTAAATCAAGTCATCCCTCTTGCTGCTATCCAGGAAACTGTCACTCTGACACTCTTGAAAATATCTCGACCTCTAGAATTGAAAACGAGCTCCTCCTCAACTGAATTGAGCCACTCAGTTGAGGCTCTGCATAGCCTCTTGGAGAATAAATTTAGGCTCCTCTTTCTGATTTCCAGCTCCTTCGAAATATTGTGATGCGGGAGCATCTAGCCAAAGGGAAATTATTGTAAATAATAGACATAGGGGTCATGCATAATTCCAAGTTAATTAGATATTCTCAAAATAAATAAAACTAGGAGAGCTTTTAGGCATAAAAGCGATGGATGTGGATCATTAAGGGATAAGGAAAGATTTTCTATTTTAGAATAGGAAAAAGACAGAATAAAGCTAAAAAGATGCTTTTGCCATATGTATGCATTGCATGAGCTTTAGTTGAGTGATTTTTAGACCATGCTAAGTTAATAAATTAAGAAGCCTCCAAGGCATTGAGGAAGAGTGTGAAGAGAGTGTGAGGAGTAAGCAAGGATTCTCCTTGGGAGCCTTCGGGCAGTTTGTAAAAGGCCATCAGCATCGAATATCTGGCCAAAGATAAGTTTGTAAGTAGTCTCCTTTTGTTTTATGTAAACAATGTTTCAGACATATATATATATATTATTGATTGAATGAGAAAGGCGTGAAATTGGTACTGACTGGATTGTTCCTTGAGTTCACTGGTTTTATGTATGGATAGAGGTTCAGTTAAATCCTGAAATGAATGGTTCTTATTCAAGGCGTAACTAATGTGTGTTCACAATGGAATCCGCGTGCCTTCGTATGGTGGTATCAGCTTTGAGTTTAGACCGGCGTTCTGATTTCATTACAAACAGACTTAATTCCTCTGTATTACGCAAATATAATGGTAATGCTATTTAAAGAAAAATCTATGTACTGAGTTTAGCCCTTGCGCAGTCTCCACAGGGCGCATTTGATTTTCCTTGAATATATGTTTAAATCGGTGGGCGTTTAGATGTTAATTCTTTGATTAAATGGCGGATATCGGCTTTTCCAACACGCAAATACTGTTAACCATTAATTGTTAACTGAAGATACACAGGCTTTTATATGCTTGGTTGGGACTATTTGCTACCGTCCATTTGGTCTCAGCGTTTTGCCGTTGAGGAAGTTCTGTTAGCGTTTTGTAAAGCCGGCGGTTAGAAGGGAGTTTTATTGCAACTGAGGCGAACTGGAGGAGAGATTAATATAAATTACAACCTTGTGTATCGTCAGAACATTCATGCGGATCTGGTGAGGCGACAACAACGTATGTATGAGTTGACCGAAACCGAGTGAAGGTATATATACATGTTAATAACCTGTGAAGATTCGTTATTATATGCTGCTATATGTTTGATTACTGTGGAAGTATATAGCAATGTATGCGTAGGCTGGGTTTGAAGGTTCGTCCTTTGTATATCTATCCTGTGCTTAATTACCAAACGCAACTGTTATATATACATATATATATAGCCTGGTGTTGCATAATTGGGAGGCTGTGGTTGCATATATGGTAGCATATATATAGTTCTTGTAGAATTTATATGAAGAGCCTGTGTATCAACTAATCATGGTTTATAAAGCATAGTTTACACAAGCTTTTATGTGCACAGTTATCGGAAGATCCTGGTAGGAGTGGCATGGGAGTGGCCTGGGCTGCATCAGGTGGTATCAGAGCTAGAATAGTTCTGGTTGAAGATTCAAGTTTTTTTTAAGTTCAGTTAATTGCATGTGATTGAATGAATGTTGGATTTTGGAACTGATGAATATTGCAGCACAGAGATGCAGTGCGGATGAGGAAGTGAAACAAGATCAACAGGATCTTGAAAGGTGAGCTGACAGGTATTACTTATCTCTGGTTTAAAGGTTATGCTTGATAATTTGATTTACAGGCATAGTGAAGAAATATCAGCAGGAAGAAACAGATCACAACTAGAGTGCAGTGATAAAGGAGTCCAGCAAGGGATTCTAAGTGAATGTGGCAGAACCTAAAGATTCAACAGAGATTGAATAAAGTTGCAGATGGGAGAAGCTTACAGGAGCAGTAGAGGATGCTTGAAAGGTTCCAACAGAGGACCAATGATTACCAAAAGACCAGATCCGGAGGGAAGGATTGGTGAGGTAAGTGGCAGCAAGAGAGTTTGCTGTGGTAGAAGCTTCATGCAACTCATATGTGAGGAACTTATGGCGAAGGAGAAGATGACTACTGATAGTCATAACAGAGGTTCAGAAAGAGGCCATAGAAACAAAGAGAAGAAATATGCCAAGGCGAATGGCATAAGACAACAGTTGACTCAAGAAGAGTATGAGAAAGAGAAAGCTGAGATAGCAGTTCAGCTTGAGCTATTGATGGAGTTGTTACGGGAAAATGAGAAAGACCAGAGATATGGATTATTGATGAGGAAGAGAGTGAAGTGGCAGAGGCTACAGCAGAGAAGAGATTTACAGATAAGCATGCAGTTAACAGAGGAGAAGATCATTGATGATTTCTTGAGTTATTGGGCAAATCCAGATCAGATGGATAATGTAAAACCATGTATTTTTGTAGCTGACAATTGTGATGTGATTACAGGTTTTACTGAGGAGGATGTGCAACCTTGTGCAACTGTTACAGCACAAGAGGAAGTTCGTGTGGATGCAGAAGAAGTGGATCAGTCTGTAGCATGGATAAGTAAAGCAACAGTTGAGACTGTTGAACTCTGTGATTTTCAAACTGACAGCTTGTGTGTGAATGCAGGGACTGTAAGTGATGATGAGATGCTGCAACAATGCCATAGAGAAATTGCATTGTTAGAGTATTGGTTGGAAAATCCAAGATATGACAGGGAGATTGCAGAAGAAAGAGTTCAGTACAGTGCACGAGAGCAGAAAGATATCCTGGAGATAGATGATAAGAAGGCGAGACTAGCTGACAGTCTCATGGTGAATGCGAATCAGCATACTGATGTGCTGACAGAGAAGCTGGGAAGAAACTCAGAGCAGCATATTGAGGTGTTGCTAGAGGAAGCTGAGGAAAAAGTTGCAGATGAAATTGTAGATGAAAGTGCAGGTGACAAGCAAATGAATGTTGCAGAGGGACAGGAAGTTTGGGAGGCAGCAACATTCATAGAAACAACTAGAGCAACATGTGGGGCGACATTTATGATAGCAGCAGAAGAGGCACTGATGCCTTATATTTTTTATTCTAACAATTGTTTTGTGAGTACAGATCTTACTGAAGAAGCTGGAGAAAATCTGCTAAACAAAGAAATTGAAATGATGAGGCGGATGATGATGAAGGAATTTCGGAAGAGACCAGCAGTAGTGAAACAAAAGAGAAGCAGCAAGAGGAAGACAACAGAAGATTGCAAGAGTACAGCTAGTGGAGCAAAGCAACATAAAATATGGAGACCTGGAGAAGAACCGACAGAAGCAGCGACAAGTGCAAAGTTACAACACAAGATATGGGATCCAGGCAAACATGGAGCTGAACACATGATTAGGAGATCATGAAATTTTTCTACCTTGGGAATATGATGCGGGAGCATCTAGCCAAAGGGAAATTATTGTAAATAATAGACATAGGGGTCATGCATAATTCCAAGTTAATTAGATATTCTCAAAATAAATAAAACTAGGAGAGCTTTTAGGCATAAAAGCGATGGATGTGGATCATTAAGGGATAAGGAAAGCTTTTCTATTTTAGAATAGGAAAAAGACAGAATAAAGCTAAAAAGATGCTTTTGCCATATGTATGCATTGCATGAGCTTTAGTTGAGTGATTTTTAGATCATGCTAAGTTAATAAATTAAGAAGCCTCCAAGGCATTGAGGAAGAGTGTGAAGAGAGTGTGAGGAGTAAGCAAGGATTCTCCTTGGGAGCCTTCGGGCAGTTTGTAAAAGGCCATCAGCATCGAATATCTGGCCAAAGATAAGTTTGTAAGTAGTCTCCTTTTGTTTTATGTAAACAATGTTTCAGACATATATATATATATATATTATTGATTGAAGGCGTGAAATTGGTACTGACTGGATTGTTCCTTGAGTTCACTGGTTTTATGTATGGATAGAGGTTCAGTTAAATCCTGAAATGAATGGTTCTTATTCAAGGCGTAACTGATGTGTGTTCACAATGGAATCCGCGTGCCTTCGTATGGTGGTATCTGCTTTGAGTTTAGACCGGTGTTCTGATTTCATTACAAACAGATTTAATTCCTCTGTATTACGCAAATATAATGGTAATGCTATTTAAAGAAAAATCTATGTACTGAGTTTAGCCCTTGCGCAGTCTCCACAGGGCGCATTTGATTTTCCTTGAATATATGTTTAAATCGGTGGGTGTTTAGATGTTAATTCTTTGATTAAATGGCGGATATCGGCTTTTCCAACACGCAAATACTGTTAACCATTAACTGTTAACTGAAGATACGCAGGCTTTTATATGCTTGGTTGGGACTATCTGCTACCGTCCATTTGGTCTCAGCGTTTTGCCGTTGAGGAAGTTCTGTTAGCGTTTTGCAAAGCCAGCGGTTAGAAGGGAGTTTTATTGCAACTGAGGCGAACTGGAGGAGAGATTAATATAAATTACAACCTTGTGTATCGTCAGAACATTCATGCGGATCTGGTGAGGCGACAGCAACGTATGTATGAGTTGACCGAAACCGAGTGAAGGTATATATACATGTTAATAACCTGTGAAGATTCGTTATTATATGCTGCTATATGTTTGATTACTGTGGAAGTATATAGCAATGTATGCGTAGGCTGGGTTTGAAGGTTCGTCCTTTGTATATCTATCCTGTGCTTAATTACCAAATGCAACTGTTATATATACATATATATATATATAGCCTGGTGTTGCGTAATTGGGAGGCCATGGTTGCATATATGGTAGCATATATATAGTTCTTGTAGAATTTATATGAAGAGCCTGCGTATCAAGCAATCATGGTTTATAAAGCATAGTTTACACAAGATTTTATGTGCACAGTTATCGGAAAATCCTGGTAGGAGTGGCCTGGGCTGCATCATATTGCTCTATTGCCCCTCTGCCACTTGCTACTTGATCTACTGGCTCAATTTCTCCTGCTTAATCACCCACACTAGAAAATCAAACTGTCCATATCATTGAGTATTTGCACTGGTGTGTTCTCCATCTACCCATTGACTTATTCTTATAATCTCAAGTTGGGACTCCAATGACCAAGATTAAAACTTAATCAATGGATGAGATTATTTCCTAGTTGATCTATGTGAATTTCTAGAGAATTCTCACCTTTCTCAAATAATAATGATTAATTAACTAGTTTTCCTAAGTTTAGACTTAGGAAATATTTAAAAATTGGTTAATAATCTAATTGAGACATTTCTAGGTGGAATTTCGAGAAATGATTTCTAGGTTTTGGAGAAATTTTATGTTTTGTTTCTCCACAAAGTTTCAAGACTAGAACGCCTCTATTGCTACAAGAACTAACAAGGACAACACATATGTTATGCGGTCCAAACTTTGCAATATGTAATATTTTCTATATATATAATGCACCAAGAAATGCATGGGGCATAGGTATATAGAGGGGCCCGCAGTTGACCAAATATATATATATATATATATATATGGTTACATATAACATAACATATTTACAATATTTCTTTTTTATGATGCGATATGGTTGTGCATCGTGGTGAAGGGTGGACCCTATAGGAGGTACCATATATATAAATATATAAATATATATTACATATCAATATATATAACTATATAAATATTTATTACATATCCATATATATAAATATATATGGTTACATATAACATAACATATTTACAATATTTCATTTTTATAATGTGATATGGTCGTGCATCGTGGTGAAGGGTGGACCTCGTAGGAGGTACCATATATATAAATATATAAATATATATTACATATTCATAGCATATGTTATGTTTTTGTTAGTTGTGGTCGGAACCATGTGGAGCATGTCACTAATGACCATGGTGGTCAGAAAAAGACTCATAACATAGGTGTTAAGGGTGCTGAGATGGCCGAAGACATGGAAGGGCCACATCAGCTGGGAGGCCTATGATGTCCTTAGTGACATACGAGGCTCGCATAATTAGTTTTAGGGTGTGTAATCAAAATTCAAAATAACAAGGGTTCAAAATTCAGCAGAAGGATTGATGGAAAATTTAGATGATCTTTATAGGGCTATAACTCTCAGTTCGGTAGTCAGAATTTGACATATGACTAGTTCAAAGAAAGGTAATTTTGAGTAGGGTGCACTTATCCACCCATAAATTTAATTTTGGGCCAATAATCCTAGAAAATATAGAAGAAAAGATACAAGAGTCTTCAAGAGACAAAAATGGCCTCATGGGCTATAAGATTCCCAAGGGCATAACTCTTAGGCTTGATGGAACAATGGCACAAGTAAGTAGGCAATAGGGAACTATTGATGAAGAAAATACAATAATGAACCTGAAATTTTGGGGTAAAGTAAAAAATTTCACGAGAATTGCAGAGAAAACTACATGAAACATGAGGAATGAAAATCATTGTTAACATTCCTCGGCCCACGTATCAGAATTGAGCAAATGAAAAATCAATGGAAAGGTGTGATGAGAATAATATCACGACAAACCCAAAATGTAAATTTGAGCAGTGATTTTGAAGAAACTCCTTTCAGAAAGATATGGGATTACAACATGAACATAATGGGCTTTGATGAGAGTCAGGACAATGATCATCGAAGCGTAGGTTTGAATCAAGTACAATAGATAGTGAAGAATCAATAATGACTAAAATAAAGTGAAGTACCTTGAAGAAGCCATTGTATTATGATTATGACAATAACTTATGTGGTTAAATATGCCTAGGTCAAGGTGACAAGGTTTGTATAGTAAGGACTTAAGATGAATAAACATCCATGATAACTTGACAATAGATGTAGGTACAATAATTATGACAATAACAATGTATAATGAGGAAAAAACACAGAACAAGATAATCATGTTGTGGATTCCGTGATATGTAGGAATTGAGTAGCAAAATCTCTTTAACTAATTTGAATTGGATCATTATATTGTTTATCATCCATCTCAATGCATTTGGAGTGGAAAAAGTTTAGGAATCAACTCATGGGACCGTTTTTACTAAAACAGGGTCTGAAACCTTCCCGGAGCATTTTGAGGCATCAAATGATGTTTTTTTGGGGGTAAAAATTTGCTGCTATAGCACCACATCTTTTCATGCTATTATACACATAGAGACCTTTCCAACGATGCAAGAAGCGCGTCAATTGGAGTCCATATGTGAAATTTATGCCACTCAGAAGTTGACCTTCTTGTTTTCACACCTATAGTTTAGGTGGATGCTGCGTCAGCCCCCATTATTCATGGAAAAGGGGCCAGCCACATGTTTGTGATGTAAAAGACTCTATAAGAGTCTATTTTGTAACTCTAGTTAAGAGTTGTTGTAGTCAAACTTAACCACTAGTAGGCTATCAGGTTGTGTTATAATCGAGCCACTAGGAGGAAGAGACATTCTATTCTTTCGAGAGAATTTTGTTCCATAGCTGAGAAAAGATAGCTAGGAGAGATAGGAGGTTTATCACACAGAAAGGATCAATGCAGTGTAGCAGCCCACGAGCCAGAAACATTACTTCTTTGTACTTGCAACCATATTTCCAAATAGAGAACGAGAGCGAAGCGGCCTCACCTTCCAGCTGGGTTTTCTCTCGAAAGGGTTTCCTAGAGAGCATATCTTGTGTCTTATGTGTGCGTGGTCTTATTTTGTCATTCTCTACTTCTCTACATAATTTATATTTGCGTGCATGCACTAATTACTATTAAATCCATAGATATTAAAGTTTAATAAACTGTAATAGTGTAAACTTTCAATGTCTTTAATATATTATTATCAGATATGTGTGATGAATTGTCTAGTGGAATATCCATGGTAGTTTAAGGATCATTTGGTATCAGAGCAAGTTTCTTTGGGTATTTGCGGAGATTGCAAGGATATAGATCAATGGGGCCGAAAATTGTAAAACCCTATCATGGGCGATGAATCTGTAAAACAAACCTCGTGATCCTACATACCTGAGGTTTTCGTGGCTCGAACAACAAGCCGCGGATATAAATCGTATTTTAAATCTCCTCATGGTGGCCCTAAGAAATAAGCTGGGGATATTTGGAGAAGATGGGGGTTTAAATGTAGAGGAAAAATTAGAAGTGGGATCAGGAGATCAAGAAGACACAAAGAACCAGTCGAAGAAAGAACCCGGAAAAGATCAACCTCGTTTAAGTGCCGTGAATCAATCCCTGTTCAAAATGGAAGCATAAGTCGATATCAAGCCGTACCACCGTGATATCAATGCTATGAAGTTGAACCATTGGTTGCAATAACTAGAAGTTTATTTCAACATCCATTAGATCGAGGAAGAGAAAAAAATCTCATTCACGTAGCTGAAATTAGAGGCCCATGCACTAACTTGGTGGGAGAGCATAACGAAAACCATAAGGTTGGAGGGAGAACCTCCAGTGACTAAGTGGGAGGATTTCAAATCCATAATCAAGTCATAGTTTTATCCCATCGGGTACGTGGAGGACCAATGGATCCGATGGCATTACTTTAGGCAAAAGCGGGACCAAACCGTGCAGGAGTACACTACAAAATTCAGAAAGATGGCTATAATGCTGGGTATCTCTCCAAAGAACCTAGATGTACTCCTTAAGTATTTGGGGGGTCTGTACGGCCATCTATGTGAGAAAGTGATGTTGTTCAAGCCCAAATCGATGGACGAGGCTTGTGTACAGGCACAGTACCTGAAGAGCATAAGCTTGAAAAGAGCACAATCAAGTGGATCGAAGTAGAAGGAGCAAAAAGAAACTTCTAAGGAGGGGAAGAAGAAGAAAAAAGGGGGAAAGACAAAAATACAACAACCATAACACACCAGTGCAAAGATCTTAGCAATCATTTGAACCACTATAACATTTATGGCCATACAAAGGAGAAGTGCAAGAAGTTGCATCCAGAACTAAACTTGAAGAATAAGAAGAAATATAATAAGAAGAAGAATCTCATGGCCACTAATTCGAGCAACCAAGTTGAAAGAAGTTCAAACGTGGATGAGAGGATCATTTGTACATCACTGGAGAAGGAGGTGACCCTGAGTAGCCTTTAGCAACATGAAGAGAAAGAAATGTTTTAACCCCGTCGAGAAATTACTTGCATACGAATTCTAAAACACAAAAAATAAATAATATGAGAGCAGAACACATAAAACACATATACACAGGGATTTTCCCCTGGATCCAAAAACTGAGACTACCAGCTTGATTTTTCATTATGTTCCTTTCAATGTTATAATACATATTTATACATGCCGAAGCATCCAATACCATGGACCAAAAACCATCACGTCCAATACCATGGACATAAAACCATTGCTTCCAATACCATGGACTGAAAAAACATTGCGTCCAAAAAACATGTGCGAAAATCATGCATAAAACCATAGGTGGGTCTGCCCTACCTAACATAGGGTCCAAAACCAAAATTTTCCTGGGCATTGCCTCGAACCCCATAAAGTGGGGTTATGGGTGCCCCTCAAACCCCATGTTAACTATGTGGAAAGAATATAACACAACCCAACATTCTCCCACTTGTTGTTTTCTTTCCACAGGGGGCCATAAGAGAGCTTAGTCATTTTTCCAGCCCTGAAATGCCCATTGTCTCTCTACACCAAGAGAACTTCTCAAAGCTCATAGATTTTGTCAATTCATCTGCAGTATTCTTCAAAGTGTCCACCTTTACCAGCAACACCTTTTTGTCTTCTATCATATCCCTCACAAAGTGATACTGAACATCAATTTGCTTTGTCTTTGAATGATATGCGGGGTTTTTTGCCAAGAAAATTGCACTTTGGCTGTCACAGTCTATCCTTATAGCTTCCTGTACTAACCCCATACTTGAACACAATCTCTGCAACCAAACTTCTTCCTTGCTTGCATGAGTAGCTGCCATGTATTCTGCCTCTGTAGTTGATAGTGCCACTACAAATTATTTCTTACTCATCCAACTGACTACACCTCCAAATAGGTTAAACACATACCCACTTGTAGATCTTCTCTGATCTAGATCTCTAGCCCAGTCTGCATCAACAAAGCCATGAATATCCAACACTCTGTCCAATCCTGGTCTTCCTTGGTAGCACAAACCATAATCACTAGTGCCACACAAATATCTGAAAACCCACTTCAATGCTGTCCAGTGCTCCTTCCCTGGTTTTGACATAAACCTGCTCAATACTCCCACTGCATGTGCAATGTATGGTCTAGTACAGACCATTGCATACATCAAGCTACTGACTGCACTTGCATATGGAACACGGGACATGTCCTCTTCCTCTTCTTGTGTCTTGGGACACAGTTCAACAGATAACCTCACACCTACAAGAATAAGAACCTTCACTGGTTTACTATCCTGCATACTAAACCTCTACAATATTGTCTCGACATACTTCCTTTGGTTTAACCAGAGCTTTCCCTTTGCCCGATCTCTTTTAATTTCCATGCCCAAAATATAGTTTGCAGCACCAAGATCTTTCATGTCGAATTTGGAGGACAATTGGGTCTTCAAATCCTGGATAACTTCTTTGTCATTTCCAACCAACAACATATCATCCACATACAAGACTAGATAAATAACATGGTCACCAATTAATTTAGAACACACACAGTGATCTGCTTTGCTTCTGGTGAAGCCAAGTCCCCTTATAAATGTATCAAATTTCTGATACCACATCCTTGGTGACTGTTTTAACCCATATAGCGACTTCTTTAACTCACATACCAGTTCTTTCTTACCCTTCACCGCAAAGCCTTCAGGTTGCTTCATGTAGATCTCCTCTTCCAGATCCCCGTTAAGAAATGCTGTCTTCACATCCATCTGTTCTACCTCAAAATCAAAAGCAGCAGAAACAGATAAAAGTAATCTAATAGAAGTTACCTTGGAAACAGGAGAAAAAATATCCCCAAAATCAATTCCCAGCACCTGGGAATAACCTTTTGCTACAACCGAGCTTTGTATTTCTCCACTTTTCCTTTTGCATTTGTCTTCTTTTTGAACACCCATTTGCTGCCAATGGGTTTCCTTCCAGCCGGAAACTCCACCAGATCCCAAGCCTCATTTTTGTGCAAAGATGCCATTTCATCAACCATGGTCTCTTTCCAGAGTTTTCCATCCTCTGAATCCACTGCTTCCTTCACAGTTTTGGGATCATCATCAGTAACAGACAAAGAAAAATTTGAAAAGAAAGTAGATGGACTATACCTTTCTGGCTTCCTTCTTTCTCGAACTGATCTTCTCACAGCCAGAGTTTGTGGCTCTTCATCTTCTGATTCCTCCTCTGTTGTAGAGTTTGATTCTTCCTCCTTTAGCTCAAACTCTATCTTCTCAGGTTCCTTTTGTTGGACTCCATGTTTAATAAGATCTTTCACCTCTCTGAAAACCACATCTCGGCTGTACATAACCTTCCTTGTTACTGGGTTCCAAAGCTTATAACCCTTTAAACCATCCTTATACCCAATAAAATGCACTTTTCAGATTTACTATCCAACTTTGTTCTTTTCCCCTTTGGAACATGTACATATGCATCACATCCAAATACCCTCAGATGTGAAAGAGAGGGTTTCTTACCAGTCCATACCTCTTATAGAGTCTTATCCTCCAACGCTGATGAAGGTGACTTGTTGACCAGGTAACATGCAGTATCCACCGCCTCTGCCCAGAATTGTTGTCCTAACCCGGCACCACTGAGCATGCTTCTTGCCCTTTCCATCAACGTCTTGTTCATTCTTTCTGCAACTCCATTTTGCTGAGGTGTATATGGAGTAGTCTTCTGTCGTGCTATACCACACTTCTTGCAGAATTCTTCAAATTCCTTACTGCAAAACTCTCCACCATTATCTGTCCTCAATACCTTTATCTTCTTCTCTGTCTGGTTTTCCACTAGAGCCTTAAATTCTTTAAACCTATCAAAGACTTCAGATTTCTTCTTAAGGAAATATATCCATGTATTCCTTGAGCAGTCATCTATAAATGATACATAGTACACAAACTTACCCAGTGATGGAACCTTCTCAGGTCCAAACACATCACTGTGCATAAGATCTAATATATGTTTCACCCTCTTACCACCAGAGGGGAAACTCACGCGATTCTGCTTCCCATATACACAATTTTCACAGAAATCAAAATCCAGAGAGCTATTACTCATACCTTCTACCATACTTCTACCATGAAGTATTCAAAGGCCCTTCTCTCTAATATGTCCAAGCCTTTGATGCCACAGCATGGTATTTTCTCCAGAGACTACTAGATTTTCTGCTCCACTTTCAGGAACCATGGAACTGTTGCACCCATCAACAATAGTGCTACCTTGCAGCTTGTACAGAGTTCCAATCCGAACTCCCTGCATCAATACCAGTGCTCCCCGAACCATCTTGTAGGTATCCTTCTCAAACATTGTTTTTACACCTGCATCATCCAACTTATTAATAGAAATCAAATTTCTGGCTAATGCAGGAATATGTAGAACACCCGAAAGTGTTCTAACCCTTCCACCTTGCAGCTTCAACTTTACTTTTCCACGACCAATGATTCTAGCCTTCCTGTCATCCCCCAAGAAGACATCACCACCATCATATTTCTCATACTCACAGAACCACTCTCTATGGGGAGCGAAGTGAAAGGATGCACCTGAGTTAATCAACCATGCCTCATGATCTACATGTGTACTTGAAGAAGCCAAGTACACATCCCCACCTTCATCTGAGGTGGTTTTCGCCTCTGTAGAAGGAGCCTCATCAGATCCCTTTCCTTTTTCAGGAGCTTTAGATTTACAGTCCTTTTTGAAGTGGCCTTCCTTTCCACATTTCCAGCACACCACCTTTACAAGTTTTCTTGGAGATTTAGATCTCCAAGTTGATGACTTATTTTTGTTTCTATTCTGGGACCATCCTCGTACAGATAAGGCATCACCATTTTGGTTCTCCATATTTTTCTGTCTCATCTCCTCCATCAGCAAGGCTAAGACTATTTCATCAAACTACAAGGCAGTTGCATTGCTACCTATTGCAATAACCAGACTATCCCACGAATCTGGTAGAGAACACAACAAACTGATGCACTTATCTTCATCTGAAATTTTAATATCAACAGATGCTAACTAACTTACCACAGTATTGAATGTGTTCAGATGCTCTGTCACTAAGTCTCCATCTTTCATCCTCAGGTTATACAACTTTTTCTGCAGGAACAGTTTATTCACCAGAGACTTAGATTGGTACAAAGTCCCTAACTTGTCCGACAAAGCCTTTGCTATAGCTTCCCCTGATACATTCAAAAAAACTGAATCTGAGACACACAATCGTATTGTGCTCTTTGCCTTCCGATCCAACTTCTTCCATTCTTCATCGGACATTCTCGTTGGGTTAGTACCCGGATCTACCACGATCCATTGATCTTTATCCACCAACAGATCCTCCATCTTGAGTTTCCACAACTCAAAACTATGACGATTAAATTTCTTGATCTCTATCTTTCCACTACTCGCCATATTCTTTCACCACTAGAATCAATCTCGCAGATCTCCCACTGAACAGGGTCTACCACAAGCCCGAGCAAAACCCCTCAACAATAAAGGCATCCCCTTGAAGCCAAATCTGCTCTGATACCAAATGTAGGTTTTAACCCCGTACAGAAATTACCTGCATATGAATTAGAAAACATAGAAAATAAGTAATGCAAGAGTAGAAAACATAAAACACAAATACACAGAGATTTTCCCCTGGATCCCAAAACCGGGACTACCAGCTTGATTTTTCATTATGTTCCTTTCAATGTTATAATACATATTTATACATGCCAAAGCATCCAATACCATGGACCGAAAACCATCGTGTCCAATAGGGGTCCACCCAACCTAACATAGGGTCCAAAACCAAAATTTTCCGGGGCACTGCCCTGGACCCCATAAAGGGGGGTTACAGGTGCCCCTCAAACCCCCTGTTAACTAAGTGGAAAGAATATAACACAACACAACAAAAATTCAAATGTAGATGAGAGGATCATCTGTACATCAGTGGAGAAGGAGGTGACCCTGAGTAGCCTTTAGCAGCAGGAAGAGAAATAAATGACCAAACTCTTCCATATAAAGATACAAGTCAAGAAGACAAATATTGATGCTTTGTTTTACTCAGGATCGCAGGTGAATCTCATTGCACCAGAGTTCGTAAGAAAATTGGGGATGGAAGTTCGTGATCATCCAAACACATCCGTTGGGATGGGTACATAAGGATACAAAGTTGAAGGTAACAAAAAAAATGTAAAATTAGATTTGCTATCAGTGCTGGTTTTATTGATGAAGTAGATCTAGATGTGGTTCCCCTTAAAGTCCATACATGTACATGTGCGATGCAATATTCAAGAGGAGAGCCAAAGAATATCGACTCATCAAGGATGGAAAATTGTTCATCATCAACGCGCACAAAGGCAAGTCAAAAATTTCACTGGTAAGTGCAAACCAAGCCAAGAAATTGATCAGTTCCAGCAAGAATTATGTTTTATTGTTTTTAAGAGAAATTCAGTCTGAAGAGGAGTCAATAAGAGGTAAGGCATCCCTGGAGGGGTGTACTAACAAACAAAAACAAGAATTGGATGATTTGTTACATGCATACAAGGATGTGTTCTGAGAGCCTAAAGGGCTACCACATAAGAGAGAAGTGGAGCACGAGATCCAACTAGTTTCAAACTCCCAATTGTCAAATATTGGGCTATATAAACAGTCTATTATAGAAGAAAGTGAGGTGAAGAAACAATTGCAACATCTTCTAGAACAGGGTGTCATTCGACCAAGTAGATCACCATGTGGGTCACCCATCATCATTGTGCCAAAGCAGGATGAGACTTGGAAAATGTGTATAGATCACACGACGTTGAATAAAATCACACTCAAGAACATATACCCCCTTCCCAAGATAGACTAATGGATAGATCAGTTGCGACAAGTAAAGTATTTCACCAAGTTGGATTTGAAATCTGGATATCACCACGTTCGAGTCAAAGAAGAAAATAAATGGAAGACCACCTTCAAAACCAAACAAGGTTCGTATGAGTGGTTAGTTATGCCATTTGGTTAGTTATGCCATTTAGCCTATGTAATGCACCAACTACATTTATGAGATTAATGAATGATATATTGCACCCTTTTATAGATTCAATTTTTATTGTCTATCTGGATGATATACTAGTATATAATTCTACTTGGGAAGAGCAAATGTCACTTTTGATGTAGGTTCTGGAAACATTGAAGAAGCACTAGTTGCTAGCAAATCTCAAGAAGTGTGAGTTTGCACAACTGTCTTTGGTGTATTTGGGGTATGTGATCAGCGGAGGAGAGATGAAGATAGATCCTTCCAAGATTGGACCCATTATGAAACGACTGGTGCCTACTAATGTTTTTAAGGTTAGGAGTTTCATTGGGGTAGAAAAATACCTGATGAGATTCATAGCCTCATTTTCAGTAGTAGCAGCATCGTTCCAGGCCATAAAAATAAGTTGCAAGTGATTCCAGCGGGGAAAAGGTCAGCAAAAGGATTTTAAGGAGCTAAAGAAGAAGATCAGTGAAGCACCAGTTTTGGCATTACCAAACTTGTAGCGACCCTTTGAAGTGGATACATATATGAGTGAGTATGCTATAGGAGTTGTCTTGATGCAAGGAGGAAGGCCCATTTTCTACTATTCTGAAGTATTTCATGGGGAAATTCTTAACTAACCTACCTACGATAAGGAGCTCTATGCCATGGTGCAAGCTGTGAAGAAGTGGAAGCACTATTTGATGGGAAAGGAGACAATAATCCACACAAATCACCAACCGTTACAGTACTTGTAGGTCCTGTTAGTGTCAGTCTTTCCAGCCTTCCTACGGTGATCAAATATGCTCTTACAAGGTAGTCTCAGAGTGTCAGGGTCAAATTTTGTCATTTCAGTGAGTCTTCAAGCAAAATTTGGTCACTAGGCATTAGGTCTAGGCTTTGCCCAAATGTCAGTCCATGTCATCATTCAACTGAGCCTATCATCATTCAGAGGGTTGTTATTATCATGTCAGTGTCTAATGAGTCATTTTACATCTTGTTCATGCTTCAGTTGTGCTTTGGCAAGTTCATTTCCCTCTCTTAGGGTTTTGAAGCCAATTTCTCTTGGGCGGCTAAATAATCGGCAAAACTTGTTTCCAGATGTTCATACACCTTCCCCTATCCTTAAAATACCTTATCAAACACTTCCCATCCCTTAGATCCGCCAAATTCCTCATTTTTGCACAAACCCTAGTTTCTAGCTACAACCTGGCAATTTTCTAGGTTTGGCCTGTGTTTTGCCCTTTTCGACCCCTTCCCCTCACTCAATCACTGAGATTTCACTTTCTCCCACTTCCTAACATCCCTCCCCACTCCCATAAATTTCCCCAAGAATTTAGAAGACCCCTATCCCCTTCATCTCGCTCCATTTCGACAAAATTTCTTGCTTCACACATCGGGACAAGTCGCACTCAAATGATGTCCCAGAGCCATAAAAGATGAATTTTGGAAATCTGAGAGAGGTTTTTGTCCAAAACATGCCAAAGAATAAAAACCTCCTTCACTTTTTACACAGGTGTCATGGTTTGAGAGAAATGTCAAAAATACCGGCGAGAACGAAGGTGCTCCAAGGACGGTTGGCCAAAGCACAAAAACGAAGGAAAACGCCCGATCCACTCCAAAATTTGGCCAAAGCCTCTTTGAATGAGCATGGTACTTGATTGGGGACTCCCAGCCCAAATTTCAAGAAATTTGGAGAAAATTTTGTCATTTGTGAATTTTTTGTGCAATTTACAGGTTTTGGCCATTGGAGTGGTCTCACCCCGCGCGCGACCACTCGGGAGGACTGCTCAGAATCACAAAAAGTTGAGATTTTTGGAAAGGGCATGCAAAAACTAGAATTACCTATACTTGGGGTCAACTTGATTTTGAGATTTGGGCCTCCAAAAGCTCAAAATACATCAAAATTTTGACTTTCTGCCCACTTTTTGAGTTGCAGAAAGTGACCTTGGGAGAATTGACTTTTGAGGGGTCAAATCAACTCCAAATCCAGAAATGCCACTTGGGATGGAAAGTAGACACATAGAGATTTCCAATGAGCCATCTTGCACTTGATTTGGACAACTGGAACCCACTCAAAAAGTTCTGCAAAGGGGCGCAACCACTCGAGCAGGGGGCGCGACCACTCGAGCTAAAATTGCCAGTTTTGACTTTTCAGGCCTGCAAACTCTGTTTTTACCTTGGTTGATCATTTGTACTTGTAAATGATGGATGTATGGATAATTTTCATGGCACATTGATAGATTTAATCTCTCTTAACCCTTCTAGAAGCTTCCTTGATGTAAATAGTGAATATTTAATGCATGGATGAGTTAGCTAAATTTTAGAGGCAAGTTGTTTTGACTGCCTATTATCTAGTGCTAAGTTTAGAATTAGTTCAAACTGCTCCTAGGAAGCTGAGCTCGACCCCTAGAGGTGGGGAAAGGAGTTAGATGGTCTATATTATGCCTTCTCTTGCTCATTTTCATGGTTGGACTCTTGAGGGAGAATCTCTATTGTATATTTTACTTGTATCTCTGCAATTTGAGGAAAAGGAGGACCAGGGTTTTTGCAGACATCATTGGGATTCTTGTGGACTCTTGTGTTGATGGTGTGTTCTCTTATTGTAATTGTAAGTGTGTTTATGTGTTCCATCCCTTTCTTTACTGCTGCTTATTAAACAAATGAAGTGATAAAGTTTGAACTCATGCATGCCATGCTCAGCTTTCAATTTTGTTTAATATTTATGTTTTCCACTGTCTAAAGAGGATTCAAAGTCATTGTTTTCCCTCTTTAGCTCCCTCTCTTTCTTCCTTGATCATCCATCTCAGCTTAAGGCATCAGCACAAACTCCTACCTTGCCCCAAAGACCCACCTGCAAAAACTGAGCTCAATCCCCACACCCTGAATTGCACTCCCTCCAATTGCCACCAAAAACCCCAAAAACTTTAGATCAACCCTCCTTATCAGTTTACTAGCCTAATATCAGTGTTCCTAATTGGGTCAGCTCATCCTATTGAAAGATCTACCGAGTTTGACCGGAGAGAGCCTTCTCATACCCCGTAGGGCTAGCTACGAGGTGAAATGGTTTGATGTTGCCTTGAAGGTTTACCTTCCTCAGCCTAGGGTGAAATCTCAAGCGCTAACATACTGGCGACCATACTGGGGAAAACAAACTTGTTGTGGGTTGATGTGTTTGTTTCATAAGTCTTAGACGGAGCCTGAAGTTACGCCAGGTAGCCTTCAAAAACGCTCTTGTTTTACATCAGCGTAAGTAGATAAACGCTGCTTCAGTCAATCTCCGTGAGCTTGTGAATACGACCACTTCGATTGCATTTACCCCAGTACATGTATCAAGTTCAGATCTGATTGTTGATGGTGGACAACGATCAGACACTTGAAAGGCTGAAATCATTCACCTGGCGACTCTAAATCATTTTCAAGATCAGATCCAAAGACTCCACTGGAGGATGATCCCGACCAGCAAAAACATGAAAGGAGAATATGGACAGATCAGGTACTCAAGTTGGAATTTCATCCAAGATATTTTGTTCTTTGTTCTAAATTATTTCTTCTCTTTTCCCAAGAATGTAAAGAAGGCTTTGCAAAGTATACTATGCTTGAGAAGAGATCCTCGGCCTGCAATTGATTCTTTCCCTTTGAAAAGTGTGAAAACCAAAGATTTGCATGCCTTCGAGCTTGATCAAGATCCTTTTTCCGAATTTTGTGATGACCATCTTCAAGTTGATGAACCTCAAGCGACCAAGTCTGATTCTATACCTGTTGTACATATCCCTATACCTTGTAAAATTCCAGATCGGTATAAACCTCTTGTTTTACCTTCTGTTCTTCATGCTTTCCCCAAAAATTATGATCTATACTTGCCGATGTTTGATGGTGAATGTAAGAATGTCAACGCTGAGCAACATGTCCAGAATTTTGAGAATTTTCTAGATCTTTTTGAAGTTGATGAAGAAGATGTTAGTATAAGGCTTTTTGCTTTTTCTTTGCAAGCCAAAGTGAAGAGTTGGTTCAAAACCCTGCCTGATGCAAGCATCTCAGATTTCCAGCAGTTCGTCAAAGTTTTTCTCGACAGGTGGATGATTGGGCAGAACCTTTTCTTGATTGTAGAAGAGTATAACCAGCTGAAAAGATTGCCAGGGGAGACAGTACAACAGTTTTCGGCCAGATTTAACCAAGTTTATTATGCGATGCCAGTTGATATTAGACCTTCTCCTAGATCTGCTCTCTTGCACTATCCGGGTGCCTTTGATCCGGAGATGGAGTTTCAGCTGAGAGAAAAGAATATTGCAACACTTCACGAGATGCAAAACAGTGCAGTAAGTGTAGAGGCTCATTTGCTGATCCGAAGGGCAAGAATGAAGGAAGAAGAGATGAAAAACATAGATCCGGTCGAATCAACATCTTTAGAGGTGAAACTTGACATTTTGGTAAGTGCAGTGGAAAAGATGATGGACAAGATCAACACAAGAAATGCTTATGATGTTCAAGATCATGGCTCGCTGATTGAAGAAGAACAAGTTGTTGATCCAAAACATTTTGTTTCTTACCCTAGTTGTCATAGATCTAATAATGATTGTTTTGTAGATCACCTTGGAAAAGAGAGATCTATTGATATGACATGCATGCTTGATGATGTGTTTTATAGTGATGATTTGCCTCGTTTTGATCAGTATGATGATGATTATGTTCTCCAAACAGAGGCTAATTTTGCAATCAAACAAGCAGCTAGTTTGTGGAAGGAAAAAGTTCATTTTCAGCAGCTTGAATACAATGTTCAGCCATCACATATCAGCTATGACATTGACGAGGAAAGTGCAGCACAGTTTGAAGTAAGTGAAGGATCTTTGCCTTTTTGTTTTGATTCATGTCAGTTCATCAGAGACAACTTCCATGCAATCAGAAATCAATTTTCAACAAGTCTTGATCTAGACCATCTTGAGGGCAATGAAAATTTTGTTCAAGACTTCTCATATTCAGATTTGCAACCTTCGAAAGCCATTGATTATCAAGATGCAGCTGAAGACTTGGAAGTGCACACACATGATTTAATGATTCAAGGTGACTCTGTACCATTTTGTTTTGAATCAATTCAGTTTTTGAAGGGTAGATTGCATAGTAAATCATTTAAGGTTGAGGATGAGACAGATAACAAAATTCTTGAGCAGCCTGTAGCATCAGATTTGCAGCCACCAAATGAAATTGAAGGGCAGATTACAGATGAAGGTATGGCAGCCAAAATACATGATTTGATGATACAGGAAGATTCTATACCCTTTTGTTTTGAAGCATTTCAGTTTATGAGACAGAATCTTTATAAAATCTCTCAAGAACAAGATGAGCGGCATGTAGGCAATCATGTAATCACATTGGAACCAATAGAAAATGGGTTGCAACAGTCTTTTCAAGCTTTTCATGATCCAATTGCTGATGTTTTGGATGAGGTTTGCAGTCAAAGTCTTTCTCCATTAACTACATGTGAGCTTGACATGTGCTAATATGAATTTGGTCCGGAAACCAGTTTATTTGTCATTTTTAGCAGAGGTCTTGTCACAAGACTCAGATCAAAGTTTGCATTCATGGTATGAGGAAAAGAGAAGTAATCCATTGGATGAGCTAAGTTCCAGTGTGCTTGAATTTCAAGATCCTTATGCAGTGTTTTTGGAGGCGGATAGAGAAGCCATATCATTCAATGGATCTGTTTCTAAATTGTCATGGGAGTTGCCTTTCAGTGGTTCTCTTTTGTTGTTCATAAGTGAGCACTTGCAGAGAATTCAAACAGCAGATGGGATACTTACTTGGTTGCATTGGTTGTTTCATTTCACTTGATCAGGTGATGAATGAAACTGTTAGAGTAGGTTGTGATGAATAAGCTCCCCTTTGAGCATCATTTTCAGTTTGTCGGTTGTGTTTAAGTATCGAGTCAGTTTTTAGTTGAGTCATGAGTCCTTTGTGAGTCAATTTTCAGTCTTGTTGTTAAGATTGTGTTGGTTTTCAGTCATGCATTTCAGCTTGAGTTTATGACTCCATTGCCCAATGATTGAAAAGCACTGGTTTGCTCTCACAGAGGTCTGAGGTTCTTGGCACCTCCAAGGAGCTACCATCCCCATTGGAGCCAATGTTAGTGTCAGTCTTTCCAGCCTTCCTACGGTGATCAAATATGCTCTTACAAGGTAGTCTCAGAGTGTCAGGGTCAAATTTTGTCATTTCAGTGAGTCTTCAAGCAAAATTTGGTCACTAGGCATTAGATCTAGGCTTTGCCCAAATGTCAGTCCATGTCATCATTCAACTGAGCCTATCATCATTCAGAGGGTTTTTATTATCATGTCAGTGTCTAATGAGTCATTTTACATCTTGTTCATGCTTCAGTTGTGCTTTGGCAAGTTCATTTCCCTCTCTTAGGGTTTTGAAGCCAATTTCTCTTGGGCGGCTAAATAATCGGCAAAACTTGTTTCCAGATGTTCATACACCTTCCCCTATCCTTAAAATACCTTATCAAACACTTCCCATCCCTTAGATCCGCCAAATTCCTCATTTTTGCACAAACCCTAGTTTCTAGCTACAACCTGGCAATTTTCTAGGTTTGGCCTGTGTTTTGCCCTTTTCGACCCCTTCCCCTCACTCAATCACTGATATTTCACTTTCTCCTACTTCCTAACATCCCTCCCCACTCCCATAAATTTCCCCAAGAATTTAGAAGACCCCTATCCCCTTCATCTCGCTCCATTTCGACAAAATTCCTTGCTTCACACATCGGGACAAGTCGCACTCAAATGATGTTCCAGAGCAATCAAAGATGAATTTTGGAAATCTGAGAGAGGTTTTTGTCCAAAACATGCCAAAGAAGAAACACCTCCTTCACTTTTTACACAGGTGTCATGGTTTGAGATAAATGTAAAAAATACCGGCGAGAACGAAGGTGCTCCAAGGACGGTTGGCCAAAGCACAAAAACGAAGGAAAACGCCCGATCCACTCCAAACTTTGGCCAAAGCCTCTTTGACTGAGCATGGTACTTGATTGGGGACTCCCAGCCCAAATTTCAAGAAATTTGGAGAAAATTTTGTCATTTGTGAATTTTTTGTGCAATTTACAGGTTTTGGCCATTGGAGTGGTCTCACCCCGCGCGCGACCACTCGGGAGGACTGCTCAGAATCACAAAAAGTTGAGATTTTTGGAAAGGGCATGCAAAAACTAGAATTACCTATACTTGGGGTCAACTTGATTTTGAGATTTGGGCCTCCAAAAGCTCAAAATACATCAAAATTTTGACTTTCTGCCCACTTTTTGAGTTGCAGAAAGTGACCTTGGGAGAATTGACTTTTGAAGGGTCAAATCAACTCCAAATCCAGAAATTCCACTTGGGATGGAAAGTAAACACACAGAGCTTTCCAATGAGCCATCTTGCACTTGATTTTGACAACTGGAACCCACTCAAAACGTGCTGCAAAGGGTCGCGACCACTCGAGCAGGGGGCGCGACCACTCGAGCTAAAATTGCCAGTTTTGACTTTTTAGGCCTGCAAACTCTGTTTTTACCTTGGTTGATCATTTGTACTTGTAAATGATGGATGTATGGATAATTTTCATGGCACATTGATAGATTTAATCTCTCTTAACCCTTCTAGAAGCTTCCTTGATGTAAATAGTGAATATTTAATGCATGGATGAGTTAGCTAAGTTTTAGAGGCAAGTTGTTTTGACTGCCTATTATCTAGTGCTAAGTTTAGAATTAGTTCAAACTGCTCCTAGGAAGCTGAGCTCGACCCCTAGAGGTGGGGAAAGGAGTTAGATGGTCTATATTATGCCTTCTCTTGCTCATTTTCATGGTTGGACTCTTGAGGGAGAAGCTCTATTGTATATTTTACTTGTATCTCTGCAATTTGAGGAAAAGGAGGACCAGGGATTTTGCAGACATCATTGGGATTCTTGTGGACTCTTGTGTTGATGGTGTGTTCTCTTATTGTAATTGTAAGTGTGTTTATGTGTTCCATCCCTTTCTTTACTGCTGCTTATTAAACAAATGAAGTGATAAAGTTTGAACTCATGCATGCCATGCTCAGCTTTCAATTTTGTTTAATATTTATGTTTTCCACTGTCTAAAGAGGATTCAAAGTCATTGTTTGCCCTCTTTAGCTCCCTCTCTTTCTTCCTTGATCATCCATCTCAGCTTAAGGCATCAGCACAAACTCCTACCTTGCCCCAAAGACCCACCTGCAAAAACTGAGCTCAATCCCCACACCCTGAATTGCACTCCCTCCAATTGCCACCAAAAACCCCAAAAAATTTAGATCAACCCTCCTTATCAGTTTACTAGCCTAATATCAGTGTTCCTAATTGGGTCAGCTCATCCTATTGAAAGATCTACCGAGTTTGACTGGAGAGAGCCTTCTCATACCCCGTAGGGCTAGCTACGAGGTGAAATGGTTTGATGTTGCCTTGAAGGTTTACCTTCCTCAGCCTAGGGTGAAATCTCAAGCGCTAACAGGTCCAAAGTAAGCTACAAAAGATGAGGCATTACAAGTGGATGGGGTTTCTACATTAGTTTCATTTGGTGATCAAGTATAAGAAGGGAAGCACAAAAAAGTTGGCCAATATGCTTTCAAGGCCACCCACAACTAAGATTACAACTGTGGGGACTTTTATGCACATGGATACATTCACCCATGATGCATACAGAGAGGAATATTCAAAAGATGAGGACTTCAAAGAGGTGTATCACCAGTTGCAAAGTTAGAGTCATGTGCACGATGGCAAAAACACCATTGACTACCATCTCTAGGATGGGTTACTCTATAGGTTGGATAAGCTATGTGTTCCTAAAGGTGAGCGTTCACATCTAATTAGAGAGGTTCACACCTCCAAGGTTGCAAGGAACTTTGGTGTAGGGCAGACAATGGCTAACTTGCAGAGGTATGTGTATTGGCCCAAGGTGCAAGAGAAGGCCAATAGGTTCATAAGAAGATGCATGATTTGTTGTATCAACAAGCCTAGCAACATGAAATATGGTCTGTATCATCCCTTACCTATACCTACTCATCCTTGGGAAACCATTTCCATGGACTTTGTGGGAGGTTTACTAACAACCAGGAAGGGACATGACTACCTGTTCGTGGTGGTTGACAGGTTCAACAATATGTGTGTTTTTATTCCCTGTAAAAATTTGTCGTATTAGCACCACACCTTTTCATGCTATTATACACATAGAGACATTTCCAACGACGCAGAAGTGTGTCAATTGGAGTTTGTATGTGAAATTTATGCCACTCAGAAATTGACCTCGCTGTTTTCACACCTATAGTTTAGGAGGATGCCACGTTAGCCCCCATTATTCATGGAAAATGGTCTAGCCACGTGTTTGTGATGTAAAATACTCTAGAAGAGTCTATTTTGTAACTAGTTAAGAGTTGTTGTAGTTAAACTTAACCACTAGTAGATTGTTGAGTTGTGTTATAACTGGTCCATTAGGAGGAAGAGACATTCCATTCTTTCGAGAGAATTTTGTTCCATAGCTCAGAAAAGATAGATAGGAGAGATAGGAGGTAGAGTACACAGAGAGGATATATGCACTGTAGCATCCCACGGGCCACAAACATTACTTCTTTGTACCTACAACCATATTTCCAAATAGAGAAAGAGAGCGCAATGACCTCACCTACCTGTTGGGTTTTCTCCCGAAAGGGTTTCCTAGAGAGCATATCTTGTGTCTTATGTGTTCGTGGGCTTATTTATTTGTTCTATACTTCTCTACATTATTTATATTCACATGCATGCACTAATTTATGTTAAATCCACAGATCTTAATGTTTAATAAACTGTAATAGTGTAAAATTTCAGTGTCTTTATTATATTATTATCAGATTTGTTGAGATAGACTATCCAGTGGAATATACATGGTAGTTTACAGATCATTTGGTATCAAAGTAAGTTTCTTTGGGTATCTTTTGGAGATTTCAAGGATCTAGATCAGTAGGCCCGAAAATTGTAAAACCCTAGTCATGGGCGATGAATCTTTAAAACGAACCTCGTGATCCTACATAGGTGAGGTTTTCGCGACTCGAACAACAAGTCGTGATTATAAATTGCATTGTAAATCTCTTCATGGCGACCCTAAGAAATAAGCTGGGGATATTTGGAAAAGATGGGGGTTCGAATGTAGAGGAAAAATCAAAAGTGGGATCAGGAGATCAGGAAGACACAGAGAACCAGCCAAAGAAAGAACCCAAAAAATATCAACCCATTTTGAGTGTCGTAAATCAATCCCTGTTCAAAATGGAAGCATAAGTCAATATCAAGTCGTACCATGATGATATCGATGCTCTAAAGTTGAACCATTGGTTGCAGCAATTGGAATTTTATTTCAACATCCATTAGATCGAGGAAGAGCAAAAGATCTCATTCACGCGATTGAAATTAGAGGTCCATGCACTAACTTGGTGGGAGAGCAAAATAAAAACCCTAAGTTTGGAGGGAGAACCTCCAGTGACTAAGTGGGAGGATTTCAAAACCATAATCAAGTCACAGTTTTATCCCATTGGGTACGTGGAGGACTAGTGGATCCGATGACATTACTTCTGAAAAAATCCAGGCCAAAGCGTGCAGGAGTACACCACAAAATTCAGAAAGATGGCTATAATGTTGGGTATCTCTCCAAAGAACCCAGATGTACTCCTCAAGTATTTGGGGGGTCTGCATCACCATCTGCATGAGCAAGTGATGCTATTCAAGACCAAATCAATGGACGAGGCTTGTGTATAGGCACAGTACTTGGAGAACATAAGCCTGAAAAGAGCACAATCAAGTGGATCTAACCAGAAGGAGCAACAAGAGGTTTCTAAGGAGGGGAAGAAGAAGTAAAAAGGGGGAAATGATAAAAAGATGACAACCATAACACACTAGTGCAAAGATACTAGCAACCACTGGAACCACTGCAACATTGATGGCCATACAGAGGAGAAGTGCTAGAAGTTGCATCCAGAGCTAAACCTGAAGAACACGAAGAAATATAATAAGAAGAAGAACCTCATGGCCACTGATTCGAGAAAACAAGCTGAAAGAAATTCAGACGTGGATGAGAAGATCGTCTATACATGAGTGGAGAAGGATGTGACTCTAAGTAGCCTTCAACAACAGGAAGAGAAAGAAATAACAAAACTCTTACATAGAAAGATACAATTCAAGAAGACAAAGATTGATGCTCTGTTTGACTCAGGATCGCAAATGAATCTCATTGCAGCAGGGTTCGTAAAAAAATTGGGGGTTGGAAGTTTGTGACCATCCAAACACATATCCGTTGGGATGGGTACATAAGGATATAGAGATGAAGGTACAAAACAATGTCAAATTATATTTTCTATCAGTGCTGATTTTATTGATGAAGTAGATCTAGATGCGGTTCCCCTTAAAGTATGTAAGTTGTGTTTGGGAGTCCATACATGTACATGCCTGATGCAATATTCACGAAGAGAGCCAACCAATACCGGCTCATCAAGGATGGAAAATTGTTCATCATTAATGCGCACAAAGGCAAGTAAAAAAATTCACTAGTAAGTGCAAACCAAGCCAAGAAATTGATCAGTTCCAGCAAGAAGTATGTTTTATTGCTTTTAAGAAAAAGTAAGTCCGAGGAGGAGCCAATAAGAGGCAAGGCATCCCTGGAGGGGTGTACTAACAAACAAAAACAACAATTGGAGGGTTTATTACAGGCACACAAGGATGTGTTCTGAGAACCTAAAGGGTTATGACCTAAGAGAGAAGTGGAGCACAAGATCCAACGATTTTCAGAATCCCCATTGCCAATTATTGGGCTATACAGATAGTCTATTATAGAGGCAATTGAGGTGAAGAAACAATTGCAACATCTTCTGGAACAGGGTGTCATTCAACTGAGTAGATCACCATGGGGGTCACCCATCATCATTGTGCCAAAGAAGGATGAGACTTGGAAAATGTGTATAGATCACATGGTGTTGAATAAAATCACGCTCACGAACATATACCCCCTTCCCAGGATAGACGATATGCTAAATCAGTTGCAACAAGCAAAGTATTTCACCAAGTTGGATTTGAAGTCTAGATATCACCAAGTTCATGTCAAAGAAGAAGATACATGGAAGACTGCCTTCAAAAGCAGAAAAGGTTTTTATGAGTTGTTAGTTATGCCATTTTGCCTATGTAATGAACCAACTAAATTTATGAGATTAATGAATGATATACTGTGTGTTTTTATAGATTCATTTGTTATTGTCTATCTGGATGATATAATAATATATAGTGCTACCTAGGAGGAGCATATTTCACAATTGATGCAGGTGCTGGAAACATTGAAGAAGCACCAGCTGCTAGCAAATCTCAAGAAGTGTGAGTTTGTGCAATAGTCTTTGGTGTATTTGGGGTATGTGATCGGTGGAGGAGAGCTAAAGATAGATCCTTCCAAGATGGAGGCCATCATGAAATGGCTAGTGCCTACTAATGTTGAAGCATAAAAACTAATAGCTTGTTGACTTAATATGTTAAAAATACACAAGAGGTATTTTAAATAATAATTTATTATATATAAAAACGTACAAGTGATGAATGTTACAATGAGGACCCCCATATATATACCTAAGCAGGTGTCCTTTCGTGAATGGGCATGCCTTTTAGACATGCTTTTTCACTTAACTTAATGACTATTTAACGTAATCAATATTTGATTATTTAATATTTACATTTATTTTATTTATTTACTTGTTATAAATTATATTCATAACATAACCCCTTCCTTCAGAAGCTTTGTCCTCAAAGCTATATTGCTGGCAATTGTTTTTGAGGTTGTTGTCTTGTCATTTGGAACTCGCCGTCGCTGGTGGCTCAGCTTCTATAATTCGTTAGTAACTCTATTTTGAGTCCAGGGTTATGTCTACTCTTGAACTAAGGGTTATGTCTTTTTTTTTTTAAATGAGAATTTTTTAAATTTAAATAAGATTTTTTTTTTTTTTTAAATTTAAATAAGATTTTTTTTTATTAAGTTTTTTTTTTTGAAAGTTAATTTTAATTATATAATTACATTATTATGAAACTATATAGTGTTATATAATTTTTATGTATAATTCACAAAAGTCCTTTTTTTTAATTAATTTTAATTATATGAGTATAATCCAGGGAAGTCACGCCGGACTATCACGCTGTTTGACCAGGAGTCACGCCTGACTGTCACGATGTTTGACCAGGAGTCACGCCTGACTGTCACGCTGTTTGATCAACGAGCACCCACATAATACTTTTAATGCCGCGATCAAGGAGCTATTATCCATTGCGGGACTGCAAGATGTTTTTTCAGGTTTTAAAATATTCTTTAAGCCTTTAATGGATTTTGCAGTGGTTTAAACCAATCCCCATCAGAATAGGATTTGACAGGCCCTAAAGAAAACTGCTTCTGCAGTGGGAATATACCATGAAAATTTATATATATCCACGCAATATATATATATATATATATATATATATATATATATATATATATATATATATATGTTGATCCACTCGTATGAAACGATGCCTGGCAAGAACCATGGTCACACATTTCTCGTAATTTATCTCCTTAGTGTGTTGCTTCAAGAAATCCTTCATTTTTGTCTCTTCTCTTGGACCATGTCGAAGAAATTCATGCACAAGATTCTCGAAAGAAGATTTATCATTTTATTTCTTTTAAGCTTTGGAATCTTGCGATTTCCCCTCTGATGTATGTTTTTCTTTCTTTAGAGCTTGATGGAAGCAACGCTTTTTAACTTACCCATCATTACACTCATACCAATAGCCATTTGTAGTTTTGACATACGCAACATAATGCCCACTGCTGGGTGATTGACCAGTGTGAACGATAATGGCATACAACTGGAATAGAGTTTCAATATCTGATTATTTAATATTTACATTTATTTTATTTATTTACTTGTTATGAATGATATTCATAACAAATGTTTTTGAGGTCGGGAGTTTCATTGGGGCCACACAATGCCTCAGGAAATTCATAGCCTCATTTTTAGCAGTAGCAACTCAATTCCACGCCATAAAAACAAGTGGCAAGAGTTTCCAGTGGGGAAAAGGTTAGCAAAAGGCTTTCGAGGAGCTAAAGAAGAAGATCAATCAAGCACCTATTTTGGCACTACCCAACTTGCATCGACCCTTTGAAGTGGAGACATATGCCAGTGGGTATGCTATGTGATCTGTCTTGATGCAAGGAGGAAGGCCAATTTTCTACCATTCTGAAGTATTCCATAGGGAAGTTCTTAACTACCCTACCTACGATAAGGAGCTCTATGCCATGGTACAAGATATGAAGAAATGGAAGCATTATCTGATGGGAAATGAGACAGTAATCCACAAAAATCACCAACCGTTATGGTACTTGTAGGTCCAAAGTAGGCTACAAAAGACTAGGCATTACAAGTGGATGGGGTTTCTACATTAGTTTCATTTGGTGATCAAGTATAAGAAGGGAAGTACAAACAAGTTGGCCAATATGCTTTCAAGGCCGCCCACATCAACGATTACAACTTTGGGGACTCTTATGCACATGGATCCATTCACTCATGATGCATACAGAGAGGCATATTCAAAAGATGAAGCCTTTAAGGAGGTGTATTAGTAGTTGCAGATTCATAGTCATGTGCACGATGGAGACAACACCGTTTACTACCATATCTAGGCTGAGTTACTCTATAGGATGGATAAGCTATGTGTTCCTAAAGGTGAGCGTTTGTAGATAATTAGAGAGGTTCACACCTCCAAAGCTGCAAGGAACTTTGGCATAGGAAGACCGTGGCGAACTTGCAGAGGTATGTGTATTGGCCCAAGATGCAAGAGCAAGTAGCTAGGTTCATAAGAGGATGCATGATTTGTTGTACCAACAAGCCTAGCAACAGGAAACAGGGTCTGTATCATCCCTTACCTGTACCTACTCGTCCTTGGGGAAAAATTTCCATGGAATTTATGGGAGGTTTACCAACAACCAGGAAGGGACATGACTAATTATTCATGGTGGTTTACAGGTTTAGTAATATGTGTGTTTTGATGCCCTGTAGAAAGACCATCAGCAGACAAGAAACAACAAACTTGTTCTTTGGACATGTTTGCGTACACTTTGGGATACCAAGGAGCATGATTTTAGATTGGGACACAATATTTCTCAATGCATTCTAGACTACATTATGGGAGAAGATGGAAAAAAAGTTGAAGAGATCTACAACATTCCATCCACAGACAGATGGACAAACAAAAGTAATAAAAAGGACTTTGGTGCAACTTTTGAGGGGATACAACCATAAGCATCCGAAGACCTGGGATGAAAATCTGGCATATATACAACATTCTTATAATAGAGTTGTCCACACTTATACAGGAAAGTCCCCATTTGAGACTTGTTTTGGATATTTTCCACCTTCACCTTTGGATATTGCATATGGGGAGCAAGGAGGAGTGAGGGAATATCTTATAGGAGATGCTTTGAGGGCTGAAAAAATTATAGAGATGACAGATCCATCTATAGGTACAAGAAACACTACATAAGTCACATGAGAAGTATAAGGCAAGATATGATCAACACAGAACAGAGAAATCATTCAAAGTGGTAGACAAAGTATGGCTACAATTGAATAAGGAGAGGTTGTAGGCTTGGTAATAAAATTAATGCTCTGATCCCTTTGAGATACTGGAAAAGGTAAGTGATAATGCCTAACGTCTTAGTTTACCACCATATATGCGCATTTACTCTGTTGCAAATGTAGAGAATTTGAAACTTTATGAGCCTTCAATGCTAGATCAAGAAGAGGAACATGTCCTATCTTCTATGGAGGTTTTGGCACTAGATGCTCAGGCAGAGTTGATAGAAGATACAATTTTGCAAAAGAGGTCTAGAAATACAGGAAAAGGGAAACATGAACTTTGGTAGATTGGGTTGAAGGGACAACTTCCAGGCAAGGCTAAATGGTACACTAGAGAAAAGGTGGAGGAAAAATTTCCTCACCTCATGCAATAAAGGATTTTGGGGACCAAAAGCCTCATATGATGGGGAGGTGTGATATGAATTGGATCATTATATTTTTTGTCACCCATATCGATGCATTTGGAGTGGAAAAAGTGGAGGAATCATCTCACAGGACCGTTTTTACTAGCAAGACCTAGTTTGGTGAAAGGAGGTCTGAAACCTTTTGGGGAAATTTTGAGGCATCAAATGACCTTTTTTGGGGGGTAAAACTTACTGATTTAGTGCTGCACCATTTCATGCTATTCTACACATGGAGACCTTTGCAGCGACACAAGAAGTGCATCAATCAAAGTTCATATGCAAAATTTATGCCACTGAAAAGCAATGCTATTAGAATTGAACAGGTGATCGAATCGAAAAACCTTGTGGACTGGGAACTGGACCGAAACCGGTTTGAACTAGATTAGAACCGGTTTACCAAAAACATATAAAATATTCATTTTAAAGAAAAACAAATATATTCATGTGCATCCATATGAATCCAAACCATTTATACACACATATGCAAAAGTTCTCATTTATATAGCAAGTAATAGCACATATAACCAAAATAGCCCTTAGTGAAAAATGTCGCTGAACCAAAAAACATCAAATAGAAGGCTCTAAAAGGCGTTTATAGTCCAAAATAACATGATAGTATGATACTACAATCTACAATACTATAGCTACATCCTACAAGTGCTAATTGTCAATGTCATCAACATAATCATCATCTTGATCATCCTCCTCATCCTCATTTGAAGAATGAGTAGCATCCAAGTCTGTAATCATTTCCTATATTGGAATCTTTATCATCAATATAACCCTCTAAACATTAATATAAGATAGAAAAAGTGTAGCATATCAAGTCAAGATTTTGTTTTAGCGATGGGTACATTTTTAGTAGAGTCATGATAGAGGAGTTCGACAACCATTGCCACTAACATCAAAGTATATGGAGGGATTGGTGCTCTTTATTAAATACTAGTTCCTTACCCTTATACATGACCAAATCCAATGGAAATGTTGCATCCCCATAATCCTAATATCCTAAATTTTTTTTAAGTCTGCTGGATTTTGAGTGAAATCTAAAATTCTACTTTATCCGTATGAAATCCAATGAGGTTGGAACCACTCTCAAACATCATGAGTCATTTCATGGTAATGTTAAAAATTAAAGTAAAAGGATGGAAATGAAATATTAAGGAGAATGTCACCTTTACTTTAAGAATTTAACATTACCATGAAATGCATAGCAATAATAGGACCATAGGAATGAATATTAGGCTAAGGAACATTGACTTGAATATTAGGTTGGCCTAGGGGAGAATTAGAAGTAAACCAACCAATTGAAAAATAAAAAAAATAAAAAAAGGAATTTTATTTTTATTTATTTTATTTATTTATTTTATTTATTTTTTTTTTAATTTTTAATTTTTAATTTTTAATTTTTAATTTTTTAATTTTTATTTTTTAATTTAATTTAATTTAATTTAATTTTTATTTTTATTTTTATTTATTTTATTTTATTTTATTATTTTATTATTTTATTTTATTATTTTATTATTTTTATTATTTTTATTTTTTATTTATTTTTATGTTGACCTGGGAAGGGACAAACACAACAAAACTGGCCCTGAACTGGCCAGTTCGGAAGCCCGATTCAGACTAGTTTTGGGCCAAAAATGACTGATTCCATAAATTCCGGTATGATTATGATAACATTGCTTAGAAGCCTATTTTCACACCTATAGTTCGGGAGGATGCCACGTTAGCCCCCATTATTCATGGAAAAGGGGCTAGCCACGTGTTTTTCATGTAAAATACTCTAGAAGAGTCTATTTTGTAACCGGGCCACTAGGAGGAAGCGATATTCCATTCTTTTGAGAAAATTTTGTTCCATAGCTGAGTAAAGATAGCCATGAGAGATAAGAGGTAGAGCACACAAAGAGGATTTGTGTATTGTAGTAGCCCACAAGCCACATGCATTACTTCTTTGTACCTGCATCCATATTTCCAGACAAAGAAAGAGAGCGAAGCGACCTCACCTTCCAGCTCGATTTTCTCCCAAAAGGGTTTTCCAGAGAGCATATCTTGTGTCTTATGTGTGTGTGATATTTTTTTGTCATTCTCTACTCCTATGCATAATTTATATTCACATGCATGCACTAATTACAGTTAAATCCATAGATCTTAAAGTTTAATAAATTGTAATAGTGTAAAATTTCAGTAACTTCAATATATTATTATTAGATTTGTTGTGACGAACTATCCAGTGGAATATCCACGACAGTTTACGGATCATTAACCTTCCCTTTATTCTTTTTCCATGAAATATTAAACGTGATGCATAAATTTATGAGTTGTATATACACATATCTTTGTGATGTATACATATGCATGAATGTGATGTATACATGTGTTCTTACTGATTACATAACAATTGCCAACAATTTTCTTTAGTTTATTGTGATGCATCTATTCAAGAAGACAATTATATATTTATTTTTCTATAGGTTGCAAGTTCTAATCTTTTATATTATATGAATTGTGAATCCTAGCAATAGAATACCTATGGATAAACTATTGATGTTACGAGCATGTTTATTTTTTAATCGACTGTCAGCATGATTGGTAGCAAAATATGCTCATGTATAGGATTCAGATAAATATATGACGATTTTCTAACAAGTATTGTGCAGAGGAACAACCACTAGTAAGGATGTGGTGGATTGAATACAGGGACCTTATGCAGGTTGTATACATGTTTGATCACAAGGATTAAGATAATATCATAAGTGTAACTATATTAAGAAATAATACCTACCATTATTGTATTTCCAACAAAATTGTAAGAGTGTTATGTTTGTCTCTTGAGCACAATGGTAATTAGATGAGTTACCAAGCCTTGATTAGGCTAAGGTAGTATCAAAGTTTGAACCCTTTATTGTGTTCAAGGACTTCATATTCATTTTCCTAGAATTGGTGAGGAGGAAGATATTACCAAAGCTAGAATGGTCAAAAGTTAGTAGCTACTAGAGGTGACCAGACAACAATAGTGATTATAACAAAAGATTGAAAGAAATCTAGAAGGACAACCTACTGGTTATAAAAAATTTATGTTAAGATAATGGAAATTTATAATGAGCTGATGGCAAGTTAATATCAGTATTGCAACTATATCATGTATAGGTTTTGGTACAGGTATCACATATTACTATAGGTGGATTTCTGACAGGCTGGTCACATGGATGTAACACCACCAATATAACATAATTCATATAGGGAATAATTGGTTAGTAACAAGTTGTATTGGATTTAATCTCAGATAAGTGATATATGTATTATAGGTTGTCACAGGCAAGGGTTATGACAAATACACCTGGTTATTACATGCAAATTAGTCACAAGAAGGTGGCGGGTATTTTATAGGTTTTATAACAGGTTGTCACAAGTAGGCGACAAATATATTACAGATTGTAATAATGTTATATGTAGATTGGTCAGTCACAATATTTCCTACATATTTATGACAAACTTGTCATAGCTTGATGGCAATTTTACTATATGTTTTATAATAGGTTTATACACAGGCTCCCATAGGTTTGCCATAGGATAGTGATAGATTAATGGTAAGTTATTGTAATAAACAAAGTTCATACACACAATAATCTTCAGAATAGTTCGAAGACAAAGACATCCATTGTAGGAAAAGTAATTGTATACTGAATATTATATAAAAGAATTGATGAGATGATTACAAATGAGAATGAGGGTCTGCGTATATACACTAGGTAGGTACCTCTTCACCAACAATCATGTCCTTAGGGACATACCTCTTCATTAACTTAATTACTAGTTATTTAATCATTAGTTATTGTTTTTATCGCTTACATTTTATATTATTTTATATATATTTTGTTCATAACATTGTCTTCCTCTTCAAAAAGGTTTGTCCTCAAAGCTTACAGATGAAAGGGCTTGATCTCTTTTCCTATTTTTGAATATCTTCTCACCTCTGGAATTTCATCTTCGTTGATACTAAACGATATGATGCTTTGAGTGATAAAAAAATTTTCACACTGAGAATGGATCTGACCATCCTAGATTAATATTTTGTGGAATATTCCAACCACTGAAAATTTGTAATGAATTGTTATCATAGAACTTGATTATGTAAAATTCAGTGTTTCTTGGAACATAAATCTATTGTTTCTATTCTGAATGGTTCAAATATGTAGACTGACTTAGTTGTATGTTCTTGCGATTCAGATGTTGATAATGAGTTCTTCTGGTTGGACTTTCCCTTATCATGTGTGTGGCATTTTCTTGATTTACTTCAGGTACTGTTGTTGTTGAGTTGCCTACTGAATCATCACTTGGAATTTCCATTGTTTGAAATGAAAATTCTGAATATGTTTTAACTTCTATGTTGGAAATAATACCAAGAGGGGGGAGGGGTGAATTAGTATTAGCAAGTCAATGATATTTCATTTCCATACTCTGATTCATATACGCTACTTCAGTTAATGAAACTTGCATGTATACACAACTGTATATAAGGCAACTAGTGTATACTCTATAAACTTATAATCTAGTTAATTCTTCATAAGTTGATCTTTAACTTGTGCATCAGAACCATATAAACAGTAACCAGGAGTAGTAAAAGTAGAAGAGACAGTCACACACATGAACAGAAGATATAAGGTGGAAACCTGATGTGGGTGAAAACCACCTGCTACAATCGTCTCTATCTTTATTTTAATAAGAAACTTCTTTTTACAATATTTTGTACTGGTGCATGTTATAAAATTATATTTTACGGAGCAATGGAACACATAAAATATTGCAGAAATATAAACACAGAAAACGCATAAAACAAGAGAGACACAGATATACGTGGTTCACGCAGTTTGGGCTATGTCCACCCCGAACAGCCAGTCCTTCCTTTCTATTATCCAACAAAATGAAAAGACAACCTACAACAGATCCGCTGTAATATCCTCTGTTTTCTCTCATAGTCTCACCTCTCTGTTTCTCGCTCACAGTCTACACATCTATTACACAGCCTCAAATACAATGCCCTCATACAAGAGAGGGGTTGCCTTCTAGGGAAAAAAACCCTAAACTAAACATAAGTTCTACCGTCAGATCATCTGCCTAATGAACGACCCAGATTGACTAGAAATTAGTATACTTTTACAAGGAAATTTTACATCTGTTTTTAGCTTCGGGGGCACTACCCCTGAGCCCCCGCCGGGGGACCACTGGCCCTCGGACCCCCCAGCAGAGGAGGATCAGCCCCCCCGGACCCCTGCTGGGGGGACAAGTGCCCCCCCGCACCCCCCCCGCGTGGAGGGGTGTACAAACTTCCTAGGGTATAAATCCGGTTGAAACAAAGACCTCTAAACAATCATGCTCCACACACAACAATCTCCCACTTGGAGAATGATTGTAGCAACTCCATCGCTGCTTCATTTGCTGGACAATGACTTCTCTTTGGACCTGGCTGTTTCTCATCTTCATCGTCATCCTTGAACACCAATTGAAACTGAGCATATTCTCAGTTTCTCCCTGGTTACAACTTTTGTTAGCATATCTGCATGATTCTGGCTAGTGTGTATCTTTTCCAGCTTCAACTCTCCATCTTCCAACAGTGATCGTATGAAATGGTACTTGAGCTATATGTGTTTATTCCTAGAATGAAATGCTGAGTTCTTTACAAGATGAATGGCACTTTGGCTATCACTGTATAACGTGCCCATATCATGCTCCTTACCCAATTCACCCATAAACCTTTGTAACCAAATCATTTCTTTACTAGCCTCTGTAGCAGCAACATACTCTGCCTCTGATGTTGAAAGTGCAACAACACTTTGGATTTTTGAAACCCAAATGACAGCTGTTCCACCAACAGTAAATACATATCTTGTAGTGCTCCTCCTGTTATCTCTATCATCTGCCATATCTACATCAACATATCCCTGTAGAGAAATGTTTGCACCACCAAAGCATAATGCTTTATTTTTGGTACCTTTCAAATATCTGAGAATCCATTTCACTGCCATCCAATGTTCCTTTCCTAGATTGTTCATGTACTTGCTTACAACTCCCACTGCATGTGCAATATCAGGCCTTGTGCAGACCATTGCATACATTAAGCTTCCAACTGCTGATGCATATGGAACTTTAGACATATAATCCATGTCTTCTTGGGTCTTTGGGCACATTTCCTTACCAAGTTTGAAATGGCTAGCAAAAGGTGCACTAACTAGTTTTGCATTGTGCATATTAAATATTTTCAACACCTTTTGTATGTACTCATTCTGAGACAATGCTAATTTGTGATTTTTCCTGTCTCTAGTGATTCTCATACCAAGGATTTGTTTTGCAGCTCCCAAATCCTTCATTTCAAATGAATTTGCCAATTTTCTTTTGAGCACATTTATTTCCTGCATGTTAGACCCTGCAACAAGCATGTCATCTATATACAATAACAATATAATATAGCTGACATCATTTTGCTTTTTCAGATAAACACAATGATCAGAGTGGCATCTAGTATAACCTGGTTCAGACATAAACTTGTCAAATTTTAGATACCACTGCCTTGGAGCCTGTTTTAAGCCATACAAGCTCTTCTTCAATCTGCACACTAGTTTCTCCTTCCCTTTCACCTCATATCCTTGTGGTTGCTGCATATATATTTCTTCCTCCAAATCCTCATGGAGAAAGGTTGTCTTTACATCTAACTATTCAATATGCAAATCTTCAGCTGCTACTAGACTTAAAATAGTTATGATTGAAGTCATTTAAAACCAGGAGAAAATATTTCATCAAAATCAATACCTTTCTGTTATGAAACCAGCTCAAGAAAAGATAGATCAACGCCTTAGAATTCAGCCTCTTCGAGGGGGCAACCTCCTTTACATTACATAAATGAACAATTCTTGGATGATTCAAATGACAAAACCTCCTTTCTATATATAGGAGTCTAAGGAGTCACAATATAATCCAGCCGACCTAACAATAATAATATAAAGCCACAAAAATAACAATAGAGGGATTCTATGGGGCACAGTAATAACAATATGGGGGTAATAGGGGCACAACAATATTAATAAGGGATATAACTACAATAGTAATGGGGTAATCACTAGTATTATAGGGACCCAACATGCCCCTCTCCTTCAAAAAAGTGTTGTCCTCAACGCTTGAGTAGTTCTGGATACTTCTGCATAAAATTCTCATCCTCCCATGTGGAATCTTCAGCGGATAAGTTCTTCCACTTGATAAGATACTCTGAAATTGATCGATTTCGTAGCTGTCGAGTTCTTGTTTCTGTGACTGCTTCCGGTTCCAATATAATTTTTCCTTCCTCGTCAAGTTCTGGCAATATTGTTTGAACTGGGAGCTTGTCGCCTATAACCTTCTTTAAACATGAAACATGGAAAACTGGGTGCAATCGAGAAGCTGCAGGAAGCTCCAATTTGTATGCCATAGTACCAATCTTTTGCAACACCTTGTACGGACCATAATACTTTGGTGATAATTTATTATCCTTCTTAGCTTGCTTGAGGGACATTTGCTTATATGGTTGTAGCCGTAGGAATACCCAATCACCTACATCAAAACTTCTTTCACTGCGATGTTGATCTGCCTGTTGTTTCATTCTATTTTGTGCCAACACGAGGTTATCCTTTAAGAGTTGGAGGACTTGTTGTTGATGTTCGATGTGATGTTCCACTGCCTGAACCTTAGAATTTTCTCTTAAATATGATGTGATGGATGGTGGTTGATACCCATAAAGTGCCATAAATGGGGTCATTTTTGTTGCTGTATGGAAGGAAGTGTTATACCACCATTCAGCCAGAGGCAACCATTTGACCCATTGTGTCTGTTTATCAGATACAAAGCAACGAAGATATCCTTCCAAACATTTGTTTACTATCTCAGTTTGCCCATCAGATTGAGGATGATAAGATGAGCTATGAGCTAACTGAGTACCAAGACAAGAAAATAATTCTGTCCAAAAATTTCCAGTGAAAATGGGATCTCTGTCACTTACAATAATCTTTGGGTTTCCATGTAGCTTTTGAATTGTTTCCATAAATGCAGTAGAAACTGTACTGGCTTTAAATGGATGTGATAATGCACAAAAGTGTGCATACTTGGTAAGTCTGTCAACTACCACCATGATGACACTCTTTCCCTCAGACTTGGGTAAACCTGTGATAAAATCCATTGAAACCTCCTCCCAACGTTGGCTTGGAATGGATAAAGGTTGTAATAGACCCGGTGTCTTAATTGTTTCAACTTTATTTTGTTGGCAAACCAAACATTCCGCCACAAACTTTTGAATATCTGATTTAAGGCCATCCCAAAAAAATTCCTTCTTAACCCTGTGGTAAGTTTTTAAAAATCCTGAGTGCCCTCCTAAGGGAGAAGTGTGCAATTCCATAAGAATCTTTTGTTTTAGCTGGGAATTCTTACAGAGGTATAAGCGATCTTTGTACCATAACGAATCATTTTGCCAGCTAAATGTATCAGACGTACTGGAATCTTGTTGTAACTTTCGAATAAGTGCCCACACTTCTTCGTCATTCTTCCATTCCTCCCTTGCTTCGTTTATCCAATCTGGTTGGATAATAGAAATGGCGCACAACAATGCTTCCACATCCTCATCCTTTCTTGAGAGTGCATCTGCCACCACATTTTGCTTCCCTTTTTTGTAGATGATTTCAAAGTCATAACCCAACATCTTTGTGACCCACTTTTGTTGCTCTTCAGAGGATAATCTTTGTTCTAAAAAGTATTTAAGGCTATCATGATCCGTTTTTACCTTGAAGTGTCTTCCCATTAGGTAGGGTCGCCATTTCTTAAGTGCATGGAGTATTGCCAACATTTCCTTCTCATAAATAGCTTTGCTTAAAAACTTTCCCTTGATTGGACGACTTTCAAAAGCAATGGGTCTTTCATCTTGCATTAGAACAGCACCAATTCCATTTCCTGAAGCATCACATTCCACAATAAAGGTTTTTGTGAAGTCCGGTGTAGCTAAGACCGGTGCTTGGCACATTGCCTCTTTAAGATGTTCAAAGGCCTTTGTTGCTTCCGGAGTCCATGAAAATGCATCTTTCTTCAATAATGTTGTTAGAGGTGCTGCTATTCTCCCATAATTCTTAACAAACTTGCGATAATACCCTGTCAACCCAAGAAATCCTCGCAGATGCTTTATGGATGTGGGGATTTTCCATTCCTTAATGGCTTTAATTTTGCTAGGGTCTACCTTAACTCCTTCATGAGATACAATATGACCCAAATATTCCACCTCCTGGACTCCAAAGAAACATTTGGATCTTTTTGCATATAATTGTTTCTCCTCCAATAGTTGTAGCACCCTGTCAACATGTTCAACATGATCCTTCCAAGACTTGCTGTAGATTAGTATATCATCAAAAAATACTAACACAAATTTTCTAAGGAATGGTTTGAAAATTGAATTCATCAAACCTTGAAATGTTGAAGGTGCATTGGTAAGGCCAAAAGGCATGACCAAAAATTCATAATGACCCTCATGAGTTCTAAATGTTGTTTTCGGAATGTCTTCAATCTTCATTCTGATTTGATGATATCCTGAACGAAGATCCAACTTGGTGAAGTAAATTGATCCATGCAATTCATCCAGTAATTCATCAATGACAGGAATGGGGAACTTATCTTTAATAGTGAGCTTGTTGAGCTCCCTATAATCCGGACACATGCGCCATGATCCATCCTTCTTGTGCACCAATACTACTGGAGCAGAGAAAGAACTTTGACTCGGTTGAATTATACCAGCCTCTAGCATTTCTGCAACCATACGTTCAATTTCACTCTTTTGGACATAGGGATATCTGTACGGCCTGATGTTTGGAGGAACACTTCCTGGAATCAGATGAATAGCATGATCATGATCACGCATAGGTGGGAGACCTTTGGGAGTCTCAAATACCTTGGAATGATTGTCCAGGACTTTTTGGAGATCTGGAGAAATAGATGATTCCAATGTGGAAACATCTAGCGAACATAATTGTGCAATTACACCTCTTTGCTCCTTTTTTAGAAGCTTTGTCATACCATTAGAGCTGATTATCTTTCCTGGTTTCCCTGCAATACCCCTTAATTCAACTTCCTTTCCTTCCGTAGAAAATTTGATGAAAAGTTCTTGAAAATTAAAAGCTATTGTACCCAAGGATTGTAGCCATTGGACTCCTAGTACAACATCAGCACCTCCCATTGGAATGGAAAGCATTGGGCTAGTCAATACATATTCTCCCATGGATAGCTTGATATTATGGCACTTTCCAGAGCAATTTATTGTTCCTCCATTTGCAATCATCACTTGACACTCTGGTGCTGGATATAGGAAGCAATTCAATTCTTTTGCTACCTTACAATGAATAAAATTGTGGGTGCTTCCTGAATCAATCAACACTATTACCTTTTTCTTCTTGATTTGTCCTTCTATCTTGATGGTTTGAGGAGTGGTAATTCCCGCCAATGCATTACAAGATATGGTCGGATTTATTTGTTCTTCATCTAGGCTTTGTTCCTGGAGTATATCCTCTTCTTTTGACCTTTCTTGCTCCTTTTCTTCTTCCTCTTCACAATCTATGTAGAATAATTTCTTCTCAGCACACTTATGACCTTTAGTGTATTTGCTATCACAACTGTAACAAAGCCCTTTTGCTCTTTTTTCTTCCAATTGTTGTGGTGTCAACCTTATAGGTTGTGGAAGACTAGGGGCAACAACACTTCCGTCTTTATAGTTGTGAGTGGTATGCTTCCTGGTTGCCATAATTTTGCTTTCCATTTTTCTTGCTAACCTGAATGCCTTCTCTAATGAATCAGGTTCCCAAAGGCGAACATCATGTTGGATATTATCCTTTAAAGACCCTATGAACACATCAATCCTATGCTCCTCTGGAATATCTTTTACCCTTATGTTCAATTTTTGGAACTCCTCAATGTGCTCCATTATTGAACCCTTTTGTTTGAGACTTATCAATTGGCTAAAAAAAGTGTTGCTTTTTGTATCCTCATAATGTGCTATCAATTCTTCCGTAAAAATTGCCCAAGTGATAAATTGTTTACGAGAGCAAAGCCATTGATACCATACAAACTGATTTGGTTCCAAATATAAAGTTGCCATACGTACCTTTTGTGTGTTTTGCACATTATTGAGATCGAAGAATTGCTCCATCTGTAATATCCATGTGGCGGGATCCTTGCCATCAAACTTCCTCATATCGATTTTTGGAATATGGTGGGTCTTCGATCCCACATTAGAGTCTATGATATCATGATTAACATTTCTTTTGTTCTCATCATGAGTTTCCTTTACTACCTTTTCACCATTAGTAAGTATTTCTTGTAGAAAATTTGTCAAATCTGTCTTCAAATCTGCCATGCCCATCTTCAAATTTGTGTTCAAATCTATCTTCAAATTGTCCATATTAGCTTCCATGCCATTCATCTTAGCTTCCACGCCATTTATCTTAGCTTCTGTTAACTTTTGTGAGCGTGACATTTGTTGCACTTGTTCTTGTAATTTTGATATATCATGTAGCATTTCTTCCTCTTCTTCATGAGTCATGCTAGAGCTTTCAGGTTCCTTACTAGGTGTTTGCATTTTCTTTCCTCAGGGCATCAGTTACCGATAATAATGCTCTACTATGCCCTTTGAATTCCTTCAAAATAAATTTTCAAACCAAGCTTAAGCAAAAATTTAAGAAAATATACACACCTTTTTTCACTTTGTAGGAACTCGATATTGCCTCTGATGTATCTCTGTACTTTCCAATCATCTAGTTCTAAATTTGTGACCTGTAGTAGCCCTTTGTGTCCTCTTTCCAATGCCACAAGTCTGACCCAAATTGGATTCTCCAAGGAAGAGTTATGCAAAATCTCCCACAGTGACTTGATTATAGACTATTTCAGTAGAGCGAACTTGTACGACGTGCCACAAGTCACTGTTTCAACATTTGGATTTGAAATATAAAAACAAGAAACTATAGTCCATCCTATTTCTGTACCTTTTTACAAAATTTCAATCCGATCCCTAGAGAGAAAGTTATGACGATTTTCCCCAGGTCACCTGTTTGGAATGTAATTCAGGAGTTTGCAAAAAGACCAACTTCCTCAGATCATATCTCCTCAAATATAGCGCTAAAAGCTCTGAAATTCGGATCCGAGGTTTAGCGTGATTTCTTCTCAAATGGGTTTTTTTTGCAACTTCTGAAACGTCGCAGAAAAAAATTATAGTGAAAATGCCACGATGACCTGTTTGGAGCAGCGAAACCCTAGAATCCAAAGCTCTGATACCAAATGTTATGAAACCAGCTCAGGAAAAGATAGATCAACGCCTTAGAATTCAGCCTCTTTGAGGGGGCAACCTCATTTACATTACATAAATGAAAAATTCTTCAATGATTCAAATGACAAAACCTCCTTTCTATATATAGGAGTCTAAGGAGTCACAATATAATCCAGCCGACCTAACAATAATAATATAAAGCCACAAAAATAACAATAGAGGGATTATATTGGGCACAATAATAACAATATGGGGGCAATAGGGGCACAACAATATTAATAAGGGGTATAAATACAATAGTAATGGGGTAATCACTAGTATTATAGGGACCCAACACTTTCTTCTGTGCAAACCCCTTCACCACAAGTCTAGCTTTGTACCTCTGTTTTCCTCTATCTTCTTCCTTCAGCCTGTAAACCCATTTATTCTTCAATGTAGTTTTTCCTGTAGGCAACCTGACTAAGTCCCAAGTCTGGTTATGCATTAAGGAGTCTATCTCTTCTTCCATGGCTACCTCCCACTTCTTCCTGCTTTCAACCTGCATTTCTTCTTCATAACATTCGGGTTCACCAGAATCAGTCAACAATAAATAATATAATGAAGGAGAGTATCGTTTAGGGGGTCTACTTATCCTGGTAGATCTTCTAACACCACTTTCAGGTGTTTGGGGTGCCTGTTGCTGTTGTGGTGGTTGTTGTTGTTGATTATTATTATTTTCAGGCACCTTTACTTTTTCAGTGATTTCATCAAGAACTACGTATTCCTTGTTTTCTTTTTCATGTTTCTTTTCCTGCAACTGATTTTTATACAAGACCTTTTCATTGAATATTACATCTCTGATCCTAATGATTTTTTGATTTTCGTAATCATATAAGCGATAACCAAAATCATTAACACCATATCCAATAATTGTACATTTTTTGACTTTGCCTCAATCTTTGTTCTATTTTCTTTATCAATATGGACAAAGGCTTCACAACCAAAAGGCTTTAAAAAAGAGTAGTTTACCTTTTTTTCTGTCCATGCTTCCTCTGGAACACCACCATCCAAGGAAATTGAAGGCCCTCTATTTATTATATAAACAACAGTATCTACAACATCTGCCCAAAACTGTAAAGGCAATCCTGCATGCAATCTCATGCACCTTGCACGCTCCATGATTGTTCTATTCATCCTTTCTGACACACCATTTTCTTGTGGTGTTCTTGGAACTATCTTCTCTCTGTGAATTCCATGCTCTGAACAGTACCTATCAAACTCTTTGTTGCAATATTCACCTCCATTATCTGATCTAAGACACTTCAAATTCTTTCCTGTCTCAATTCAACCAAAGCTTTCCATTTCTTGAAAGTATCAAATACATCAGATCTATTCTTAATACAATAAATCCAAGTTTTTCTAGTTGCATCATCAATAAAAGTAACATAATAACGAGAGCCACCGAGAGATGATACCTGAGCAGGTCCCTATACATCTGTATGCACAAGCTCTAAATTTTCACTCTTCTTTTCTTTCCCAACTCTGAGAAATCTGACTCTCTTCTATTTTCCATAAATGCAATTCTCACAGAAGTCCAAATCAACATTCTTCAAACCCGGCAACAAATTCCTTGAGTGAAGAATATTCATCCCCTTTTCACTCATGTGTCCGAGCCTATGATGCCATAATGTTGCATCTTCTCCTTTGGAAGTTAAAGCATTAACAAAGTTAGAAATACCATTGCATAAATACAATGTACCAACCTTTTCGCCTTTTGCTATTACCAGGGCTCCTTTGGTGACCTTCCAAGCTTTATCTGTGAAAGTTGTCACACAACCTTCACCGCCTAACTGGCCTGTTGAAATCATATTTTACTTTAGATCTGAACATGCCTTACCTCCTTTAGTAGCCATTGGTTTCCATTCTGCTGTTTTACAAGAACCTTACCCATTCCAACAATTTTACAGGGTTTATCATCACCCAAACAAACTTTTCTAAAATCTCCTTGAACATAGTCATGAAAGTATTTCTTGTAACACCTCACCTGTCACATTTGCTTCATGGTTGTTTTCTTGCTGTGCATCTCCTTCTTTTCCCTTCTGAGATCTACAGTCTTTCTTTAGGTGTCCTTTCTTTCCGCATTTCCAGCACACTATCCCCGATCTGGACTTGGATCTGCCTTTCCTTGATTTACTTCGATATCCTGAGCTCTTTCCTCTTTCCATTTTTCTTCCCCTAGACTCTGCACTCAAAGCATTACCCGATGTCTCACCGGAGCTTTTCCGTCGCATTTCCTCACTAAGGATAGCACCGACAACATCATCAAACTTTAAAGTACTAGATCCAGAGACAGAGTTACTAATGGCCATTACTAAACCATTCCAACTTTCTAGTAATGAGCACAAGAATAACAGAGCTCTAACTTCATCTTCAAATTTTACCCCTACAGAACTTAACTGACTTGTAACTGTATTAAAATCATTTAAATGATCTGCAACAGATCCACCTTTCGACATCTTCATATTAAATAACTGTTTCATAAGAAATACCTTGTTTGAGGCCGAGGGTTTTTCATATAGTTTCGACAACACTTGAATCAAACCCTCTGTCATTGTTTCCTTCGAAATGTTGAAGGTGACTGACGCAACGAGGCACAACCGTATTGTTTCGAGTGCCTTTCTATCGAGAAGGTTTCATTCTTCATCTGTCATAGCCATCGAATTCTTTGTTTTTCCGCGTACAGATCTTTCTGATACAGATAATCTTCCATCTGCATCTTCCATAGCGAGAAGTTTTGGCCGTTAAATTTCTCGACCCTAAACTTACTATCTTCCGCCATTGCTCCCACTCGAATGAGGAACCCTTCTTTCCTGCGAGTTTATCAGCCAAATAGACCTTCGGCTCTAATACCAGTTATTATAAAATTATATTTTACGGAGCAATGGAACACATAAAATATTGCAGAAATATAAACACAGAAAACACATAAAACAAGAGAGACACAGATATACATGGTTCACCCAGTTTGGGCTACGTCCACCCCGAACAGTGAGTCCTTCCTTTCTATTATCTAGCAAAATGAAGAGACACAACCTACAGCAGATCCGCTGTAATATCCTTTGTTTTCTCTCATAGTCTCACCTCTCTATTTCTCACTCACAATCTACACATCTATTACACAGCCTCAAATACAATGCCCTCATACAAAGAGAGGGGTTGCCTTCTAGGGCAAAAAACCCTAAACTAAACATAAGTTCTACCGTTAGATCATCCACCTAATGAACGACCCAGATTGACTAGAAATTACTATACTTTTACAAGGCAATTTTACATCTGTTTTTAGCTTCGGGGGCGCTGCTCCCGAGCCCCCGCCGGGGGATTGCTGGCTCCCGGACCCCCCAGCCAGTGGGGATCGGCCCCCCCAGACCCCCACGGGGGGGACAAGTCCCCCCCCCGCACCCCCCCACGTGGAGGGGTGTACAAAATTCCTGGGGTATACATCTGGCTGAAACAAAGACCTCTGAACAATCATGCTCCACACACAACAGTGCAGTCTTATACTAGTACGCAGGCTTCTACCTGTAGAAGGCTACAACCTTCACTCATTCTCGAGCTTCTCCTGGAAGGGAGCTACAACCCCCTAGCTCTTGTACTATTTGATGTACTAGTATGTAGGTGCTGACCTATAGAAGGCTACAACCTTCTCTTTTCTTCCAGGGACCACGTTTCATAAATTTTCAGACTAGATACTCTTGGAACACAACACCATAATCTGAAGGCCACATTTCATCCAATTTTCATACTGGACCCATCAACAACATTGAAGCTCAAAATCAATCACCACTGCAATACAACTATTAGATACATTTGCATCAACCACTTACTGAAACTCAATCATTACTTTCCAAACTCAATCATTCACTGACAACCTCTGAACCTCTGACACAACTGAATCAATCATTCATTCATACTTTAACCAATCAACTGCAACAGATAGATCACTTTAATAGATCAGTGTAACTAGTACACAGATTTGAGTTAGATTATCATTAAGAATCAGTTGCCATCTTAAAACCATGCTTTATATTATATACATTATTTGGTAGAAGCCAACCTGCGTGTATACGCAGCTTCCTTGAAGCAAACCAACATGTAGATCTGAAAACACTTTGCTGCGCTTCCAGACTTCAGACATAATCACACATAGAGGATAAAACATGTGTTAGTGGTCAGATCTAGTCCATTATTAGTTAATGATATGATCCTGATTCATCATTAGATTTCATCCATTAACAGTGAAGCTAATAACAATCAACCAATATGAATATGCAGAATACTGTCACCAGAAAACAGTCACCAGAACGCACTGCAGAACCTAGACTACTACAACATCAACCATAACCCTTATAGATCATACTTTAGAAGATATACGCTACATCCATAAGTCGAACCAGCGTGTATATGCTCTTTTACCAAGGAAACCAGTGTATAGGTCTGCAAATTCCAATCTGTGATGTATATGCTATTTCTGTATGCTCAAACAGCGTGTATACATTGTTTTACCAAATCCAACCTGTGTACAGATCTAGAATTGCTAACTTAAACCATTACAACTATTTCAAACTTCATTCATACCCAGATCATCACATTTACATAATAAAAACATGCGTTAGTATTTAGATCTAGAATGTTCAAGATCAAACCACATAATGATGATACATATATGTCTTCATGATCTCGATCCATCATCCACATAGGTGCATCCTTAGTTCAGATCAAGAAAAGCATCACAAACCTATAACCTCCATACTTGATCTCATACTTCATTAGATATTCAATACTTGAGTGCATTTGCCTAATGATCTTCTCCTCCTTATATAGTTTTAGGCCTTTCTCAATACCATTGACCAAAACCACTTACCAATACCTTGGACCAAATGCCTCAGACCAATACCACGGACCAAATACCTTGGAACAAAGAAATACCTTGGACCCAAAAACTTGTTTTCCCATGATATACGCGCTTTTCCTTCCGTGAAAGTGCGTGTGTACGTATACACACCTTTTGTTCAATGGCCCTACGTGGATACGCGGGTTGGTCAAGGTGAACCTGTGTATACCTTGCTTTCTTCATTCTGTGTACCCTGAGCTGTAATTCAATACTGTTAACCTATAGTACTTTGATCTTCATTTAAGTGAGTTGCCATCAAGGACAACACCTGTATCATAATGTTAACTTGCTGCACTGTGAGCTGCCATTGTACATTTCCTTTGAACTGCCCTGCATCACATCTGTTAACACAACTACCATGTATTAATGTCACATATGATATCTCTTATGTAGATTCATCTAGTTACCGTATACAAGAGAGTTGTTCTATTACAAGTGGGTTGCCATCAAGTACAACACATGCATCATAATGCCAACAGTCTCCCCCTTTGGACTTGATGGAAACAACAACACCAAGTCACTCTCCCCTTTTGACATCAAGTGCAAAGGGTCATGCTCTCCCTAAGTGCATGCTCCCCCTAAGTGCATGCTGAATTCTCTAATATGCTGAAGAATGCTGATTGAGGTCCATGCTTCCCCTTAATATAAGCAAGGTCTGCAAAAAGATGTTCTAAAAGAAGAACATGACTCTATACATACATCATAAATGACCTTCCTATCACCAATGACTCATACATACATCCATCTCCCAACCAAGTGGGGATATACCAAGTTTGACTCATCCACCCAACCAAGTGGGGATATACCAATTGTTTATACATGTCAAAACAAGAACATTACATCATCCATCCTATGCATAGTGGGGTAACAAGATTACATCATATGACCAAAAGGAACTCATCAAAAGACTACAACAGAGAGAGACAAATGATATACATGAAATTTATAATAGAGACCAAATATCTAAATCAGACCATGATAGTCATCAATAACTATCATACACTAGGTATGATCTGCTCCATAACCATCTGTCAACAGAATCCAGACCAACAACCTATATATGTCCATGTCAGTGTAAATATCATCAAAGTATGTCTGCATATAGATATCAACTCATCCTCTTGATCTCATCAAGATCAACTTGTTTCCTTCCATGAATCAACTCAGCATATGTCATATCTCCAAGTAGTAAAAAAATCATCCACACCATATCATATGTGAAAACACCATAGTCATCACATGATCTTTCACATCATCATCAAGAACTGCATGATCTTTCCACAAGGACCTTCAATATATCAACCATGTATCATCACTGCACCACATGAACTTTATGCATTTTTGAAGGCATGATGACAACAACATAAAAGAAATGAATGGCTCATCATCAAATAATGAAGTTGTGTACTCAAGCTTTGTACTTCTCCTTGTCCTAATGAAGATCACCATGTAAGCAACATATCTGAACTATATGCATCATCAAAAATTCATCCACAGTCATCCATACCAACTATGTGACCCCAAGAATCATATGAGATTTTGTCATGGGAAACTCACAATCGTATCATAGCAAGATGTATCATTTAGCCATATAAGCATCATCATTAATGATTAGGCACTAAAGAATTTTAAACATAATGCCAACAATGCTTTATTAGAAGCATAGCATGTTCTCCCCTTGAACCTGTTCCATCTGTTCACTGTCAGATCTGATCATGCACATATCAACAAGAAGTATCAATCAGATATACATCAAGTAAACTTGTGAGGATAAAAAACAACATCTTATGAGTATCAATAAATTTCCACACATTATCAGTAGATTGTAACCATCATCAAACAGAGAAAATAATTGACTGAACCATATCATACCCTTTTTCCTGAGTCTGTCCCATTGCTTTTCCTCAAACTAACATATATGCGACTGTGTAGTGTCTAACTCGCGTATATATGCAACTTCTCTTCATGAAACTTGCGTATGAGATTTAGAACACTGAAGTTTCACACTTTCAGCTCCCTCTGAGTCTATCATGTCTATACATTGTGCTGTGCCACATCTTTCTGACTGTACTTCCTTCTTCTTCCATATCTTCAAGTGTGATGATGTTTTCTCCTTTTGGTATGGTGCCCGTACTTTGTTCCTGCATTCCTTTGCTATATGTCCAAGCTTGTTACATGCATAACATCTCATATGTTTCCTATTCCTTCTATAGCAATCAATGGCTTTGTGACCAAACATATTGCAAGAAAAACAATATCCCTTAAAGTACCTGGAACGTGATGATCTTTCTATGTGATGGTCTTGAACCATTCTACTTCTGCATCTGGCTGCACCATGTCCAAAATTATAACATTCAACATTATTCATTTGAGGAAATAACCGACTATCACTTCCATAGTTAGGAGTAAAAGATTTTCTTTGAAGAATTTCTTTCCTTGGTTGTTGATGGGATTGACCTCTCATCTCCTTGTTGAACATTTCAAATTTTACATTAGAGTTCCTTGTCTTACTTTGTGAACTAGATTCACCTTCAATAGATTCATGAAAAGCAAGACCAGTTTTGATAGCAGGAGATCTTTGACTACTAAGAATATCATCCAAGATCTTAGTACTATCTTGAAATCGTAAGAGCTTATCCTTTTCTTCTAATTTATCTTTTAGAATATTTACCTCAACCTGATGTTGCTCTTCCTTTTCAAGATACTGCTTCTTCATGATTCCTTCAGCTTTTCTTCCTTCTTCCAACTGATGTCTTAATTCAAGAACTTCGTTTTCTTGTTTTTCAAGAGCTTGGAGTAGTTCTTTATTCTGCTTATTTGATTCTTCAAGATCTTCTTTTAGCGAGAGGATCTTAGCTTCAATACTTTCATAGTAACTAGATCTATCTCTGAGTTTCTTGATTGTTGTGCTCCTTTCATTTACTTCATTTCTTAATGATGTCACTTCATCCTGTAGCTTTTGACATTGATCTTCCTTTTCCTTGAATTGCTTCCTTACCTTGTTTCCTTCCTCTAGTTGAGCTTTTATTTTGGTAGCTTCTTCTTTGGAGGCACATTCCCTTTTGTCCAATAGATCTTGTTGATCTCTAATTTTGTCTATAATCCTTTTAAATTATGCCTCTATTTGATACCTTTCTTCCTCACCAAAAGAGAAAATTCAATTGTTTTGCTATCACTTTCATCATCTTCAAATGGATGGAGAAATGTATCACCATAGGCTAACAAATTCATAACTGATAGTTCTTTTGCTTGCTCATCTTAATTATGAGGTGATTCTGAATTTGAAGTGTTGCTTCCACATATTCCCCAATCGATTCTCCCACTGTCATAGTTCCTTTGAGATGTATTCTTCTTATGAGGCACTTTCTTCTTTAGCTTCTTTCCCATTGTTCTACGAATCTCCTTCAAGCGATCAAGCTTCTACCAAAGGACCTGCTCTGATTCCAATTGTTGGAAATAATATTGAGACGGGGGGTGAATCAATATTAGCAAGTCAATGATATTTCATTTCCATATTCTGATTCATATACGCTACTTCAGTTAATGAAACTTGCGTGTATATGCAACTGTATATATGGCAACTAGCGTAAACCCTGTAAACTTATAATTTAGTTAATTCTTCATAAGTTGATCTTTAATCTGTGCATCAGAACCATATAAACAGTAACCAGGAGTAGTAAAAATAGAACAGACAGTCACACACATGAACACAAGATATAAGGTGGAAATCCAATGTGGGTGAAAACCACCTGCTGCAATCGTCTCTATCTTTCTTTTAATAAGAAGCTTCTTTTTAAAATATTTTGTATTGGTGCAGTCTTATACTAGTACGTAGGCTTCTACCTGCAGAAGGCTACAACCTTCTCTCATTCTCTAGCTTCTCCTAGAAGGGAGCTACAACCCCTTAGCTCTTGTATTAGCTGATGTACTAGTATGTAGGTGTTGACCTACAGAAGGCTACAACCTTTTCTTTTCTTCCAGGGACCACGTTTCATAAATTTTTAGTCTGGATACTCTTGGAACACAACACCATAATTTTAAGGCCACGTTTCATCCAATTTTCATACTGGACTCATTAACAACATTGAAGCTCAAAATCAATCACCACTGTAATATGACTATCAGATACATCTGCATCAACCACTTATTGAAACTCAATCATTACTTTCCAAACTCAATCAATCACTGACAACCTCTGAACCTCTGACACAACTGAATCAATCACTCATTCATACTTTAACCAATCAACTGCAATAGGTAGATCACTATAACTAGTACACAGATCTGAGTTACATTATCATTCAGAATCAGTTGCCATATTAAAACCATGTATATTATATACGCTATTTGGCAGAAGCCAACCTACGTGTATACGCAGCTTCCCTAAAGCAAACCGGCGTGTAGATCTGCAAACACTTTGCTGTGCTTCCAGACTTAAGACATAATCACACATAGAGGATAAAACATGTGTTAGTGATCAGATCTAGTCCATTATGAAATAATGATATGATGCTAATTCATCATTAGATTTCATCCATCAACACTGAAGCTAATCACAATCAACCAATCTGAATATGTATAGATCTGCAAATTCCAATTTGTGATGTATACGTTATTTCTGTATGCTCAAACAACGTGTATACGCTATTTTACCAAAGTCAACCTGTGTACAGATCTAAAATTGCTAACTTAAAGCATCACAACTATTTCAAACTTCATTCATACCCAGATCATCACATTTACATAATAAAAACATGCGTCAGTATTCAGATCTATAATGTTCAAGATCAAACCACATAATGATGATACATATACGTCTTCACGATCCTGCTCCATCATCCACATAGGTGCATCCTTAGTTCAGATCAAGAAAAGAATCACAAACCCATAACCTGCATACTTGATCTCATACTTCATCAGATATTCAATACTTGAGTGCATTTGCATAATGATCTTCTCCTTCTTATATAGTTTTAGGCCTTTCTCAATACCATGGACCAAAACCACTTACTACCAATACCTTGGACCAAATGCCTCGAACCAATACCACGAACCAAATACCTTGGACCCAAAAACTTGTTTTCCCAAGATATACGTGCTTTTCCTTCTATGAAAGTGCGTGTGTACGTATACACACCTTTTGTTCAATGAACCTGCGTGTATACGCGAGTTGGTCAAGGTGAACTTGCGTATACCTTGCTTTCTTCATTCTGTGTACCCTGAACTGTAATTCAATACTGTTAACCTATAGTACTTTGATCTTCATCTGAGTGAGTTGCCATCAAGGACAACTCCTGTATCATAATGTTAACTTTCTACATTGTGAGCCGTCATTGTACATTTCCTTTGAACTGCCCTTCATCACATCTGTTAACACAACTACCATGTATTAATGTCACATCTGATATCTCTTATGTAGATTCATCTTGTTACCATATACAAGAGAGTTGTTTTGCTACAAGTGGGTTGCCATCAAGTACAACACATGCATCATAATGCCAACATTCTATTGGTTTGTCATCATCTTGTGTTGTAGAATTTGCTAGATCAATTTCATTCCTTTTTATTCAACTTGGAATATTGTATCTGAATATTTTGATGCTTCTTTTGCGATAAGTTCTTCAAATTTGTTTTGTAATGATGTCTTATCATTTTTATGTTTTTTAATTTGATTGAGTAGATTTTGATTATGATTTTTGAGATGTAAGAGTTCTCCAATTTCTCCTTCCTCACTCTTATCAAAATTTTTATGTTTAAGCTTCTCACCTTTTAAATCTTTGATTAGTTCTAGTAGCCTTTGATTAAGGTTTTTTAAACAATTTTTTTTTTGGATAGAGTCTCATTGAATTTCTTCTCTAGACATTCCTTTTCTTCTTCTAATTTCTTCTTTGTAGCTTTGCACTTCTTAACCTTCTTAAGTAATTTTTTATTATGGTCCCTTAGATGCCAAATTTCTCTGTTACTTTCTGTTGATTCTTCGTAAAATCGATCTTCGAGATCTTTATACTTCTTTCTTGATGTTCATTTTTTCGTTGAAGTTCCACGAGTTCTTCCTTTAATATTTTAATTCGCATCTGCTCATTATCTTGACATTCTTCTGTACTAAATAATCTTCCACATGTTGGACAACTTAATTTGCAATTTTTTTGAATATATGTATATCCAATTTTGTTTAGACAAAATGGACATTTAGTCCAAAATGTTGACTTGGTTATAGGACTCATCTTTCCTTCTTTCATTTGCTGATTATAATCCATTCTTTTTGGTTCAAAAATTGAACCCACTTCTATTTTTAATCAAAATACCTTAATATTTTTCTTATATATATATATATTTTAATGGAATCTTCTTTAACTAATAATAAATTCTCTTTGACTTTTATAGTATATTTTTTTCCTCTATTTTTTTTCCTTAAATATAATTATTTCAAAAAACTATATAACTATTATATAACTTTAATTATATAATATAATTATTATATAAATTTAATTATATAGCTATATAGATTTTAACTTATGCATTGTATGAAAAGGTATGACAGGTTAGGCGTGACGTCGCTTGACAGGTAGAGGCACACAACAAATCACAACACAATGGATTGGAACTTTGGCGAGGAGCGTTGAAAATGGTGGGTGGAATGAAGCTAAGGTGGGATCAATCGGGCTACGGGGTAAGGTTGTGTCTGAAGACGAGGTGGAGTTTAGTGGCATAGGATATGAAGCCACATTAGGGGTGCGACTCGCAAGATGTAGATGGATGACAACTATAGGTGCGTACGTATTTGCAGAGTGGTGGAGTAGGCAGCGGTTGGAAATTGCAAAAAAACAATGAGAAAAAAAACAACAAAAACTGCAAGAGCCTTCGTCTACCATCGTTAGGGTTCTTACAGTGGTCACCTGACTAATTCCTAGAAAGTCATCTTTTTGCCTTGTCATCCAACAATAATCGTCATCCAAAACAAAATCGTCGCTCCTGTCAACCGCCACAACCATCCACATAACTGCCACTACCCAACTAACCGTTAGTGGTTGAATCCACCTCTCACCTGCCATCATCTGTGATTGGCCATCATCCACAGCTAAACAGACTTCTGTCAAAGCCACCATCCATAGGGAAGTCTGCAGGTGTGCAATAACCATTTTCTTTTTCCAAATTCGACCACTGTAACACATTTATGTTATTTAGCCACCATCTAATATAGAGTCTAGACCTCTATCCAACGTTTAATTTGTGGTTCACACATATCATAATCAAAATTCATATTCCTATCAATACCACCATTGTAAGTCGTTATTCATTGCCACCATTCAATTTCCAACTGCTACCTACTCCACCACTCTGCAAATATGTCCGCACCTGTAGTTCTCAACCATCTACAACTTGTGGGTGGCACCCCTAATGTGGCTCCATATCCTCTACCACTAAAATCCACCTCGTCTTCAAACACAACCTTACCTTGTAGCTTGATTGATCCCACCTTAGCTTCATTCCACCCACTGTTTTCAACATTCCTCGCCAAATTTCCAATCCATTGTGTCATGATTTGTTGTGTGCCTCTACCTATCAAGCAACGTCACGCCTGACTTGTCATACCTTTTCATACAGTGCATAAGTTAAAAGCTATATAATAGTTATATAGTTTTTTGAAATAATTATATTTAAGAAAAAAAATAAAGAAAAAAATATATTATAAAAGTCAAAGATAATTTATTATTAGTTAAAGAAGATTCCATATATATATATATATATATACACACAAAAAATATTAATGTATTTTGATTAAAGATGAGAAGTGGGGTCAATTTTTGAACAAAAAAGAATGGATTATAATCAACAAATGAAAGAACGAAAGATGAGTCCTCTAACCAAGTCAGCATTTTGGAATAAATGCCCATTTTGTCTAAACGAAATTGGATATACATATGTAACGAACAAAGTTCATATACACAACAATAATCTTCAGAATACTTCGAAGACAAAGACATCCATTATAGGACAAGTAATTGTATATTGAATAGTCGTTAGGGGAACTTTGAGGTCTAAAATGGGCTTCCTAAGGAAATAATAACATAATAGTTAAACTAATAAAATAATATTCATGAATTTGCAATTCAGTTTTTGCACCACAATCTATGTAACCATGGTTAAATTCAGTTGAAAAGTTGTACCAAAATAAAATTAATTAAAAAACTGTATTGATGTGAATATAAATAAAAATGAGCTTTTCAAGAAAAAACCATTATCATTAAACAACTAATGCATTTGTCCTTTGTACTTAAAAATAAATTATAAATATAAATTTGTAAATTCTTAACTGTATAATATACTATTAGTTAAAATTTATATTATTTAAATAATAAAATTAATTTATATAACATGTAATTAAGATAATATACAAAAATCAAATAATATAAGTTAATAAATGTAATATGTTATTTTATGTATTAATTTTATATTACATATTGAATTGAATATACACTTTAATATGATTATATTGTACTTTTTAATCATTAAATATTTTAATAAAATTATTATTGTAATTAACATAATTTTTTTTATTTTTATTTTGGAAAAACGTAATAATTTTTTTTTAATCCTTATCATATTGATTTGTTTAAAAAAGTTATAGTAACATAATTTACATATTATTCAATAAATTGAAATGAAGCGGAATTTGTAAGATCAATTTATTAAAAAAAATCATAAATCATACAAAACTAATATACTTTTTCTTTAATTTTAATATTGCTATTAATATTATAATAATATTATTCAAAGATTTGATTTATCCTAAAATTACAAGGTTATATTTTTATATATTTTGATTTCATATGTATAATATATGTATATATATTAACTTATAATTAATTTGAATTCTAATATTAAATAAAATGAGATGAATATATAATTAAAAATAAATATATGAAAATATAATATTTATTGAAAATCGTGTAAAAACATGAAGATTGTATAGGGATATGCATTGTTTCTTTCGTATGAAATGAAAATAATAACATTTTATTCAAAAAGAGTGAAATGATATTTATTATGAGTGTTAACACTGAAAATTCATACACCTGCTAGTACAATCCAGAATACATTAAAAGTGTCCAGCAGAATGCATAGGTGGACATTTTTCCAGCCGAATACATTATGAAGTTTAAAAAAAATCAAAGTTCTCCTAAGGTCCAAAGTTCGTAAAGGAAAAAAAATTAAGGCCACGTATATATTTATTTGATAAACGAGCGCGCACGACATAACCTCCAAAAGCCGCATGATAGTAGAAGAGGATGACTTAGCGATTTGGGACCACTTTGCACACTTGGGGCCGACTCTCTGACATGTGATCAGTCCAGTAAAACCAAATTTGAGTCACCTTCGAGATATGCAACCCTAAATGGAATCCTCTTGTCCTACTCATGTGTCTTTATCATACATGTACCAAGAGAGGGAAAGAGGTTTCAAAAAACTCTATATAAACAGGCCATGGGAGAATCAAAGCATGAGACATTGTTATGCTGGCCAAATTGTTGTTTGAGAAAACCACCATTGCATTGTTGAAGCCAAGGAAGTCAAGAGCACTATCATGTTGGCTCGATTGCTTTTAAGCAACCCAACATCTTAGTGAGAGAAGAGGAACCTACCATTGGAGAGTATTCACACTTCTTTGATGGAGAGGAGAAACTTGCAAAGAGATTGAGGAAAGAAACCCCCTTGCTGAAGATTTTTTAGCTTCATAGCTCAAAGAATTATCTTCAAGCGTCTAAGATTCTAATTGTATTCAACCTCTAACACCAACAATCAATAAAGGGAGATTTTTCCATATATTATTGATGTGTTTGTTCCATTTGAGCATTGTTTTGTTTATGTACCTCTTTGTTTAGTTCATGTTCATGTATACATTGTTTCCACTACTTACAATGTTTTGTTTATTTAATTCTATCCACTAACATCATGAATTTTGACCGTGATCCTTTGCAGGGAACAATCTACTGCTAAGGTTGTGTCTTTTGACACACTTGTGCTCAAAAAACACAACAACAATGAGTAATTTACTTTATGAATTTAAAAGTACTTAGAGCACTACCATGGTTAACCATGAGTTTTTATACACCGTTGATAATGTGACAAGTAAGTACCTTCAATTCAAGCAATGCCACCTCAACAATGGGGGATGATGCCATCCCCTAAAATGTGATTGGTTCTCATAAATTGGATTTTGATTGTACATTTTTCTTAAGAGGTCCATTCTGACCTCAAAATTCCTCTAATGATATAAAAGAACCGATGATATGATTACAAATGAGAATGAGAGCCTACTTATATACCCTAGGAAGGTACCTCTTCACCAACGATCATGTCCTTAGGGACAAACCTTTTCATTAACTTAATTACTAGTTATTTAATCATTATTTTTTTTTTATTGTTTACACTTTATATTATCATAAATATATATATTTTATTCATAACAATTATCACAAATTTATTACAAGTGGGTGACAAGGTCATAACAATATTTTGATTGGTGTATCGCAGAATGATAACACGTTGTAGTAGGTGTACAAAAGGTCTTCTGACACGTTTTGTATATAGGTTGTTGTTGAATTTTGTAGCTATGGTTGGCCTTCATAGTGTAGCACTTGTACTTGTAATGACGAAAATATAAATTATATTTGTAAAAGAAAAATATTTATTTATTTTATATTCAAAAGAATATTTCATAAGGCATGTTCTTCATGACCTTATCAAAGCAAGAAAAATGAAAATTTAAAATTTGTATGTTGCCTCCAAAAGTGACCAAGTCAGCTTGCCCATAAAAGAAACCCATTCACATGATTGGAAGGCTATATGTAGCCTATTGACATCTCTCCAAGAGTGTACTTTGGATCATAACATATATTTTTTCCATGCGAAGAAGACAAGGAGTATATGGCTGAAAACAAAAAGAGGATATTCGCTCTATCTACCCTCACTTTATTAATCAAAGAAAACCGTGTTCTGGATGAGTTCTTTGTGGTATATTTTCTGTAGCATAGTGCGAAGTCTGAGGTAGAGTTTTAGGATGAATTTCAACCCTCTTGTAGACCTGAAGTAGACCTTGTTGTAGAGATTTTGTTGGAGGCTTGGCTTGGCTCTTGGTGGATGGTCATCTTGCTGGTTAGTTGAATTTGATGTATCTCTTGTTGCATTGGTTCTCTAAGGAAAATGTTTACTGGGTTTTTTCCCCATTGTGGATTGTCAGGGTAAAATCTTCTTGTCGTTTTATCATTGTGATCTCTATTTCTCTAGCATTTCTATGGTTGAATTTTTGAATATGTAATTACTTAGTGATACATTGAAAGAGATAAATAATCATCTATATCATTGGAAGTAATTATCAAGTTTAAAAAATAAGTACTTGTATCTATTGTACTAGAAAAATCAACATTTTATCAGAGCTGTGGTGAATTCTTAGAAGTCCTTGTTGGAGATCTAATGTCCAATATTAGTAGACCAAATATGGTTGATGAAAGACCTCAGAGAATAAAACATCATGGATTAATATTACCTTTGTTTATTTTCGGCCTTTGGTTAACCTCTGAAAGCCGGAATCGTCTGTTCTAAGAGGCTGAAAATTATCATTACTTAGCTCCAAAACTTAGGAGAATGAAAAAATCTCTGTCATGTTGTAGGAGGTTGAAATGCCTGAGTATCAATATTAGATATCCAAAATTTCCTCAAGAGTCTGAATCATTGATAGGATTACTTTTTTATCTCTATTGCACGAAAATATCAAGTCTTGGTAAGAAGGTGTTCTTGTCTACAAGAAGGAGAGCATTACTTATCTTAGATTTTGAAGAGGGTCAAAGCCCTAAACTTTATCCCTAAGGAATGTATAGTCCTTTATGCCAGATCTTGAGAAGAACGAAATACCTTGATCATTCAAAGTAGCCACAGTGATAATGTAGAAGATCGATAAAGCCTCAAGATAAGCTCAGAAAGGGCGAGAGATTTCAATCTGGTGCAGTTGAAAGATACTCTTTAAGGAACAATTGTTGATAAATCCTTGTGAAGGGATTTATTCTTAAAGTTATGTTGTATCACGGGATATCTCAGTATATTAGGACAAATGACCTCAAAGTATCTTTAATTAACTCTGTCAAAAATTAGACAACATCTTTGTTTTAAAAAATCATTGTTAGAGTATACCTAGAGAAGTCTTGTACACATATCTATGATCATTATAAAGTCAGTATGCCTCAAATAGAAAAACCAACATCATTGAAATACCTAAAGAAGAACATTGTTACAATAATAAAGAAGCTCAGGATATTTGGTTGACTACAAGACCAAGAGATCTTCAAGATGAAAGGTACCAAGTTTGGGGAACGTCAATTCAGAGATTGCATCAATTAATGTAAAATCCATAAGTCCATGATCTATGGAAGATTAAGCTATGACAAAATCCTAAGGAGTCATGAGAATTCAAGCTTGTGAAAGTATCAGTCCAAGAGTTTGAAAACATCACTACATAATGAGCCAAGGCACTATATAGGACTGATGAAAAATATAAAGTTGAAGTATTTGTTTCTCATGAAAGCACATTACAGTGTTGGATGCTTGAGAACTAGTCTAAAATCTGATGTGCATCTACCAAAGAATGGCATGCTAACCATCTTGGTGTATTCGATCATGATATAGGCCGAAAGGACCTACATGTGTAAAATGGTGGTAAAATGTTGAAAGTACAAATCCATAAAACTATACCTTATTATAATTTTCCTTTAAGATGATGCATATGGCAAGATGTTGAGGCTACAAAGACTATAAATCATTAACACTATTTGCTAACATAAACCTTATAACAAGGGAGTATTGAGTTAGGTAGACATGGCAAGAGGCTGAGATCCTATTCAAAGAATGAAAACTAAAGTACACAACTTGATCAAATAATGTCTAGCAGGATGATTGATGAATTTTTTTTGATCTAGACACAACTTGCTGCGGTATTAAGACTTGATGGCATTGCATAGTAGGACTTGCAAGAAAATATAGGGTTTGGAAGATTGAAATTCTTGGATAGATTCTAGGTTTTTGGATATTGGAATATCTAGGTATTTTAAACCCTCTCAAGGGCTTGAATAAGAAGAAAACCTTAGGGTTTATGGACAAGCCATAGGATTGGATGTTTCCACTGAAACTAAAAACCATAACATTTGCAACGGATGACATGATGATGATGATAAGGATGTAGCTGATAAAAAGTGAAGGTGGATGCAAGAAGACTCAAGATAAATAGGGATATGATATTCTTCTCAAAATCTAAATATTTTATATCTCTCTGTTGGGATGGGGTCCCCTAGGTCAGTTTTGGGGTTAAGATAACCCAAGTTTTGATGTAATTTTTGTAAATTATGTAAAGTCTCTGCGATTTGTGGACGCAAAGAGTGTATATTATTTTTTTTTGCTGAAGCAAGAGACGTTCCTTCTATTTCATTAATCCAAAAATTATGTTCCATCATATACAATGAACCGTCCATCTTCATGGAATCAGGAAAAAAGGGCATCCTGCCGAAGACAAGACCCCCAACCCTACACCAGTTGTCACCAAACCCTCAGATTACACACTATGTTGGGCAAAATGAACCCCCAACCACAAGGAAAACTCTGGAAACTCCCACTCACCCACTTCTCGAAAAGGCTACAACAGTTACCACCATCCTAACTTTTCACGCAAACAAATGGTAGCAGGAAAAAAAATACCCCGACAAGACTAGCGAAGAAAAATGACGTGGCCCCACAAAACAACCCGGTTATTCCTGACCATAGATCCGGGCGGCAGGATCCAATGGCTAGAAGCAATATTGCACAACCTAAGATGAGCGAACGCTAGTGTGCAATGGAGGGCGGTATTCAATTCCACTCCCCTACCATGTGTTGGAAGTCGAGTGGAAACGCTTCCAAATCTCCAAAACCATTTTTCACTCAAGAGCCATGCGATCGCCTGAAAACCGTATTGAGCACGGTTTTCCTTCCTGAAAGTGGAATGCGGGGATATTACCGTTGCCGATAAAATAGAACTCCCTTCCCGCACATTCTTTCTTTGGAACTGGAACCAGAGACTGTGGCTTACTGTGCTTCAACCCACCATGATACTGCCCGAAAACCTAAGGAAACTGGTCAACTTACCCCCGGGTGTTTTGATGCCTATCTTTGCTTGCCCTCCAGAGTGCATACTGAAAGACTGTGGTCAATCTAGCTGAGAAAAATTCATTCCGTGCCTATCACCCTAGCACGGTTTCGAAATACTTCTCTATCCTCAACTGCTTGCTCTTCATAGAGAGCTTTTAATCTGCTCTGAGGCATCTCCTACCACTTCATCGCAATCCTGCATTCTGAATTGTTCACACCTTGGTTGGCCAGGATATTTGCAAGTTTATTGGCTTTTCATCGAACATGGTTGAAACTAATAGTTCGAAGTCCCTGGAGATGTCTTTGAATTCTTTGGTAAACCTGGATTAGTCTCTAGTGATTTGAGACTTTCTCCGGCCCAGTTCCACAACTGATTCTTTTCACAGAGTTTATGGTTATCTCTGAGTCCGCTTCTATAATGACATTTGAGCCATGGTCCTGCTTCAAAAACTCTAGGCATTGCTCCAAAGCCATTAATTCAGCCATATTGTTGGTGGCTCTTCCTAAATGGCAGTGGAAGATAAAGATAATGCCTTCTTCTTCATCTCTTAACACCCCTCCAAAACCCGCTATTCCCGGGTTGCTTTTTGAAGCACCGTTAATGTTGTATTTCAGATAGCCTTTCGGTGGAGGATGCTAGAAATCCTTCTCTGTTTCCATTGTGATTTACTTCCTGTTTAAGCCTTGGGGAATAATCCCTTGCATTCCCAGTTGCTTGAGAGTTCTCAACTCAGACTCTGAGGGGGGATTCTTGGGGTGATTGTGAACTGTGGTGCTAACTGTCTCCTTAAGCTGTTTCAAGATCAGTTCAAACAGGCGATGAGGGATAGTCTTTTCATCTTTGAAAATTCTTTTGTTCCTTTCTTTCCAAACATTCCAGATAATGAAGCTTGGCGTAAAGGCCCAAGCCAAATTAAGGAACTCATGCTCCGTAAAGTTTCTTCTCCACTTGTTTAGGGTATTAATGATACTTCCTCTGTCCCTGTCTATCTGTTGAAAAATGGTAGCAAAAGAATCCCACAACCAGGAGGTGTAAGTGCAGCTGTTGAGAATATGCTCCATTGTCTCCTCTTGAGCTTCACATAGCTGGCATCTAGAAGGCCCCATAACACCCCTCTTCCTAATATTGTCCCAAGTCAAGATTTTCTTGTGATGTACCAACCACATGAAAAGCTTGATCTTCATCCACCCTTGGTGCCTCCAAAGGTGTTGCCAGGTCTTATTCGGAACACAGGAATCTAGCTCAAGGAGAATACCTTTTGCTTCCTTAAGATTAAAGGTGCCTTCTTTATTGTTGCCCCATCTTAACTGGTCCTGCCCCTCTGTTACCAAGATCATCCTTTGTTTTAACATGCTCATAAGTGCCTCTGTTTTTATTTTTATGGGGTTGTCATCTCTGCAATCAATGTTTCTCTAGCTTCTCCACTTTCCTGAGTTATGAGGAAGATCCCAAAAATCCTTTACTTTGTTTAATCCTTGGGAATCTGTTTCCTACTTGAGGCTCAAAAAATCCTCTTTTAACAACGTTGGTTCTTGTTTCCATTTTTCCTCCCAGAAGAGTGCTAGATCTCGTGCTTTGATTTTCGAGAAAATATTTTTTTGAACTAGGCTTCTGTTTTCCCAGGCTTTATTCCAAATGTATGAGCCCTTTATGTTTCCAGACATTCTTATGAGATCACTAGTGTGCCAGCAGCTGGCATATTTTTCTTTCCAGATACTTTCCCAATGAGCTTTTGGCTCTTGAACCCATTGCCACCAAAGCTTGGCTCCTAAAACTTTACTAAGAATCTCCTGATCATCTAAGCCTAGATCTCCGTGGTTCATGGGTTTACAGATTTTATCCCAAGAAACAAGGGCCCATTTCTTCCTTGTTTCCTCCTTACCCCAAAGGAAGTCTCTTTGGATATTCTTGAATTGCTATAAGACTCCTTTGGGAGCTGGGAGGGCTAATAACATGAAAACATGGATTGATTGAAGAACAACCTTTGTCAGAACCAACCTGCCAGCCAGGTTCAAAGATCTGATGGTCCATTTTTTGATTTTGTCTTGCATCTTATTGAGCACGGGTTCCCAGATACTTTTTTGCAATGGTCTGGTCATGAGAGGAACTCCTAGATACTTTGAAGGGAGGGAATCCCTTTGAAAGCCCAAAATTTTGGAGATATTTCTCTGAATAGAAATGTTAGTATTTAAGAAGAAGATTTTTGATTTAGAGAGATTAACTTCCATACCTGTAGCCATGGCAAAGTCATTCAGGATTTGTTTGTAGGCTAAAGCTTCTTTGACTATGGGGATTCCTTACAACATGGTTTCATCTACAAATTGTTGGTGAGTCAGTGCTTGACCATTCTCAGTTAATTGAAGGCCCTTAATCTTGCCCGTGACCTTGGCTTGCTTAATGGACTGACCAAGTCCTTCCATCATAAGGATGAAGAGAAAGGGAGAGAGTGAGTCTCCCTGACTAAGGCCTATAGAAGGAAAAAATATCTCTGAGGGAGATCCATTCACCAAAATCGAAAAGCTGGAAAAAGTCACTAGAGCCATGACCCATTTGACCCAGTTGTGATCGAAACCAAAAGCAGTAAGAACCTTCTTTTTGTAAATCCAATTCACCTTGTCATATGCTTTGGCTACATCCAATTGCATGATCATTCCAGCCTGCCTCTTTCTTGTTAGCGTGTGAACCACCTCTTGGGATTGAATAATGTTATTTAGAATTTGTCTTCCTTCCACATAACCAGATTGTTCCCTTGAAACTAAAGAGGGAAGTAGAGGTTTTAGTCTGTTAGCCACTACCTTGGATATTATCTTGTATACCACATTGCATAAAGCTATGGGTTTGTACTTATCAGAAGTTTGAGCTCTGTCCTGTTTGGGGATCAGAGAAATGAAGGAGGTATTGAGGGCTTTCAAAATAGTTTTGTTTCTCCTAGAATCCTCCACTACATTCAAAATATCCTGTTTGACAATATTCCAGTAGGCTTTAAAAAAATCCACATTGAAACCATCCGGGCCTGGTGCTTTGCCATTCTGCATATCTTTGAGAACCTCACTAACCTCCTCTTCAGTTACTGGTCTATTTAGGTTAAAATTGTCCTCTCTAGACACTAGCTTAGGGATATGTCTTGTAACTTCCCTGATGCATTTCTCTCTGTCTGAATTGTTTTCCCGAGTGATGCCTCAGAAATGCTGGACAAACATAGCTTCCGATACCCTTATGAGAGATCAGAAGCTCCCCATCCTCATCCTTTATCAAAGAGATTCTATTGTGTGCTCTATTAGCCATGGTGGATTTATGGAAAAATCTAGTATTACGTTCTCCTTCTTTGAGCCATTGAACTCTAGACTTTTGTCTCCAAAATATTTCCTCTTGTTTGCATAAATTCTCCCATTCTTGATGGTGTTTATCAGCTTGATCACTATTGACTTTTTCAAATCCATCTATGATCAGTGCCTGGTTGAGTTCCTAAATTTTGATTTCCACTGATTTTTTGTCCACAAAAATGTTGCCAAAATCATTCTTGTTCCATTATTTGAGCCTGAGCTTAATGTGCTTTAGTCTTTTATGGAGGAGGAATATTTTTGTTCCTTGGATCTGCAAATATTCTGACCACCATTTTTCAATATTTCTAATGAAATCTAGGTGGGAGAGCCAGATATTCTCAAATCTGAAGGGTCTATTCCTGGGAGAATCTATACCCTTGATCTCTAGTTGAATCAACCAATGATCTGAGCCTCCAAAGGGGAGAACTATTGTTGTTATTTCTTTATCTATAAGCATAAGCATCTCTAAGATCATAAATCTGTCTAACTTGGAGGCTACCAGTGCCTCACCTCCTCTTTTGTTGTTCCAAGTAAAAAGACCATTGTTTGTTTATGAGTCAACCAGTTTCATATTATCTATGAAGGTTTGGAACGCTAAGGAGTATTTACTTAGCGCTTTGGTACCTCCTCTTTTTTCCGAAAGAGATTTAATTATGTTAAAATTCCCTCCCATGACCCAAGGTATTCCTGCATGTCTATTCCTGAGATCCACAAGGGAGTCTAGAAATCTGAGTTTATCATCTATTCTTTGAGGGCCATAAACATTTGTGACCAGTAAGGTCTCCGAAACCCCCACTGGTTGAATAAATACTGATAAATAATTCCTTGATGCCTTCACATCTATTATGCTAACTTTTTGGGGGTTCCAAAGAGTGAGTATGCCCCCCACTGTGTTCTCTGCTTTAACTTCTAGAAACTCAAATCTACTGAGCCATTTGCTATGGATTTGTTTTAATTTCTGAATGGAGCATTTCGTTTCCTGGATGAAGATTATATCTGGTGTTGCTTGTTTCATTCTATTACTAAGCAATCTTTGTTTCCTTTTACTACCTAGACCTCTCATATTCCAAGATGTGAACTTCATTATTAAAGATTTGTAAAGGAGTAACTGGTTAGGTCTTTCATCTTACCCGAGTCTATCATTAGCTTTCCACACTCCATCAAGAGCTCATTCTGCTTTTTCCTACCCCTCTTCTTTCCTGAATTTCTAGTAGCTAGTCATGGAGCTGATTTCATTATTTTCACACCTCCGTACTCCTACTTGTCAATGGTTTTTCCTTTATCCAACCCCCTTTCCTGAGTTTTCCATAAAAACAACTGCCGTATTCTGTTGCATTCTTCTTGAGGCAATGAATCTATCCCTCCTGTGGTTCCCTGCATCAAGAACCATTCCAGATCTAGGTGTTCCTTATCAAGAATTGCCTGTAGCTCGTGGTCCTCCAGATCTATTTCACTCTGGGTCATTTCTTGATCCATCTCTAGTTCTGCTGCACTCATCATAGTCTCTTTCTGATTACCAATATCTTTTGTTTGGTGTTGTCTTCTTCTTTCTCCTTTTCATTAGGACCTTCCTCCAAAGATTGGCATTCTTTTGTAATTTCTTCGTTCTCTTCCAGTACTTGAAACCTGTTATGACTGACCCTTTTTCCTTCGTTATGATGTAGCTTTGGACCTTTTTTACCTCCTTTTTCTCTGCTTACCACTTTATGAAAGCTTTCTGTGTCCTTCATAGTATTAGCTTTGCTCTTGTTGTCTTCTTTACTAAGAGGGCAATCTCTGAATAAGTGTCCATGTTCATGGCATTTACGGCATCTGAATGGTATATGCTCATAGTCCACTGTTTGCACCCATTCCTCATCAAAAACTTCCAAGATAACTTCATCCAGAAGAGCTCCTGATAGATCCATTTCCACACAAATCCTTGCAAAGGAAGTATATTTCCCCCTTCTTGTGGCTTCAGAAGCTTTGACAAAACGACCTAGTTTATTGCCTATGGCAGCTAGCGATTCAGTTTGCCAGTAATCAAGAGGTAGAGAATAGAGCCTTACCCAAACTAGTACCGAAGTGAAAGTCTCCCACTCTGGGACAAAGTTCATCATCCAAGGCCGCATATAGAGACCGACTGCTGCATAAAAGTAGGGTCCTCCTTCAAATACTCTGTCTTTATCTTCGATGTTTGTGAACACCACGGTGAAGAATCCCTTTGACCCAAGATGTAGGTCGATGCTCCCTTTGGGTTTCCAGTGATATTTGATCCACGTTTGTAAAGATTTTTTAGTGGGCCATAATCCCATGAATTTATAGATGATAGCGTAAGTCCCCATGTGTTCCCTGTGCGCCTGCAGAGCAGGGTCATTTAACACTACTCTGGGAGTGATCTCTGCTTTGGGTCTGCAAGGTCCCTTTTGTTTTTTGTCTCTTGTTCCCTGACTTTTGTCTTCTTCCTCCTTGTCCTTTGTGCTACTGTTTTCCTTGGTCTTGGTCCCATCTGTCTCCTTTTCATTATTCCTTTTCCCTTCCTCCGCAGATCCTCTGACATTTACCAGTGGTGCCTTACCTCTGCTGGCTATGACATCCTTATAGGAGGGAGTGGAGCTCCCTCCTTTGCGACCCTCCATTAGGATCAACCTCTGCTACTTTCTGAAACCCTTACTGCTCGCCCTCCGATGCAAAGAGTGTATATGGTTAGGTGTCAAAGGGGTTTTAGTCCCTTATTTATGTAAAGTTTGAGTCGGCTTTGAGACCCACCCATGGTCTGCGAACCATGAGATTGTATGTAAAAGGCTATAAATAGGTGTGTCTTAGAGAGTCTAAGGCATGATGTTGTCTATGGATAAGAACAAATTGAGTCTTAGAGTGATAACGTAGAGAAGTGGGTTAGATAGGAGAGAAATTCTCCACAACTGAGTGCATAGAGGCCTAGGTAGAGTTTGCAGCTGAGTGCGTGGACCCCTGCAGCTGAGTGCGCAGAGTAGTTTTCAATCTGTAAACCTGAAACAAAGATAAATAAAGAAGATTATTAAAGAATTCCTGTGCATATCTGTTTATTTCTGTTTACTCCTGTTTACGATATATAATGTGGATGGTTAATGTGTTTATGAAATATTGATCTAATAATGTGCAATTCACTTGAATACATCTTAATAAATGTATGCAATGCATGTTCAGTACTTTCGCAAAGACTGTGATAAAATCTATTATGTTTATTAAATACTTAAGTAGATTTGTGCGACCTCCACTCTAGGGTTGTTTTTTGGTGCACGTAAGTGAATGAATAGCCTGTTAAGGGTCTACAATGACTAATCATGGACCTTCGTGAAGGTATGAAGGCTGTTTAAATAGATTTGCAGTACCAAGCCCTAGGGGCTTATAGATCTATGCGAATGAAGACCTAGGATGCTAAAAGACATCACACTGATCTCTGGATGCAGAAAATTGGTTCTAGCATTCCCCCCATACTGCTTTGGGTGAGACTGTAGCCTACACTATGTAGGTTGTTGCCGAAAGGGCCATTAGTGTAGGGTTTTGTTGGTTGGCGCAACTAACTCTGAACCTAGGTTAGGACCCCCTAAGCCAACAAATGGTTCCGTTCCCGGGACCAGGATTTTCTTAAGGAGATGTGTGATGTCACATCACTGGAATCCGACCAAGAAGGAAATTGAAAAGTGGTTGGACAGAACGATTCACGAATTCGCGGCATAGGAAAACACGAATCCGCGCTTGTCAAAGGAGCAGTGGTTGGATAGATATTTGCATACGAAAATTAATGAAATTTTCTTCTGCACCTTCCCAATTGAATTGTACGAGTAGTTAGCTAAGTTTTTAGATGGCCAATGGAGGTGGAAGCTTGACAGTCCAAGAATGTGGATCCCAGAGCTAGTACGATGACTAGAAGCTTCTAAAGATAAGATCGTGTGGGCTGTTGATAATTGGCTTGATCGAATTATAGGAGGATTTGTTAGAAAATTTGTAGTTGATACCTCAGTCAACTACAACGAAGTGGAGCAAATATTTTTCAAGGGACCACGAGGTAAGTACATAAGATCTTTGAATACCTAGATTAAGATGTTGTTGTGTGAAAAAAGGGTTATGCCATTGCCTTGATGTTCAGATCTATGCGAAGTGGATGAATCTTTAGAAATCGTGAAGGATCAGGACTAGAGTATAGTCCTTTGATTGGACCCCCTGTGAACTCCACCCTGAAGCACTATTCAATTAATCACTTAGGAGTTTCCTTGAATACATCACCCATCACCTTCACCCACACCTCCACCTCCACCGCATACACCTTCGCCCACACCTCCACCTCCATCACCACCATCTGCCATGGCGAACACAATGAAGCTGCCAATTTTCAAAGGCATAGGGAGTGAGGATATAGAATAGTTCTGGTTTGTTGCAGATGTTGTGTGGACAACATAATAGATTACTGGTAACAACATAAAGAATGCTCAGTTGGTTACCACTCTACAGGATCGCATGCTGACTTGGTATATTAAATTTTGTTCTGATCAACCTCTTGCATCGCTAACAGATACTAAGGCGACGTTGAACAAGGAGTTTAGTAAGCCTAAGTCTGACTCACAGTCAGTAGTTGGATTTAAGGAAATCATGATGAGGGTTGATGAGACACCTTGGGAATTAGATCAAAGGTTGAAATGTGTGATTCGAGAAGCTAACATGCAACTCACAGATGGTCAGCATTGCGAATGGTTTATAGCGTCACTTTTGTCCCATCTGAGAATTTCCTTGTCGCAACAGAAGATAGGAACTCAGGAAGAAGCCCTGGAAATAGTGATGAGATTTCATGCGATGGCCATTCAAGATGTGAGATTGGGGGTACAATAGATTCACTCCCAGTTACAGAGCCTCTGCTTGGAATTGCAGAGTTTGAATAAAGATAAGCAGATTAAACTAGAGGTGTGTGCAAAAGTATGGTGTTTGAAGTGTAAGAGCTAGGGACACGATAGAGACCACTGCCCTGTATTTGCGAATTATATTACAGGAGGGGGATTAATCCCCCTCAAGCCGGAAGCCCCAAGAGGGCCGACCATGGCGGATGCGCTATGGTGCACTATTTGTCAGGTTGTTGGAAAACACGCAACGTATAATTGTCATTTGCTTCAAAAGTTCGTTCAGACACCACAACAGTTGTTCTGTGACTTTTGTAAATCTGTGGGCCATGATGAGCACCACTGTCATAGCTATGAACTGATGATGGAAAGAATTCCTACTTACTAGATGCAAGCAGAGACTTGACCTCTAGATCAGGGTGCCGAAGGAGCGTGTGGAGGTTATCAAGGAAGAGGATGAGGCCGCAGAGATGGAGGACCTGGTAGAGGTTGCGGATAGGTTTTTGTTACAACTGCAGAACACCAGGGCACTACGTGCGGGAGTGTCAAAACCAGACATGCTCTTCATGTCAATACTATAGCCAGTTTGATCACACTATAGAAGAATGCCTTGTGCTAATAGCTAATATGTAGGAGAAGAAGGCACAACCTCAACAACCTACATAGAAATTCCAAATGGTGAGAGCTGAGCTCCACGAGGAAGATCAAAATGTGAATATAGTGTTGAGGAGTGGAATAACGATTGGCGATGATAAGGGAAAAAAACTTGAAGAGGACAGATGGGTCCACAAGGCCCAAGAAAAGGAGGTTGGTTTTGATTTGGAGCATGCTAAGGAAACTTTTATGGAAGCCAAGAAGAGCTTCGATGAGGCCTCCACCTGAGGAAGCTAGAACAAAGTGCAAGAAACCAATGCGCTTACAGAGATTGATCCCTCTATCCTTACCACGTTCTTAGAGACCTACATGAAACTGCTACGTGATAGCAAAGATGTGAAAGGCATGTAGGAGTTAATAAACAATTGTGCCTACAAAGAGAATGTCTCGGATGGACACTGTGTAGTCAGAAAAATTAGTAAACATAAGGTAAGAACAGGGTGCGAGGTGAGGCTCACCTCACAGATAGGGGATTATGAGATGGACCAAGTCATCCTGGATCTAGGGTTTGATGTGACCGTTTTGCCAAAACAAACATGGGAAAGAATGGGGAGATCTGCACTTCAATGGTATCTGATTCAACTCAGAATGACAAATTAGGAGAAGGTCATCCCTATGGGACGATTATATGGAGTAACAGTTGATATAGAAGGTGTGAGTGCGATGGCTGACTTTGAAGTGATAGATATCGTTGATGACAATAATCCATACCTTGCACTCCTGGGAATTGACTGGGCCATTGACATGAATGGGGTGATCAACTTGAAGAAGCGAACAATGTTGTTTGAAAAGAAATCGCTTCGAGTTGTAGTGTCATTGGACCCTACAGAAGGGGCACACTACACTGAATCGGTCTGCGATTATGGAGAAAGTGAAGATGAACTAGATCAGTTCTACAAAATAATAGCTTGAGACTAGGATTGGATCAATCCAACGATAGATGGATAGATTGCATGGGACCAGGGGAGTTCCTACACCTTTGATTCAAATGAAGAGTTGGAGCATTGGTAGAATCGATTGTATGAAGTATCTGCACTGTGTTGCAACATGACGACTAAATCGCTGCACTGTGTTTCGTCGGAGGTGAGGAAAATACGTTATTATGATGGTTTAACTGACGTGGATAAGTTTTTGGATGCATTTGAGTGTGAAGTCCCCAATCATCACCGCTTCCAAGCATTAGATTTGGCATTGCGCGCTACGCTCGCACGATGGTGGGGTACTCACAAGAATAGATTTAATGGATGGCGGGATTACAGAAGAATGATGAGGTTACAGTTTGGGCGTCCTAATACTAGAATGACTGAGAAATATGATGGGAGGGATGATCTGTGTGATCACCTAGTGAAATGGACTAAAGCTTATGGAATGGAGCTGCAGTCGAAGTGGGTACACTTATTCTGCCATACTTTGGACACAATCCCTATGAACTGGTATTTGGAAATAGAGCTCCACCATGGCACCGCGGAGTGGGATATATTGAGAGAAGGATTCTTATTGATCTTCAACTTTGAGGACATCTTCACAAGCATTGATGAAGCGCTACAAGAAATCAAGGCAGTTATCTTCAGAACACTGTAAGAACCTCTGGAATGGGTACAGCCAGATTGGAGCACCCATCTACAACATGCGCTAGAATGTTATAATGTGACCGCTAAAGAGGAGGAAGATGATCCAAGAAATATTAATATTCTAGAGGCAGAGGGGCATCGTGAAGTCGAAGGTCCGCAAATATAGAAACCAGACATCACCACACCGTTGAAGACAAAGCAAGTCAACATTGGTACTGAAGTAGAACCAATTTTGCAAATATTGGAGATTATTGGGATGATGCCACTATGGATAAAGTCATTGAGTTACTCCGCAAATACCAAGATCTTTTTCCTAGCAAGTTTTCAGACTTGAAGGGCATAATAAGCGACTTGGGCATTATGAAAATCACTCTGAAGCCGAACACAAAGCCTGTTAAGTAGAGGTTGTATTACCTGAATCCTAAGTATAAGGAAAAGGTTCATTAGGACTTAGATAAGATGCTAGAGGCGAGCATCATAGAACTTGTGGAGGAATATGATTGGATAATCCTGATGGTGGTTCAGGAGAAAAAGAAAAGTGTGAAATAAGGATTTTCATAGATCTGAGGAAGCTTAATGGTGCCTGTGTCCATGACCCATTCCTCACACCATTTATAGACGAAGTATTAGACAACATTGGAGGGTAGGAGGCCTACTCATTCACTGATGGATTTTCTGGGTACCATTAGAACAAGTTCGCACCATAGGATATGAGCAAAACAACCTTCGTGATGGAATGGGGTTGTTTCTAGTATACTGTGATGCCATTTGGACTCAAGAATGTGCCTGCGATATTCTCTCACGTAGTTATAGCAATGTTTAAGGAATTCATTCACAAGTTCTTGGAAGTATACTTTGATGATTGGAAAATGTTCAGATTAGTAAAGCACCATGTAGCAAGTCTGTGCTTGATGTTAGATACGTGTCACAGATACCAGGTTGCGCTGAATTTGAAGAAATTCTTATTCTGTGTTCCATTTTGGATCTTGCTAGGTCATGTGGTATGCAAGCAAGGATTGATGGTGGATCCTACAAATATTGCGGTGATAGTAAATTTGGAGGCCCCGAGGAGCGTTAAGTAGTTGCGCGCGACGCTGGGACATACAGGATATTACAGGAAGTTCATCAAGGCTTATGCTCAGATTACCATGCCCATGGAGAAACTGCTGAAGAAGGATGCCACATTCTGTTGGGATGAAGAATGTCAGTGCAGTTTGGATGTATTGAAAGAGAAGATGGTCACCGCGCCAATCTTGGTCTTCCCTGATTAGAAGAAGGAATTCCATGTACATGTCGATGCCTCTTGCATTGCGTTGGGTGTAGTGCTAACACAGGTTGGTGAGGGAGAAATGGACCATCCTATAGCCTTCGCGAGTAGGAAATTATCGAAGGCTGAGAAGAATTACTCAATGACGAAGCACGAAGGGTTGGATATGGTGTATGTGCTTCAAATGTTCAGGCACTATCTGTTGGGTGGAAATTTCAAAATGCACACAGATCATTCTACCTTGAAATACTTGGTCAATAAGCTTGTGTTGGGGGTGAAGATCTAAAAATGGCTGCTACTATTCCAAGAGTATGACTTTGAGGTAATTGTGAAGCTGGGGAGGTTAAATGCGGGACTTGATCATCTATCGCGAATCGAAACCGGAGAGGAGCTCATTAATTTGGAGGAAGGGTTGCCAGATGTGCAGCTCTTCATGGTACGTGTAACAGATAATCATTTTGCTGATATCATCCACTTTCTGACTATGGGGACGACTCCAGAAGGGTATACGAGTCAGCTGATCCAAAATGGATTTTGGATAGACTCCTAAGTCTAATTGTTCCTCACTGAGGAAAATGAAAGTCCAAGGAAGTTCTTTGAACTAGCCCCATTGCAGAGATTGTCTCATTCTAAATCTACTGCAACTTGAATAGGAAAAAACTGACTTAGGATGCAGAAGTTATCATAAAATGAAGCTGCTTATATCCTTTGGAAAATGGGGCAAAATCCCTTAAAAATGGGTCCTAAAAACCCTCTAAGTCTTCAAAATCCTCCAAAAATATTCAAAACTAGTGCAAAAGGAGGGCCTTTAGAAAAGGCGGATAACACTATTGGGACCCAAAAATCTGAGGAAATGGTGGAAATAAGGCCTATCGAAGGCTTAAACCAATAATGAACAGGAGTCGTTGGATCTAGCCGATCAACGGTCCATATCCGATCAGCAATTGCAATCGGTAGTGGCTATCGAAGGATATCAAAGCATAATATAAGATTATTGTGATCGCGACATTGCAATCGGCGATGCCACGGGGCAAAAGTGGGACCCCACGACGCGCAATGTGCCGATCACCGATATCGGCGGATTGCAATCGGCGTCGGCATCATTCATGCCATATGGAAAACCCGGGCCAATGCGATGTGCGATTACGATATTGCAATATTGCGTTGGGGTCATGTGACGGAGAGGGCCACACGTATATGCGCCAATGCGATGCGACAGACACGAAAGGGTTTTGTAAACGCCATTACATAATATTACAAGTCTGCCATCAAACTGTTTTACAATATTTGTAATGTTTTTAATGTATTTTCAAATATAAAAGGGAAACCATGAAACATGAGCATTTGTGATACGTGATAGCAATTCCAGGAAGACCCGATAGAAATATAAGGCGGGATTAAGGACTTTTGAAGTTCGATAAACAAAGATTCGACAAGTTTTCCCATGTTTTACAATGTTTTCTGTGTAAACAAGGAACGAATTTATTTGGGGGATTTTAAGTGCCGATGCACTCTCCAATTACAGAATAGGTGGCAACCATCCTTGAGGGCGTTTAGCAATGATTGATAACACTCAGAGAAGGGATTTAAGTGGAAAAAGGCTGGAAGATAGAGAGCCCGAAAGGGAAAATGAATAGGTAGCATCGATTTGGATTAAAAGCCATGAGTGTCAGGAACAACAGGAGTTACTGTTGATTATTGGGGTTTTGTTGCAGAAAGTGAAGCCAAAGAAGGAATTTGAGGTGAAGGAGGCAGTGTAGAAGCAAAAAGAGTAGCCGAGGGAGTCACTTGGAAGTCAAGTGAAAAGCCAAGAGGGTTGTAAGATGATAAAGGGAAGAAAGAAGCCAGAGGGGAAGAGCCAGAGCCAGAGTCGAAGAGCCAAAGTCAGAGCCAAAGAGCCAGAACCAAGAGCTAAGAGCCAGAGCCAAGAGCCAGAGCTTCAAGAGCCAGGGAATAACATGGTGTCTGAACCCACTGTTTCTGTGTAAAACAATAGGAGTTAAGCCAAGATCTTGTAAAAAAGACTTATACCATAATCCCAGAGAGCCTAGTTGAGCTGACTAGAGCTCACGAAGATGTAGCCCAAGAGTTGTGGGTGAACTCCTAATTAAATTGTTGTTTCTGTGTGATTTTTTATTGCTGATTTATCTTTTGTTACATGTATTTATACATCAGTGTGAGGACATTTACATATAAAAAAAAATAGTAGATTTTAAAGCATATAATTAGTAAAAAATCAATACAAGCCTGCACCCATATTTTCAAGCACATATTTAATTCCGCATTGGTTAATCAATAAGACTTGGGAATATTCAAGTTTTGGGAGTGGGAGAGGTTCTTGTAAGTTAGCCAATAAGCCTAAGTGCCCCATTTTCAGATCATCAGGAAAAGAAGGAATTAGTAGTGTGCACAACATACTTTTCAGAGATTGTGGGACATCTGTATAAGATGGGTGTAGACGAGATATTGCGAAGATATGTGCCAGATTTTGAGAGGGATAACATTCTTGCTGAAGCTCATGGAGGGGCTATGCGAGGACATTATGCAGGAAAGGTGACTGTGTAGAATATTTTGTGCGCAGGTTTATGGTGGCCTACATTGCACAAAGATTCCAAAGCGTATTGTAGGGTGTAGAAATTCCCATTGTAGATCAATAGATTATGCAATATACTAAAGCAAAATACAAGATCTACTTCTACAAAAAATTTGCAGAAGCTTAATTGAATATGAGCAAAGATCAAATAGAACACATATAACAGATGAAGAGAAATCAATCACACATGAACACAGAAGAATACTCTAGGGAAAGCCTCAGCTAAAAACCTTGATCTCTGTATTATAATACAAGTGGAAATATGTTCATATTACACAAAGAATTAGCTCACAAGCTATCCTGCTCTCTCTGCAATCAAATAATACAGTTCACAGACTGAATAGACACAAGATATGCCTTCCCTCAGCCCTCCAAGCCTCCTATTTCCTGGCGCAGTTTTCCTTGGGTCCAATGCTGCTACCTGTGTGAATTGGTCTCATCATACACTCACTAAACCCAAAAGTAACTGCGCAATCTCCAAGGAATGACTTCCTTCTACATGCAAGAGATATCCTCCACGGAATATTCCTGCAACTGATAGTACACTGTCCCGTCATATGATCTCAACTGGGTCTCTGTTTGAACTGACATGCATGAGTTATTTATGAGAGAATATTCAGTTATCTAAAGTGCGACAATTACATGCATGCATGCATTAACTAACTGAACTCACAATTAGTTCAACAAACTATTTGAACTAATCTAACTGGACTTAACTTAGTTAACTGAGCTAACTAATTACAACTCAAATTACAACTCATCCTTATCTCTTTAACTAAGGGATAAATTCCTCAATTAATGGAGAAATTGTTGCATGTCTTCACATAGACTTCATGTTTGATTTCCTATAACTAATTAACTCAAGATGAATTAATTAATTATTTTACAAACAACTGCTAAGATCAAATTTGAATTTTACTTCTCTATTTTAGTTTAGGGACTAACTAAAATAGGAAGGTATCCCAAAATGCTATTTATGGCAGTGCTATTTTTAGCACTTATATATTTAGCATTTCTTGTTGCTATTTTCAACACTCCCTTTCAACAAGAAAGGGATTATCAGTAACCCCAATCCTGTCTCTGTGGAACTCAAACTTGTATTTTGACAATGCCTTTGTTAAAATATCTACATCTTGTTCCTCGGTAGAAACATAAACAACAACATGATCCTCTTGACCACACAGTCTCGAAGATGGTGATACCAGATATCAATGTGCTTAGACCTGTTAGAGTCGGTCTTGTCATTCCTCTGTTAGAGATCATTTCTCTTATTGCATTTCATTTTAGGTGTCCCATTCAGCTCTTTCATGTGCATTCTATTAGGGGCATGCCATCATCTGATGGAAGGGTCTCTTCACCTGTTTCCCTCATGGTTGTACCTGCTGGGTTGGTCAAAATTTCTCACAGTTCATCAAAGTTGATTTCAGTCATTTACAGTCATAGATCGTGCTTTGGTCAAATGAGAGTCATTTCAGTTTCTAGGTCTAGGGTTTGGTCTTCAAAATGTTGAATAATGCCCGCAGGCCATGAGGATGTCTTCAATAAGCTTTCATTTCAAGATTTTCATCATTAATAATGCTCAAGGATGTTTCTTCTTCAAAACTCTGTTTTGAAGAAGAAATCGTCAAATTTTAATGTTTGTAATAAATTTGTAATTTTATCATGGAGTACTTCAACTGCAGCCTCTGGTCATCCTTTGCAGAAGTCCAGTGCTACCATCCCTGCAGAAAATCAACCAAGAAAAGCCATCATTTCAAGCCAAAACCAAAAAGGAAACTTGAAGAACAGGGTTGTATTACAAGTGAAAAAGAGCCAAGCCAAAACATTATAAAAATGGGTCTTTACAAAGGAAAAATCAAAGCCATGTCTATATAAGATATTTCTCAAAGTTATTAATCCATTTTCATCAAGAGATATTGGGAAAAATCCAAGAAGAGAAGTCGAGTTGGAGTTGAAAGAACGAAGCTGTGATTTTAGAAGGGCCGACTGTATGTTGGAATTCAGCGTGGTGCATTGGGATAGGGTGCGGCGCACCCACACAGCGCGACGCATAGAGCCGAGGTTCATTGTGCAATTTCCAACAGGCGCAACGTACCTACACAGCACGGCGCATTGGGTTTCTGCACGGCACACATAGCCGACAAGCCAAATTTATATCACTGCTGTCATCCAAAATCAAACAACGTCATTTCTTTATTCCTGTTTGTGTAAATATATACGTGTACAATTTTCAAGGGGAATCGGAAGTGGAAAGGCAAATTCAAATATTTCAGTTTCAGTTTCATTTCAATTGAGCCTGGTTATTATTATTATATTTTCCACGACGCCTCCCGATTTGAAGAGAGGGACATCTACTCAAACTGCATACTTCGATATCCATGGAGCAGAGGCAAGGGCAGAAGCTCTTTTGAAAACACTAGAAGTCCACACTACATTATCTTTACAAGATATTCAAGGACTAGTCATCTGGGTTTTTGGAGATGGATTGATGCCGCCTTGGATATTTATCAAAAATAAGCCATTGATATCAAAAGTAGTACTTCTTTATATGCCAGGCCTTGATGCAGCATTGTTTATGTCTCAATCTCATTTGCTAGAAAGTTTGAGAGAATGTTGTGGCAATCCGAGGGCTGTCATGGCTGTGAGCTTAGTAGCTGATTCATCATAAACAATAGAGGCTCTCTTAACTTGCAAGTACAAAAGAAATTGTCAAGATTTCTCCCAATCTAATACTGATAATGAAGCTTCTGGAGCTCCCAATTCCAGGCAAAACTGGGGGCAGATCATGGAAGAGGCAACAACAAACTTCAGATCTCAGAGAGAAACAATTGGGACCAATAGAACGATTGGTAGAAGCAGATCATCCTTTTCAGGTACTACGGAGCCTCCGTTTCCTGTAACATATTACACTCTCACCAATCGGGCACTACAAGATAATGGATACCCTATTGAAGTTGCTGGTTTTGTTTCAACACGACATGCTCCTCCAGGATATATTTCTAACAAGATGTTAGCGCTTGATTGTTAAATGTGTTATACATCAGAAGACTTGGAGCTTACGAGGGTGACATTGGTGGACAAGGAAGGCAAGGTTTTTCTTGACAAATTGGTCAAACCTTCAAGAGCAATTATCGACTACAATACCAGGTACAGTGCGATAATAGGTGAAATTATGGCCACAGTTACAACCACAATTCAAGATATTCAGGAAGAATTTGTGAACCTGGTTTCCAGAGAAAATGTTCTTGTTGGGCATTTAGTGGAGAGTGACCTTTTAGCATTGAAGGTTATCCACAATCTTGTAATAGATACAGCCCTCTTGTACAAACATCCCCGTGGCACACATTTTAAGCCCGCTTTATGAGTCTTTGCAAAAATGTTTTTGAATAGAGAGATTCAACAATCTAAAAATGGTCACAACAATATTGAAGATGCAAGAGTTGCAATGGACCTAGCACTACTGAAGATTCATAATGGGCTAGCATTCCTCCATGTGGTTCTCGTCAAAAATTAGTTTCATTGTTGAGTGATCATGGCAGGAGATGTTCACTTATTGATTATAAGGCCTCGACTTGGGTATTCCAAGCGAAAGAGATGAATGGACATGTGTCCTGGCTCAGAAATGTTGTGATTAGGCCGGATCAGATGCAGGTGCTTTTTATCTAATCACAAGGCACCATACTATTAAAACAAAGTAACGAAAAAAGGAAGGTGAAAAGTCAATGACCAAAAGCTAAATTTAGAACGAAGACATCTACCGTGGCATAGAAATAGGATTCAATTACCTATTTTCGACTTCAGTTATGATTCAAAGGATCTACAACGATAGTTTCCGCCTCTTCATCGGTCATCAATAGATTTGAGTAGAAAATGTAACGCTGCACAAATGGTTGGCTTTTCAGCTTCAGTTTGTTAATGATGATTAAACAATTCCTTATTTTCATCAACCTGTTTTCCCACATATGGAGTTTATTTATTGTATTAAGAATCATTTGTAAGGGTTGGAGTTTCTGGGAGTAGTGTGGAGGAAAAACTTAGTGCTTCACTGTACAGTTTTAGCAGGACATTAATTAAATGATGCAGCTCTGATTCATGAGATTCCTGTGGTGTGAGTTTAGCAACATGTTTCTTGTCTGTTTCTTATGTTTCTTGTTATGTTCTACAATTCATTCACAATCATTTCCAGTTGAATGGTTTTAAGTAAGAAAGGTAGAATCCAATTTATTGCTCTGCCTTGGAAATAATTCGTCCTCTGTGTGTCTTCTTCTGTCTGAAAAGGATTCATTACATATGCCCTTTTCAGCCTCTCAACAGTCTTTCCACTCCATATTATTTCAAATTTAATTGCTAACTTCCTACACAGCGCGGCGCACAGAGCGGCGCACAGAGCCGAAAGGCCAAATTTATATCACTGCTGTCATCCAAAATCAAACAACGTCATTTCTTTATTCCTGTTTGTGTAAATATATACGTGTACAATTTTCAAGGGGAAGCGGAAGTGGAAAGGCAAATTCAAATATTTCAGTTTCAGTTTCATTTCAATTGAGCCTGGTTATTATTATTATATTTTCCACGGCACCTCCCGATTTGAAGAGAGGGGCATCTACTCAAACTACATACTTTGGTATCCATGGAGCAGAAGGAAGGGCAGAAGATCTTTTGAAAACACCAGAAGTCCACACTACATTATCTTTACAGGATATTCAAGGACTAGTCATCTGGGTTTTTGGAGATGGATTGATGCTGCCTTGGATATTTATCAAAAATAAGCCATTGATATCAAAAGTAGTACTTATTTATATGCCAGGCCTTGATGCAGCATTGTTTATGTCTCAATCTCATATGCTAGGAAGTTTGAGAGAATGTTGTGGCAATCTGAGGGCTTTCATGGCTGTCAGCTCAGTAGTGGATTCATCACAAACAATAGAGGCTCTCTTAACTTGAAAGTACAAAAGAAAGTGTCAAGATTTCTCCCAAGCTAATACTGATAATGAAGCTTCTGGAGCTCCCAATTCCAGGCAGAACTGGGGGCAGATCATGGAAGAGGCAGCAACAAACTTCAGATCTCAGAGAGAAACAATTGGGACCAATAGAACGATTGGTAGAAGCGGATCATCCTTTTCAGGTACTACGGAGCCTCCGTTTCCTGTAATATATTACACTCTCACCAACCGGGCACTGCAAGATAATGGATACCCTATTGAAGTTGCTGGTTTTGTTTCAACACGGCATGCTCCTCCAGGATATATTTCTAACAAGATGTTAGCGCTTGATTGTGAAATGTGTTATACATCAGAAGACCTGGAGCTTATGAGGGTGACATTGGTGGACAAGGAAGGAAAGGTTTTTCTTGAAAAATTGGTCAAACCTTCAAGAGAAATTATCAACTATGATACCAGGTACAGTGCGATAACAGGTGAAATTATGGCCACAGTTACAACCACAATTCAAGATATTCAGGAAGAATTTCTGAACCCGGTTTCCAGAGAAAATTTTCTTGTTGGGCATTCATTGGAGAGCGACCTTTTAGCATTGAAGGTTATCCACATTCTTGTAATAGATACAACCCTCTTGTACAAACATCCCCGTGGCACACATTTTAAGCCAGCTTTACGAGTCATTGCAAAAAAGTTTTTGAACAGAGAGATTCAACAATCTGAAAATGTCACAACAGTATTGAAGATGCAAGAGCTGCAATGGACCTAGCACTACTGAATATTTAGAATGGGCCAGCATTTGGAAATCCTCCATGTGGTTCTCGTCAAAAATTAGTTTCATTGTTGAGTGATCATGGCAGGAGATGTTCACTTATTGATTAGAAGGCCTTGACTTGGGTAATCCAAGTGAAAGAAATGAATGGACATGTGTCCTGGCTCGGAAACATTGTGATTAGGTCAGATCAGATGCCGGTGATTTTTATCTAATCACAAGGAAACATACTATTAAAACAAAGTAACGACAAAAGGAAGGTGAAAAGTCAAATGCCAAAAGCTAAATTTAGAACGAAGACATCTACCATGGTAGAGAAATAGGATTCGATTACCTATTTTCGACTTCACTTATGATTCAAAGGATCTACAGCAACAATTTCCGCCTCTTCATCAGTCATCAACATATTTGAGTAGAAAATGTAACGCTGCACAAATGGTTGGCTTTTCAGCTTCAGTTTGTTAATGATGATTAAACAATTCCTTATCTTCATCGATTTGTTTTCCCACATATGGAGTTTATTTATTGTATTAAGAATCATTTGTAAGGGTTGGAGTTTCTGGGAGTAGTGTGGAGGAAAAACTCAGCGCTTCACTGTACAGTTTTAGTAGGACATTAATTAAATGATGCAGCTCTGATTCATGAGATTCCTGTGGTGTGAGCTTAGTAACATGTTTCTTGTCTGTTTCTTATGTTTCTTGTTATGTTCTACAGTTCATTCACAATCATTTCCAGTTGAATGTTTTTAAGTAAGAAAGGTAGAATCCAATTTATTTCTCTACCTTGGAAAGCATTCATCCTCTATGTGTCTTCTTCTGTCTGAAAAGGATTCATTACATATGCCCTTTTCAGCCTCTCAACAGTCTTTCCACTCCATATTATTTCAAATTTAATTGCTAGCTTCCTGCTTATCTTGCCTCATGAAACAATCTGTGTCTTTGATTTAATTTCTCAGCTCATACTTTTCTTTGTCCCATACATCCCAGAAAATTCAGTCATTCATTAAATTACCTCTTTCATATCTATTTACTAGCCTAAAATCAGTTTCCCATTTTAAGTCATCTCAAGCCCCATTGAGACACTTTTCGCTGAGATTGACTCGGAGAGAGCCCTCTCCTATCCTCGAAGGGTTAGCTACGAGGCCGAGCATGGTTTGATGTAGACCTCGAACCTTGCCTTTTCAGCCTGCGGCAAATCTAGGCTCTAACAAGACCTGTCATGAAAAAACTAGATTCTTAGAGAGTTTGATACAACTCTGATTATCACAATAGATCACGGTTGGATCCATCCTCTGACAAAACAATCCCACTAGAATCTTCTGCATCCAAATGGCTTCACATGCAGCTTGACTAGCAGCCATGTATTCGGCCTTCGTTGAGCTAAGTGCAACTGACATCTGTTTCTTACTGTACCAGGAAACTGTAGTTGAACCAAGGTTGAAGATTCCTCCAGAAATGCTCTTTCGGTCTGATGGAATCCCTACCCAATTTGCATCTGTGAAGCCCTAAAGCTTCACTCTCTTTGTCCATTTATACCATAATCCATACAGAGATGTGCCTTTGAGGTATCTCAGCACATGCTTCGCTGCCTTCCAAAACAGCTTGAAAGGTTGAACCATAGCTTGACTTAACTGGTTCACCGCAAAGCATAAGTCTAGTTGTGTGTTCACCAGATACATAAGTGAATGCACAAGCTGCCGATAAGCAGTAGCAGCTACTACCTCACCTGAAGTAGCATCCTCCTTCCTCCAGTTCCCAGCTAGAGGAGTCTGCATGGGCTTGCACTTCTCCATGTGAAAGTGCTTGAGTATGTCATTGGCATACTTGCCTTGAGACACAAATACTTCACCATAATTTTTCCACACCTCCATGCCTAGAAACTAGTGCATAAGACCCATGTCTTTCACCTTGAACTCTCTTGCAAGGTCCTCCTTGCAAGACTAGATTAGCTGATCATCAACTGTCAAAATCAGATCATCGACATAAAGAACAATGATCAATGGCTTACCTTCTACCATGATGTGGTAAAGGTTCGCATCTGCTTCACTCTTGGTGAATCCCAACCTGGTGAAATAGTTGTTGATCCTGGTGTACCAAGAACGGGGTGCTTGCTTTAGCCCATACAAAGCCCTCTTGAGTCAACGCACATACGACTCATGATCAAAGGTCTCAAAACCTTATGGTTGCTCAATGTACACCTCCTCCTCAATCTTCCCATTGAGGAATGTTGTCTTCACATCCATCTGATGGATCTTCCAACCCATCTGAGCTGATAGTGCCAACATCGATCTGATAGATGAGTACCTTGCTACAGGAGCAAAGGTCTCATCGTAGTTGATCCCCTCAACCTGTGAGAAACCATGGGCAGCAAACCTTGCCTTATGTTTCTCAACATTACCATCAGTTGCCTGCTTTACCTTGTAAAGCCATCTTGAACTCACCATTGACTTTTCCTGAGATCTTGGGACAACATCCCACACATTTTTACAAATGATAGAGTCATACTCCTCTACCATTGCATCAACCCAGACTGGTTGCTGCATTGCCTCTTCGAATGAAGAAGGTTCGGACTCTACATTGATTTGAAATGGATGTTAAATGAAGAAGAAAAGGTATTACAGACTCATGTATAGGAATGCCTATATTATTTAGTGCAATGGATCGAAAAGATTACGAATAATGCAAACATTTAACAATTGGAAAACATAAAAATTTACCACATCAACATAGTAAATAATCAAGGAGTTCACCAGACTTCCTGGCTATGTCTCCTGGTCTAGCTTTTAGTGTCGACCTCTATATAGTAACAATAACTCATTTCTATTTGAACTGATTGATTTTCCAAATGCAATTTCTAATCTGAATAGCATGGATCTCGATCTGAGAGCATAGACAACAGTAGTCAATACTCTTTACAGTAGAGAATCTCAAGATAGCATGCTGAACTAAATAACTAGATTGGAAACAATAATAATAGAATGCTGAACTAAATGACTAAATCTGAAACAACAATAATAGAATACTGAAGCAGATAATTAAATCGTAGATAATAACAACTGGAATCAATATTTTTGCAGCATGTAAAATAGAGTAATTTCGTTAAGTCTGGAAATACGAAACAACAAAGCAATGCGATTATAGTAAGTGGAAATCAAACCAAACCATCACACGACAGAAATCATAAAATAATGGTACATGAACAACAAGTGAATCCACCAGGGCCAGGCCCTTAGCCGCTAGTGAACATTTCTGGATTACTTTAGTAGATTAGAAGGAACAACAACCACTTTATATATTAATCATTGCAAAATAGTTACAGCCAGTTTGCACTCTTCTTTGATTGCAAGAGTTGATGATCAAAGTTACAAATACAATAGTAATTATCGAATGATGTCTCTCCTTCTTTGATTACAATTACTACCTTTTATAATGGCGAAGAGGTAAAAGGATAAACAGTAACAACGATCCCTCAGGATCAAGAGATCCTGAGGGATTCATGCAATCTTCTAACTTCAGTTATCTTTCCCTCCTTGCACTAGTCCTGTGATTCACTTTTCTTTTGTCCATAACTACACGCTCCATCCTTAGCTTGCTTGTCTTTTCACTGTCCCTTGGCTAAGGAACAACAGTTGTCCCATTTCATCTTTTTCCTACATAAAGAGTGATAATAGTTAGCTAAATCATGATGATAGATAATTTCCTTATTTTTACCATAATCCTTTGATATATTAACACTTTAGGGTGTAGAAGGGATATAAATAAAGAAAAGGATGATGAAATAAATGATATATGCATACCTTTTCCATGACTCAACATACTCCCCTGCTTACCCTTTTTCATGTCCTCATGAAAACCATATAGTTTGTATGCAGAGTAGTCAAGGAATAGGCTAGAGAAGGAATGTCATGAAGCACTCTGAACCCATGATTATTGGCCAAGGTTTCAAAAATTTGTCTGGTCTGTCCTTCAGGTAATTCATATATAGCTTTATAGTCTTCTGCAGTATACCAGACAATAGGAATACAAAACTGACAGCCTAGCCAATATGGGCCTTCCATCAAAATGAGGTTGCTATAAGTGACAAAGCGATCTGCAGCCAATTTAAAGTTTTTATAGTTAAATGGTTCTCTGTCCTGTACATTACGATTGGAAACTGTCCATCTGAATTTAGCTATATCCAAGGAGCTGTCTTTAATAGAGAGAAAATACTCTATCCCCTATTGGACAATTTCTTTGTGAATGGGCCCCAAGATCTGGATTACTCCCTTTTTCATCAAACTTTTATGTTTGGCCAACATTTGTAGTGGGTTCTTCGGTCCACCTCTGACCCAAAGGTCCAATCCATTTTCCTGCCTTTGGAATGTATTATGCGCTTTAAACCATTTCAATTGTTTAAAAACAAATGAAATGAAGGCTTGAAATTGCACATCCCCCACAAAGGGCTAGGGTTCTTCTCTAATTCTTCTTCCAATAAAAAATTATGCAAGTAAAACTCACAGAGTAATCGATGAAATTTCACTCCATGGTGTTTATAGAAGTTTATGAAATCTTCAACAATTTTCAATTCGATGGGTTTCCCTGCCCTGAAAACCTTGATTTTTAGCTGTAAATACCTTTCTAACAAAAATAAAGCGTAGTTATTGGCAGGGGACCTGCATGCCAAAACATCCGTGTATAGTGAACAAAGAGTATCCATTTGATGCATGACTGTCTCTAGTCTGATCTTTATTTTCTCAGTTCTTTCTTCTGCCCTTCAATATTTATCGAAGGCCTCACTTTCCGACGCATTGATATCCCGCAGTTGCCTTTGTAATTCCTGGTATCTCTGTTGGGGAACAATTTCTTCCTCAAGCCTTTCTATGGTCAGCCGAGCCTGTGCCAGATTTTCTTGAAGATTTGTTATATAAGGGTTGCTGCACATCAAAATATCTTTGGCTTGGATATCTGTCTAGGTGTCCGTGCTGTTGGAGGGTATTGCCTCTGTTTGAACAACTACATTATAAAAATGTACATTCTCTATTTGGGCAGTTGCTTTTGTAACAATTGCATGCTATTCCTTATCCATTTGAATAAATATGGGCTCAGTTTGAGTCCCAGTAACCCTTATGTCATGAAATTCGGTTTGAATGGCCGCGTTCATCATTTCCAGGGTTCTGCTTGAAACTTTTTCCATTTTTAATGTCCTTATCTTTTGCCGAAGTATTTTAATTAATTTTTGCAGCCTCTGTTGTTCCTTTCTAAACCTTTCAATTTTTATTTTCTTCTTTTTGGGAGGAACAACTGTTTCACTAACCATTTCCATTCTTAACGAGCTCAGTTGCTCACTTGGGCTTTGCTCTCCAAGGGCTGTGTCTTTGCCCTGACTGGTTTCTATTTCTCCTATTTGGCCCACATCTTCTATGTTCAAATTGACCCGACTAGGTTCTTCTGGATGTGTACTCCTAGTTTGGTCTGCCTCTTCCTGAGTAACTTCTGCCCCTGTTTCTTCCTCACTAGTTTTATTTTCCATCATGCTCCTACCGTGGGCAGAGTTTTCTTCCAATTTCTCTACTTCAACATTAAGGTTGAGTGGGCTTTCGGGTTGTATGAATTCACTCATATTGGCCAAAATTTGGGCCAATTCAACATCATGTAATGAGTCTTGTGGTGGACTTGTGTTGGGAGTTAAGGGAAGTTCTGTTTCATCCCTCTCCTCTTCACTAGTATGCTTTGTTTCCTCCTCAAGTTCTGACTCTTGGTTATCTCTTCCTTCCAGCTGTAAGGGTTGCTCATTTTCAGGGCTAGATAATTCTAAGGGTTGGCTACTGCTACCCTGGAGGTTTTCAGTTGTTCCCAAGCTTGTCTCGGCATAGCGTCTATGTTTTTGTGGTATGTTTGCTGTGCTGGTAGTCCTTTTCCTTTTTGGGGCAGGTAAGGCTAACCCCCCCCCATAGTAAACACTAATTCTTCCCAACTGGTTTGCTACTGGGTGAGGTTGTAGCTTACTATCAACCTAATTAAACAATGATGACTTACAACAGTCTCTATATGCTGGGATTTCTTTATGCTTTGAGCAACATCATGCAACAAGAAATTCAAATATGCAGGCAAGTTTACAGAACATTTCTGTTTTAGAACTGCTAATAATTTAAGGTGGCGTGGCCTTACCACATCTTTTCTTCCATCACATGTGATATAGCTCTGAACGACTCTAGCTAGCTTTATCCATGGTTCTCCCAGAGATGAAGGTTGAACTCCTTTGCCTTTGACAATCAGGTTCTATCCCTCATCCCGAAAGGTAGCAATGGTGTCTTGTAGCCTCAATTTTTTATGCATCCATATGGGTCTGACTGCTGGTAATCCAGACACCTTAGCTATTACTACATCCGTTACTATCATTCACCTTCCTCTTATTATAGAATGATCATCCTGTAAATTCTGTAAAAATTCGATAGCCACGGTTTCATTGGGTTGCTGTAGTCGTGTAAAATATGTGACCCATCTGGCCCGTACTAGAATTTCTTAGGTGGCATCGGAAATAGCTAGTATCTGTGGCTCCCTGCGCACTGATCATCCTCCCATTTTGTCTGAATTCTGCACACTGTTAGCTTAACATAGGTAACACAACAATACACAGAGCCAACAATGGAACAACAAGTTGTTAATATCAGATAATACTTTTTTAACATAGATACCGTTAAAAACTTGCTATTATGGGATATCATGTAGCTCGGTACAACCAAATAAAAGATTGACACGCATGCAAAAGTGCTTTGGAAGTCACCCATGCCCCCCTTAAAAATGATAGGTCACCTTCGACTGGTTAAATGAAGGAACGACGTACTGGCGACAATCGTACAATAGTAAAAAATGGCAAGGTATACATATTTATGATAAGATCACAAAAATATCGGGTTGCTGAAATCGATGCATAGAATGAAAATTATGAATAAATGTGGAGATGCCATGGAGTGATTCGAAAAGGGAGAAAGGACATCTGATGTGGGTGAGATGCTATGCGGTCATTATTCCACTTAAACCATTATGATTGACTTTTTAAACAATATCTCATGCATAAAGGTTCAAAAAAAGGAATTAGGAACATAATCTCTTCTGTAATAAAGATAAAGAAATAAGAAAAGGGAGTTATAATCACTATTGATGTTGAAAATATGACTCCAATACCATCAGCAGAGCTTCTGTTGCCCACAGGTGTTTATAACCTTGACAGAGTTGCTTTTTCACCCTTTGGAACCATGATCCTTTATGTATAATTAGGAAAGTGCCTTGTGATGTTAGAATGGAGGCCATTGTGTTGGCTTGGTAACTAGATGGATTACAATGCCATTCACTGGGAAGGAGTGAAAGGTGGGCAAGCCGGCTCGTGATGAGGCCTCTTGTTCTAAGGACTTTTATTTTTCTTATGTGTCCTTTGGATCATATCCCTGGTGTGGTGGCCATAGTGGTAATGCCACTTCACTGCTTCCTTATGATCATGGTAGGCTGGCTCATGATGAGACCCCCTATCCTCTATCTAACAAATCATAGAATTGTTAGTAAACATATATATATATTTTCTTTCCTTCTTTTTTCTTTTCTTTAGATAGCACTTCCTATTTATATATAGAGGGTGGCTTAGCACTGCTTAAGAGTAGGGATGGTGGAAGAAGTCTGAACATATCAATAGAAGAAAATATGCCCTTACTCTTATTCAATGATAATAAGCAGAGAGAATTATGGGGATTAGGGAAGAACCAACATGGTACAAATAGTCAATCAGTTTGAGTTATAGTGAAGATAAGGACAACAAAGTGATATAGATAGTTGTGTCCTCCCCTTTTCTAATCAATACAAAGCAATCTCATTAAAGATGATAATTTTTTCTTTGATTTTCTTGTTCCAGTAACCTTTAAATTTTGTATCTTTACATATATGTTTGTATTCTTTCCCTATAGAGGATGGTAGAGAGTAATTTTTTTTTTTTCCAAGATGCTTATTTCCTAAAGAAAACCTCTCAAAAAGAGTGTTGTTCTTTAGGAGGAACAACAAAAAAATACACACAAAAAAGGTGTTGTTCCTTAAAAGGAACTGCTATTGTTCCTTAGGAGGAACAACATAAAAAACAAAAACTGCACATGAAATTGCTGTTCCTTAAGAGGAACAACAAAAAGACAAAAAAATTGCACACGAAATTGTTGTTCCTTAGGAGGAACAACAACTATTCCTTAAGAGTGTTAGTGTCAGTCTTTACAGCCTTCCTCCAGTGATCAAACATGCTCTTACAAAGTGATTTTAATGTGTCAAGGTCAATTTTTGTCATTTCAGTGAGTCTTCAAGCAAAATTTGGTCACCAGGCATTGGGTCTAGGGTTTGATTTTACCCTTGTCAAAGTTGTCCAAATGTCTGTCCATGTCACAGTTCAGCTGAGTGTACCATCATTCAGAGAGTTGTCATTATCATGTCAAGTCCCACTGGGTCATTTTACACCTTGTTCATGCTTCAGTTGCGCTTAGGTAAGGTCATTTCCCTCTCCTAGGGTTTTGAAGACAATTTCTCTTGGATAGCCAAATCATTGTCAAAACTTGTATCCGGATGTTCATACACCTTCCCCTATCCTTAAAGTACCTTATCAAACAATTCCCATCACTGAGATCCCCCAAATTCCTCATTTTCGCACAAACCCTAGTTTCTTGCTACAACTTGGAAATTTTCTAGGTTGGACCTGTGTTTTGCCTTTTTGGACCCCTTCCACTCACTCAATTTCAGAGCTTCCACTTTCCCCTACTTCCTAACATCACTCCCTACTTTTTAAAATTTCCTGAAGAATTTAGAAGCTCCCTATCCCCTTCATTTCGCTTCATTTCGACAAATCCCTTGTTCCACACATCGGGGTAGGTTTCACTCAAATGATGTTTCTGAGCAATCAAAGATGAATTTATGAAAAATGAGAGAGTTTTTTGTCCAAAATAGGCCAATGAAGAAAAACCTCCTTCACTTTTTACACAGGTGTCATGTTTTTAGAGAAATGTCAAAAATACAATTGCCTCAGGAGAATTGATGCACCTCTAAAGTGACCTTGGGAAAATCAAGTTTTCTCCTAGCTAAGTTGGCCAAATGACTTGATTGATGAGTCAAATGATAACTAGACACAAATATATTTCCAATGAGCTATCATGGGCTCAATCGGGAGTTGAGGAAGACATTCAAAAGTTGACTGTAATAGCACTCTGCCTTGAGACAGCCTCACTGGGCACATTTTGACCAGTCCTGGGCGATTTGATTTTTAGAAGGGAAAATGAATTCCAAATTGAAAAATTCTAGTTGGGTTGGAAATTAGACTCAAATACCTTTCCAACGAGCTATCTTGTGTCCAATTTGAACATCGGGAAGGCCTCCAAAAGTCACCTGGAAAAGAGCGCGATGCACAGAGGGAGCGAGGCGCACTGGGAGAGATTTTCTAGTGTAAAATTTACACTGGCGCGACGCACACAGCCAGGGAGCTCAAAAACACTTGAAAATTGGTTTTATATCCCAGTTGAAGGTTAGCAAGCAAAGAGGTAGGCTCAAATGAAACCTCTTCTTTGTCAATTTGGTTAATGACTGGTGTTTCTAAGATGTTGAATGATATCCAAAGTGCATTGGCCATCCATGAAAACAATCATCAAAGCAAAATGATAAACGGGGTTTGCAAATTTGTGAAGATGCCACCAAGGTTGCTCCCATCCCCATTTCCCCTCACTCCTCATCATTTGTCACCTCCATTCCACCTTGTCTCCCAAGGAAACCCCCTAGAAAACTCCACTAAGACCCATCCCCGGAGTTCCAAGCAGATTTGTGTCGTTTGACAGTGCGCGGGGCACACACAAGGTGGCGCGGCACACTCAGGGTGCGTGGCGCGCTAGGAGCTCGGCAAAAGTGTCAACATTACACTGGCGCGGTGCATACCCGGCGCGTGGCGCACTGGGAAAAGCGCGCGGCACACAGGCCTGTGAGCCTAAAAAAGCACCGAATCGCCCAAATTTTTATAAATGGCTCTCAAAATTGTGAAGGTGGCCCTAGATCCTTTCACCATTGATCCTTAACTCAAAGAAAAACACAATTTTTGTGACCATGAAATCAAAGGCAAAAATTTTATTAATCAAACACAAAAAAGGGTAAAAAGCTAGGGTTTTGCTACAGTAACATGATTGCTAAATATGCTCCTACCCTACCTCTATCAGCTAATTCCCCTGGAGCAGTTACCCCTAATAGTTACCCTAGCTACATTGCAATCATATCCATTTTGTCCCCTTTATTCCTATAACTCAAAATGTCCCAAACCCTACCCCATCAAAACCACACCCCAAACACTCCCAAATCCCTGATAAATTTCTCCTTTAAACCCCTATTCCCCTTTTCATCATTCCCCTCCTAACACTCCCCTGTTTTATTATCCCCTTGGTGATAGATTTTTAGAGCATCTATCAGTTTCATTGGATTCAGAGGGTAGCATAAAATTCAGGGTACAAGCAGCAGTAATGGCATCAGAAAATTCATCAGAGTATGAGGAGGGGACCCACAGTGACACATCTTCAGGAGAGAGGGCCCATAGGAGACATCATCAGAGTGGCAGACATCTTAGAGATGAGACAAGCACCCTCACTGAGCTGCAGGCATGCCCACTTGCCATGTCTTGTTTTTAGCACTTGGCATGCTATGAATTCTGTCAAAGGGTGGCAAATGTCAAAGTCCATCATGAGTTGGCCCGCCTTTTTGCACTTCATCTACAGGGAGGCCAATCTATCTTGGCTGGGGTCACCTTCACCTTGACACCGAAGACCATATCAGTGGCAACAGGGATACCAAACATTGGGGAACAGTGGCATAAGAAAAATAAGGTGGAGAGGATGCTAGAAAAAGCAGACAAAGACCTTGCACTGCTGAGGCATATGGAATTTCACTACCAGGCATGAAACATAAGCGCCAAGGCCCGAATAAAGAGCTTGAAGGCTAAATTGAGGAAATCAACAAGGAGAGCAAAAGAGGCTAAGGAGAAAGATAGAATTAGAATCTATGTTGAGGCTTCCTTGGCTCAGCATGGCACCCCATAGAGATCCTCCAGCCCAAATTTCAAAAAATTTGGGCAAATTTTGGTCACAGGCAAATTTTTTGTGCAAAAAACAGGAAATTTCGCCCTGTGTGCCGCGCCACTGGCGCGACACTAAAATTCTAGAGCTCCAATGGAGAAACCGATTGCATATTTGGATTCAGCATAAAAAATTACGACTACTGGTGTCCGGGAAAGAAATTTTGACAAGATCTGGGTCTCCTAAAGGTCAAAAAACACCCAAAAATGGCCCCTCTACCACTTTTTTGAGTCACAAAAAGCAGACTTGGGAGAATGAAGATTTGGAGGGGAAAATGAGGACCAAATTTGAAAATTATAGTGGGGTTAGAAAGTAGATAGGACAGGCTTTCCAACAAGCCCACTTGGGCACATTTTGGACACCTTCAAGTGCCCCAAAACAGGCCCCAAAGTGGCACGATGCACAGAGAAAATGGCGTGGCGCACAGAGAAAAAATTGCCAATTTTCTTCCGTTTCGCGAAATTTCGGTTCGCGACTTCTCCAAGTGGGCCCGGTCATCTACACTTTGGTTTTTTGGCACCAAATGTGGCATTTAAAGAGTTTTTTCTCCAGATTGGCTTCTATCCAAGTGGCGAAGGAAGGAAAACGGTCACCCCAATGCCAAATGTCATGTTTGCAGTGCTGCACCTGTAGCTGATGGTTGGCTCTCCATCTCCTTTTCGAAATGATTTGAGTAACTTCCCAACCCTTGGGCGTTCCATATCTTCTCTACACTTTCTATATATTGTATGCAAGTTATTTGCAAAGGGTTGGCTGGCTTGTAACTTTTGGGAGACTGTGGGAAAGAAACTCTGTTTCTGCACTGTGTATTTTTGACAGAGGATTAATGAAAGGAAGCGGCTCTGTTTCATGAGATTCTTGTGGTCGTGAGTGTAGCGAATGTGTTCTTATGTTCCATATGTATCTTGTTATGTTTAATATTTCATTTCATGCTTCATTTTAGTGAAATTTTCTAAGTGAGATTAGGTAGAATTCAATTTATATTGCTCTGCCTGTGGGAAAATTTCATGTGCAGTGTTATTCTTCTATTGAAAAGGATTCATCCGACCATGCCCTTTTCACTCTCTTCAGCAATCTTTCCATTCTGCGTTACCTTAAGCCGAAATTGTTGTGCTTGCTGCATACCTTTCCTCACGGAATAATCTGTGCCTTCATTTTCAATTCTCTATTCTTTGCTCAGCGCCAATCCCATATACATCCCAGAAGCTCGGTCACTTCATAAAATATTTTCCAAAATCCCTTTTCACTTACTAGCCTAAGGTAAATATTGCTTTGTAAGTCATCTCAGACCATTTTTCCTATCCATTTGTTGAGCGTGACTCGGAGAGAGCCCTCTCCTACTCTCGTAGGGCTAGCTATCAGACTGAGCGTGGTTTGTGGTTACCCTGCCTTCTTTCAGCCTAAGGCAGATTTAGGTGCTAACAAAGAGAACAGAAAAAAATAAAAAAAAATAATAGGACGCGAACTTGCTGTTCCTCACAGGGAACAACAACTATTACTTAGGAGGAACAATGAAAAAACAGACGCAAGTGAAAGTTCTGATCCTTTGGGGGGACAACATTAAAACAAACCCAAGTGAAACTGCTGTTACTTAGAAGGAACAATAAAAAGCAAATAATTATGAAACTGCTGTTCCTTAGAAGGAACGGTAGCTGTACCTTAGGAGGAACAACAACTGTTCCTTAAATGGAACAATGTAAAGAACTCACATAAGAAACTATTGTTCCTTAGATGGAACAAATGTTGTTCCTTTAAAGGGAAAAACAACTGTTTCTTAAACGGAACAACGAAAACAAATGTAAACAGAACTGTTGTTCCTTAGACGGAACAACTGTTGTCCCTTAGAGGGAACAACAACTGTTCCTTAAATGGAACAACAAAAAGAAACACACAAAATTGTTGTTCCTTAAATGGAACGGGTGCTATTCCTTAGAGGGGACAATAGTTGTTCCTTAAATGGAACAACGAAAACACAAACACGCAAAACTGTTGTTTCTTAAATGGAACGACTGCTGTTCCTTAGGAGGAACAACAACTGTTTCTTAAATGGAATAGCCAAAACACAAGCACGCGAAACTGTTGTTCCTTAAATGGAACGGGTGCTATTCCTTAAGAGGAACAATAGCTATTCCTTAAATGGAATAGCAAAAACATAAACACGCGAAACTACTATTCCTTAAATGAAACAACAAAAACACAAACACGCGAAACTGGTGTTCCTTAAAGGGAACGGTTGCTGTTCCTTAAGAGGAACAACAACTGTTCCTTAAATGGAACATCAAGAACACAAACATGCGAAACTGTTGTTCCTTAAATGCAACGACTGCTGTTCCTTAAGAGGAACAATAGCTATTCCTTAAATGGAACAACAAAAACACAAACTCGCAAAACTGTTGTTCCTCAAATGGAACAGCTACTGTTCCTTAAGAGGAACAACAACTGTTCCTTAAATGGAATAGAAAAAACACAAACACACAAAACTACTATTCCTTAAATGGAATGGCTGCTGTTCCTTAAGTGGAACAACAACGGTTCCTTAAATGGAACAACAAAACACAAACACACGACTGCTGTTCCTTAGAGGGAACAACAACTGTTCCTTAAATGGAACAACAAAAAGATCATATATATAGGGGACTTCTGTTCTGTAAATGGAACAACAGCTGTTCCTTAGAGGGAACAATCGCTGTTCCTTAAACGGAACAACGCGAAAATCAAATAAACAGAAAATTTATGTTCCTTAAATGAAACGGCTTCTGTTCCTTAACTGGAACGACAATTGTTCCTTAAATGGAACAACACAAAAAATCTGTACCTAAAATTGTTGTTCCTTTAGAGGAACGACAGTTGTTCTTTAGGGGGGAACAGTAGCTTCTTTAAATGGAACAACAAAATAAAAAAAAAAGAGTTTATTTACAGTTTATACAAGCAAATTCAAATAGAAAGAAAATTTTATATACAAAATTCAAAAACAAATGAATTATTCACTGGATTGATGCTAAGGATGGGTTACCCTCCTCAGTGAGAATTTTCATGGTGGAATCTTCCCGTAAATGTTGGCAAAAGGACTCCCCAGTAAGCGGTTTGTGATAAAGTTGCACACGATGACCATTCACTTTAAAAGAATAGCCAGATCCATCAATGGTTGCTAATGTGATGGTACCATTATCATGCACCTTTTGTATCTCATAAGGTCCTAACCATCTGGTCTAGAGTTTTCTGAGGAAATCCTGGAACCTAGAATCATATAGGAGTGCCCAATCTCCTTCATGGAAGATATTCTTTTTAATAAGGGCATCATGCCATTTCGCTCTTTGCTGTTGGATTAATGCAGTGTGCTGAAGAGCTGATAGCTTGATTTCATCTAATTCATTGATTTGCTGCAATCTATTGATCTGAGCTTCATTTAGGTTCAAACCTACCTCTTGAGCTATTCTTAATGTCTGAATTTCGAATTCGATTGGGAAGATAGGTTCCTTTCCAAATACTAGTTGATATGGTGAATATCCTGTGGAATTTCTCCATGTTGTACGGTATGCCCACAAGGCTTCTGGCAATCTGGAGGCCCAGTCACGTCTGTGTGATGCAACTATTTTTGTGAGTATTGCCTCAATTACCTTATTAGTGCTTTCTACTTGGCCATTTGCCTGTGGGTGGTATGGAGTTGTAATTTTGTGGAGAATATGATAATTTCTCAATGTTGCAGCAATCTTGTTGCCTACGAATTGCGGTCCTCGATTTATAATTATATCTCTCAGTAGGCCATATCGTACAAATAGTTGGAAAAGAAAATGTATCACTGAATCCTCGGTTGATCTTGGTAACGCCTCTGCCTCGACCCATTTAGTAACATATTCTGTTGCAACCAGTATGTATGTTTTTTGATTAGATAATGGGTTAATAGGACCATTAAAATCTAGCGCCCACCTTTCAAAAGGCTCGATTACTAGTGGGTTTAGAGGCATCTCATCAGATTGTCCAGGGCGTCCTGCCCTCTAGTAGCTATAACATGCTTGAACAAAATTTGTAGCGTCTTTAAAGATAGTAGGCCAGTAATAACCTGTTTGTAAGAATTTTTGACCAGTTCTGCTGTCTGCAAAATGTCTATTTCACGGCCCATCCTGGCATGCTTTTAGAATGTCAAACACTTCATCTTCCTGGATGCATCTTCTAATGTGCATATTTACTCCTATATAGAATAAATAGCGCCCAATCCAAGAGAATTGGGTATTGCGCTGCACTATTTGTTTTCTTTCATTAGGCATCAAGTGCTTGGGTAATTTTCCTACTGCAAAATAATTTTCAACGTCCGCATACCATGGTGTTTTGACAGTAACAAAAAATAAATGTTCGTCAGGGAATTGATCCTCAACTGCTGTTGCGTTAGCTGGCTTTGGCATTCGTGAGAGAAAATTAGCTACAAGGTTTTCTTTTTCGGGTCGATCCTTAATTGTGATGTCAAATTCCTGCAAGAGAATCAACCATCTTGTCACTCTTCCATTTGTAACAGGTTTATTCGCTAGATATTTAATGGCAGAGTGATCTGTATATAAAACTACAGGATATCCAATTATATAATGTTGGAATTTATTAACAACATATATTACAGCTAAAAATTCTTTTTCAGTCACAGTATAATTTAATTCAGCAGGAGATAGATTTTTGCTAATATAATATATTGCATATGTTTTTTATCTTCTTCCTGGCTGAGAACTGCTCTGATTGCTGTGTCTGAAGCATCAGATGAAATCTGGAATGGCAAATCCCAATTTGGGCCCCTTAGCACTAGGGCTGTTGATACAAGCCTTTTTAAATCCTCAAAAGTGTTGTCACATTTATCTGTCCAAATGAAATCAATATTTCCTGTTAGTGCATATAGTGGTGCAGCAATCTGAGAAAAATTCTTTATAAATCTTCTATAATAACTAGAAAATCCCAAAAAACTGCGTACTTCTGTTTGTGTGGAAGGGGTAGGTATTAAAAAAATTATCTGAATTTTAGTTGGATCTACCTGTTTTCCAGCTACTGAGATATAATTTCCCAAGATGAGTCCTTCAGTCATCATCATATGACATTTTTCATGGCTTAAATAGAGCCTGGTGGCAATGCATCTTTGCAACACTTTTTCTAATGTTTGTAATGCTGGCTCGAAGTCATCTCCATAAGGTGTGAAGTCATCCATATACACTTCGAGCCCTTCATTTATTAAATCTGAAAAAATGTTGAGTACAACCCTTTGAAATGTGGTAGGTGCATTGCACAGCTCGAAGGGTAAGACCCTGTAAGAAAATGTTCCCCAAGGGTAGGTAAAGGTAGTCTTATCTTGATCTTCAGGGGTAATCTAAATTTGATTGTATCCATTGAAGCCATCAAGGAAAGAAAATAATTTCTTTCCTGCCAGTGTGTCCAAGACTTGGTCAATGAATGGAAGGGGGAAATGGTCTTTCTGGGTTGCTTTATTGAGTTCTCTATAATCAACACATATCCGCCACTTCCCATTCTTTTTCAGCACCACTACTAATGGAGAGACCCATTTTCTGTCAGATATTGGATAAATGAAGTTTACATCTAAAAGTTTTTGTAGTTCAACTTTAACAATATCCTTAAGATGAGGATTTAACCTCCATTGAGGTTGTCGAATGGGTCTGGCATCCTTTTCTGTATAGATATGGTGCATACACAATTGGGGGTCAATTCCTTTCATGTCCGGGTAATCCCATGCAAAGGCATCTTTATATTTTCTCAAGAGTTGGACAAGTTTCTATTCTTGGTCAACAGTCAAGTTTTTGTTAATATTCAAAGTTTTTCCCGGTTCAATTTCTATGGTTTTGCTGTTATAAATAGAGGTGGTTGGTATTGATTGATCGTTAATATCTTTTAGGGGATCTTCTTCTACTTCACTATCAAATGCTGCTTCGATCATGTGACATTTTAGATGGGATCCGATTTTTGGTTGGTTAATGTAGGTGTTAATGATGTCATCTTTTGTTTTATCTTTAAATTCGAGAGCATCTTCTATGGTTAGCAGTGATCTGATATATTCAGTTAGATATGATACAGGTTGTTTTATGGTTTTGATTATTGTTAAACTTGGTTGAGCTGGAGGATATAAGGCTAAATTCTTTACATTGCTTCCTCTTGCTATAGTCATGTTGCCTATTCGACAACTAATGTAAGCATCCGCAGTTGCTAGCCAAGGTCTACCTAGAATTAAGGGGTGTCCATCGAGTCGGTTTCTAGGATTGATGATCAGAAAGTCTGCAGGGTATTCCCAAGAGTCTACAGACACCATTACATCATGTAATGTGCCTTCTGGTTTGACTACCGATTGGTCAGCCAATTCCAACAAGGTTGTGGTTGGGTCCAATGATGTAATGCCAAGATTTTGACAAGTTGTGGTTGTAAGAATATTGATTGCTGCTCCTAAATCAACTAAGGCATTGGGGAAGGAGCATCCATTGATTTGCACCATGACTATAGGATTTCCTGGGTCCTCATATTTTATAGGTGTTTCTCTTCCTGATAGTAAATCAGATAAGGTACCGACTACATGGACAGTTGGATTTGTTGTTATTTTCCTCTTTGGCTTTTTCATACATAATTCCTTGATGGTTTTTGCATAAATTGGGATGTCTTGAATAGCCTGGAGGAGTGGTATTTTTATACACAAATTTTTCAATTCTCCTAGAAGATCAAAATCAGGGTGTTCAATTGGGTGAGGTATGATTAGTCGTTCTAGGAATGGTGGAGAAGAGGTGGTTGCTTGTTCATGAGTTTTCTGTCTAACCATGTTCTCTTCTTGTGGTGCTTGTTCTATAGGTAACAGATTTTCAATTTGAACATTTTTATCCCCCTCTGATTCTATTATATGCCCAGATCTTAATTGAAGGTCATTGCACTCCCTTAACTCGGTTTCTGGTTCTAGTCCTTCAATAATTTGCATAGATTGAACCGGTCTGTTGTTGGGGTTCAGGTTGGGTTGGGCTGGGAGCTGCAGTCTTAAGTTGGTCTAGGGGTTCTGTTGCAATGTGTAAGGTGCTAGCAGTGTGGGTTGAGGTAGGGGGATTGTTCCTACTGGCTGATTTGTAGGTCTCTGCCAGCTTGACTGCCAGTTCTGATTCTGTGAAGTTGAGGGTGGCCATTGGGATTGATAAGCATTATTTTTCCAAAACGGTGGGAAGTAAGAGGAATTTGGCCAATTATTATTTTGATTCGGTTGGTTGGGCCAGGGTGGCATAGGGAATGGTTGTTGTGACCAATTTGAAAAATATGGTTAGTTTTGCCACATGGTTCCTAGGTATTGTTGAGAATTATACTGAGGAGGCTGAAAAGAAGAGGATGGGTCAATGGGCATACCTGTTGGTCGTGCTTGCCACTGGCGGCGCTGATTTATTAGGTATACCGGTTCTATTTCTTCTTCTGCTTCTTTATAAACTGCTTTCAATCCTGGGAGTGATGGGTAGCTTTCTATGGCGTGATCTTTCGTACAGATGGCGCAGATTTGGACTGTATCTAGTGGGCACTCTTTGTGGTTATGCTTCTTTCTCCATCTAGGACATAATATCACCAAGTTTTGTTCTACTTCTGCTTGCTTTTGTTTGGCTTACATAATGTCCATATGCATTGTCAGAGTCCCTAGAATATCAATTTTGAAATCCTCTAGCAGATTGCCAATTTCTGCGTGAGTTATACCTCCACCAGAGATTTTGTTATCCCTTGTGATCATGTCACGTTCTGCTGGCTTCAATCTTGTGCTGCCTCTTGAACACCTGATACACAAATTAATGATGTTAGCAAAATTTTCCTGATATATATCCCCTTTACCCATAATATTCAATGTTTCTACCCATTGTTCTTTCATCCCTTTAATTAGTGTAGTTTTCAACACATTATCAGGTAAAGGCAGAGTTGCATAGGGAGACCGCTGAAGGTTATATTGAAATCATTCCACATATTCTTCTAATGTTTCACTTGGTCTTGCTACCATCTGAAATATTTCGTCTTTCAATTCCCTAGATCTACAATAGTCCTGATACTTTTTTAGGAAAGCAGTTTTCATTTGATCCCAATCATTTATTGTGCCTCCACCTAATCCCATAAACCATCGTAAAGCTGCTCCTTTCAATGTGGAGGGAAATAACTTTAGTTTTTGGGGATCAGTGGTATAATCATACCCCCAACACAATACATCAAACTCAAACAGGAATGTGTCTGGGTCCTCTGATGTCAGCCCATGAAAGGTAGGAATATTTTGGAGAGGAATTGCTTTCATAGGTGCATTGACTGCTGTGTCAACGATGGGATACTGCAATGTGGAGGTCTGAGGTGTTTGTTGGTTGTGGGCCATTTGATCAAATATGTGCCAATACCCTTCTGGGATCTCTAGAGGGTTATTCCTAGGATGACTAGAAGGGATGGGAATGTGCTTAACAACGCTTCCCTGATCGGGAATAATGAGCATTCCTTGCTGAACTACTACCTGAGGGGATCTTAGCTCCTCTATTTCCCCTGCTTCTTCTTGAAGGAACTTAACGACACTCCCTTTATCTGGGGTACTGAGTGTTCCTGGTTGAATTATTACCTGAGGGGACCTTGGCTCCTCTGTTTCCCCGGTTTCTCCTCCTCCTTCACGGAGATTACTAAAATTCCCTTCTTGTAAAGAAATTGGGCGAGAATTTTCAATTTCTTGAAAACTCTGCTCAGTCTCTTCTGTTTTGCTGTGTACCTCAGCGAAGGCTACAGATGGTGAACCTGTGGCCCGAAGGGAGTCAGTAGGTTGTCTGGAAGCAACTTTTCTAGGACCTACTGATGGCTGAGATTTGACTTTCTTTATGATGTTGTCTATGAAAGTTGATCATCCAAGGGTCACCGGTCCCTTAGATCTGTCGGGTTTGGGTAGGGAAATTGGATTATTTTCAGGTTTTTTCTTCTTATTCATACACACAATTCAAATATTTACCTTTACCCTAAATTCTTAATAATGCTGCTGGAAATCAGGTGGGGGAGCAGGCATTTTATGTGCTCCATACGCAAGTTCTTACCTTTCATTTTCAATACCCAATTCTCTCCTAACAGACAAGCATCAGATGTACACTACTCTTCAAAAATGGCTACACTCTCCCTGGCAATGGTGCCAAAATGTTGAGTGATAAAAGGTGTCTTTTTAACTCCTAATTATCTTCACATTAGTTATCAATCTAGGTAAGACTTTCTATTTCAAGAGTGTACATAGTGTGTGGCAGCTGTTTACTCAAGAGTAATGCATCTAAATTGCAGTACAATTCTTTCAAACACAAGAGTAAATGGATGCAGCTAGAGAACTCTAATTACAATTAAAAGAAAGCTCAATTCACTAATGAAACCAAATCATGCATTCATTCAAGTATCAGTCAAGAATATAGTAACAATAACTCATTTCTCTTTGAACTGATTGATTTTCCAAACACAATTTCTAATCTGAATAGCAAGGATCTCAGTCTGAGAGCGTAGACAGTAGTAGTCAATACTCTTTACAGTAGAATCTCAAGATAGCACACTGAACTAAATAACTGGATTGGAAACAATAATAATAGAACGCTGAACTAAATGACTAAATCTGAAACAACAATAATAGAATACTGAAGCAGATAATTAAATCATAGATAATAACAACTAGAATCAATATTTCTGCAACATGTAAAACAGAGTAATTTCATTAAGTCTGGAAATACGAAACAACGAAGTAATGCGATTACAGTAAGTGGAAATCAAACCAAACCATCACACGACAGAAATGATAAAAGAATGGTACAAGAATAGCAAGTGAATCCACCAGGGCCAGGCCCTTAGCTACTAGTGAACACTGTCGGATTACTTCAGTAGATGAGAAGGAACAACAACCGCTTTATATATTAATCATTGCAAAATAGTTACAGCCAGTTCGTACTCTGCTTTAATTGCAAGAGTCGATGATCAAAGTTACAAATACAATAGTAATTCTCGAATGATGTCTCTCCCACTCTACTTACAATTACTGCCTTTTATAATGGCGAAGAGGTAAAAGGATAAATAGTAACAGTGATTCCTTAGGATCAAGAGATCCTGAGGGATTCACGTAATATTCTAACTTCTGTTATCTTTCCCTCCTTGTGCTAGTCCTGTGATTTGCTTTGCTTTTGTCCATAACTACATGCTCCATCCTTAGCTTGCTTGTCTTTTTGTTGTCCCTTGGCTGAGGAACAACAGTTGTCCCATTTCGTCTTTTTCCTGCATAAAGAGTGATAACAGTTAGCTAAATCATGATGATAGATAATTTCCTTATTTTTACCATAATCCTTTGATATATTAACACTTTAGGGTGTAGAAGGGATATAACTAAAGAAAAGGATGATGAAATAAATGATATATGAATACCTTTTCCATGAATCAACAATATCGTTTGCCACGGAACGCAAATCCTTCACTGTTTAATTCATAACTCTTTCAGGTGTGTGCCTATCCCGTAGTCTTTGGCCTGCTGGTTAAGTCCTCCCCTTTGGAATTTTCAATACGATATACCGTAATCTTCGCCGTTGATCTCCACGCTCAATCAACGGTCCATGTTAAGTCACCGATCGTAGTCGCGTTTCCCTTAGGGTCGCCTCTGATATACTTTTCTGGCCTCTCCCGATGCGATATCCCAATTTAATCTGGGCCGTCCTCCAATCTGATGGCACCTGTGCAATGAGACTTTATGTTCCTCTTAGCTATGTTTTCTGCCATTCTTAGTGTTTTTCTTTTGCAATAGTGTTTTCCGATAGTTAATATATATGAAGACTTAGACTTAAAGGTTTGATACAAGATCCATTTTGGATCACGCCTTCCCATTGAAAATATTTTGGACCACCAAAAGTTGGTTTTAGGCATTAATCAAGTGAGGATACAATTCCATCACTTGTCCAATTTCTATCCATCGTGCCTTGATTGGATTTGAACCTTTGAGTCCCACTCTCAGGTACTCAACACCCCCTTGATGCATAGTTCTTACCTTCCTGTCCAAAATTGTGTCCTCCTATAATTCATTGAGTTACTCAGGCAACAAATCCCTAATAGAAGGCAACTGAATTTGCTCTTCAAGATCTTCAATCAATGAAGGTTCATACAATCTCAAGTTTTTTGCATTAACAATTGAATAGATATGCATATAAGATGGCAAATCAAGGCGAAAAACATTTTCACCAATTTTATGAAGTATCTTGAAAGGTCCATACTTGATTGGTTTTAGCTTCTTACCTTCACCTTGCATTCTGTCTTTGCTGATGTACAGCCAGAATTGATCACCAACTTGAAAACTATGTTCAGCTCAATGCTTGTCATGTCTTGCCTTATACTTGGCTTGACTTCTTTCCAGCTGTTCCTGTACTGCCTGGTGAATTTCTTGGATTTGTTCAATGAACTTGGTTGCTTTGTCCACATCACTATGTTCATCAGCTGTTATGTCTTTACCAAAGACAAAATCCAAGGGAGACTTTGGTATAAAACCAAAACAAGTCTCAAAAGGAGATCTCTGAGTAGAAGAGTGCATGGCACGGTTGTAAGCATGCTGCACATAACACAAATGATCATCCCAAATCTTGGGATGCTTGTTGCAATAGCCTCTAAGCAAATGGATCACTGTCCTGTTGACCACTTCTATCTAACCATCTATTTGTGGATGAAATGTTGTGCTCTTGTTCAACCTGGTGTCCATCAACTCCCATAAACTTGACCAAAACTTCCCAACAAATCGGGAATCTCGATCAGATACAATAGAAGTGGGTAACCCAAAATGAACCCATACATTCTGAAAGAACAAGTTTGATGTTTGTTCAACTGTAACCTGCTTGTTACATGGTATCAAAATACACATTTTACTGAACCTATCCACAAAAACATACAAATAATCATGACCTTTCCTAGATTTTGGCAATTCCCCAACAAAATCCATGGAAACACTTTCCCAAGGACGAGAAGGAATTGGAAGTGGAGTGTACAAGCCTAATTTTTTATTATTGGGCTTGCTTGTAGCACACATAATACACCCTTTGATATATCTAGAAACTGTCTCATGCATTCTTGGCTGATAACAAAACCTTTGCAATTGTGCAACTGTTTTACTTACACCAAAATGACCTGATATGAGAGAAGTATGTTCTTCTCGGATTATGTTAAATCTTTTAGTTTGTGGAATGCATAACTTTCCCAAATGATATAAGAGTTGGTCCTTTACATAATAATCCAATTCTTCTACTTGCTTGCCATGACTTAAAGTTGCATATACATCTTTAAAATCTACACCTTGAGCATATTCTTCAATGTAACTTTCATGAATTACTGAGTTATGCTTAAGTATAGTAGATGCATTTATGATTGGTCTTGATAACATGTATACAACCTTATTTTGTATGCTCTTCTTATATCTGATGACAAGATTAAATTGCTATAGAAAACCCATCCACCTATAATGTCTTGATTGCTGCAATTTAGTCTGTGAGTGCAAATATTGAAGTGGTTGATGATCTATATGTATGATTGTTTCTTTAGCCATTAGGTAATGTTTCCACTTTTTCACACTTTGTACTAATGCATACAATTCTTTATCATATGTGGGATAATTAACTACTACAGAAGTAAATGTCTCATAATGATAGCATATGGGGTTTTCGTGTTACATCAACACTGGTCCCATGGCATAGTCACTCGCATCTGTCTCAATCTCAAATGGATGTTGAAGATCTGGTAGTGGTAGCACTGGTGCTGTACTGATTTTCCGTTTTAAGGTGTCGAAGGCTTTTTGTTGTTTGCCTCCCCACTTAAACACCTGTTTCAATCCTGTTAAAGCATGTAATGGAGCTGCAGTCAAAGAAAAGTTAGCAAAAAACTTTCTCCAGTATTGTGCTACCCCTAGGAAACTCCTAACCTCTGTAGCAGATTTAGGTTTAGGCCAATTCACAATGACTTCAACCTTAGAGGGATCTATCTTCAATTCACCACCCCCTACAATATAACCCAAATAATTTAAAAATGTTCTTCCAAATTCACATTTTGACAGTTTTACATAGAGATTTTCTCTTTTTAAAACATCTAAAGTCTGCTTCACATTCTTTACATGGTCTTCCCATGTCTTACTAAAAACAAGAATGTCATCTAAATAAACAATTACAAAATCATCAATAAATGGTGTGGGTACATCATTCATAACTCTCATAAATGTAGCAGGAGCATTAGTTAAGACAAAAGGCATAACCAACCATTCATAAAGTCCTTTATCTGTCTTGAAAGCAGTCTTCCATGCATCCTGTTTTGCAACTCTGACCTGATGATAACCACTTCACAAGTTTAACTTAGAAAATTAAACTGCTTCTTTCAATTGATCTAATAAATCATCAATACGAGGAAGAGGATAATGATTCTTGATCATTATTTTATTTAATGCTCTATAATCAATGCACATTCTCCACGAACCATATTTCTTTCTCACCAGCACGATTAGAGATCCACATGGTGATGTGATTGGTCGTATAAACCCTTTATCGAGCAATTCCTGTACTTGCTTCTTTATCTATGCATTCTCTAAAGCTGACAACCTGTACATTCAAATGTTAGGTAATGGAACATCTTGCTGCAAATAAATATCATGTACTATTTCTCGCTTGGGTGGCAGACCTTTTGGTTCTTGAAATAGAACATCATACTCTGAGACGACTTTAACTAAATCAATATTTTGTTTAGAATCACAGCCTTCAAATGCATTGGATTTTTTAGGATCCTTTGCCTTTACAACCATTAGTAAAAATTGCTTACTTGAATTCACAATTCTTTTCATCTGTCCTGAATTTATGAGAGAATACTTATCTTTGAGTTTATGAGCTCTTACAATGTATTCTATTCCATTTTTAGTGAGTTGAACTTATTCTCAGCTCTATAGAAAATAGTTTTCCTATCATACAAGTATGGAATTCCCAAAAAAATACCACATATATCCAATGGAACTATATCTAATTCAACCTCATCTACAAATGTTGATCCAATAGAAAACCTAAGTTTACATTGTCTAGTTACTTGTAGCTTTGTTTGATCACACACTGAACCTAATGGATATGGCTTCTTATGAGGTTTTGTTTGGAATCCAAACTTCTTTATAATTGTTTTAGAAATCAAATTTACTTGTGATCCACTATCAAACAAAGTATCAATCTTATTGTGCTTGGAAATTACTCTAATATGAAAAAGCTCATTTCTTTTCCTCTCATTATTTTCATTATCAATAGATTGTGTAGAATTACTTGTGGATGCTTTAGAATCTTTACCTTTAATAACTGTGGTTGTAACTGTTGTTTCATTGCCTAAATCTGATCCCAAGTCCTACTGAATAGCAGTAGCATTCTTTTTCTTCTTACCACCAAACTTCTTAGGTTTCCGTTTTGGATGCAAAGACCAGCAGTGTGCCTCATCATGTCCTTCTTTCTTGCAATGAGTGCATGAAGGTTTATCCTTCTTTATAGTGTTTGCTTTCCTCTCCTTCCATTTTAGTTTCTTCTTTTCCTTGCTCTTACTTACAAAATATTTAGATGATCCCCCAACCTCTGGGTTTACATTCTTACCTCTAGCTTCTAGATGTGTGGCTTGAACTGATACATCATCTAAGCTAGTGGGATTAAACATGAGAATAGTATGCTTTAAATAGCTATGAAGACCACCTATATACTTCAATAAAGTCTTAGGTGAGTCTAATGATATACCTAGAGTTAAAGCTCTCTTTCTGAATTCCTGAGTATAACTCTGTACACTTTGACCCTTCAATTGATGAAGAGTTTGCCAACTCATCATTGCTTGCTACATGTAAGCTAAAGGATAGAATTGCTTTTTGATAGCAGAAACAAATTCATTCTAGGTAGAAATGATTTTACCATGTTTTTGCAGATCAGCTTGTGTCTTGCCTTCCCACCATACTAGTGCAGTCCCTCCAAGTCGAAGGCTAGCCATCTGAATCTTATTCCTTTCTGAAACAATGTTCTATACCCTGCAATATACATCAATTTGTCTTTTCCAATTATCTAGATTTTCTGCATTGAGTTCTCCATCATAAATTGGCAAATCAAACCTCACATCTAATTTGATTAAGGAAGTTTTCTTATTCTTCTTAGAAGAGCTAGTGTTATGCAAAGAAGAAGATGAGGATGATGAAGGTGATGATGGAGGAGATGGTGGAGGAGGCATTTCCCCTTTTCCTCTGCCTTTTGGAGGGGCAACTAGAAAAGGTTCCTCTGCTCCTTTTTTTTAGTTTAGGTGTTGAAGTGCTTTCACCTCGACCTTCTTAAATTCTAGATACATCTCTTCCACCATGGCTCAGAGTATCTTAAAACTTTCTATAAATTGAGATTCTGATCCCAATGGAGCTTCTTCTTATTATAGACATATTTGGGCACTACAACCCCAAATTCATATGTCCATAAACTAAAGGCTCCTTAAGTTCCTAAATTTTGTTTCATACCCTAAAGGATCATGGTCAACTGATTACATAATTTCCCAGAAGTTCCACCTGAAAAACTACTTAGAACTGGCCAAACCTAGACCATACAGACTACTCCATGGGAAAGGTGCGATGCATACTAGCTGCCAAACTAGCCAGGTGCAATGCATACTAAAAAGGCCTTCTGTGGGGTGCGATGAGCGAGAATAGACAAATGGCAGAGACAATTTGCTAAGTGGATGATCATGGAATCTTCCAATAACTTCTCCTGTGACACTTGCCTCTCTGAATTCACACAAGGATGAGTAAGAGATCAAAGAAATATCCAAGTGGAACCAAGAACTATCAGTGGAATGACACTAATAAAAAACCTAGAGCTGACTCACACCCTTGCAAGACATCTATAAATGGATCCCTCATATGAGAGATCTAGAGGCTGGAATTTTGTAATTTGTAAGGAAGTGCTGTTGGTTTGTTAGTGAGAAGAGACATTGCATTGTTGGGTGATTTGGTTGTTCATGAGGTGAAGAGGGCTTCTACACTGGGAGGATGATGCTGGATCAGACAGCTGGGTTGTAATCCTCTCTTACACTACTATTAATAAATTTCTTTGAGTTTTCCTCCATATAATCGTGTATTTGTGAATCTTATTGTTTATGAATGCAATTGTATTGTCAATGTGTTTCTGATTCCACATTGTTTATGATGTTTTAGATGGAGATGCTTTGATGGTTTGTTGTTACTTTGACTCTACAGGTACTCTTTGAAGCAGGACAAGTAGGAGAGGAGTGGAAAATTCTATCAAGGAAAAGAGAAATCAAGCTAGGATCAAAGCGAAAGATCCAGGTTGGTCCTCTTTTCTTCCTTCTAATCTATCACACTTAAAGGAACTCTTGAAAGGCTTTCATTGTTTGTTTCTAAGATAGCTACCCATCTTAGTGGGACTAGCAATTCGAATCGACAATAAATGGCGACTCTGCTGGGGAACGAATAGTTTGTTTTGTTTGTTTATTTTTTTTCTTTATAAACTACAGATGGAGCCTGAAGTTAGCCAGCTAGCCTTTGAAATGCCTTTGCTATGCAATTGCGAAGTAGATGAATGCTGCTTCAATCAATCTCTGGGTTAGTTTATGAACTGAACATCTGACTTACAAAGCATTCTAAGTGCCCTTGTGGTAGCTCAGAACCTCATAAGATCTTACCCCTATGCTTTGTTTTTTACTGTCCATCATTACTCAGCCTAAATCACTAAACTTAGCTGCAAATTTTGAGCAAAAACCAAGCTCAGTTTCACTCCCTGGTCCATCTCACTGTCTGTAACTGTGCAAAATGGATGCATCGCACATATTGTGTGTTGCAGGTGAGATGCATCCCTGTTTCCCTGTGTTACAGGTGTGATGATTGAGTGATACATTCTTCTCTAAAAGTTGGTTTTTTCCTCCTTGTTTTTAGGTTTATTCAGTAGTTTTGCTGTACATGATCAATATCTTCTTGCTGGAACCTTCTTCCCTCTAATCTATCACACTTAAAGGAACTCTCGAAAGGCTTTCATTGTTTGTTTCTAAGATAGCTACCCATCTTAGTGGGACTAGCAGTTTGAATCGACATCAGTTTTCCCTGAAACAATTCTGCCATTATCCTCTGAGAATAGACTCTTCCAATATTTGGATTAGCCTCAACAAGTTCTCCTTCTCATAGTCTGAGCTTTAATCTAGTTAGCATTCAAAATCCAGCACAAGCTTGTTTAACCTTAATAAAACCAAAACCAAATGCTCTGATACCACTTGATCCGAAATGGATGTTAAATCAAGAAGAAAAGGTATTACAGACTTATGTGCAGGAATTCCTATATTATTTAGTGCAATGGATTGAAAAGATGGCGAATAATACAGACATTTAACAATTGGAAAACATAACAATTCAACACATCAACATAGTAAATAATCAAGGAGTTCACCAAACTTCTTGGCTACGTCTCGTGGTCCAGCTTTCAGTGTTGACCTCTATATTATGTCTTCAAGAACAAAGTTTATAGGTGTGAGCTCAATCAGAGCCATAACACAAAAAATAGTGATATTACAGAGCGATTTCACTCGAAAAACTTGAGTCTAAAGAGTGCATAGAATCTCCCTCTTAGTGCCTTTGATCAACTGTTCGTAGCTATGTGTTTTCTCTGACTCTATATCTCCCCTCTGTCTTTGACCTCCTACTTGTCTCTGTTCTATTATGGGATGGATTTTTAAGCTTAACAACGCTTGTCTATTCATTTCCCTGTTTAGGCTCTTTGGCTCTCGGCACTGTCCCTTCATCTCCCTGTTGAGCGTTTAAACAATCATTGTGAAACACTTAAGGCATTGGGGCACGAGGCAGCTAACAGGCGGAAAGACTGGCGGGCACGGGTGGAACCAACCGTTTGGCCTTCCCCCGACACAAATCCTCAAAACAACGTATTTTTAGTTCCAAAAGGAAATACACAGGAAAAATAGGATATCTAACAAAACGACAAAGCCGGACTTCAAATGATATCAAGTCTGCCCTATAATCCTCTTGGGTCCGTGTTTTATCGTTGTCACAAGCCCACCGTTGATCTGCCTCCAATCCGATGGTTCGTATCCAACCTGAAACATCAAGTAGTTCACTCGATCTCCACCATTGATCCATGATCTCCCAATCCAACGGTTGACAACCATTTCAGGTGGTCTACGTGCATGGAGATTACCTGCCTGAAAAAGAAGTTTTCTCTCTCCTGCGACGTGCTACGTGTCGGCTAGTGTATGGAATTGGGTGAAGCCCTTCCAATACCACTTACTGCCTGAAGCCTGCCCGAAATACCGTTTACCATGGAACTCAAATCCTTCATTGTTTAATTCATAACTCTTTTGGGTTCGTGCATATCGCGTAGTCTTCGGCCTGCTGGTTAAGTCCTCCCCTTTGGAATCTGTGATACGATATATGTAATCTTCATCGTTGATCTGTGCGCTCGATTAATGGTCCATGTTAAGTCACCAATCACAGTCACATTTCCCTTAGGGCCACCTCTGATATACTCCGCTGGCCTCTGCCAATGCAATATCCTGATTTAATCTGGGCCGTTGATCTGTACGATCTGACAACACCTGTGCAATGAGACTTTACGTTCTGTTTAGCTTTGTTTTCTGCCATTCTTAGTGTTTTTATTCTGCGATAGTGTTTTTCGATAGTTAATATATATGAAGACATAGACTTAGAGATTTGATACAAGATCCATTTTGGATCATACACACTCCCCAACTAGGGACATGTACCCAATGTACCGTTCGGGTGACCTCCTCTGTCTGCGCTGAGAAGATGGTTGTCCCACATTCTCCCACGCATCTAGCATCAACCTGTCAGGTTCCCTTGAGCGTTTTTGCCCATATCTGGAAGACTCAGCATGAGTGGATGTCTCCACTCCTGGATCCTCTACATGTGGCTGCTTTGCATCAATCTGAGGCTCCTCCTCCTTAGGAACTGAAATTTCCTCCTCTGCATGCAACTTGAGCTCCCTCTCAAGTGATACTCACATGGCTTTCTGCTCATCAAACTTTAGATCTCTGTGTACCACTGTCCTTTGACTGGTAGGAAGATACACCTGATAGTTGTGGGGTGTATTATTGTACCCCACAAGTATTCCCAACTAAGCTGTTGGATCTAGCTTCTTCTGGGCATCTTTGGTCACATGGCAGTAAACCGATGATCCAAAGATTCAAAAGTGACTCACATCTCGTCACTTCCTGGAAAAGGCCTCCATAGGTGTCTTCATTCCCAGTATATGGTGTGGGCTTCTGTTTTGCAAGTATACTATTGTATTGCATGCCTCAACCCACAAATGCAGTGGTAGGCTTTGGTCATGCAACATCGCTCGAGCTGCTCCCACAATCGATCTGTTCTTCCTTTCGGCCACCCCATTCTGCTGTGGGTTATGGGGTGTCATCAACTCTCGTTTAATTCCTTCTACAGTGTAGAAGTCCTTAAACTATTGGGAGATATACTCTCCACCATTGTTGCTACACAAGGCTTTTATTTTCTTTCCAGATTCTTTTTCTACCAAGGCTTTAAACTCACAAAACCTCAAGGAGGTCTGGTCCTTCTTTTGCATAAATTAGATCCAGCATCTATGAGAAAAATCATCAATAAAAATAACATAGTACCTTTGTTTAGCGGTGGAGGCTGTAGATAATGGTCCACAAACATCTAAGTGAACTCGCTCCAGGATTGCTCCAGCTCTACTGTCTCGATCCAGAAAGGAAGATTTCGCATACTTACCCAAGGTACAACCTTTGCATGTATTTGTCTGCTCCAATTTCCCTTGGGAAGTCTGGTAGAAATCTGCTACATGATCTTCAGGGCTCCATGGTGCAAGTGGCCCAATCTTCTATGCCATAGCTCGCCAACATCTTGGCTCTACACCATCTCAGCTTTGGAACTCAATGTAGCACAATCATCTACCTCTAGCTTGTATAGATTATTTACTCGAATCCCAATTCACTTGGCCTATCCAGTGGTGATATGCCTCAGGAATACCTTTCCTTTACTAAAGATTATATCATAGCCTTTATCTTCTAGCATAACAATGGACACAAGATTCTTCTTCAAACCTGGTACATACTTTACATTAGTCAAGGTGAGGGGAGCTCCATCCTCCCTCTGAAACACAACCATACCTTCACCTGAAACACAGTACTTTCCATCATCGTCCATCTCGATCCGCATCTGGAGATCCTTCTCTTCCAAGGTACTGAAAAGATTCTTGTCACCTAACATGTGGAATGAAACTCCACTATCCAGGTACCAAACACATCCCACCATGGATGAAACCATGCATGTGATAAGAGAGAAATCCAGCTCAACCTGTGAGGCTAGTGCCTCACCATCAAATACCTTCGAGGATCCCTTCTTGGATTTCTTGTGTGGACAATTCGTAGCATAATGGACCACTTCATGATAATGAAAGCATCGCACTTTTGATTTGTCAAACTTCTTCCCACCATGGGAAGAACTGGATTTGGGATGGGACACCTTCCCTTTCCCTTTCCTCACCTTACTCGCTAAGGCTATATTTTCCTCATCATCTTGCTTTGATGCAGATCCATCTATGGTGCTTCTTCTTATCTCCTCCTGCATCAAATCCGACCAAAGTCATTCCCAATCTAGCAGTTTCTCTCTTCCATTAACCGAGTCTTGGTAGCTATGCCAGCTCTTAAGAAGACTGAGGAGTTCAAGAATCACCATGTCATCATCGAATGTCACGATCCCTACACTACCAAGCTCATCCCTACAGGTGGAGAGCTTGTTCAGATATGTAGAGATCGTGTCGCCCTTTTCACACTTGATTTTTTGAAGCTTGTCTTTCAACGCCAGCTTTATTTGATTACTGCTATTCTGATATAGATATTTTAATGTTTTCCACATCGAAAATGGTGTCTCCTTCCCATGGAGGCTCAAGACAATGTGGTCTCGAACTCCCTCCAGGAGGATTCTCCTTGCTCTAGCCACACATTTCTTCCATTCCGCCAATTATGTAGCATTAGTTGCTGCCGGCTTGGGGACTTGTTGATCAATGAAGTCCTTTAGACTGTTGTCCTCTAATATTGCTTCCATGCAATCCTTCCAGGCTATATAATTTGAGCTGCCATCAAGGGCATACTCGAGTCTTAAACCGCTAAATGCCATTGGTGAAATTGAGATGTGATAGGAACTCGATTTCTATAATCAGGAACCTCAAACTTCGAACTTCTCCCTTCTTATATATTGTTCTCTCCTTTTATCACCTTTGCTTTGATACCATGTAGAAATTCCCATTGTAGATCAACAGATTATGCAATATACTAAAGCAAAATACAAGATCTATTTCTACAACAAACTTGCAGAAGCTTAATCGAATATGAGCAAGATCAAGTAGAACACATAGAACAGATGAAGAGAAATCAATCACACATGAACATAGAAGAATACCTTGGGGAAAGTCTCAACTAAAAACCCCGATCTCTGTATTATCATACAAGTGGAAATATGTTCAGATTACATAAAGAATTAGCTCACGAGCTATCCTGCTCTCTCTGCAATCGAACAATACAGCTCACAGTCTGAATAGAGACAAGATATGCCTTCCCTCAGCCCCCCAAGCCTCCTATTTCCTTGTGTAGTTTTCCTTGGGGTACAATGCTTCCACCTGTGTGAATTGGCCTCATCACACACTCACCAAACCCAAAAGTAACTACACAATCTCCAAGGAATGAATTCCTTCTTGCATGCAAGAGATATCCTCCATGGAATATTCCTGCAACCCATAGTACATTGTCCCATCATCTAATCTCAACTGGGTCTCTGTCTGAAATGACATGCATGAGTTATTTATGATAGAATATTTAGTTATCTGAAGTGCAGCAGTTACATGCATGCATGCATTAACTAACTGAACTCACAATTAGTAAACTATTTGAACTAATCTAACTGGACTTAACTTAGTTAACTGAGCTAACTAACTACAACTCAAATTACAACTCATCCTTATCTCTTTAACTAAGGGATAAATTCCTCAATTAATGGAGAAACTGTTGCATGTCTTCACATAGACTTCATGTTTGATTTCCTACAACTAATTAACTCAAGATGGATTAATTAATTATTTTACAAATAGATGCTAAGATCAAATTCAAATTTTACTTCTCTATTTTAGTTTAGGGACTAACTAAAATAGGAAGGTATCCCGAAATGCTATTTATGGTAGTGCTATTTTTAGCACTTGTATATTTAGCATTTCTTGTTGCTATTTTCAACATAGGGCATGCGATGAATGTTAAAGAACCGGTAGACCATCTCGAAGGGACGAGTTTCCAATAAATCCCTAAGTATCCTTGTAGCCATTTGAAATATGGGCGATTGATTTCGTTGGGCCAATTCAACCCCCAGGGAAGAAAACCGGTGCGCACTATATCATCACCATGATAGAATATCTAACCATATGGGCAGAGGCACAACTAGTTAAGGATTGTACAGGGGCTACAAGAACGAAGTTTTTGTTTGAGTATGCCTTAACTAGATTTGGCTGCTCGAAGGTGTTGATGAGTGATCAAGGAACACACTTCCTAAACGAGATGATCAACGTGTTAATGGAAGAATTCCAAGTCTACCATCAGAAGAGCACTCTGTATCATCCATAGGCTAACAAAATAGTTGAGACCTTTAATAATATTTTGGAGAATGCGATGAGGAAGATTTGCGACGCACAACGGAATGACTGGGATGTGCGCATACCTGCAGTGTTATGGGCTTATAGGACTACTTGTAAAAAGTTGACATGGAAGACACCTTTTAGATTGGTATATGGTGTAGAAGCTGTATTGATGATGGAATATATTGTGCCTAGTTTATGCGTAATGCCACTGACGAATATGGCAGATCGCGAGGCCTTGGAGAATCGGCTTGTGCAACTGATGGAGCTCGAAGAGGATATATTTTTGGTTGGATTTCATCAAAAAGTACAAAAGAAACATGAAAAAGCATGGCACAATTGACACATCAAGCTTCGCACATTCAAGGTAAATGATCTAGTTTTTTTATATGATAGTAAATTCACTAAGTTTTCGGGGAAATTTCAGATGCATTGGCTAGGGCCATATACTCTCAAAGAAATTACAGATGGAGGTGTAGTTCAGCTCGCGAAGTTGAATGGAGAACCTCTTCCGGGAAGAGTGAATGGAAGGCGATTGAATCTATATATAGGAGATCCTGCACAATGACTACATGGTGGTAGGATAGTCTTAGTGCTCTGGGTAGTTGCAAGGGAGCGCGGGACTATAAACTACACTGCTAGGTTCAGAGGACAATGCAGCAGGCAGGCTACTTTTATACAAAAAATTGACCCTCTCATCAACTCAGAGGGGAAAGACATGATAGCTGAAGCAAAGACCAAAATCACATGCCTTGTTTCCACACTAACGCTGGCTATGCACTGACAAACTACTTTATAAAGCTTTTATGCAAGCCTAAGGGTGCATTAGTGACCCAAATAACTCAAGTTGCTAGTATGGGAACAACGTTAGTGAATCCTAGTGAAGTTATAAGGGTCAAAGGAACGAATTGACTCCTAAATATCTAGATATTTGTTCCTAAAATCACTCAAGAAAAGCAAGGAAACATCCAAATTTGACCTACTTGGAGGATTTCTAATCCTAACGAAGGAGGAAAATGGGAAAGAGCTGAAAAGCATGGCAACTTCATTACTTTTACCCTAGGGAACTCAAGGAGGAACTTGGCAACCCTAACTCAATTGCTACATAAGCAAAGCTAGGGCTATGGTGATAGAGGTCAGAGCATTTGAAAGGATAGCATACTTGATTCTTGAGCATTGTCTCAAATCATAAGAAGTTGGTAAGAAGGGAGAGAGAGAAAGAAGTTGGAGGGGTAAGGGAAGGATGATACACCATATGGTTGTAATCACCCTTCCAACATTAATATAGAATTGCAGTTGTACTGTCAACTTCATGGTGTTGGTACTATCATTCATTCATTTGTTTGTCCATTACCTTTTAGCATGAGTAGCTTCTTATGTGTAACTAGATGTTCTTTTATGTATGCATGTATTAGTTATCAGAGTTGTATGTTGTGATTACGCTTGTCTCTTCTATGTGCAGGACTTGATCTAGAGTTGGCTCAGGGGACTTCCACATAGTTGCATTGTGCTCTCTAGCAAATCTACACAGAGGCTTGAGGTAATCTACTTCTCCTACTTTGATAGTTAGTTATTGTTTATGAACATGCATGTAACTTTGTGAAGGTTGTAGATAATATTATAGCTTGCCGAAGGTCCGGGGAAGACCTTTGAGGGTCTCTTCATTCTCCATACACAATGCATTTTATCCTATAGCAGAATTGGTGACTCCGCTGGCAACTATACATCTAGTTCCCTGTTTACCTGGATAGTTCTCAGTTTCCTCCTCCTTCTAAGACCTGCATATACTTTTGCATTCCCTTTCTGACCCACCAAAACATTGCTGCATCTTGCCTACATATATTCATCATTGAATATGATCTGAGAAGCCCTGTTTTGAGCTGTTTCCCCACACTAACGCAGGTTAGCAGACTACACAGTGCTTTATAAAGCTCTGTGTCCACCTACAAGGTGTGTTAGTGGACCCAGTAAATCTCTGTGGCCACTGTTACAGAGCGTTAGTCTCCCAAAACCTTGATTTCAGCTATGTCTGTGAACCAAAAGGGATAAGAAGCCTGCTCATGGACTGAAAGAGGATCTGTTACTGCATTTTGTTAGCAAAATAGGTGTCTTAAAATTTTTTTTAGGAAATAAGTTTTGTTTTTTCTTCTTAAAAGCATTTTTTATGAAAGAAAGATCCACATTTTTTATTCATTCTTCTCTTTAGCTGGTTAAAAGCTGCTTTATTCTGGTTTCAAGTAGTTGCTAAGAAAACATTGGAAAGATTTTTGTTGGTTATGCATGTGTTAAATGACTAGGATGCATGGAAATAATATGAATATGTGAAAGACTCTCACCTATAGAATACAACTTGTTTTCATCGAATTGATTTTTTTTTAAAGCATTGTCTTGTGCATGATTTTTGAGTCAGAGTCTCATCACATTTCATACGTCAACTCCCCTACTGAAGACACTAAAAAAATACACATAAAATTTACTTAAAATCAATTAGTAACTCTTTATTGAGAAAACAAACATTAGTTCAGGCTAGGATCCTGGGATATGCAGTGTGAGTAAATTGCCCAAGATCGAAAACCCAAAATAGTGTCATTCAAAGAGAGAAAATTCCTATTGCACTCATACTACTGTGACCACTCCAATAAAAGTAGAGCTAAATACGAGACAACATTGGACTACAAGTGAAGGTAGCCCAACTTTGCTTGAAACTCCTTTGTGTATTCTGTGTATTGGGGATCCCTTCAGGGATTTCGGAGCTGAGTCAAGGACTCAGGTATCCTGCCCACACAACGTACTATCTGCGACTATGTCCCCCCTGGTAGTGTCTGTGATTTGAGGTATCCTTAGTGGCCAAGCTTTTAGGAACTTACACAAGGTGATTGAGGCGGGCTACCCTCGTACCTAACACAGACGGACCTACTCTGTCTTCAGTTTTTGGGAGGGTGCTCGTCTTCACGAGAGTACTTGGCCCCTCAATTTGAGGTTCGGGTGAAGCTCAAGAGTAACTGTAACTGTACATTTGGCTAGCCCTCTCTTTTATTCATTGTGATACTGGGTTTCATCTCTAGTGATCGACGCTTTCCAGACAGGGTCATTTCCCTCTATTTGCTGATTGATCAACTTATAGTATTTTTTATATTTTTTAGGCACCCAAGTGTTATCATTTGAGACTTCAACAAATATCAATGATAAAAATTAATGGTTACCGTGGCTACATCCAGCCCTCATCGTCAATCTAGACGATTTCTACGACTTCCTCCACTCATTGTGGAAGATCCGCCGAGCTCCAGTGAACCAGATTCCCCATCTTCGGGGAATCAGTCTCCTAGATCTCACACGAAATCTGTGTGAACTATCGACGATTCAAGTTTGCCGGATGATTTCTTCCTCCCTTTAACCCTCCGCTTACGAATCCACTGGACCCACTCTTGGTTCTCGTGGCACTTGTACTCCTTGTTTCTTTAGTTGGAGCATTTCCATCCATCCGGTCGATGACTAACGGGTCATGGAAATTTGTGGACACTTTTGGTCATCCACCACTTCCCCAGTCGATAGTCACCACCACACCATTGATGGAGAACCCCGCTATCCAATTTTTCCCAGGTATAAAAACTCACATGACACCCTCCATGAGTGGAACCCCACTGAGGCCAGGTCCCACCCCTTTAGTGTCAAACTGTATACACTCGACAAGTGCTACATATAGCACTCCTTATAACACTCAATATAGCACTATTAGCTCAGTTCCCGTCAACCAACAATATAGTCAACAACCATTGTATAGTTCCATCCCCCCGATTAAAGTATCTGGGGGCATTCCCAATATGTACATACTAGTCGGGAATGTAACAGTTCCCCCTCCATTTTCAGGCATGCATGGTCAGTGATTGATAGACATGAGCGTTCCTTATGACAATCAAGGACATATGGTTAGTTCTGTGGCGGGTAGGAATCCTCAAGGAGGTCCCATCCAATCCATGGGGGCACCCTACTCACAAATTCAAATGAGTCAAGGGGGCATTGCTTATCCTGGGGGCAATTCTATACCCCAACATCAGATTCCCCGTGGAAATCTGTTATAGACATTTTTTTGCCTCGCGTCAAGGAGCATGGAATGTCAATAATTACAGGGATCCTCAGTCCCTAAACATGTTGTTCTTACCCCTAAAAGAACAAGGTCATCAAACAACAGCACTTCCAATCAGTTCTCCACCTGAAAATACTTCAAAACAGGCTTATTTTGGATCATGTCAGCTGCTTAACTGAGCATCTGCGCTGTATTGCAACTGTCCCACTCTGTACCTGCGCTGGAAGTCAAAAACAATGAAGGCTACCTGCGCTGGGCGAGATTGGCCAAGTGGCACAGTCATCCTGCAAGGTGTCAATTGCCCAGGAAGCTTCCAAAATGACACTTGGTTCATGAGATTCGCCCTGTGATGAGTAAGAGGTACTTGATCACCATGTGTAAGCAAGGATCTCCAAGTGGACACAGGAACTGAAGATTAACTGAAGATGGAGAGGACACTAGTCAGCTATATGCCAGCCTCCAGCTGACTCATCCTTTCCTCTTCCCTCCTATATATAGAGCTCTTCTATGAGGTCTAGGGGGGCTGGAATTTGTTGGAAATAATACTGAGAGGGGGGGTGAATCAGTATTATCAGATTAATCAAACTTTTAAATGCCCAAAAACATATACGCTACTTCAGTTAAGTGAACCAGCGTGTACACGCTACTGTGACGAAGTAAAACAGCGTATAAGCAGAAAACTCACAATTTAGTTGGCTTATTCTTCAATTAAGTGCATCAGGACATTATTCATCATATTAACAGTAAACGTGTGCAGTATAACAGAACAGATAAAAAGCCACACACATGAACACCAAGATATAAGGTGGAAACCCAATGTGGGTGAAAACCACCTGCTGCAAGTTGTCTCTATCTTTCTTAATATGAAACTTCAGTTTACAATCTTTTGTACTGGTGCAGCCTTATACCAGTACGCAGGCTACAACCTGCAGAAGGCTTCAACCTTCTCTCGTTCTCCAAACTTCCTTGGAAGGGAGCTCCAACCCCCTTTGCTCTTGTACTAGCCAAGATACTAGTACGTAGGTGCTGACCTACAATCTTCCTTCTTCCAGGTATCACTTTTCATACATTTTCAGACTTGGATATTCCTGAAGCACAACATTACAATCTGAAGACCACAATTCATTCAATTTCCACAACAGATTATTGAAGCATAAAACAACCAAACTTTGAATCACTGAACCACTGAACCCTGTCAATCACCAGTTACCAGAACACAGTGCAGACTACAGAACTCTGCAATAACAGTCAGACCCCACTGTAAACCCAAATCAAGCTTCAAAAGATATACGCTACTTTAATGAGCAGAACCCGCGTATACACGCTCTTTTACCGAAGCCAACCTGCGTACAGATCTAAAAATAAACTTTCTCAATTTGCAGCTGTACCAGATATTAGTTAGACTCAGAACGTAACATTGCGACAATATGCAGATCTAGAAATACGCATAATCAACCATATCATGATAGTGCATTTCAAACCATTAGATCCCGATCTATCCTTAGATCTAGTCTTCCATTAACCGATGTGATCTCTCCTTGGCTTAGATCAACCAACTCAGAACCTGCATATCAGATCTCTTTCTCTCTTAGATATTCATGCCTTGTCGAAAGATGATCTTTGCCTAATGATCTTCTTCTCCTTATATAGCCTTAGGCCTTTCTCAATACCAAGAGCCAAAACCATAGTAACACAATACCATCAACTTTAAAACTAGGGATCGACACGCCCGTCGAGACATAATGGTCCGAAATCATAGGCACAACTTCCAAGGTCTAACCACCATGAACCAAAGGAACCTTTCCACATACACGCGCTTTTTCTGAATCGAACTTGCGTGTACACGCGACTTGGGCTTAACGAAACAGCGTGTATGAGTTTCCTTGGCATGCTGTACTGAGATCTGTCTTCTGATTAAGTTGCCATCACCTGTACCAACTTCTGAGCACCTGTACCATCCACTGAGTGAGTTGCCATCAAGGACAACACTTGAACCATAATGCCAACAATCTCCCCCTTTGGACTTGATGGCAACCACCACACCAAGTCACTCTCCCCCTTTGACATCAAGGGCAAAGGGTGGACCAAAATATTTTCTTCCTTGGTATTCCTTCTGCTGTCCATACCGCTGTCCATACTCCCCCTGAGTACATGCTGAAATCTCCAAGTGTGCTCCCCCTTTGTGTATGCCAAAGTGTACCAATCTATCCGTCCTGCTTACCAAGTGCTGTTCATGCTCCCCTTGACTGTAGGCAAGATCTGCAAAAGATGTTCTTCAAGAAGAACAAAGACTTATACATTAAAGAAGACCTTCCTATCACCAAAAGACTCAACATACATTCATCACCCAATCTAGTGGGGATATACCAATATTGACTCATCCACCTAACCATGTGAAGACACATGATAATACATGAACATTTCATCATTCATCCCAGGCATAGTGGGGAAACCAACAAAGGCCGTTACATGACCTTGACACCATAAAAGAGACAAGAAAGACATAGAGACAACAGATCTAGACCAAGATTTAGAAAAGACACCAGCAGCATCGGATAAACATCTTGTTAGATCAGCAACGAGAATTGCTTTCTGAGCTCCTTCTTCTTAAACCAACAACCAAAACATCTGAATGCCAACAATGCTTTATGAGACTTTTGAGCTGCTCCCCCTGAACCTGTGCCTGTTGCACTCCCTGCAACTGTGCCTGAATACTTCTGACATTCCTATTGCTGTTCAGAACTTCAGAGTTTTCCTTTGCTGTTCAGAACTTCATATACGCGTTTTATCCTGTATAAAACAGCGTATGTACGCGGATATTCTTTCTGCAACAAGCGTCCAGCATACACGCGACTTACTCACCATAAATCCGCGTGTATACGCTCATATCCCTTCCGTAACCTGCGTATACCAACTTTTCTGTAGAACAAAACAAATTTCAACAACAGGATGAAGCATCAACTACTCCCAGCTTTTGTCTGAGATATTCAAAAGTTTCCCTGGGCAGTGGTTTTGTGAGAATATCAGCAACTTGCTCCTTAGAAGGAACATACTCCAATTTGACCTTCTGCTCAAGCACTTGTTCCCGAAGAAAATGGTACTTGATTGGTATGTGCTTGGTCTTTGAGTGCATGACTGGATTCTTTGAAATGCTGATTGCACTTGTATTATCACATAAGATAGAGACAGGTGGAGTGCAAGTGATTTGAAAGTCCTGCAAGGTCTGCATCATCCAAAGAAGTTGTGTGCAACAAGATGCTGCAGCCACATATTCTGCTTCAGCTGTAGATAAGGCAATCGAACTTTGCTTCTTGCTGAACCAAGACACTAATCTGGAACCCATGAAGAAAGCACCTCCACTTGTGCTTTTCCTATCATCCACACTTCCAGCCCAATCTGCATCTGTGTAAGCATGAAGAGTGAGATCTGTATTTCTAGGATACCATAAGCCATAGTTTTGGGTCCCTTGAAGATATTTGAAGATTCTTTTGACTGCCTGAAGATGGGTTTCCTTTGGGTTGGCTTGAAATCTTCCAACCATCCCTACTGCATGAGTAATATCTGGTCGAGTACCTGCCAAATAAAGCAAACTCCCAATCATGGATCTATAAGTGGGTTGGTGAACTGCTGCTGATTCATCATTTGCACTGAGGCTGCATCCTGTAACCATGGGTGTACATACTGGTTTTGATTCTTCCATGCCATACTTCTTCAAGATCTGCTTGAGGTATTTGGTTTGAGACAAGAAGATACCTCCTTCATTTTGTTGGATTTGCAATCCAAGAAAATATGTCAATTCTCCAAGAAGTGACATTTCGAATTCTTTCTGCATAACCAAGGCAAAGTTTTGACTCATAGTTTCTTCATTGCTGCCAAAAATAATATCATCTACATAAACAACAAGAATTAGCAATTTGTTATTTTCAACTTTTATATAGAGATTGCTATCTGCTGATCCTTTTGAAAAGCCTTGTTGGTGAAGATATTTGTCCAACCGATAGTACCAAGCCCTTGGGGCTTGTTTGAGCCCATAGAGAGCCTTTTTCAATCTGCATACAAGATTTGGATCATTTCCAAGAATGAACCCATCTGGCTGCTCAATATATACTTCTTCTTCTAAGTCTCCATTCAGGAAGGCTGATTTCACGTCCATTTGAAATACCTTGAAGTTTTGAAAGCTTGAGAGAGCAAGGAACATTCGGATGGCCTCTAGTCTTGCCACAGGAGCAAAGGTCTCTTCAAAATCTATTCCTTCTTGCTGTGCATACCCTTTACAAACAAGTCTGGCCTTGTTTCTAATTACTTCTCCATTTTCATTTAACTTATTCTTGAAGACCCATTTTGTTCCTATTACATTCTTATCTTTTGGTCTAGGAACCAATTCCCAAGTGTTGTTCCTTTCGATTTGCTCAAGTTCTTCATCCATTGCTTTGACCCAACATTCATCTTTGCATGCTTCTTTCACATTTTGTGGTTCAATGGAGGAGAGTAGAGCCAAGTAGCTTGAAGCTTCTGCAAGTGTCCTTCTTGTTTGTACTCCTGCTTCTTTCTGCCCCACAATCTGAGTTTCTGGATGATTCTTTTGGACATATCTGGATGGAGTCTTCTCTTCTATTCTTGTCTGCTCCTCTGGTTCTTCTTGAGATTCTTCTTCTTCTTGAGGTTCTTCTTCTTCATCATTTCGCCTTTGAGAGTAACCTTCATCTTCTTCATGATGAACTTGCCTAGGAATATATCCCTTCTCATCAACCACTATATCAATACTGTCAACAATTCTGCCAAGTCTTTTATTGTAGCACTTGTATGCTTTGCTATGTGGAGAATAACCAAGAAGAATGCCCTCATCTGCTCTAGGTTCAAGTTTTCCAAGTTGCTCATCAGTGTTCTTAATATAACATTTGCTCCCAAAGATTTTGAAATGCTTCACGGAAGGAGTTTTACCACTCCAAAGCTCATGAGGTGTTTGAGTGCTGTTTACTCGGACATTTGTTTTGTTAAGAATGATAACAGCAGCATGTGCGGCTTCTCCCCAGAAGGTTGCAGGAGTACCTGATTCATCGAGCATAGCACGAGCCATTTGTTGGATAGTTCTGTTCATTCTTTCCACAACCCCATTTTGCTGAGGAGTTCTAGCTGTAGAGAATTCTCTTCTTATCCCATGTTCATCGCAGAAATCAAAAAATTCATTTGATGTGAACTCCCCACCTCTGTCAGATCTGAGGCACTTGATTTTGTGTCCTGATTCATTTTCGGCCAATGCTTTGAAGGATTTGAATTTTTCGAATGCTTCATCTTTGTGCTTCATAAGCCCTAACCAAACAAACCTTGAGAAATCATCAATGAATAATATCAGATATTCTTCTCCTCGAGGTGACCTTTTCCTAAATGGACCACATACATCTGTATGGACTAGCTCAAGAGGCAAGCTAGCTGATCCTTCCTTCTCTGGAAAGTTAGTTCTGGTCTGCTTTCCAAACTGACAAGATTTGCATATGGTGTTGTCTGGAATTTTGATATCTGGAAGATCGCGAACTGCCTGATATTTGCATGCTTTCCTTATTTGTGAGAAGCTTAGATGTCCCAACCTTCGATGCCATAACCAGTGCTCTTCATCCTTGCTAAGATAGCATTGTTGTTGTTCTTCTTCAAATATGTACAGATTATTTGGAGTTCTTTTGCCTTTGAGAACTGTTTTACCTGTATCAAGATCACGAACAAGACATCCATTCGATCTGAAAATAACCTCTGTTTTTTGATCACACATCTGGCTGACACTTAGAAGATTATGTTTCAATCCATCAACATACAAAACATTTCCAGCCTTGACCTTTTCTTTTAAAGGAGCAATACCTTTTCCTTTTATAGTAGCAGGAGTATCATTTCCAAAAGAGACTTTCTTTCCCTTTTCTAAAGTAGAATAAGATTCAAGTTTTTCTTTATCACCTGTCATATGTTTCGAACATCCACTGTCAATGTACCATAGATTTTCCTGTCCTTCTGCATAAAATGCTATCCCACATCTTTCTGTTTGAGGTTCCTTTATTCTCCATGTTTTGGTGCTTGTGGCTTGTTCCTTTTTCTCCTGAAACCTGCTCCTGCATTCAGAGTCTTTATGACCAAAATTATTGCAAATAGAACATTCAACTTCATTTTCAAGCACCGAAAAGTTGTTATAGGTTCTTTTTGTAATCCCTGTCATACTTCTTTGTTTTTGAGCTTCCCTAGTCATGATTGTTTTATATGCAACACATTGAGCTGCTCTGTGACCAAAGTTGTGGCAAGAAAAGCATTGTCCATTGAAGAAGCTTCTGCGGTTATTGAATCTACCAGCCAACTGATTGTAATTTCTATTTTCATCTATTCTTGAGCCAAACTGAGAAGATTTTACCTGTGGTTGGTTGTAGCTTTTGTTCATCCTTAAGGAGGATTGTCCCTGATAGTTTTTGTTTGTAACTCGTCCCTGCTTTACCTGATTATCTTCATTGTTCTTCCGCTCATTTCCTCTTGCTGCATCAAGATAACTTTTTGAGGTGGATGCTTGAGAGGTTTCTCCATTATAGCCCAAACCTGTTTTGTTTAGAGGAGACCGCTGCACACTAATAATCTCATCCAAGGTTTCAGATCCTTTGACAAATTTAAGATTAATAGTTTTTGTTTTCTCAATTTCTTTTCTGAGACCAACAATTTCACCTTCTAGTTTTTCAAGATGTTTTTCCTTTTCATCAATCTGAAATTGCAAAGTATCAATAATCACATTCCTTTCTTCTATGCTTCTCTTGAGTCTAGTGATTTCATTATAGAGATTATCCACATCTATAGCATCCTCATAATCATCATCTTCAAATGCCATTAATAGCTTATATTTATTACCTTGTTCATCTTCATCACTGTTTGATAAGCCATCACTATCTTCATGGGTGTAGTAGCTTTTCCTATTTGCACTTTGTTTCTTGTTCCATCTAGCAGGTTCTTTTCCTTTATCCTTATAAGGACATTTTGCAGCATAATGACCTACTTTCCCACAAGCAAAACATTTGAAAGGTAGCTTACCTCTGAACCTTCCAGAACCCCTTTGAAGATTTCTGACAAAATTTGATTCTTCTTCCTCTTCTTCTGGAACATGGCTTGCTTCATAGTAATCTTCTTTTCCTGATGCCTTAAAAGCAGCTTCCCTTCTGTCAGATGGACCTCCCTTTCTCATTTCATAAGCGGTTAGAATTCCATGTAGCTGAGACATAGTGAGAACACGGAGATTTTCTTTTTCTTCTATTGCAGATACTTTAGATTCAAACTTGGGGGATAAAGATCTTAGAACCTTTTGAACTACTATAGTTTCTCTTATTTCTTCACCCAAGTTTTTCATACAATTAACAATCTCATCTACCCGGAGAAAATAATTAGCCACACTTTCATCATTATACATCCTGAGAGTCTCATATTGAATCCTGAGTGTTTGAAGTTTAGCTTCCTTTACCTGTTCATCTCCTTCATAGCTAGTGATCATTTTGTCCCATATTTCTTTTGCTGATTTGAAGTGCATGACCTTCATGAATTCTGTTTGAGATATACTTCCTAATAGGGTAGCGACTGCTTTTGCATTTGTTTCATATGCCTTTTTTTCATCTGGATCTGTAGGAGTAGCTGAAGGAAAAACATAGCCTTTTTCTACAATGTCCCAAACTTCTGTACCAAGAGATTGAAGATATGCAGTAACTCTTACCTTCCAATAATTGAAATTTGTTCCATCAAAAACCGGTGGCCTGATTGATGCTTCTTTCTCGTAGTTGCTCATGATGAATGATCTTCCTTCAAGCGATCAAGCTTCTCTGAAGGACCTGCTCTGATACCAATTGTTGGAAATAATACTGAGAGGGGGGGTGAATCAGTATTATCAGATTAATCAAACTTTTAAATGCCCAAAAACATATACGCTACTTCAGTTAAGTGAACCAGCGTGTACACGCTACTGTGACGAAGTAAAACAGCGTATAAGCAGAAAACTCACAATTTAGTTGGCTTATTCTTCAATTAAGTGCATCAGGACATTATTCATCATATTAACAGTAAACGTGTGCAGTATAACAGAACAGATAAAAAGCCACACACATGAACACCAAGATATAAGGTGGAAACCCAATGTGGGTGAAAACCACCTGCTGCAAGTTGTCTCTATCTTTCTTAATATGAAACTTCAGTTTACAATCTTTTGTACTGGTGCAGCCTTATACCAGTACGCAGGCTACAACCTGCAGAAGGCTTCAACCTTCTCTCGTTCTCCAAACTTCCTTGGAAGGGAGCTCCAACCCCCCTTTGCTCTTGTACTAGCCAAGATACTAGTACGTAGGTGCTGACCTACAATCTTCCTTCTTCCAGGTATCACTTTTCATACATTTTCAGACTTGGATATTCCTGAAGCACAACATTACAATCTGAAGACCACAATTCATTCAATTTCCACAACAGATTATTGAAGCATAAAACAACCAAACTTTGAATCACTGAACCACTGAACCCTGTCAATCACCAGTTACCAGAACACAGTGCAGACTACAGAACTCTGCAATAACAGTCAGACCCCACTGTAAACCCAAATCAAGCTTCAAAAGATATACGCTACTTTAATAAGCAGAACCCGCGTATACACGCTCTTTTACCGAAGCCAACCTGCGTACAGATCTAAAAATAAACTTTCTCAATTTGCAGCTGTACCAGATATTAGTTAGACTCAGAACGTAACATTGCGACAATATGCAGATCTAGAAATACGCATAATCAACCATATCATGATAGTGCATTTCAAACCATTAGATCCCGATCTATCCTTAGATCTAGTCTTCCATTAACCGATGTGATCTCTCCTTGGCTTAGATCAACCAACTCAGAACCTGCATATCAGATCTCTTTCTCTCTTAGATATTCATGCCTTGTCGAAAGATGATCTTTGCCTAATGATCTTCTTCTCCTTATATAGCCTTAGGCCTTTCTCAATACCAAGAGCCAAAACCATAGTAACACAATACCATCAACTTTAAAACTAGGGATCGACACGCTCGTCGAGACATAATGGTCCGAAATCATAGGCACAACTTCCAAGGTCTAACCACCATGAACCAAAGGAACCTTTCCACATACACGCGCTTTTTCTGAATCGAACTTGCGTGTACACGCGACTTGGGCTTAACGAAACAGCGTGTATGAGTTTCCTTGGCATGCTGTACTGAGATCTGTCTTCTGATTAAGTTGCCATCACCTGTACCAACTTCTGAGCACCTGTACCATCCACTGAGTGAGTTGCCATCAAGGACAACACTTGAACCATAATGCCAACAGAATTTTGTATAAGCAAGGAGGTGCTGTTGGTATACCGCCAGGATTATTGGGTGATTGTTTTACTAGAGGTGAAGAGGAGAGTTCTTGCTGCCGAGGAGGTGCTGCTGGATTGGATCCAACATTATTGGTTGTAACTTCCTCTGGAACCCTGTTACTTTCTATCAATAAAGTTTGCATGTTCTCCTATATACTTGTTTTACATAGATGCTTTGTGTTTACATGTATATTTGATGCACCCTAATCCATGCTTCAGTTATGAGTACATGTATCTTGTAGTTCGCTCTCTTGTTTTGTGCAGGATCTGTATGTAGCTGGATCGGCTAGGAGAGCAAAGAGCTGGGAGCAGGATACAAAGAGAGAAGGACAAGGATCGACTAAGTGCAAGACACCAGGTTGGTTGACCTTCTTACTATTCTCTCTGTACTTTCATAAAGTGGAACATGAAAAATTTATCATTCAGTTGTTGCTAAAGACTGTCACCTTTAGAAGGGTTAGTGTCATCCGCATCGGATACTTTTCCCCACAACAAACTGGCGACTCCGCTGGGGAGATCCTAGTATCTTGTTGTTGTAGTATTTTGCTATTCATCTCTTGAAGAAAAGAGTACCGAATCGAAAAGCTTTTGACTATATCAAAAGCGAAGTAGAGGGTTTTGCTACTCTTGCTCCTTTGCTGAGCAAATTCAAGATTTAAAGAGCTAATCTACAGATGAATCTTTACTCTTTGTGATAGATCTTTATCCTCTTGATCATCCCTTAGCCTGTACTTGACCTATAGCTTTTTATTTCAGCAAAAACAGTGCATTTTTGAGCTTTTTATGACCCGGAATTCTTAGCAGACGTAACTCTCGTGAGTCAGTGCAGGCTGTACACAGGCAGCCTGCATTACAGCGCAGGTGCTCCCTTCGGGAACTGCGCTGAGAGTGAGATTGGCAGACTAGAACCTGCGCTGGTCCAGTTAGCCCTTGTCTTGCTCAGTCTTCCTATTGTGTCTTGGCCCTGTTTGCACTTGTTTTTGGCTGATTGCTTGCTGGTCATTGTATTTGCTGTAGACCACTTCTCCTTGACTTTATTCCGCCTCAGTTGTGTGATGAAACTGTGAATGTTCTTTCAGTATTTCTTGTTTCAGTTACAGTTTCCCATTGTGAAAAGCGAACCAGTATAGCTGTGACCTCTTAGATCCTGAACTGTAAAAGTGTCTTTGTGATCTTATGAGCTAGTTTTATTACTGTTCATGGCTGTTTGAGTTTGTTTGCTTTTCACTTTTATGGTTTGAATCTATACTTTTCCTGTGTTTAAACAAGTCTATCATAAGGTGTCTTTTTGATTGTGGACAAGCTTGTTTATTTCTACTTGAAAGTTGATTCAAAAATCATACAACAGTTTCCTTTTGTTAGCATCAACATTAAGGATAACGAAAAGAAATACATGCATTGTGCATTTTGCATTTGACTGTGTGCTTGACGATTTAGGAAAATGTGCATTTTAGTGTGTGTTCTTTGATCTGTGGAAAAAGTTGTGTCTTTCTTTTCCCTCAAGTAGATTAAGGTTTTCAAAAGTTGAAAGATTGAAAAGATTTGCTTCTCATTCTTAGATTGCATATAGGAAGTTGTATATATACATCTCGTGGCGAACCTGAAAGGCAAACTGTTAAGAAAGATCAACATTAAAATAAACTCAATTTACATAACAACGCTTTGGAATTTAACGCAAACATCTAGAGGTCTAGGTAGAGACGTGTTCCGGTGTCGTTAAACATAGTGACTGTCGATCTCTACGAAGGTGGGTGATTCCTCCTGAGAGTCGGTGGCACTAACACGGACTTGAGCTCCCGCGTACCGTCGCGTATATTGGGAGACCCCTATAGGCTTTTATCCTTTATCCTTAGGAAACCGTGTCGGCCGCCCTACTGATCGCGATGCAGTGAACACAGCATTCACGAAGATCGACCACCCGTACCGTAAAACGTATTCTGTGGTTTCGCGAAAGGTTTGGCACACCCTCTGCCTAGATCTCCAGAGCAGTTTCTTTTGGCCCTTTTAAAACTCTATAACTGAAAAGGTCCAACCGAGCATTTGTCACTTCGGGCTCGTTAATACATCGAAGGCGACTAGAGTCATCTTTAGCTTTTTCTCGACTCTTAAAACATGAAAAAGCAAGTTTGTGTCTAAAAGCGTCGTAAATAAAATTTATTGTAAAGCGGAACATAATCACCTGTTATTCCCACGTTGATCTTTCAGTTGAAAAGTATGGAGCCTACCAACCAAGGAAGTAACCTTGGCGGAAATCCAAATCCCTTCTCCTCTTGGGGAGATGTTGGTGCGCCTCATATGGCTACATTGTCGCTTCCAGGATTGACAATCGGCCTCCCTGTATGGCTCTTTTCAACTAATGTAGTCCAGATCGCCACTAATCCTGAGCATTCGAATCAACAGTCAGAACAATCTAGAACTACCCACCAGCCTTCCACTTCTTGTGATACTTCCTCTGATCCTTCATCTTCGCAAGGTAGAGCTGGCAAAAGTCAGCCTCCCAAGGAGAAGAAGGAAAAGAAGAAGAGAGAAAAGAAGCAGAAGGAGCCTCTGGCGAAGGCGACTGGGGGCAAGCAGAAGAAAGCTGACAAAAACCCACACACTGCACCGACCGGGCCTAAAACGCCATGTGTCATTTGCAAAGGGATCCACTTCCATCGTGATTGTCCTTGTATTCCCCGGATACTAAGGGACTGGTCCCCAAGGTTGCACAATCCGGTAGCATCAACCTCTGGTTGTCAAGTTGATTGCATTCCGTCAACTAGCGAGAGTGAAGGACGAAGAAGGGGACCAAGATCACCCTGTCTATTGTGTGAAGGTCATCATGCCATCCACAAATGTCCATTCTTAGATGAGGCCAAGAGAGTTTTGGAAGATCGCCCGGTGTCACCGGCGCAACTTCCTCCTGGATACCGAAAACTCGCGCCTAATCCCTCGATAGTTGAAAATCCAGTTGAACCACTCAGATGGTCAGCTGAAGTGTCGGTCATTGAGAATGAACCTACCGAATCTAGACCAGACGAAAGTCTAAAGGTCGATACGGCAGTTGGCCCGGTTCTTCCTTCAGAGGTTCTATCGTCCAATGACCCCGTCATTGAAGACCCGTCTTCAAATGACACCGTCGCCGAAGAGTCATCTTCATGCGACACCCTCACTGATGAGAACAAGGATGACACCATCCAGGTTCTTTTCATCAGCACCGACTCAGATGAGCATCAGGGCAATGCGCCCATTCCTTTATCGCAGGGAGGAACATCATCAGAGTCGTATCCGGCCGTATATTCGGTCCCACCACCAAGCAACCTGGTTGTATCCTTTGATTGGAATCAACTAGGCAGACCCCGGTTACCAGCCAGTGTTCCATTCAGAATCATTGTCCAGATCTATAGAATGATTATGGCTGGTACTATCATTGATGAAGGGGCGTCTGTGAGTATCCTTTCCTCTGTTGCTTGGAAAGCACTGGGTTCCCCAGCGCTTTTACCTGAGTTGAGAAATCTCTCAGGTTTCGATAAAGGAACCAGTCGACCATTAGGGATCCTCCCCGATGTACCTGTTACATTGAAAGGGAAGACCGTCAGGATGAACGTGTTGGTAGTTCAAGGACCCTTGGATTATAACCTACTCCTTGGACGCGACTATATTTATTGCATGGGAGCGATAGTCTCCTCACTCTTTAGAGTAATGTGTTTTCCACACGAAGGAAGGGTGGTCAAGCTCGTAGACCAACTTTCATTTCCGGGATCTCGCATCGCAAATAGTCAAATACCAATCCTAAATGGTCTGTTCACTCAAGATTCGCCTCCACCCCCGGTCCTCCTTCCCGATGAGCGCGAGTGATTCGGAAAGAAAGACTAGGACCCAGGGGGCATGCACCCTGGTCTGCTTCGGGCAGAAGAAACTCCGGGTATAAGGAAGAATTTCCGCAGAAGAACATGACTAGTCCGTACCCCGTCCGAAGGAAGTGGGGTTGTTCTGGAATAATGATCTTTTGTTAAAGTTATGTGTTTGGGAATCATTCACCTTTGTCTAAAAAAGTGGGCAATGCCCAAGTAGGAATTCCCTTATTGTAACAAGTAGTCACCATCTTTAAATTCAAGCCTCGCCCATCGAAACATATGTTTTGAAGGATAAGCAGGGGCAGTAAACTAAGAAGGAGACCGTATTGTTGTGACAGAGGGTAACCATCTTTGGACAACCCAATGATAGACACCGCCGAAGAAAGAGATTGATTTGCGGCAGCGAATAGAACCACTCTTCGGATAATAAGAAAGAGGCAAGCCTCCCTCAATAATACCAGTGTTTTATCTTTGAGTAGTGTTCTTCTATTGTCACAAATAGCTGTTTGTTCAAAGTGGGCCGACAGGAAGTCTGAGTACTACGTAAGACCCCTTAAAATAACGAGAAGACAAGTATCGTTAGCATTAGATTAGCAAGATGACAAATAAGTAAGAACACCCAAAGAAAAACAGAAGTAGGGGAGAGGAGGGGCAGCCTCGAAATTCTATCCTATACCTGGGGGCATGCAAACTTTCTGGAGTGCAAGCTAGGGGCGGTTATTTATCTGGTTTTAAGATTAGCCGTTTCCGAACTTGCATGAAAGAAAGCCTGTGGGGCAGAAGTAAAATTTGCCAAAAGTGAGCACAGCTGTGGTAAGGCATAAGCTCTATAAAAATTGGTCCTTACGAGAGGCGTTCTTCATATGACTGGTATATCGAGCAGTTTTAGCATATAGTTCATGCTCGTTAAAAAATAAACGCAATTCCGAGCAGTTTTAGGCCTGAATTTAAGCTCGTTAAAAAATAGAAAAGTGTGAGGAAAAGTTTCCCCCAGAGTTCAAGCTCATGGAAAAAATGAACCGGTAAATAACCTTTTGAAATCGTAAATTCATCAGCCATAAGAACCTTGATCGTGTTTTCATCCATCACCTCCACTGTTCATTTGGCCGATCATTCACTTCCATTTGTGTGTTTACCTCTTTTGAGAAACAGCTGCGAAGAGTGATTTCACCTAGCCATCCTTGCGACACTGCCGTGATTGGAAAATTCCAACCTGTACCTGGAATCCGTAGCTATCCATGTTTGTCACTCATTCCTCAAAAGACGAGTCTTCTTTCAGCTCTTTTCACTGACTCGTAAAATATGAAAAGTTTGCCGAGTTTTGGCCTTCCAGCTCGTTAAAGGACCGGAACGCTATCCCTCCTCTAAATTTTAATCTTTTTGGATCTGAGGGATTATTGCACAAAAGGATCGAGCGCTTGTCTTGTTCGGATCGTTAAAAGTACCGAACAGCCATCCCTTCTGTATTGTTTTATACTTTTTCGGACTTAAGGGATTTGCTGACGAAAAAGGAATTATGGAGTTAACTTTCTGTACCTTTTTAGACTCTCTAAAAATGAAAAGGACCGAGTTTTCCTTGTCGTTAGACTCGTTAAAATGATTAAATAGCGACAAACTTGTCTTTAGACGAGAACGAGTTTCCCTATCGCTAGGCTCGTTAAATCATAGCGATAGGCTTGCCCGAAGGGCAGGTTATAGAACAAGCATATGTTATCCTCCTCAAGCTTGACAAAAATAAAGAGGTACTGGTCAGAAATGACTGGGGAAAAATTGGGAGAACATCAAAGTTTAAAGGTAGCAAGTCACTCTTGGACATGACACTTTTCCTCCGTACCATATCGGGTTGGGTTGTTTCATTTACCGGTCTCGTCACCATGGTCCTCGCCACACCATCCACATTTGGGGTAATGCTACCGATCCATCGCATCAGTGTCGTTATATGTTCAAGAGGGGTCATTCTGGAAGTGTCAACCGTGTCCCATCCACTACCATACATTATCCTTCATCCATTCATGATCGCCACCCTGAATCATATTTCACAGTTTGTTTTCACCTCCACTAAAGTCATTAGCTCCGTTCCGTGTCATTGATGTGGGATTCATTAAGGCCCTCCTTTGACGGATCGCTTCTTGTCGACTTCAGCTCATTATCCAAGAAGTTGATCTAGGAACACCCCCATCAGTACTTTGAAGCTTGCATGCCTCAATGGCAAGTTTCTCACTTCCGGCGACAGGTATACATCAATGACCTTCGACCAGAAGATTTTGCGTGGCGTTCGACGCCAAGTCCTTTATTCACGCCACGTGAATTGTACTGCAGTACCTTGAGGGTCATCGTCATTATTGGTGATTCCTCTCGCGCTTGTTAACGGTTTTCATTATTGACCGGTAATCAAGCGATGTCTTTCCATGTTCGACTTCAGTGCAATTCTCACATGGATCGACTTGTACTTAGAGTGAAGATCGAACGAGTTTGAAGACCCCGGATCTAGTTTCATCCATCCGGGCTGCGATATATATTCAGGAAATATAAAAACATTTGCCATGTACATCATTGCAGCAGATGATCATCCTATTCAAAGGATGATAGTTTCAGCAGAAAATTATCAGTCTATTTTCAGACGATCGTCTGTCATATGTACCAAAATGTATTTATAGAAAGCTGAGCATGGGAATGCCCGCCTCAGCTAGATCATGAGAATAATGATGAATGAAAAATAATGTATTGTATTGTATTGTATTACAGGGCACTCTCCTCAGCACTGGAACGAACTTCGGATCCTCTAGCTAAAGCATTTCACCCGATAAACGGCCTCATACTTTAGGGGGCAACTGTTATAGACATTTTTGTGCCTCGCGTCAAGGAGCATGGAATGTCAATAATTACAGGGATCCTCAGTCCCTAAACATGTTGTTCTTACCCCTAAAAGAACAAGGTCATCAAACAACAGCACTTCCAATCAGTTCTCCACCTGAAAACACTTCAAAACAGGCTTATTTTGGATCATGTCAGCTGCTTAACTGAGCATCTGCGCTGTATTGCAACTGTCCCACTCTGTACCTGCGCTGGAAGTCAAAAACAATGAAGGCTACCTGCGCTGGGCGAGATTGGCCAAGTGGCACAGTCATCCTGCAAGGTGTCAATTGCCCAGGAAGCTTCCAAAATGACACTTGGTTCATGAGATTCGCCCTGTGATGAGTAAGAGGTACTTGATCACCATGTGTAAGCAAGGATCTCCAAGTGGACACAGGAACTGAAGATTAACTGAAGATGGAGAGGACACTAGTCAGCTATATGCCAGCCTCCAGCTGACTCATCCTTTCCTCTTCCCTCCTATATATAGAGCTCTTCTATGAGGTCTAGGGGGGCTGGAATTTTGTATAAGCAAGGAGGTGCTGTTGGTATACCGCCAGGATTATTGGGTGATTGTTTTACTAGAGGTGAAGAGGAGAGTTCTTGCTGCCGAGGAGGTGCTGCTGGATTGGATCCAACATTATTGGTTGTAACTTCCTCTGGAACCCTGTTACTTTCTATCAATAAAGTTTGCATGTTCTCCTATATACTTGTTTTACATAGATTCTTTGTGTTTACATGTATATTTGATGCACCCTAATCCATGCTTCAGTTATGAGTACATGTATCTTGTAGTTCGCTCTCTTGTTTTGTGCAGGATCTGTATGTAGCTGGATCGGCTAGGAGAGCAAAGAGCTGGGAGCAGGATACAAAGAGAGAAGGACAAGGATCGACTAAGTGCAAGACACCAGGTTGGTTGACCTTCTTACTATTCTCTCTGTACTTTCATAAAGTGGAACATGAAAACTTTATCATTCAGTTGTTGCTAAAGACTGTCACCTTTAGAAGGGTTAGTGTCATCCGCATCGGATACTTTTCCCCACAACAAAATCCACACTACAACACCATACCCCAAGGCAACTACTATACCACGCAGCCTATTTATAATATTGGGACTCAAACGATGGGAGGATCGCAAGGTTCCTCAAGTAATATGTCATTGCCTTGGTCCGAGTCGAGGGAACCACAAACTTTTCCTTTCTTGGAAACGTTGGATATCCCTGACTTGTACAAACTTACAAATGACCCCATCTACCATAACTTACTTTGGACGTCGATCCCGCAAAAAATACCAACAGACATCCCCAAGTTTGACAAAAAAAAAAGGGAGGATACAGGCACCCATATCACCACCTATCATCTTTGGTGTGTTTCTAAATCCATGGTGGATGATAGTGTTCGGTTACGTCTTTTTCCCCACACCCTCACTGGCAATGCAACTAAGTGGTACATTGATTTACCACGTGCATCAGTGAATACCTTCGACGCTCTAGTGACGGAATTCCTAAAGCACTTCTAGCTACTCATCCGCTATGAGACTGGGACAGAGCTCCTCACTTCACTACGTCAGGATACCGCCACCCACATCTCTGATCATATACATGAATGGAGACGTAGGCGGAGGTTAGTCAAAGCTCCCCTCCTAGACTATCTCTTAGCAAACTAGTTCTACAAGTCCCTATCGATTTACCGCACATAAGGATGTCACCTTAGCTGGTGCGGTCACAGAAGACCAAACCATGCGTTGTGCCTAACACTTAGATCTGATATATTCGCAGTTTGGCACTCTTTACAACATAATGCCCAATGCCCCTCGTAACTCCAATGCTTTTGCTACTCAGCACCCCGGAGCACACGCTGATGGGATTATCGGTGCAACCTCTGGGGCTACTGTAAAACAACTCAGTGGTTACATTGCCTAGATGTCAGTGGACCCGTCTACCAAATCGACTTCTCTTCCTATCACCGCCATAAACTCTATGCAGTCTACTCAAAATCCCGATGGTAAGAACAAGAAGAATAAGAAAAAGACTACTCCTTCTGAAGAGCAGTCAACAAAGCAGTACAACCCAAAGTAGAAGGCTGTTGAGCCCTCTGACGATGGAAAGGATAAACCCACCTAATTCCCTTGCAAAATCTATGTTGAATACCACATGACATATCTGTGTTCGCGTCTTCAGGAATGCATAAATTTCATTGCTAACAAGGACACTAGTAGGACCTCTGTTGTCCTTAATAATGCTTTCCCCACTTAGTAGCAGCAACACCTCATTGTAAAACAACCCCAACCCCCGCAAGGTGGAAACGGTGGTTCACAACATCCTTCAGCTGGTGAAGGACATTCTACCATTTACACCTTTAAAATGGTAGATCTACAAACCAAAGCCAAATATTATGGAGCTCCTATCACTCATGTAGAGGAACCTTCCTTAAGTCAAAACCCACCACCACCCAGTGATTTGCATATCAAAAGGCTGGTTCTTGACCTTGTAATTCGCCCCCCCAAAGGGGCACTTCAATGCACAACGCATAATACATCTCACGTACCGCCCAAAACTACAGCATTGTAGAAGACTTGGCGCAAGCGTTGTCAGCTATGTCGGAACTTGAAGTATTACAAACATGTCCAGCACAAAGGAAAGCTTTGCTTTCGGCTATTGGTGGTATCGACCCATAGGATTCCATGCTTGCAATTTTCGACATGGAAAAGTGTAAACCTCCCATTTTCCACCAGCTTGCATTTCAAGTGAAATTTTTTTTGAAAGGCAAAGGTATACACAGAACTGTGATCGACGAAGGTGCTTCTACCTACATCATTCCGGCTTCATGTTGGCTCGCTTTGGGTTCTCCAACCCTATCCCCACCGTCGAATTACATTAAAGCTTTCAACGGCCACACTTTCATCCCAAAAGGTTACCTAGCTAGCTATCTGATCCAAAATGGATCCTAGAACACTCTCTAAGTTTTCATGAACTCTTTCAAAATCATGCCAAATTCAAAGTCTTATAAAGATCAAGCTATCGGAAGGAATCCTTAGACAATTGCAATGGCGATCAGCGCAGATCAACGAGGGTCTTCGATCTAGCGTGCAGAGTGGTGAACCGTGGTAACGTGTGTTGACACCAACCAGCAAATGCAGGGACAAATTCAAGCAACGGAGGTAGTTTTCGATATTGCATATCACAGGGAAAACCCCTCAGTGAAGAGAAGACCCGAGCACCAAGACCCAAAATAATTTTAAAAATGCGGAAAATATTGTTTCGGTTTCGTCGAAGCGAGATTCCACGAAACTGGTAGAATATCGGAGGGGCTTCGAACTGTAAGCAGTTTAGACCGAGTTCTGCCCTATGCCACACAATGATCGCCATGGATCTCGGGGAAGAGAGATAGAATCGCTCAAATCATATGGGTAAACATCATGTTACTTAGCCGCCCGATATGAACGATGACCGTCGAATTTGGGGCCCCCAGATCAATGGCGGAGACGCGTTTCGATGGATGAACAGATTTGACAAGGTTATGAAGCGAGGTCACATAGGATTTGAAGTCCGAGATGAACGATGCATTGGCAGAAGGTCGTGTTTCGTGGGCATTCTTGGAGTTAACGAAAAAAATGGTCGTTTCAAATATGTCCAAGAGAACTAACACTTATCCATTATGAACTAGGTGGCTGCCTCCTTATGAGACGTTATACATTGACTGATTATGCAGGATAGAGGGATTTAAACGGACAGAGGCAGGGGAACCAGAAATTCGGGAAGTAGAAATGAATAGTTAGAAAGAAGATTGGCTTTGAAGCCACAAACTGATAGAGAGAAGAGAGCAGTAAGCGAAGAGCAGTAGGCAGTAAGCCGAAAGCAGAGAGAAGAAGCCAAGCTAACCTACAAAAGAAAAGGCAGCATCGAGCTAGAGTTAAGACAGAGACAGAGAGAGTCAGAGAGTCAGAGAGTCTGTGCACTCCAAAGAAGGCTTGAGAGGTTCAAACGCACTCCTCTGTAATACCTGTCATGTATGAGTCTCAGATTGGGCTCATAATACTGTGACCAATAGAGGTCAAGAGTTCAGTGAGGGGAGTCTATGTACTCCAAAGACTTGGGGAATCCAAGTACAGTCTTACTGATTTGTATATGCTGAGTGAGACTCAAATTGAGATCACTGCTGTAAAAACTCTGCTTTGAAAACATAATAGAGAGGCCACCACAGAAGGCTGGACCAGGAGATGTAGCCTAGGAGTATTGGGTGAACTCCTTATTAAACTTGTTGTGTTTATATGTTTGCATGTTATGTTTTCTTTAACTGCTTCATTGCATGTGTATTTCACAATCTTAATGATCTGTTGCATAAAATAACATAGGCATATCCATGCACGTGAGTCTGTAATACCTATTTAATTGTCCTAGATCAATATCAGATCAAGTGGTATCAGAGCTTTAGGTTGCTAAGGTTAGAAAAACTTGTGTTTGATAGTTTGTGAATGATAACTAGATGAAAGCTTAAATTAGGAGGAGGAGAGTTGGTTCAAGCTAACCTAGAAATTGGAAGAGTCTATCCTAAGAGGAAAATGTCAGAAGAAAATCCCTTGGAATCAAACTTGTAGTTCATTGACAGTTTGATGACCATGAGAGCCATGGTAGAAGCAATGTATAGAGAACTTAAGAGAGGTAGAGGTGAAGAGTCATCAACCTCCAAACAAGATAAAGGAGTAGAAGAACCTCTTCTAGTTGCCCACCCAGAAGGCATAGGAAAAGAAGAGAATCCCTCTCCACCATCTCCCCCATCATCACCTTCATCATCATCTTCTTCACATAAATAAAGCCCTGAAAAGAAAAAGAAGAAACCTTCTTTGATTAAATTAGATGTGAAGTTTGATTTGCCAGTTTATGACAGAGAGTTGAATGCAGAAAAGCTAGATAACTAGATTAGATAGATTGATGTATATTGCAGAGTGCAGAACATCTATTCAGAAAGGACAAAGATTTAGCTAGCTAGTCTACACCTCGGAGGCACCGCCCTAGTATGGTGGGAAGGCAGGACACAAGCTAATTTGAAGAAGCATGGCAAAATTCTTTCTACCTGGAATGAATTTGTTTCTGCAATTAAAAAACATTTCTATCCACTAGCTTATATGCAGCAAGCTATGATGAGTTGGAAAACTCTTTGCCAATGGAAAGGGCAAAGTGTACAAAGTTACACCCAAGAATTTAGAAAAAGGGCTTTGATTCTAGGCATTTCTTTAGAATTGCCTGAGACTTTGCTAAAGTATATAGGTGGTCTACATAGCTATTTGAGACATAACATTCTCATGTTTAATCCCACTAGAGGTATCTATTCAGGGTACACATGTAGAGGCTAGAGGCAAGCATGTGAACCCAGAAGTTGGGGGATCATCAAAACCCACTGCAAACAAGAACAAGGAAAAGAGAAAGCAGAAATGGAAAGAGAGGAAGGAAAATGCTGTACAAAATACCAAACCTTCATGCACTCACTTCAAGAAGGATGGGCATGATGATGAACACTGCTGGATTCTGCATCCGGAGCTGAGGCCCAAGAAGTACGATGGAAAAAAGAAGAAGACTGCTGCAACTATTCAGAAGTATGATGGAAAAAAGAATAAGACTGCTGCAACTATTCAGAAGGATTTGGGGTCAGACTCAGGGGATGAAACAACAATCACAACCATAGGTATAAAAGGTAAAAATTATGAAGCATCTACTAGTAATTCTGCACAATCTACTGATAATGAAGAAAATGAGAGGAGAAGACATGAGCTTTTCATATTAGAGTTATTTCCAAGCACCGAAATATTGATACTTTGTTTGATAGCGGCTCACAAGTAAGCTTAATTTCTGAAGCAATTGTAAAAAAAATGGGGTTACTAACCACACCTCACAAGAAGCCATATCCATTGGGTTGGTTATGTGATAAAGCAAAGCTACAAGTGACTAGACAATGTAAACTTAGGTTTTCTTTTGGGTCAACATTTGTAGATGAGGTTGAGTTAGATATTGTTCCCTTGGATATATGTGGAATTGTTTTAGGAATTCCTTACTTGTATGATAGAAAAACCATTTTCTATAGAGCTGAAAACAAGTATCAAATCGTTAAAGATGGAATTGAATATATTGTAAGAGCTCATAAACTCAAGAATAATTATACTCTCATAAACTCAGGGTAGATGAAAAGAATTGTAAATTCATGCAAACAATTTTTACTGATGGTTGTAAAGGAAAAGAAACTTGATAAAACCAATGTATTTGAAGGCTGTAATGCTAAACAACAAGCTGATTTAGAAAAAGTTGTTTCAGAATATGATATGTTATTTCAAGAACCTAAAGGTCTACCACCCAAAAAGGAAATAGTACATGATATTAATTTGCAGCAAGATGCTCCATTGCCTAACATCGGAATGTACAGGTTTTCCACTTTAGAGAATGCAGAATTCAAGAAGCAGGTACAGGAGCTGCTCGAGAAAGGGTTCATAAGACCTAGCACATCACCATGTGGGTCTCCAATTGTCTTGGTGAGAAAGAAAGATGGCTCATGGAGAATGTGCATTGATTACTGAGCACTGAATAAGATAACGAAAAAAATCGTTATTCCCTTCCTCGCATAGATGATCTATTAGATCAGTTGAAAGATGCTGCTTACTTTTCCAAGTTGGACTTGCATAGTGGCTACCATTAGGTCAGAGTTGCAGAGCAAGATGCATGGAAGACTGCTTTCAAAACAAAGCAGGGACTGTATGAGTAGTTAGTTATGCCTTTTACTTTCATGAGAGTAATGAATGATGTACTCAGGCATTTTATTGATGATTTTGTCATTGTATAGCTAGATGAAATTCTTGTATTTAGTAAAACATGGGAAGAACATTTGAAGCATGTAAAGTAGACTTTAGATGTTTTGAAAAGAGAAAATATTTATGTTAAGCTATCAAAATGTGAATTTGGAAAAACATCTTTGAATTATTTGGGTCATATTGGAGGGGGTGGTGAATTGAAGATAGATCCCTCTAAGGTTGCAATCATTGTAAACTAGCCTAAACCCAAATCTGCTACAGAAGTTAGATGCTTCCTAGGAGCATCATAGTATTGGAGAAAGTTTATTTCTAACTTTTCCTTGATTACAGCTCCCTTACATGCTTTAACATGACTGAACAAGGTGTTTCAGTGGGGAGGCAAACAACAGAAAGCCTTCGACACCTTAAAAGAAAAGATTAGTACAACACTAATACTAGCACTGCCCGATCTTCAAAGACCCTTTGAGATTGAAATGGATGCCAGTGATTATGCCATGGGAGCAGTGTTGATGCAGCATGGTAAACCCATATGTTATCATTATGAGACATTTAATTCTACAATAGTTAATTATCCCACATATGATAAAGAATTGTATGCATTAGTATAGAGTATGAAAAAGTGGAAACATTATTTAATGGGCAAAGAGACAATTATACATACTGATCATCAACCACTTCAATATTTACACTCACAAACTAAGTTGCAGCAATCAAGACACTATAGGTGGATGGGATTTCTACAACAGTTTCATCTTGTCATCAGATATTAAAAGGGCATACACAATAAAGTTGCAGATATATTGTCTAGACCAATCATAAATGCATCCACTATACTTAAGCATATTCAGTATTGCATGAAAGCTACATTAAACAATATGCTCAAGATATAGATTTTAAAGGTGTATATGAAACTTTAAGTCATGGAAAACAAGTAGAAGAATTGGATTATCATGTTCAGGACCAACTCTTGTATCATTTTGGAAAGTTATGCATTCCTCAAACTGAAAGAGTAAAGATAATTCGAGAAGCACACACTTCTCTAATATCAGGTCACTTTGGTGTAAGTAAAACAGTAGCATAGCTGCAAAGATTTTGTTATTGGCCAAAAATGAATGAGACAGTTTCTAGATATATAAGAGGGTGTACCATGTGTGCTAAAAGCAAGCCCAACAATAGAAAACTAGGCTTGGACACTCCATTACTAGTCCCTTCTCATCCTTGGGAAAGTATTTCCATGGACTTTGTTGGGGGACTGCCTAAATCTAGAAAAGGTCATGACTATTTATATGTTATTGTGGATAGGTTCAACAAAATGTGTATTTTAATACCTTGTAACAAACAGATTATAGCTGAACAAACATCAAATTTGTTCTTTCAACATGTATGGGTTCATTTTGGATTACCCACTTCCATTGTATCTGATCAAGATTCTTGATTTGTTGGGAAGTTTTGGTCAAGTCTGGGAATTGATGGACACCAGACTAAAGAAGAGCACAGCCTTTCATCCAAAAATAGATGGCCAAATAGAGGTGGTCAACAAGATAGTGATCCAGTTTCTCAGAGGATATTGCAGCAAGCATCCCAAGCTTTTGGATGAACATTTGTGTTATGTGCAACATGCTTACAACCAGGCCAAACATTCTTCTACACATAGATTTCCTTTTGAGACCTATTTTGGTTTCATACCAAGGTCTCCCTTGGATTTTGTCTTTGGTAAAGACATAGTAGTTGATGGACACGTGGACAAGGCAACCAAGTTCATTGAACAAATCCAAGAGATTCATCAGGTAGTACAGGAACAGCTGGAAAAGAGCCAAGCCAAGTACAAGGAAAGGCATGATAAGCATCAGATCGAGCATAGTTTCCAAGTTGGTGATCAAGTCTGGTTGTATATCAGCAAAGACAGAATGCAAGGTGAAGGTAAGAAGTTGAAGCCGATAAGGTATGGACCTTTCAAGATACTTGAGAAAATTGGTGAGAATGCTTTTCGCCTTGATTTGCTAGCTTACATGCACATCTATTCAGTAGTTAATGCAGAAAGCTTGAGATTGTTTGAACCTTCATTGGTTGAAGATCCCGAAGAGCAGAGTCAGTTGCCTTCTATTGATGATCTGTTGCCTGAATATCTCAATGAATTGTAGGAAGACACAATTCTGAACAAGAAGGTGAGAAATACACGTAGAGAGGATGTTGAGTACCTCAGGATTTGACTCAAAGGTTCAAAACCAAGTAGTGCAAGATGGATAGAAATTGGGCGAGCGAGGAATCTATATCCTCACTTGATTTATGCTTAAAAAAATCAACTTTTGGTGGTCCAAAAGCTTTTTCAGTGCGAAGGCGTGATCCAAAATGGATCCTAGCACACTCTTTAAGTTTTCATGAACTCTTTAAAAACCATGCTAAAGATTCAAAGTCTTATAAAGATTAAGCTATTAGAAGGAATCCTTAGACAGTTGCAATGGAGATTAGTGCGGATCAACGAGGACCTTCAATCTAGCATGCAGAGCGACGAACCATGGTAACATGCGCTAACACCAACCAACAAATGCAGGGAAAAATTCAAGCAATGGAGGTAGTTTCTGATATCACATATCGCAGGGCAAACCTCTCAATGAAGAGAAGCCCCAAGCACCTAGACCCGAAATAACTATAAAAATGCGGAAAATATTGTTTCGGTTCCATTGGAGTGGGATTCCACAAAACCGATAGAATATCGGAGGGGCTTCGAGCAGTAAGCGATTTAGACCGAGTTCCGCCCTATGCCACACAACGATCGCCATGCATCCCAGGGAAGAGAGAGAGAACCACTCACATCAGATAAGTAAACATCATGTTACTTAGCCGCCCGATATGAACGATGACCGTCAAATCTGGGGCCCCCAGATCAACGACGGAGACACGTTTCGATGGATGATAGGATTTGACAAGGTTATGAAGCGAGGTCACATAGGATTTGAATTCCGAGACGGACGATGTGTTGGAAGAAGGTCATGTTTTGCGGGCATTCTTGGAGTTAACGGAAAAATGGTCGTTTCAAATATGTCCAAGAGAACTGACACTCATCCATTATGAACTAGGTGGCCACCTCCCTGTGAGGTGTTATACATTGACTGATTACGCAGGACAGAGGGATTCAAACAGATAGAGGCAGGGGAACCAGAAAGCTAGGAAGCGATAATGAATAGTTGGGTAGCAGATTGGTTTTAAAGCCACAAACTAACAAAGAGAGAAGAGAGCAGTAAGCGAAGAGCAGTAGGCAGTAAGCCGAAAGAAGAGAGAAGAAGCCGAGCTTACCTACAGAAGAAAAGGTAGCATCGAGCCAGAGTTAAGATAGAGATAGAGAGAGTCAGAGAGTCTGTGCACTCTAGAGAAGGCTTGAGAGGTTCAAGCGCACTCCTCTGTAATGCCTCTCATGTATGAGTCTCAGATTGGGCTCATACTACTGTGACCAATATAGGTCAAGAGTTCAGTGAGGGGAGTCTGTGTACTCTAGACACTTGGGGAATCCAAGTATAGTCTTACTGATTTGTATCTGCTGAGTGAGACTCAAATTGAGCTCACTATTGTAAAATTTTTTCTTTGAAAACATAATAGAGAGGCCACCAATGAAGGTTGGATTGGGAGACGTAGCCCAGGAGTATTGGGTGAACTCCTTATTAAACTTGTTGTGTTTATATTTTTGCCTGTTATGTTTTCTTTAACTGCTTCATTACCTGTGTATTTCGCAATCTTATCGATCCATTGCATAAAATAACATAGGCGCATCCATGCACATGAGTCTGTAATACCTTATTTATTGTCTTAGATCAATATCAGATCACTATCCCATCACCTTGAGTGGGAAAATAGTAACGGTAGATATTGAAGTCGTGGATCATAAACTCGACTATAATTTGCTTTTGGGCCGCACTTGGACTTATGCCATGAAGGCCATTGTGTCTTCGGTCTTCCGTATCATCCTCTTTCCCTTAGATGGAAAGATAGTCACAGTGGACCAGCTGTCCTTTTGCACCCCAGGTTACTCTCCATTACCTAGTAGCTTTTTACCCTTAGTGGGTGGTGTACCTGACTCTTACATCAGTATTGGTACTGGTCTACTGAAGGGCTCTTCCCTGATGGGTTGTTTCCCTCTTCCGCCACCCACGGTTCCATAGATGGTCTCTATGGTTTCATCCATTCCTCACGAATCGACTGATCCTTGGATCCTCACGTCCCCTTTAGACATTGACACTTATGGAGAAAAAATGTTGCTATCACCAACTGAATTTGCTTACCAGGCCATTCAATATGCATCCATGTCTCCGATCACTTTGGTCATGGCCAACGCTACCATGGCCCCTCCCATAACTGCTCCTTCTTTCAATCCACTCAATCAATTCCTATGTAAAGACAAAGCTATTAGAGAGATCATGAGTTTAGAAGAGCGACCTTGGGAGGACTCACACCATCGTGTTTCGATATCTGATTCGGACATCATGCCTCTTCAAATCCTGTCATCTGACACACTTGAAATCATTTCCTCACCTTATACGACTATCCAAACTGTGGACTCAGAGGGAAACATGGGCCATCTTTCAAAGACATTTCCCATCGATATTTCAGTCAAGACAGGCATTGTGGAAAACATACAAGTTGGAGCCAATCGCAATCTTGAGGAAATTGTGAGCTTCACCTACCCTTTTAAGGATTTCCGCGATGTTTTCCCTTGGTCTTATGAGGAAATGCATGGCATAGACCCTTCTATTGTCAAGCATGAGATCAAGGAAAATCAAGCATTCTTTTTATGGTATTTTTCTTGCTCGTTAATTCGAAAAACCTCAAGTCTCCTTCTTTGGGCTCGTTAAACTACTACAACGAAGATATGAGTGCTTTCTTTTATGGGATGTTTTCTCACTCTAAAAAATGAAAAATCCTCGAGTTTGTCATCGTTGGGCTCATTAAACATATACGAAAATGGTCTGAGCAACTCTTTTTTGCTCTTTTTCTAGCTCATTAAACTGAAAAAGACCATTAGAGGATTCTTTTTAGGCGCTTTTTTCTCGCTCATAAAACTGAAAAAATCCCAAGTTTTGTCTTTAGGCTTGTTAAACATTTATAGAGATGACCTGAGCATTCTTTTAGGTACTTTTCTCGCTCGTTAAATTGAAAAATCCTGAGTTTTTGTCACTGGGCTTGTTAAAAATATACAGTAGCAACAAGAGCACTTGCTTTTTTGGGACCATTTCTCGCTCTTAAAATCGAAAAATCCTCGAGTTTTTCCCCTCCTTCGGGCTCATTAAATCTACGAAGGAGGAATGAGCAGTTATTTTACCTCTTTTTCCTCTCTCACTAAACTGAAAAAGATACATTGAGTTTTCTTCATTTGACTTGTTAAAATTTGATGAAGGTATTGAGTTTGTCATCGCGTGACTCATTAAAAATTCATGACAAAAAATGAGTTTAGTCCGTCTCCTTGTACTCGTAACAAAATGAGGTTGACATCTATTGCGCATAGGTTTCTCTTTATCCGGATTCAATATATTAACTCATGGAAAAGTAACCGATCCAGGTTTACTACTAACCTTTTGTCGCACTCGGTTAACAACTATGACAAAGAGACCACCATGGAGTTTTTCTTTACGATATTTTCAGACTCTCTAAATATGAAAAGACCACCGAGTTGTCTAGTCTAGAATCTTTAAATTACACAAACAAGATATAGAGTCGCTCTTTTTACGATCCTTTTCAGACTCTCAAAACATGTAAAGATCGATGAGTTTGCCTATCTTGATGAATTAAACTAATCAGATAGGGCACAGAGTCGCTCTTTTTGCGGTCCTTTTCAGACTCTTAAAATATGAAAATATCGACGAGTTTACCTATCAGGACTCGCTAAACTAATCAGACGGGGAAAGTCGACAATACAATTGCATTAAGTATTAGAAAGCATGGTTTGGCAGTAGTCATTCCCTTGAACATGGCACTCCCTCAGATAAACCTTCCTTGTGACGGCCTCTCAATATGAATCCTACCATCCTATGAGTTTAGCCATCAACCCATCAAGCATATCCTTTTATCATGCCCTTTGTTGTTTAGATCCAATGCTTAAAAGATTCCTCAAAAAACAAATCATTCTTATCCTGTTTCGTGTCAATTGATGTAGGACACATTATTTCCTACCTTTCGACAGGTATCTTCCTATCAACTTCAACACTCTATCTAGGAAGACAACCCAAAAACACATTCAGTGCCTTGGTACTTGCAGACATTAGTGGTAGGTTGCCTTGCGTTTGATTAGGGGTTCTCATTATTGGCTCCTAGTTAAGCGATTCTACTGGTGTTTGATGACAAAAAATCTTTCACACTCATTAGATTGTACTATGCATCTTGAAGACCATCACCATTATTGGTGGCCTTCCTCGCGTCTGTTAACGGTCTCCATTATTGACTGGTAATCAGATGATTTCGTGCATGTTTGACATCAATGCATTCATTCACATGTATTGATCTATGCTGTTCGGTGAAGCAGAAATCAAGACCTTGGGTAGAGGCTTGCATCAATCAGCCTTGTTTCCTCTCCCAAGTTGCATATATTTTTTTTTGGAGACATCTTATCAGGATGATTCTATTATGATTTACACATTGTGCTTATCGGTGGCCAACATCGTCATATCTCTTTGACATAGCTACTGAGCATGGGAATGCCCAACTCAAGACATGATTTTAGTAGTTTTATATATATGTGTTGTATCAGGTTTCCCGTACCACCCGAAGCTCCGATCCTCTCTCTCTTTTTGTCGAAGAAGGAAGATTACAGTTAAGTAAATTATTTTGGCCATCATTGCAGCCTCTGATCTCATACTTTAAGGGGCATCTATTATACAAAAAATTGACCCCCTTATCAACTCAGAGGGGAAAGACATGATAGCTGAAGCAAAGACCAAAATCACATGCCTTGTTTCCACACTAACGCTGGTTATGCACTAAAAACCTACTTTATAAAGCTTCTTTGTAAGCCTAAGGGTGTGTTCGTGACCCAACTAACTCAAGTTGCTAGTATGGGAATAGCGTTAGTGAATCCTAGTGAAGTTCTAACGGTCAAAGCAATGAATTGACTCATACATTCGACCTATTTGGAGGATTTCTAATCCTAACGAAGGAGGCAAATAGGAAAGAGTTGAAAAGCATGGCAACTTCATTGCTTTTACCCTAGGGAACTCAAGGAGGAACTTGGCAACCCTAACTCAATTGCTACATAAGCAAAGTTAGGGCTATGGTGATAGAGGTTAGAGCATTTGAAAGGATAGCATACTTGATTGTTGAGCATTGTCTCAAATCATAAGAAGTTGGTAAGAAGGGGGAGAGAGGGAGAAGCTGGAGGGGTAAGGGAAGGCTGATACAATAGATGGTTGTAATCACTCTTCCAACATTAATATAGAATTGTAGTTGTACTATCTACTCCATGGTGTTGGTACTATCATTCATTCATTTGTTTGTCCAATACCTTTTAGCATGAGTAGCTTAGTTATGTGTAACTAGATGTTCTTTTATGTATTCTTGTATTAGTTATTAGAGTTGTATGCTATAATTATGCTTGTCTCTTCTATGTACAGGACTTGATCTGGAGTTGGCTCAGGGGACTTCCACCTAGCTGCATTGTGCTCTCCAGAAAATCTACACGGAGGCTTGAGGTAATCTACTTCTCCTAATTTGATAGTTAGTTATTGTTTATGAACATGCATGTAACTTTGTGACGGTTGCAGATAATCTTATAGTCTGCCGAAGGTCCCGGGAAGACCTTCGAGGGTACCTTCATTCTCCATACACCGTGCATTTTATCCTATCGTAGCTGCATGGAAAATGGTGAAGCCACAGCATATGGAACTGCATGTAGGGAGCTGCGCCACAGAGGGAGGTGCCGCGTAGCGTAGAAAAAAAGTGACCATTGGAGTCACTGTTCATGAATTGACAACCAGAAGACAGATAAGAGGAGCGAGCTAGTGGAATTTAAGGAAAAAGTATTTGAAGATATGCCGTAGGAACAGTCAGATTTGAATTCAAAACCCCATATAAATTCAACATGCCGGCCCAACAGAGAACACTTTGCACCCTTAGAGTTTTTATTGAAATTTGCTGTCTATCGATGAGCTGAGCATTTTGGGAGGAATTATTCAGCCACACAGACATTTCTTTGGAGGCTTGTGAGTTGTTTATGGAAAGGATGACTACCACCAACCCTGCCAAAGGCGTGAGTTCAGAAGTTGCTGTATATGACACTCCAGGACCCGAAATCTCCAGTGTTGAAGTTATGCCTGCGGTGCCCACGATGTCGAGACCGCCCAGGCTGAAATAGTCCATGGCGAAAGAAAAGCAACCCATAACACAGGAAAAGCAGAAAAAGTCAGTGTAGGTCTGCGATTCCCTAAGGAAGCATACCACGACACCAACACAGAAGAAGGACAAGCAACCAACAAAAGGAAAACATAAGGTTGTAGACCTGGAGGCAGAAGAAGGCCAGGGAACAGAAGATGTTGACGTCGAAGGAGAGGAACCTATAACAAAGTTTCCTAAGTATATCCCTTTGAGAAAGGGGAAGGCGAAGATCACTAAAGACCTAGACTCAGACAAATTCACCATCTCCATGCCCCTGCTACCTAAGTAGGTCCCTTTTGAAGGTCCACGACTTGTGTAAGTCCCACTATTGAAGATGGAGGATTGGGACCTCGCAGATCACGCTAAGTTCCCTCACTTAGCAACTGACAAATACATGAAGATAATGTACTATGAAGAAACAGGTGTTACCACACTGGAAGCATAGGAATGGGTCCACGGTGTTGACACAATTTTCATACGCCAGCTGCTCACTTTGGTGCATGATGGGTGTTTATGGCTAGGAGGGCCTATCCCCATCACTGACATGCTGATTCATAGGATTACACACCTGCCTCATGAAGGTCTGAATCCAGCCAAGGAGTTTGGCGGAAAAACGGGGGAAAAGGACCTCGTAGAGAGAATGAAGAAAGAGTTTTAACTTGTGAAAAAGTCATGCAGGTATTCCATTTTTTCCATCTCAGACCCTGTAGTTCAATTTTCCATGCAGATATTGGCCAGAAAGGTGATGAGGAAATGCCACGCGGATGAAGTTCTGGCACTCGTAGTGTCTCTAGTAGCTTAGTGTGCGAAAGGCATACTATTCAATTGGTCCAAGTACCTATGCCAAGAATTCCTTGTGAATTTTCACGAGGCCCAGGATGAAACCAAGCCATTTCATTACGCTTGGTTGCTACTCTCCATTGTGTTGGTTGCGTGGGAACTGCCGGAGGATAGCCAGTTTCCTCTGCTGGAAGAAGGATTACTAGAAGCAGCACAGTTTGCATTGCTATGGGCTACAAAGGACCCCACATGAATTATAGAGACAAATATTTTTTGGGTCTTAATGGAAGCAAGTCTCCGCATGGTAGTTAACTAGTGGCCAAGGTTGTCCCCAACCTTGAACACGTAGTTGTCAGCCTACGCAGTGTTTAAGGCTGACTTCCACCAAGTATACATCCAAGCATGGAAGGATCCAACACAGAAGTGGCATGACTTGCCCTATTTGGTAACGGAGACCGATGTGCAGGAGGTAGTAGCGCGATGGCCAGCAGAGTGGCGCGCTCCTTTAGATTTAGCTGCTGGGCCAAGCACGGGTGCTGAGAGTGCTACCACGAAGAAGAGGAAGGAGGTAGCTAAGAAAGTTGCGCAGAACCTAGTCGCACAGAAAAAGAAGGATGTTGTAGAGAGGGCTAAGGTTGAGAAGGAACAAACTGCTAAGGAAAAGGCAGAGCAAGAGCAGCGTGAGACCCAAAAAGGTGAAAAGTCACCTTTGCAAGAAACTGAAACCAAGATCTTACAGGGCAAGGCGACGGAGGCGAGGAAGGCAAATGCACCTGCTTCATTATGAAAAGGCAAGAGTTGGAACATCAAGTTGGATCAAGGAAGAAGAAGAAGGTTCAGAAAACACAGGTTGATCCCATGGTGCTCACAGAGAGCGATCTGGATGAAATTGGTGATAAATTCAAGGATGCCACAAAAGAAGTATTGTAGTAGTTGGAACAATAATACATACAAACATTGGGAGGAGTCTAGAAGGATCTTCAAGATTTGTAGCTCCAAGCAACCAAGATCCAAGCAGATATCGGGAAAGTGAGTGGCGTAATAGGCAGTTCAACGTGAGGTCAAAGTACAGGCGCGAAGATAATTTTGTGGCTGTTGCAGGATGTGAGAGTCTTCCCCTCGCCTGCAAGTTCAATCTACGTCAACACCGAGGAACAACATGCCCTCCTTGATAGGGTCCCAAAGATGGGCATGAACCTTTACACGATGCAACTGGAGTCATTTCATGCACTATTACAGGGAGTCGTGGAGGAACTTCGCATCCAGGAACAATGAGCACTCAGTGCTGTCAGTGAAATCAAGGTTAATAATCAGAATTTTTTTGCTGAAAAGATGCAGGTTCTGTAGGAAAAGGAGGCGCTCTAGGCACATAGTTCACGACTGGAGTCAACAGTCGAGGAGGCATGCCAAAGAGTGCCTGAGCTTCATATTCCCGAGGACGCACAACCAGAAGCGAAGATTAGAAAATTAGTTGCTGGTGTGCGCGAGGCCAAAGCTGAGGTTAATCAAGTTCAATTTGAACTCAACATGAAGATCACCGAGCTGCAATTGAAGATGCAGCCCACGACTCCGCCAGAGGTCCAGGAACAATGTGAAACCAAGATCAAGGAAGGACTGGCTACTCTAGATGCCATAGTTACAGAATGCACAATAATATTTGAACAAGCCATGGAGTTGATCACCAATATGTAGGAAGATCTAAACTTGCAGACACTGAATACTGATCCAAGTGGCTCCAGAGACACACACATGACAAAGAGGACTTACGGAAGCTCGAAAATCAAAGTGATCAAAATGCTTTCTAACCAAGACCAAAGGGTAGATCTTGTCATCCTGATCGTGACGGTGTGAACGGTTCATCAATTCGAGCTCGTATGAGGGGGAACGAGCCAGTCAAATTTTTGGTCAAAAATGGATTGTGGGCTAGGTTTAAGTGTCCTACAATTTTATTGACCCCGGGGCATGAAACCTAGCTCCTGAAAGTGGTCAAAATTGTGGCCTCTTTAGTTTGTCTAATAACCCTTATGTTAGACAAAATAAACAATTATCCCTATTTTAAGAAAAAAATAAAAAAAATATATATATTTGGGGTGGCGGGCCACCAACCCCGCCACACCCCCCCCACAACCAACACATAATTGGCCCACCCCCCCAACAAACAACACATAACAACAAATTGAATTAAAAGTGGTCGACGGGCCATGACCCCCGTTGGACCCCAACCCTCAACCGCACGTTATATATAAACATATATTTGGGCAGTGGGCGGGCCATCTTCGGTGGGCCTGGCCCACGCCCCACCCATTAAACATTACCATAAACTGAGGGTGGCAGGGCTCGAACCCACCCGGCCGGTGCGGCTGGCCCACCTCCCGGGCACCCTCACACACACAACCCACATGTATCAAACCGTGCCAACAAACATTAAACGCGCCCCCCAAATTAATACATATGGTGTGCGGAGGATTATGGGGCGGGTTTCCCTATGCAGACCCAACCCCCCAAAACCACTATATGCTATTTTAAAAAAAACTGTAATGTATTAAAATGGGAGGGGCAGGGATTGACCACCCGACCCCTCCTTAACTAATTTCGATTCATACCAATCTTCCCAAACGGGATTTTTGTAAATTTCGCCCCACCAAAAATTTATATAAACCCATCTTTTGTCAGTGCGACAAGGCATGGAGGAACTAGGAGTGTGCACAGAAACTGAGGAAGAATTTTTAATTAATATATTTGCAGGTGGAACCACGAGCCTAGAGAAAAGGCATGCGGAACCATGATTGGGTGAAATTCTTAGGAGGGTGAAATTTTTGTAGTGTCCAAATTGGACAAATTTTATGTCAATCTTGCACCTCTCAGTGACACGAACCTGATGGCACAGTCATAATTTTGATTTGAGTAGCAGAATTATAGAGGACCCGGAGGAGGGAATCTTTGAGGAATCTAGGGGGAATGTAAAAGATTCCTTAAGCCCCAGATTTCCACGTTCTCAGAAGTCAGAAATTTGACAATTGATTTTACACTATTCAATGCCACAAATCTGATGGTGCATTCAGATTTCCATTTTCTCATTTCATTTTTTGGCCACATTTCAAAGTGGAGTGCAGGTGTTAGCATTCATGTCCAAGCAACCATTTCCATGAGAGTTGACATCGTGAGATTGAGGGTACGACAAGTTTCAGTAGTTGACATCCTTTTCTTCAGATGGCCCCAGGATGTGAGGTATATGCAGTGTGTTCATGTACTTCTTTTTGCTATGCATTGTGCTACATAGATCCCTGTTTGATGTTTGATGTGGGATCTTGTTTCTTACATGTCTCACGATTCTTGCTTGATGTGATGTGGAATCATTTGTGAGATATACTTGTTGTAATGATTCATCATGTTTTATTTGAGATCCCTTTGTTGTTATGTTGATGGGATACTCATGTGTCACCATGTATGTTTGCATTGAGATCCCTTTATGCCATGTTGGCGGGATGTTCATTATCATCATGCATGAGTTTAGGTCATACTGATAGGAGTCCTTTTTGACTGAGAGTTCCTGTAGTGGAACATCTCTTGGAGCCACTCTTGTGTGAGGGAATTTTCCTTGTATGATAGTGACGTCACCTCTTATGTACATCATCATTATTGACAACACTTAATGCAATGACCCAAACCATCTTGACATTGAGGCCCAGAGACGTAGTCCCTCCTGGATGAACTCCGTTATCGTTATCTTATATTTTATGTTGCTGAGGATTTTCATGTTCTTCTTCTTTACAACATGCAGATGTATTTATTTATGTTCTTTTAAAAATGCAATTTAACACATCATGGAAGTAAAAGGTCTTGGAAGGGTCATTTGTCACACCTGGACCTGGATCAAGTGGTATCAGAGCGGTCTTTGCATGGATGTGAATTGCAAGTGTGAAAAATGGAACGTGCAACGACAAAGGATGAAAAAGCAATGTACGATACCATGCTAAAAATTTCCAAAAGGGTGGAAATAATGTATGAAACTCTACAAAAATTGACAGAGGAAAAGGAGTGATTGCAACTTTAGTTGCAAACCACAGAAGAGGCCCTGGAAGAACTAAAGCACAACAAACATAATCTTTAAACAGAGAACGCTGAATTGAAGACGCTTCTACAAGAAGAGAAAGAGAAAAAACAAAGTTTGTTGCAACAACTACAAGCTAAGGACGAGGCCTTGGAAAAGTTGCAACATGACCCATGTGAGGTGAAAAGTAATTCTCTAAATTCATGTATGTTTCATGGTGATGATTTTGTTGTTTTTGAAAATCATACCACAGGAATTGGCTCCAAAATGTTGAAGAGAATGGGGTATGAAGGGAAAGGTTTGGGCGTTAATGGCCAAGGAATTGTCAACCCCATCAAGGAAGAAGAATTACCTTATCGAACATGACTTGGGTATGTGAGAAAAGAAGTTGGGGAATGCACCAAGATAGCTAGCGAGCCACCAACAACAGATGATGAGAGGCCCTCATCAGTTCTTTCCAAATCCACAGAGGAGGCAAAAGATGTTAATTTCCTTTCACTTTCATCTTCACATAGTATGATTTCTGTTGGAGATTTGGAGATCCTAATTACAGGGACAAATATGAGGCTCCTTACCAGGACAAGGCAGGAGGAGGAATAAGAACTTGATGTTAATAACCAAGGAATAACTCAACCATTGGAGGTTGTGAAGAGATGTCAATTTGTAGGCTTGGGATACACCAAAGGAGAATGATCGAGGATGTCATATGCTTCTGATACATTGTTGAAATCGTCAAGGAAAGAGAATGATGGGAACACATCCCCATCATCCCATGGCAATGCCCATTGCAGGGAGAGAGCTAAGGCAAACTCTCATTGCCATACTTACACCAAAGACAACAAGGAAAGGTATAACCAGTCTCGATATTCAAATGTTTATTTCGATTATAATCATGTTTTTAATGATGAACGGAAAACATGGCATCGAAAGACATATACCTTTTATGGATTACATAACCATACATTTTCTAAGTGTTGGAAAAGAATAACAACACAAACAAAGATGAGGCGTGAAAGGTCCTCTCAACAATAGGAAAAGAAACATGTTAAGCAGGTGTGGAGGAAGAAGACCTATTGCAGTAATTGCGATAGAAGTGGCCATCAAAGAGCCACATGTTGGAGGCTCCATTTAGAGTAGCACCTTAAATACAAAGTGTTGATGCATGAACCAGATGAGCCGGTTGTATGACAAGAAAAACCACCACAGGGGGATGACCCATTCACAACGATAAGTGAAAAATGGTTTCTAGATATGTTAGCATGTCATGGTCGTGCTTTTGTAAATCATTTGTTGCATTTCAAAATGTAAAAGTGATGATGTGTTTTCCATCACTTGTTAAACGACAAAGATGTCTGGTCTTGTTTTGTGTTGTATGATAAACTGTGAAAGTGATGTCGTGTTTCCATCACTTGTCAAAACAAAAATAGAGTTTTACCTTATCTTTGTAAATAATGTGTTGCAGTGATGATGTGTTTTCCATCACTTGTTGAAGCAACAATGATATGTTGGCCTTGTTTTCGTAACTGGGGTATTGTTTCCATCTTGATGTAAACTTGACCACCAAGTATGTGTTATAAACTCATGGAAAGTGTGGGATTTTTGGTTCATTAGTTGGTCATGTAAGTTAAGCAAGTAATTTTAAAAACAATGTACTACAGGTTGCAGAGGTTGCAGGTGTGGTCTCATCGCTTAAGGCTTTGAAGAACAAAGGTGAAGGAGATGGAAGCAGGACCTTTTTCAGGACGCTTGTGATGCAGACAAGGTACATAGAAGTTACAGATTATTTTTCATGCTTTTGGAGGACCAAAAGCTCCTCATTGGGGAGGATTGATCTGGGTGGCTCCAAAGACACATAGGAAAAAGAGGGCTTATAGAAGCTCAAAAATCAAAGTGATTAGAATGCTTTCGAACCAAGACCAAAGTGTAGATCTTGTCATCCTAATTGCGATGGTGTGAATGGTTCGTCAATCTGAGATCATATGAGGGAGGATGAGCTAGTCAAAGTTTTGGTCAAAGTTGCACTGTGGGCCAGGTTTAAGTGTCCTACAATTTGACCGACCCCGAGGCATGAAACTTGGCTCCTGAAAGCGGTCGAAATTGTGGCCTCTTTAATTTGTCTAATAACCCTTATGTTAGAAAAAATAAAAAATTATCCCTATTTTAAGAAAAAAAAAAAAAAATATATATTTGGGGTGGTGGGCCACCAACCCCGCCACCCCCCTACCCCCCACAACCAACATATAACAACAACAATTAAAAGTGGCCAAAGGGCCATGACCCCCGTTGGACCCCAACCCTCAACTGCACGTTATATATAAACATATATTTGGGCAATGGGCGGGCCACCTCTGGTGGACCCGGCCCATACCCCACCCATTAAACATTACCATAAATCGAGGGTGGCAGGGCTCGAACCTGCCCAGACAGTGTGGCCGACCTGCCTCCCGGGCACCCTCACACATGCAACCAACATGTATCAGACCGCACCAATGAACATTAAACGCGTGCCCCCCCAATTAATACATATGTTTTGTGGAGGATTATGGGGCAGGCTACCCAATGTGGACCCGACCCCCCAAAACCACTATATGCAGTTTCTAAAAAAATTGTAATGTATTAAAATGGGAGAGGCGGGGATTGACCACCCAACCCCTCCTCAACTAATTTTTATTCATATCAATCCGCCCAATCGAGTTTTTTGTAAATTCCACCCACCAAAAACTTCTATAAACCCATCTTTTGTCAGTGCAACAAGGCATGGAGGAACCAAGAGCGTGAACAACAACTAAGGCAGAATTTTTTAATTAATTTATTTGCAGGTGGAACCATGAGCATAGAGAAAAGGCAGGTAGAACCATGATGGGGCGAAATTCTTAGGAGGGTGAAATTTTTGCAGTGTCCAAATTGGACAAATTTTATGTCGATCTTACACCTCTTAGTGACACGAACTTGATGGCACAGTCATAATTTTGATCTGAGCAGTAGATTTGTAAAGGAACCGGAGGAGGGGATCTTTGAGGAATCTAGGGGTAATCTAAAATATTCCTTAAGCCCCATATTTCCACTTTCTCAGAATTCAGAAATTTGACAGTCGATTTTGCACTATTCAACGCCACAAATCTAATGGTGCGTTTATATTTTCTATTTTCTCATTTCATTTTTTAGCCACTTTTCAAAGTGGAGTGTAGGTGTCAACATTCATGTGTGAGCAACCATTTTGATGGGATTTGACATTGCAGGATTGAGGGTATGACTAGTTTCAATAATTGACATCCTCTTCTTCAGATGGCCCCATGATGTGAGGTATATGCAGTGTGTTCAAGTACTTCTTTTTTCTATGCATTGTGCTGCACAGATCCCTGTTTGATGTTTGATGTGGGATCTTGTTTCTTATATGTCTCATGATTCTTGCTTGATGTGATGCGGAATCATTTGTGAGATGTACTTGTTGTCATGATTCGTCATGTTTTATTTGAGATCCCTTTGCCGTTATGTTGATGGGATACTCATGTGTTTCCATGTATGTTTGCATTGAGATCCCTTTTATGCCATGCTGGTGAGATGTTCATTATCATCATGCATGAGTTTAGGTCATACTGATAGGAATCCTTTTTAACTAAGAGTTCCTGTAGCGGAACATCTCTTGGAGCCACTCCTACATGAGGGCATTTTCCTTGTATGATAGTGATGTCACCTCTTATGTACATCATCACTATTGATAGCACTTAATGCAGTGACCTAAACCATCTTGACATTGAGGCCTGGAGATGTAGTCCCTCTTGGACAAACTCCGTTATCAATGTCTTGTATTTTATGTTGCTAATGATTGTCATGTTCTTCTTCTTTACAACATGTAGATGTATTTATTTATGTTCTTTTAAAAATGAAATTTAACATATCACAGAAGTAAAAGGTCTTGGAAGGGTACTTTGTCACACCTAGACGTAGATCAAATACATAGATCAGGGAGCTGCAATGGAAGTATGATGAATTTAGGGCAACAACGCGCTCAATCGCACCAGTGTAGCACCTTGAAAAGTTGCAAGAGGGGAAGCAACTCCTCGCACAGTTAGAGGCAACACAGAAAAAGGAGTCCTTGCTTAAGGCCATGATGGAGCCTTGGTTAGAGGAGGCTTATCAAGCAATGACCACTATTTAGGATAAGCTAAAGGGCTTGCAGTAGACGTAGCAAACAATGAAGCTGGCGGTCGAAGGACTAGCCATAGAAAAATTTGTTGAGGAGATCAAGCAAGAAGCCACTTAGAGCACTGCTGAAGTTGTCATGATTTAGGTGGAGCCGAGGGATCTTCATAGTAAGATCACCACGCCAGCCAAGTGACTTGAGGGTGAGTCACAACCTTTGTGTTGGGGGCCTGTTGGGATGGGGTCCCCTGGGTCAGTTTTGGGGTTAATAAAACCCAAGTTTTGATGTAATTTTTGTAAATGATGTAAAGTGTTTGTGATTTATGGATGTGCAGTGCACAAATGGTTAGGGGTGAAATGGGTTTTAGCCCCTTGTTTATGTAAAGTTTGAGTCAACTTTGAGACCCACCCATGGTCCGCGAACCATGGGATTGTATGTAAAAGGCTATAAATAGGTGTGCCTTAGAGAGTCTAAGGCATGTCTATGGATAAGAATGGATGGAGTCTTAGAGTGATAGCAAAGAGAAGTGGGTCAGATAGGAGAGAAAGGCTCTGTAGATGAGTGCACAGAGGCCTAGGTAGAGTTTGCAGCTGAGTGCGCAGGGTAGTTTTGAGTCTGTAAACCTGAACTAAAGATCAATAAAGAAGATTATTGAAGAATTCCTATGCATATCTATTTATTTCTGTTTACGATATATGTTGTGGATGGATAATGTGTTTATGAAATAATGATCTAATGATGCGCGATTCACTTGAATAAGTATTAATAATTGTACGCAATGAATGTTAGGTATTTTCGCGAAGACTGTGATAAAATCTATTATGTTTATTAAATACTTGAGTAGACCTATGCGAGCTCCAATTTAGGGTTTTTTTCTAGTGCACGTAAGTGAATGAATAGCCTGTTAAGGGTCCATAAAGACTAATTGTCGACCTTCACCAAGGTATGAAGGCCGTTTAAACAGTTATAGTACTGAGACCTAAGGGCTTATAAATCTGCGTGAAGGAAGATCTAGGGCACTAAAATACATCACACTGATCTCTGGATGTGGAAAATTGATTCCAGCATCACCCCATACTACTTCGGGTGAGACTGCAGCCCCCCCAGTGTGGGTTGTTGCCGAAAGGGCTAGTAGTCTAGGGTTTTGCTGGTTGGTGCAACTAACTCTGAATCGGGGTAGGACCCTCTAAGCCAACACTCTCATATTTATTTATTATTATTTATTTTATAATAAGTCTTTTGTCTTTAAATTCCTTGTTTGGTTGTATTGTTCTTCCATGGTCTCCTAGTGAGGATTGGAGGTACATATTAAAGGTTGCCTAAACCTTGATATAAGGTGGAAGAACAAAGAAAAGTTGTGAAAAGAATACTTTCCCAAGAAAAGGGATTTGTGATGAGAGATATTTTACTAGATGATACCAAGAATCAAAGGGAGTATACATATTAGCAAGATTGAAGTATGTCATAAAGAAGTCAGTGGTACTTTCCAATACAAAGTTGGATGGGAATAAGTAAAAGAAAAGGATCACCTCAGTAAGAGGGAAGAAGGATATTAAGGGACATCTTGTCAAAATTTATTATCTTTATGATTTTTGTTGAAAACTACATCAAATGGATTTAGAGATCATCTTCCTCAATGAAAGAAGTGTACATAAGAACTACCTCAAGTTTATGAGGCACACAAAGAAGTCTTATACTTGTAAGTGGAAGGAAAGATTTGAACAAACTCCTATTGAATTGGTGGATTAAGGTTGATCTCATATGATTTGTCGAAAGCAGAAGAGCTCATGTGTCAGAGGGAGAAACAATGACAACAAGGAAAGATTCATGGCTAGAGGGTTCTTCCAAAAAGGGAGAATATTATGATTAACCCTTTGCATCGGTTGCCAGGTACACCACATTTAGATATCTAGTTTCTCTTGCTTCATTTATGGGATGGAAGTTACATCAAATAAATGTAAATAATTCCCTCCTTAATAATGTGATTGACGAAGAAATGTACATATAGTAACCTCAAGGTTTTGAGGCTTATGAGAGAGAATCTCATCTGTGCATTTTAAAGAAGGCCTTGTATGGACTCAAGCAAACACCAAGAACTTGGTATTTTAGAATTAATGGATATATGACTAAGAGTGTTGCTGATCCAAACCTTTATATCAAGGTTGTGAAGGGTGAGTCAATGATGCTGCTACTAGATGTTGATAATTTTTTCCTGATAGGTGTAGAGAATCTTATTGTTTAGTGTAAGAGGGAGTTGGCCTTTAAATTTGACATGAAGGACCTTGGCTTGATGCATTGCTACTTGGGACTGGAAGTTTTCTATAAACATGTTGAAATACTTATGGGGCAAGGAAAATACATCATCCAGGTCCCTCAAAAATTTGGAGTTATGGAATGCAAGTCTATGGCAACTCCTATGGTGACAAATTTGAGAAAATGGAGGGATTCTGAGTCTGATCGAGTAGATCCATCCATGTACCAGACGTTGATTGGATCCTTGATGCATTTGGTTAATACTAGATGAGATATTTTATTTTTAGTGAACACCTTGAGTCAGTTCTAGATGGAATCAAGACATGAGCATTGGATTCCAACAAAGCATATATTGAGATGTCTATGCGATACTGTTGACTATTGTTTTATATATGCCTTTAGCGGTGATATATAGTTGTATGGATATACATATTCTGATTGGGTAGGGAGTATGAATGATAGAAAGAGTACATCTAATGTGTGCTTCAGTTTGGGATCTGCTATGATATCCTGGATGAGTAGGAAGCAGACATTTGTCGCACTTATTACTACATAAGGAGAGTATATTGTAGCTTGGTTGGAAAGTTGAGAATAAATATGACTCCAACTTGAAAGATTGTTTAATCAGGCGCAAATGATGGCTTGGTGACTGGTCAAGGCATCTTGAGATTTAGTACCAATAGGTGGTACAATGAGAGAGCATTGAAGCTTGAGTATATCTTCACTAACGAGTAGACACCTGATATTCTAACAAAGCCCCTATCCCAAATGAAGTTTGTATACTTCAAGAAAAAGCTTGGACTTGTGGAGAACCCCTCTATTAGTGAGAGGGAATATTGATGTGACATCAATAGGGGCATGGCTCAGACTGTTAGTGACAACAGGAGCATGTCTCAGACTATTGATGAGTCGAAAATAGGGGCATTACCCAGACTGTTGGTGAGATAACATGAGGGATGAACATTCTCGATAAGAATGGTCCCCAAGGCCCAAACACTCAATGGAGAGGGTGCCTTTTCAAATATGGCCTAGAAAGAGGCCTTTTGAGTTAGGACTTGGGTGTCCCTACGGTTTGATTATGGATGATGGAAACCTTGAACTAGTTAGAGTACCATGAGGTGAGGCCACCACCAGATCATGGTGACTAGTTGAGTGAGTACCATTGGTTAAGAGTGATAACCTAGGTTGTGGTATCTATTGATTATTATTTTTATATGGAATCTACGATTGCGGATAAAATTATCTTCCCTAGACCTAGTGGCCTAAGCTAGAACAACATAAATCAAAGACTATAAAGTTCTCCTTAGAGAAATTGGAGAATGGAAAGATGTTTACTTGTGATCCATCAAAATCTCTTCTCTCCTCTTGGCTTGTAAGCTCCAACTGTAGCTCTGATCACTATAATTGGAACGTGCACAAACAATCAATAAAAGCTAAAGATCTATGACATCTATGAAGCATTATCCAATCACTCTATTCAATGGATCAACATAACATTGAAATATGTGAATTTAAACATAACATAACACATTTAATAAAATGATATACTCTTTGTATTAATATGAAATGGAGAGGGATGATAGCTAGGGTTTGAGGCAGTACCGCCGTGCGCAGATCGGAAGCGAAGACTAGGCGCAGGGGAGGCCGGACCCTCTTGTGCTTGACCAAGACAGAGAATTGCAGATACGGGCGAAGAGTAGGAGGCAGAAAATAGAGGGCTCTGAAGGAGAAATGGTAGCTGAAGCGGGGAGGGGAGAGATCCCCTCCTACAAGAACATAACAGCAGGGGAGTCAAGCAGAATAGGAGTGCAGAATGGTTCAAAGAAAAACGAAAGAGAGACCCCAGTAATGGGAGCCCGTTGGCAGGCGGGATTAAGTGGCAAATGTCTTCCAAGGGCATCGAAAAAACCCAGGTTCGTAATTCCGAACAATAAACTCGAAGAGTATAGAAGTTATATGAGAGATCATGCTTTAATATGTAAGTTCGTAGGGTTTTGGCCGTCTGAGAAGGATTTGTCCAAATGGATACAATAGAGATGGAAACCTAAGGGGCATATAGATCTAAAATTGGGTGCAAAGGGTTTTTTCACAATTATATTTTCTAATCTGGAGGATAAGGAAAGGATTTTTGAGGGAGGACCCTATTTCATGAACAATGCTGGTTTATTCATTCGGCATTGGGAAGACTGCTATAACCCAGACAAGGAGAAAATGTTAGCAGCACCTATCTGGATCAGACTTTTCGGACTACCAATGGAGTTTTGGGATCCGGAGATCCTAGAAGGAATAGGTAATGCAATAGGGACATTTGTTAAAGTAGCTGAGACTACCAAAAGAGGGAGATACACATCTTACGCCAGGATATGTGTATATATGAATATAACAGAGCCACTCCCAGAATTTATTGAATTAGAATACCATGATGAGGTCTGGCAGCAACCAGTGGATTACGAACACATCCCATTTCGCTGTAGAAGATGTCATGAATACGACCATCTCTACAGACAATGCCCTTTAAATACGGTAGAGGAATCAACTGAAAAGAAAGAAGAAGAGAAGAAGGCAACAGAGGCAACCGAAGGGAAGGAAGAGGGATTTAAAGAAGTGCCCACCAGAAGAAAATCGGTAAAAGGTTTGCCCCTATGGCAACCACCCATTAAAACAATGCCATTGGAAAATCAAAACAAGTTCAAAGCCCTTCAGGAAGAGGAAATGGGGATGGAAAAGGAAGATAGCGATGAGGAGCTTATGGAACTATCAAAAGAAACAGGAGAACAGGACACAATCCAGGGAAACATGGAACAAGGAGGGGTAGAGGAGAACACGGACCAGATAAATGACCAAACCCAAATGGAGGTAGATCCTCAAAAAGACAAAGGTGGCGAAGAGGAGCGAATAATGAGGAGATTGTTATAGGAATGGAGGCTTTTAGATGAAAGGTTTATACTAGAAGAGAAAAAGCAGTTATATAAAGAGATGTTCAAAAAATACAAGGAGAAGGCAGGGGAACTTGCAGTAAGCCAACTAGAACAACCAGGAGCACAAGGGACTCAGAATATTGGATTGGGCAGTACTGGCAAAGGAGGAAGGAAAAGAGGTAGGTGTCCGATGAGCGAAACCATCCAAGTGGTGGGGGAGATGCTGGTGAATTTAGGAAGAGTTATACCTCTCTCAGAGGTATTTCAACAACCATCAAAATTATTAAAATGATAATCACAAGCTGGAATATCAGAGGTCTCAATAGCAGGGGAAAACAGAGATATCTGAGGGATAGACTGAAAAAAGACAAACCAAGTATAATGATAATTCAAGAAACCAAGATTAGCACTTAGAAAATGGAAGAAATAATGAGAAGGTTCAATACTCGCTATGAGATAATGGGCCAGGATGCGGTAGGCAGTGCAAGAGGACTAGCAATCCTATGGAATCCTGAGGAAGTTCAATTCGAAAACTGGGTAAGCTTCCCTCGAATCCTTTCAGGAACCTTTAGAATGATAGGTTCGTCAAAATGGATAGTCCTTACAGGGGTATATGGTCCGCATTTATCAAATGAGCATAGAAGCTTCCTTCAAAATATGAAAACAATTCGAAGACTATACCCGGAGATGCCATGGATTGCAGGTGGGGACTTTAACATGATTACTACCACAGTAGAAAAAAGAGGAGGATTGAGAAGAACAGACGAAGACATGGAAGCTTTTGGTGACATGATATCAGAACAAATATTGGTTGATATCCCTACAATAAACAAGATCCATACATGGAATAATAGAAGAGGGGGCATAAATCAGATTGCATCGAGACTGGATAGATTTTTAATATCAGAAAAAATTATAAATAGGGATATATACATTGAAACAATGATCCTTCCAGCAATGGGCTCAGACCATTGGCCAATCAGGCTAGAAATTGACCTTAAAGCGAGCCCCAAAAGGCGCCCTTTCAGGTTTGAAGCGTTCTGGCTTAGGAATCAACAGTTCATGCCAAAGGTGGAGGAGTGGTGGACCAAGAGCCAACAAAGAGGATGAAGCAAGATGCAGACTTTCCAGCTAAAACTAAAAGAACTCAAGGAAAAAATAAAAAAATGGAACAAAGATGAATTTGGGAATATATTCATAGAACATCAACGTTTAGAACAAAAAATGAGAGAGCTACAACAAGAAATTATAACAAAAGGCAGGAGCGAGGAAAGGAGTAGAGAGGAGGGCATAGTGATAAGCCAAATTCAGGAATGCAGAAAACAAGAAGATATCTTATGGAAGCAAAAGTCTCACATAAACTGGCTTCGTGAAGGAGAAAGGAACACGAAGTTCTTCCACCAAGCCATAATCCAGCACCGGCAAACGAATAGAATTTTTTCCATCAAAAATGGGGAAGGACAACAGATAACCCATCATGAAGAAATGGAACAGGCTCTTGTAGGACACTTTAAAGATATCATTACCAAACCTCAAGTGAATAGAGAAGAAGCTATAGGAAAGATATGCAACGAAATCTGTAAAATGATCACTAGGGACCAAAATTTAGCTGTGATGAGGGCAACAACCCTAGAAGAAGTGGAGGAAATTGTGAAAGGGATGAAAAGAAAAAAATACCTAGGACCAGACAGATTTACAGTGGAATTTTACCAAGCAGGCTGGCATTTCCTATGGCAAGACATCCTGGAGGTGGTTGAGGAATCACGTAGACACCAGACGGTATGGCCTGGCCTAAACTCAACTCTTTTATCTCTTATTCCAAAATTTTCTCACTCAAAAATAGCCCAAGGTTTCCATCCTATTGCTCTTTCTAATGTAATTTATAATATTATTGCAACTTTAATGGCTAAGAGATTGAAACCAATTATTGCTAGTATAATCTCCTCGGAACAAAAAAAGGAAATGGGCATGATGATAAAGCTGGATCTATCAAAAGCGTACAACCGTCTAAATTGGAATTACCTTAAAACAATTTTAATGGCATTTGGATTTTGCAATCGATGGGTAAACTGGATATGTAATATGATATCCACCCCTAATTTTTCCATTCTCCTAAATGGATCACCAACCTCAACTTTTAATGCCACAAGAGGATTGCGCCAAGGGGACCCTTTATCCCCATTCTTGTTCATCATAGCAGCGGAAGGATTGGGAAGATACTTCAAAAAAGAATTGAGGGAGAGAAAAATCAAAGGACTGAGACCGTGGGGAAACAACTTACCAATTACTCATCAGTAGTTCATTGACGACATTATGCTTTTCTGTGCTGTCTCTTTGAGAGAAGTTAAATGGGTGAAATGGATTTTGGACCTATTTATGGAAGCATCAGGCATAGAAATTAACAAGGACAAATCTAACACTTTCCTCTTCAATACACCAGAAGTGGTCAAAACCCACTTGACCAGAATTCTGGGCTTTCGCTCTGGAGAATTACCTACAAAATACTTGGGAAATATTTTAGCTTCAAACCCTCTGAGGATAGCAAACTGGCAACAAACCATTGAGAAACTCAAGAACAGACTGGCTAACTGGTCCTTCTGATCTCTGAATATAGCGGGAAGACTAGTGCTCCTTAAATCGATTCTTCAAGCAATTCCCATTTACCCTCTCTCGGCAATGGCAGTCCCTAAAGGAGTGTGCACAAAAATGACGGAGATATTCAGAAAATTCATATGGGGAGGACCAAAGCAACAAAAGAAATGGGCTCTAATATCATGGAAAGGCATAACAAAAACCAAAGAGGAAGGGGGACTAGGTCTCAGAGACCCATATATTTTGAACCAAGTTCTAGGAGCGAAGCTATGGTGGAGATGGATGAAAGGTGGAGAAGATTTATGGAAAAAAATATGGACCCAAAAATACAATATGCCCACAACTGCTGAAGGCATTCTTAGACTGGAGGAAGTTCCAAGAGGCTCCACAATTTGGGACTTGGCAAGTCAAAACAGAGATATCATAGGTAAACATGTATTCTGGGAAATAAGGAATGGAAATATAGCTAAATTTTGGGAGCAAGCCTGGAAGCAAAGAGAAAGAATGATGGAGATACATGACCTGCAAAACACATATCAGAAGGCTAAAGCGAAAGGGTTAAATTATGTGAATGACTACTAGAAAGAAGAAAGGAAAGATGAAACCTAGCGAGCATGGAAGAAACCGGAAGAATGGGACAGAAATATTAATCCTGAACAGAAAGCTTTGCTTGTAAAGGAAATGGAATCAAGAAGAATTAAAATTAGAACAGGTCCAGATATACTTCGATGGGGTAGATCCATAAAGGGAACCTTTACGGTAAAGGAAGCCTATCATTTAACAACCCGACAGGAGCAAGAAGATGATGCACTAGCGTGGAAACAAATATGGCAGAACAATTGGTGGCCAAAGGTAACCTTGTTCACTTGGCTAGTAGGAAGAGGACATATCTTGACATGGGATCAAATACAGAAGCGAGGGTTCCATGGGCCGCCTAGATGTAGTCTATGTAAACATGACAAAGAAACGCAGGAACATATCCTAAACTCATGCCCTGTAGCCCAACAACAATGGGAAGAAATCAGAAACCTCTTTGGAAAGACAAACCGAGATCCACTGGACATTAAACAAACTATTTTTCAATGGGGGAAAGGTCAATTCTCAAGCCCTGTGGTAAGGAGAGCCTGGAGTCTAGCAATGGGATTCAATATATGGCTAATCTGGAAAGAGAGAAACCAAAGAATATTTCAAGACAAAATCAATCCTCCAGGGATGATATGGAAACGAACCCAAAAACTTATAAGGGAGACTATCCTAGCGGAAGCCTGGGAACAGGAAGACTGGAAAACTACTCCAGAGGAAGGTCGAATCTTAACCAGTCTAAATCTAGAACAAGGCATGATTCATCCTCAAAAGCAAAAAAATCAGAGCATTCACAACCAAAGTCCAACCAAGTTTAAATGCCCTCACGAAGACTTCATCAAACTAAATTTTGATGGGGCATCTAAGGGGAACCCGGGGCCAGCAGGATTCGGAGGTATTTTTAGAGATAGTCAAGGATGGACCAGATGGGTTTATGCGGATCGGGGAGGTATAATGAGAAATAACGAAGCTGAATTAATGGTAGTCTACCAAGGCATCAGAATAGCAATACGAAATGGGTACACAAAGTTGGAAATCAAGGGAGACTCAAACTTAGTAATAGAGATGCTCAAAAAATTGAATAATGGGAAAGATTGGGAATAGGTAGCAAAGAGTTGGAGGATGGCCAGACTAATTTAGGACCTGGCAGAAATAATGAAACACATTGACTATAGAATCATTAACCACGTTAGAAGAGAAGGTAATAAAGTAGCGGATTTCCTAGCTAACTGGGGTTGCAATGAGCAAGATGGGAAGGTGGATAGCATATGGCCAACTCACTTGGAAGCGACATGATGGGAGACCCTTAAATTAATCATTACCCAGGATAATAATGAGATTACAGCTTCGAGATAAAGGTTACAGATGGCCCCCGATCGGGGTGGACAAGATGGAAATGCGTGGGATTATGATGGAGGTGGGATGGTGGCAATATAGACCACCTCTCAATATAATCATCCCACAGGACATTGAGACAGCTGGCAGGCATGGTAGAAACCCGAGGCGAGGAGATGACAGAGCAGTGGAGGAAGGAGGAAGGATCGGTGGCGATCAGACGATGGGATGTTGGGTAGGTGGCAACAGATCAATAAGAGCAGGTAAGGGCAGAGCTAAAGATAGTATGATGCTAAGGAGGGTGACGAAGGAAGCGAGCAGCTGGCTGGTATTCTATGCTATTCATTTCAGAAAGGGGCAGAAGGCGACGATAGGGAGAATGAAAAGGGATGGAGATGATGTCAACAAGGCAGGAAGATAGATGAGACAGGACAGAGGAATGCAAGGAGCACAGTTCGACACTGAGCAGGACCAGTTGGCGACAGAAAAACAGAAGGCCTGGGAGGAGGAGAGGCCCCCTAAGCATAAAGACCAATTTCCTGCTAGGAAAGGAAGGGTAGGGATGGCCAAAATGCTTGAGAAAGAGCAACAAGGGGAAGAAATAAATCTGGATAGGAAAGTCGAGGAGCCCGACAGAGAGGAATTCATAGGGAACATGTCATTCGAGGTTGGGCAGGGGAGCCAGGTAGCTACCAGGAGCAGACCGCTTCGGCCAGGTAGAGGAAGAGGACGCAGAGGCAGAGGGGGATGATGACAATCCGGCAGACAAGACTCTAAAGCGCCTTCACTAGTACGTCAAAGACGGGGTTGGAAAACAATGAAGCATATGGTGCAGGAGGCAGAGAAGGCCTACAATGAAGGAACCGACGCGGACATCCGCAGGCTCATCCAGGAATTGGAAACCAATGCAATGCAGGACGATTCGGAACCAGAGATGGAGGATTGGGGCAACCTGATCCCTGACCCGGGCAATACAAGGGGACGCCTGTCTTTATACAAGCAGGCCTTACATGTATATTGGGTAGTGAAGCGGTTACTGGCAAAGGCTATGGAGCAGGTCGCAGTGGAAATGGCAGAGATGGCTCAGGGAATACCAAATTTAAGGAGAGAGATGAAAAACCTCCAAATTACTTTGCTCATGCAGGACAGTAAGCTGGAAGAAATACAACAACAGCTGAAGAAGATAGCTACAACACCCCGGGAAGAAGATACTCAGCCTGAAATCATGGTAGATTAATCTTTCTAGATTAAGTCAATGGTTTTCTGTGTTAATTCTCTGAGAGCAAGCTCTCCTTTTTGTTTTGTTTTAAGTTGATCATGTCGATAGGAAACCAGATTAGTAATTTTGGAAGTGAAGTGTATTTGGCATGGATTTGCAGACTTTGTCTTTTTTGTTATTGGTCGGCGTATAAAGACTTAAGGTGGCCAACAGACCCGGTTTCCCTTCTGGGCAGGTTGAGGCCACCAAACGTTTGTACTTATTTCAACCTGGATAAATAGAAAAACAAAGGTCCTTCTTTAGCTGACAAAAAAAAAAAATTGAAATGGAGGGAGTTTACAACCAAACGTGGAAGCTGATCTTGTAGAGATCCCTCCAAGTTGACTTGTCCTTCTTTGCTACAATGTATACCTCAAGGTCACCCTAATGCATGGGAATGATAACTCTCTTATGACAAAAGAAACAACATAAGGGTATGATTATTCTCCAAAAGCCAACCTCTAGCTTGTGGATGACAACAAATATATATGAGAGAATGGTAGTTTAGGAATTCTTATCCATTTACCAATCTAGGCTTGAGATCCACTTTGGGAAGAGGAAGCTTCATCATTCTTTTTATTTTTTCCAAATTTATAGAATCATCGCACCCCCAACAAGGGACAACAACTTTGATCAGAGTAGGTGCAGAACTGACAAACCTATGTTGAATGTAGGTCCATAAAGGGCTAGGGTGTGTTGGGCCTTAAAAACACTGAAATGAAGTAGTCAAAGTCAGAAACTTAGGGATTTGAGAGAGCCATGCTTAGGGATTTGTGTAGGGATGATGAAAAGGTGTTCATGGATGTTGATTGATCCCGTTTGTAGCCCTATTTACCAGATGTGACAAAATGGCCTATAACAAATTTTTGCTAAAGTACAAAGTCAAAAATGGCAACTGGTGACTAAAGTGATTTACCTTGTGACAAGTTTAGATCTAGAACAATTGGTCGAGATCATCATCTATTACAATAAATTTACATCATGATATATTTGATGAGGGAGGTATACCCATACTCATAACATAAGCTAACATTACATGTACAATGATCAAGAATTCACGTCCATTGATAATGAAGTGTGGATACATGATTGGATGACTGTTTGTATGATCATATCCATCATCCTTTATAATATTGCATTAATCCTGAAATTGCAACTCAGATGGATGGAACTAGATCTAGGGTCTTCTACCTCATTCACTCGATCATCCAATATATGAGTCTAACAATGAACATAAAGGAAGTTGGAGTTGAACATGGTAGACACCATCTGATTACTGGTCAGTGATGTAAGTTTCTAACAAATGCGAGAGAAACCATCGATGATGTTAATGAACCTCAAGGTACAACAATACAATCCATATGGTGTGAATGAATAAGTTGAAGTCAAACACCACACAAAATCTGTTAGTCGAAGGCCAATGATGAAAACCTGTCGCTGAGAGCGAGGAAACTTTCCATTGATGTATGCAAGCACCAAGGTACTAAAGGGAGAGTTTCTAAGTCAACTTCCTAGATAATGAGCTGGTGTCAAAAGGAAGTGACCCGTCTTAGGATGGCCTTGATGTATCCCCCATCAACAACACGAAATGGGTATCATGATTCAAGTTATAATGATTTTGATGTGGAAATGGTTCAAGAACGACAAACATGGAATGAAGGCTTAAGAGTATCGTAGTAGATATCAACTAAATGAATTCTCTTGTAAACATCCACGACATTGAATCGGGCTGGCAACATTGTGCCAAAACCGAAAATGGAGGCTTCGAAATGGTGTGATGAACCAAAAGATGAAAAATTTCCCAACCCAACAACCACAGAGATGAAGCGGAAGAGTGTAATGTTCAAGAGCGATTCACTGCCATTAATAGGTAGAGTATCCCATTATCCAAAATTTCTCAACCATTTCTAGTTAGTACCTCTTTTTTAACAATCTTGAGGAGGATAGCATATGCTTGATCTGTAAGTTTATCGTTCGGATGACTCCCTTCGAGTATGTTTAATGAACCTTGAGAAGGAGTGGTTTGGTCCTGTCATGTTCGATGATTCCATTTTTAATCTAGTTGTCATTGATGTCAATATATTGAAGAAGGTAGGGAGATGGTGGAAATCAATGACCTAGACCATCTGAAGGGCATAATTTTACCTTTCTAATGAGCTATTATGTGTCTTGAAATTCCAAATAACGAGAGGCAAATTAATTTTTAAAGATTAAATTATTTCTCTGCCTATTGAGCCGACCTGTATTAAGAAAAGTCATGTCAGCTTGACCTAGAAGACATGATTGTTCATTGTGAGGATGCAAAACATGTATAAATAAGAGTTTAGACCTCTGTTTCAAGGACAAGAATTCAATGAAGAAATACACAGAACATGAAGCGAAGTTCACATCTTGTGAATTGAAGTGGGAAAGAATACTATAAGGCATATTGTTTTTGGGTCAATCAAATTATAATCAACTTGAAAATCTCAGACTTAAAGTAGTGAACAGTGGAGGACATGAAGAAAAACCCGTGGATGCATTTTACCTCAAACCTTTGGTATTATTTCCTCAGATCTATAGTATTCTACTCTCAAAACTATTGGATACACCCTTCCAAGCCTTGGATTTGTGTTGTATAACTCTGACAATCCTTGGAAACCACTGTGGAAGCTCAGAAAATCCTTGATAGCCATTGTGGATGCTTAGACTAGTAACAAACTTGTGAAGGACTCACTTCAATGACTCGAACTTGTTGCCAGAACTTGGATAGGGCTCAAATTTCACTTGTAATGAACAAACCCTGAATTGGTACGGATTTGTGTTGAAGAAGCTGGACCTGTGATAAAATACTCAGAACTACAATCCTATGACAGATCAGACTTCGAAACAGTCATTTGGAGGCTTTGTTGAAGGCTTAGAAAAGTGGAACAATCGGACTAGTAATTGCCACCTATGGGGCCATGAACATACATTTGTGGAGGATTGGTAATACACATAATTTATGTAAAGCTCAGTGGTAATACATCTGTGGAAGGATCGAAGGTTCAGTCTCCTTTATTTTTCAGGATTGTGGCTTTAGAGCATTGATTGACATATCTCTCATATTAGGACAACATGACAAGTGAACAATGAAGTAAAGACGATGGAAATTCTAGTCAAGCTGAAAGGTGAACACACTGAAGCATTTCAAGTAAGTTATATTTACATTCTCTATTAAAAACAATAGGATTGGTGTCCTTGGAGTTAGTGCTCCTAAACACAAGGTAGGTGCCTTGGATGAGATAGGGTCGAAGCCCTAGAGGTTAGAGCCTCATCAAAAACGAAGTTGGTGCTTGGGAATAATTATCATACATTGTATTTATTCTTTTATACTCAATAAAATTATTCTTATACGTTTCTCTGATTAAATTGTGAAGAATCTACCTAGTAATAATAACAATTGAAAGAAAATATTGATTCACCCCCCTCTCAATATTTCCAACAATTGGTATTAGAGCCATCTTCTTCATAATCAACCTAACAGCTGGAAGAAGGATTCTTAGTCACAATGAAAAATCAAGAAGTGTCAGGAAGGCTTCCTTTGTTCAATGGCACAAATTTTGGTTTTTGGAAAAAAAGAATTTCCTACTACTTAATGTCCCTTGGACCTGAGTTTGGCATTCGGTTTTTAATGGGTACATCACTATTTCCACTCTTCCAATTGATCAAGACGAAAGGAAATCTTACATTGCAAATGAAAAAGCCTTAAATTCCATCACTAGTGGAATCACTTATTCTGAATTTATAAAAGTCATGAATTGTGACTCGGCCAAAGAAGTATGGGATAAGCTGGTTAGCTTATACGATGGGGGCTCCAAAGTTAAGAAGGCAAAGATTCAAACTAATAGAAGGAAATTCGAAAGTATGAAAATGGATGATGAAGAAGATGTTGCATCAAACTTTCTTCGAGTAGTTGAAGTGGTCAACTCTCTTAACGGATTGGGAGACAATATTGAAGAAAGCACTATTGTTCAAAAGGTCTTAAGATCTCTCCCTAATAGATTTGACTCCAAAGTAAGTGCTATAGAAGAAATGAAGGACCTAGATACTCTCAAGATGGATGAACTTCATGGAATCCTCATTTCCTATGAGATGAGAAAAGGAATCCCAAGTTCCAAAGATGCAACATTCAATGCCTCAAAATCAAAAAAGGGGAAAGGATGGAATACCAGCAGTGATGACTCTGATGTTGAATCTGAATTGGTGCAATTTGTAAGAAGAATAAATAAAGGATCCAAGCTAAAAGTTAAGTACCCTCTTATTTGTTTCAAATGTGGAAGAATAGGTCATTATGCTGCAAAATGTCCTCATAAGCATGATAGTGATGATGAGGAGGATTCTAAAAGGATGGTATACAAAAAGAAAGGGTTTAATAAGAAGAATTTCTTCTCTAATCAAGGTGAGTCTGATGAAGATGAATTTGTAGTCATAAAAAATAAATCAAGTAATCATCTCCTTCATCACAAAGGAGGTAATGATGAATCAAATGAAGAAAATGACTATGCTGGAGGCTAAGAAATATTATTCATGGCATTTACAAATGATGATGATTCAGGACTAGAAGGAGATGTAGATGAATTGTTAATGAGTTCCATTGAAGAAAATGAGAAATTACGAAATAAAATCATTTCTCTCAAGGTAGAAAAGGAGGAAGCAAAAAGAAGGGTAGACCTCTTGAAAAATAAGCTAAAAGAAAGGGAAGAAAGTTGTGAACATGAAGTAGTATCTTTGAGGAAGGAATTGGAGCAAGTTAAAAAGAGTTGGGAAGGCTCTCAAACACTTGACATTATCCTAACAGTTCAAAAACCTCAATATGACAAATCCGAGATAGGTTTTAAAGGAGAATCATCAAGTACTAAGGATAATGTGAAATATGCCGACATACTTTCCAGCAACCCAAAATAAGAAAAATCATTTCATCAAAGGCCCATCTCAAATCCAAAGAATTAAGAAAGAGTAACTCCAAGGAAGAATGTTGATTAAAATCATGGCTATTACAACAGGTACCAAACTATCTTTTTTGGGCATTGTTATTATTGTAAAATTTTTGGTCATCAAACTAAACATTGCATGGCTCGTAAGAATGAAACACCAAAATTAAAGGATCAAACAAACAAACCGTATGGTCTCAAAGGGCAAGGACAAATCAAGACCTACAACTCTTTTGATCCTTTGGCCAAATTTGATCCAATTTGCTCATTATGTAATGATAATGGACATAATGAACAAAATTTCCCCCTCAAAATAGGAGAAGAAAAAGATGAGAATCCCAATACGGATAAATGTGGCCTAGCTCTATGTGCTCACAATGATGAAAATCATTGGTTTGTGGATAGTGGGTGCTCCATAAATATGACAGGTGACAAAAGGAAGTTTGTCTCATTGAACAAAAAGGAAGGAAATGTATCCTTTGGAAGTGGATATGCCAAAATTGCTGGAAAAGGAACTATTACCCTTATTAATGGAAAAGGAAAGGCTCAAACTGCTTTGCTGGTAGACGAGCTCAAACACAATCTCTTGAGTGTTAGCCAAATCTATGATCAAGGACATAATGTTGTCTTTAGCCCTAAAGATTGTGAAATAAGGAACTCTTCCTTAGGCGAAATTGTGGCAAAAGGAGTTAGAACATTAAATAACGTCTACATTATAAAAAAATTCAAGAAGATAAATGTTACCTAAGTAAAACAGATGAAAGTTGGTTGTGGCACAAGTGACTGGGACATACAAGTTTCGATAACTTGATCAATATCAGCAAGATCAATGCAGTGCGAGACATTACAAATTTATTCAAGCCAAATCGAGGTGTATGTGGCCCATGTCAACATGGAAAGCAAACTAGAACTAGCCACAAGACCAAGTAGTTCTCTACATCAAAACCTTTGGAGATCATTCATGCTGATTTATGTGGAATAACTAGAACTCTGGCGCTCCAAGGAGAAAGGTACTTTGCTTTATTTGTTGATGACTATACTAGAATTATGTGGGTATATTTCATAAAATATAAATCCAAAGCATTTGAATGTTTTAAGAATCTTAAGGTTCTTGTAGAAAATGAAAATGATTCTAATATTAAATGTCTTAGAATGGATAGAGGGGAAGAATTCACATCAAAAGAATTTGATGAATTTTGTAAAGTACATGGAATCAAAAGGGAACTCTCTACTGCTAGAACTGTTAATAAAGGTTGTCATTGGTGTCAATATGGTACTATTGGGATGGCAAATATTCTTGTGATATCATAACCTCATGCATATATTGATGATGTCCTTGAACATGATGACAAGTCCCTCTTGTTTGATAAGGATACCATTAATGAAGATGTCAAGCTATTAATGATGCCATTATGATGTCAAGCCACTAAGAAGTCTTGTCCTAGATGCCTATTGTTCATAATGTCCTAGATGTCCTTGAACTAACCATGAAGACACTATAACCTCTTATATCATTTCTCTTGATGGAGAAGCCCTAGAAATCATGATGATGTCCTTACTCTTGATGAAGGAGTCTTTCCTATTAATACTCTTAGGATTATCTAGTCCTTTCTCTAACAAATTGATGAATGTTGCATATGGTTAATGACATATCACTGCACTATCTTGATGACATGGTGACATTAATGGCACACATGATGACATATATGGTGACATTACATTTGATAACATGGAAAATGAAGGAATTGGAGATCACTTGATGACATGTGATGATTAAAGACATAACAAGTGGAGACCTCAATTAAAAAAGCTTGGTGACATATGGCAATGAAGAAGCCCTTGCTGTTCTAATCACATTTTGCATATTAAAATTTGAGGACAGTTTCAAAGAAAAATAAAATTGGGCATCTTGGAGGCAACCTTTCAACATGGGACCTAGACCATCTTAAAGAGGATTTTTTCCTCTTTCCAATGAGCCCTTATTTGTCCCGAAACTCCTAGTAGTTTGTGAAATATTGGAGTTTTAAGATTAAGAAAATTACCCTAACAATGAGCTGACCTACACTTTGGCACACAAGTTGGCCTCTATACAGTGATGTGTCCCTTTGTTTCTCATTGCAAAGAAGCCTATTTATATATAGTCTGAGATTCATTTTCTGATTATAATTTTGGTAGGAAAAACACAAAGAAGGAGCATCTGTTCACAACTCGTAAACTTCAAGAAGAAAGGCACAAAAATAATTAAATATAAGTATTGGGTCTAAACTATTATTGCAGCTACCTACAGTGACTTGGATCCCTTTACTGTGGCTTGGAACAAGAGTACAATAGCTTAGATACTTGACTGTAAGCAATCATGTGGTTTAGAATGAGTAATTATCTGAAGTAGCTTGGAACTTTGAACAGTTTTATGGACCTCAAAGTTGTTGGAGAAACTCTACCTTCGAGCTATTACAAAAAATATTTTGTGAAGGCTTGATAACTCTGTTCTAGAGTTATATTTGGATCTGTGGAGGAATTTAACATTGCTATAAAAGGAATAGAGTTTCAGCCTTATAAAATAGCTGCAATAGACCTTGTTTAGGAGCAAACTTTCTATTTGTTTGGAGCAGACATTTGATATTTTTGAGCAGTCTTCAACATAATTAAAGAAACAGATCTGAACATATCCTTAAAGACAAGCACTAGGATTTTTTAGAAACATAATTTGGGTTATGTTTTGAAGTATACCTATTGTGCAGTGAAGGCCCTTTGAAAGAACATTATCAAATTCATTTTAAGAGAAGACTAATTGTACAAAACTTTTGGAGATAATCCTAGAACAGATTGAAGATATTTTTTGGGCTCATTTGGAAGACATCTTGAAGACATCCTTGGAGCTGAAGTGTGGATAAAACTTGGAAACACTTGGTTGTAGAAATTGAAGAGGCTATTAAAGAAGGGCATTGTGCATTCTTAGAAGACAATTTAAGGAACATCTTAAAGTCTATTCAAAGAGATATTGTACCAGATCTTGAAGCATTTGGAGGAACCGTTGTGAAGACACCTTGAGGATTCTTGGTTGAAGTGTCTTGGAGGCCATCATTGGGAAAACTCTTGGAAAATATTTTGTGTAGACTTAAACCTTGCTAGAGCTGACTTGTTGAGCAGATTTGAAGCCATGAAGAGAGTTTGCAGTATTCCTTGTACTTGAAGTTGTTTGGAAGACCTTGTCAAAAACTTGTGAAATTGATTGAAGACACCTTAAGACTTCACCAAGCATTGATTGAAGTCTTGGAGACACCCTTGGAGACCATGATGCATTGAAGCCATCATGAAGTGACCTTGGATATTTTGTTTGGGTAACATGAAGAGCAGTGGTGACACCTTCTGAGAAGACTAGGTTGTCATTGATGATGTGACGTGGAGAATAAGTGAAGGGATAGCTGAAGATTGATAGGGTTCATTGAAGAAGACATTGGGAGCCATGAAGTACAACCAAACATACCTTGACAAAGTGAAGTGATAGGGTTGGAGTCCTTGGGGTTGGTGCCTTGGAAAATCCAAGTTGGTGCTTGGCAAATATAGGTTTGGTGTCCTTCGAGTTGGTGCTCCTAAAATAAAGGTTGGCGCCTTAGATAAGATAGGGTTGAAGCCCTAGAGGATCAGAGTCCTCAAGAAACCAGGTCGAAGCCTGTACCAAAGAAGGGTTGGTGCCCTAGGGGTTGAAGCCTTTAAACGCAAGGTCGGCGCCTTGAGAAGATAGGGTTGGTTCCCTAGAGGTCAGAGCCTCACAAAAGTCCGAGTTGGTTCTTGGCAACAGGTTGGAGCCTGGGAGATTGAAGATCAGTGTCTTTATTTAGGGTTGGAGCCCTATTTATATTGTACTTGATTTATTGTAAAGATTATATTAATAAAAGCATGTATTCCTATTGTTCATTTTGTGTTCCAAATATAAGTGATCTAACTGGTAAAAGTAACAATTGAAAAAGAATACTAATTCACCCCCCCCTCTTAGTATTTCCAACAATTGGTATTAGAGCCAGTACCTTCACTCAAACAATAATAATTTGAAGGTTGATCATTACAACACAAATGGCGAAGCCAAGGAAGAAAGTCTCCAATCCTCCTAAAGAGGTGTCTCCCTCAACCATCGAAATTGAAGTCAATCAATTTGTCAAGGCTCCATTGTTCAATGGAAACTTTGATATATGGGAAGCAAGAATGAGGAATTTCTTAAGGACTTAAGGCATTGAAGCCTGAAAATCGGTGATTGCTGATAACATGATGGATGGAGAATCCAAGGAACATAATACAAGAGCAATGAAAGAAATCTTGAATGGGCTACCTGATTCTATGAAGGCCAATTTTGAGAAATGTTCGTCAAAAAAAGGCATATGGGATAAAATTCTTTATCTTCACTCAAAAGGAGCATTGAAAATGATCTCTAGTCAAGAAAATGATGGAAAACAAGAAGGAAATCTATAGCCCATCAAGGAAGGTGAAGATAAGAGTGATAGAATCAAGGCTAAAGAAGACCTAGAAGATGAAGAGAATGAAAAATATTTTGAAGAAGATCTCCTCACTAAACTTATGGCTACCATGGAAGAGATTAACAATTTGAAAAAGGAAAATGAGGAACTTAAGAAGAAAGCACAAGTTGGTGACCAGGACAAGGCAAGGAAGGAAGTTTACCTTGTCAAGCTTCAAGTACAAGAAAGAGATGAGGAGCTCGCCAAGATTAAGGAAGAATTTCATCAAAACAAGAGAAAGCATCATGAAGAAGTCATATCCATGAAAAAATAATTGGATAAGGAAAATAAATGGGAAGATACCTTGTCAAGCCACCTTGAACAAAGGCACAAGAGCTTGAAAAAACTTGAAGCAGAGATTGGTCAATACAAGGAATAGGTATCCTCCCTTAGATCTCAACTAGAAGAAGCAAGGAAACAAGCACAAGGAGCTGAGAACATTATGGAAGCTTTGACATTCATAGAAGGACAAGTTGATGAAGCAGAAAAGGAGAGAAACACCATGATATGCCAACGAGAAGAAAAGGATGATGACATCTCCAAGGTAAAATTAGAAATCACTTCTCTCAAGGCCCAATCATGTGAAGCAACCAAGATGAAGGAAGAAATGGAGATAATTCTATCAAAGAAGGATGAAGAATGCAATAAAATGAAGGAAGAAATCGTCTTTCTTAAAAAGGAAGTTGACTTGTTGAATAAGAACTTGAAAAGTTCTCAAACTCTAGATGACATCCTAAGTCATCAAAGGTCTCCCCTTGATAAATCAGGTCTTGGCTATGCAGGTGAATCCTCAAGAAAGAATGATGCAAACCCTAATGCTTCAAACAACAAGGATGTGAGGAAGCCTAGAAGAAATGTTGATGCTCTTAGTTCTAGCAAAGGTAAGAGTCAGATTGACATTGGAAGAAATCCTACTCCAAGAAGAAATGCAGATGGTGTCAGGGATGCAAGAAGCAATGGTTATCATCAAAGGATCCCAAGGCAAAAAGACTTCAGAAGTACATCAAGGAAACCTTCTTCTCCCAGGTACCAAAGTATATTTCTTGGCTATTTCTATTCTTGTACAAACGTTGGGCACATGCCAAAAGATTGTAGGACATATCTCAAAGATAATTATAACGGTCCCTGTCAATCCCCGAGAAGCAATTTTACAAGAATAAGTCATGAATTTTTAGACATGAACAATATAGAGTGTTTCAAGTGTCGTAACATTGGACATATGGCACGTAATTGCAACTTGACTTGGGCCCCTACACAAGCTAGAACCATGCAAGAGAAGAAAGTTACACAAGTATGGAGAAGGAAGCAAATACAATCTAAAAATATCCTAAACTCTCCAGCCAACAACACATGTTGTTGACCTGATCTTCAACAATCCAAGTATGTGATGGCGAGACTCTACCAAAAATAAGACCATGCATACAGTTAGGGGGAGCTTACGATGATTAAGATTTCTTGCAGAAGCTATTCATGGATGGACCCTATTAAATCCTTGATGCGCCACATGGACAATTATCCTTTGATAGATTATCTCTCAGGAACACTCCATTGAAGAACATAATCCTTATTTATTTGATGGATTATTGTTGAAGATATCTTCCACTTGATCACTAAGTAGGTAATATTTCATGGGCAAGAGGAGGTTGTGCATGACAGGGGGAGTAACATACCTATGAAGAACTACTATTGATGAACAAAAGAAGCAGCTTGACAGGGGAGTACTTGGGCACCCCGTTTGCCATTGATGTCAAAGGGGGAGAGAAAGTTGAAGGAAAAGAATATTGCCATCAATGACAAAGGGGGAGATTGTTAATAAATGCTGTCATTGATGTCAATATGGTACTATTGGGATGGCAAATATTCTTGTGATATCATAACCTCATGCATATTATGATGATGTCCTTGATCTTGATGACAAGTCCCTCTTGTTTGATAAGGATACCATTAATGAATATGTTAAGCTATTAATGATGCCATTATGATGTAAAGCCACTAAGAAGTCTTGTCCTAGATGTCTATTGTTCATAATGTCCTAGATGTCCCTGAACTAACAATGAAGACACTATAACCTCTTATATCCTTGCTCTTGATGTAGAAGACCTAGAAATCATGATGATGTCCTTACTCTTGATGAAGGAGTCTTTCTTATTGATACTCTTAGGATGATCCAGTCCTTGCTCTAACAAATTGATGAATGCTGCATATGGTTAATGACATATCACTGCACTATCTTGATGACATGGTGACATTAATGGCACACATGATGACATTACATTTGATAACATGGACAATGAAGGAATTGGAGATCACTTGATGACATGTGATGATTAAAGACATAACAAGTGGAGACCTCACTTAAAAACACTTGGTGACATATGACAATGAAGAAGCCCTTGCTGTCCTAATCACATTTTGCACATAAAAATTTGAGGACAGTTTCAAAGAAAAATAAAATTGGGCATCTTGGAGGCAACCTTTCAACATGGGACCTAGACCATCTTAAAGAGGATTTTTTCCTCTTTCCAATGAGCCCTTATTTGTCCCGAAACTCCTAGTAGTTTGTGAAATATTGAATTTTTAAGATTAAGAAAATTACCCTAACAGTGAGCCGACCTACACTTTGGCACACAAGTCAGCCTCTATACAATGATGTGTCCCTTCGTTTCTCATTGCAAAGAAGCCTATTTATACACAGTCCGAGATTCATTTTTTGATCATAATTTCGGTCAAAAAAACACAGATAAGGAGTATCTGTTCACAATTCGTAAACTTCAAGGAGAAAGGCACAAAAATAATTAAATATAAGTTTTGGGTCTAAACTATTATTGCATCTACCTATAGTAACTCAGATACATTGACTGTGGCTTAGAACAGGAGTACAACATCTCAGATACTTGACTGTAAGCAATCGTGTGGTTCAGATTGAGTAATTACCTGAAGCAACTTGAGACTTTGAACAATTTTATGAACCTCAAATTTGTTAAAAAAGCTCTACCTTGGACCTGTTACAAACAACATTTTATGAAGGCTTTATAACTCTGTTCTAGCGTTATATTTGGATTTGTGGAGGACTTTAGCATTTCTACAAAAGGAACAAAGTTTGAGCCTTATAAAATAGCTACAACAGACCTTGTTTAGGCGCAAACTTTCTATTTGTTTGGAGCAGAAATTTGATATTTTTGAGCAGTATTCAACATAATTAAAGAAGTAGATTTGAACACCTCTTTGAAGACAAGCACTAGGATTGTTTGGAAACATAATTTGGGTTATGTTTTGAAGTATACCTATTGTGTAGTGAAGGCACTTTGAAAGAACAATATCAAATTCATTTTAAGAGAAGATTAATTGTACAAAACTTTTGGAGACAATCCTAGAACAAATTGAAGATATTTTTTGGGCTCATTTGGAAGACATCTTGAAGACATCCTTGGAGCTGAAGTGTGGAGAAGACTTGGAAACACTTGGTTGTAGAAATTGAAGAGGCTATTAAAGAAGGTAATTGAGCAGTCTTAGAAGACAATTTAAGGAACATCTTAAAGTCTATTCAAAGAGATATTGTACCAGATCTTGAAGTATTTGGAGGAACCGTTGTGAAGACACCTTGAGGCTTCTTGGTTGAAGTGTCTTGGAGGCCATAATTGGGACATCTCTTGGAAAATATTTTGTGTAGACTTAAACCTTGCTAGAGCTGACTTGTTGAGCACATTTGAAGCCATGAAGAAGAGTTTGCAGTAGTCCTTGTACTTGAAGTTGTTTGGAAGACCTTGTGCAAAACTTGTGCAATTAATTGAAGACACCCTAAGACTTCACCAAGAATTGATTGAAGTCTTGGAGACACCCTTGGAGACCATGATGCATTGAAGCCATCATGAGGTGACCTTGGATATTTTGTTTGGGTAACATGAAGAGCGGTGACAACACCATCTAAGAAGACTAGGTTGTGATTGATGATGTGACATGGAGAATAAGTGAAGGGATAGCTCAATATTGATAGGGATCATTGAATAAGACATTAGGAGCCGTGAAGTACAACCAAACATACCTTGAAAAGGTGAAGCGATAGGGTTGGAGCCCTTGGGGTTGGTGCCCCAGAATTGAAAAGGTTGGTGCCTTGGAAATTCGAAGTTGGTGCTCGGCAAATATAGGATTGGTGTCCTTGGAGTTGGTGCTCCTAAACTAAAGGTTGGTGCCTTGGATAAGATAGGGTTGGAGCCCTAGAGGATTAGAGTCCTCAAGAAACCAGGTCGGAGCCTGTACTAGAGAAGGGTTGGTGCCCTAGGGGTTGGAGCTTCTAAATTCAAAGTCGGTGCCTTAAGAAGATAGGGTTGGTGCCCTAGAGGTCAGAGCCTCACAAAAGTCCGGGTTGGTGATTGGAAACAAGTTGGAGCCTAGGAGATTGAATATCAATGTCTTCATCTAGGGTTGGAGCCCTATTTATATTGTACTTGATTCATTGTAAAGATTATATTAATAAAAGAAATTATTCCTATTGTTTATTTTGTGATTTAAATATAAGTGATATAATTGGTAAAAGTAACAATTGAAAAGGAATATTGATTCACACCCCCCCCCCCCCCCCCCTCTCAGTATTTCCAACAAGAACACCCAAGAAAAATGGGGTAGTTGAAAGAAGAAACTGAACTTTTCAAGAAATGGCAAGAACAATGTTACTAGCAGCTGACTTGCAGCCAAAATTTTGGAGAGAAGTAGTCGGGACAACAGTTTATACCTTGAATCGAACTCAACTAAGACCAAATAATGAGAATACTTCTTATGAATTATGTAAAGGAAGACCCGCTTCAGTAAAATGCTTCAATATTTTTGGAAGAAAATGCTTCATAAAAATCAATGATGACTCACCAAAAAAATTTGATTCTTGGGTTGATGAAGGAATATTCCTTGGATATTCTACTAGGAGCAAAGCCTACAAGTGCTACAATAATTGACTCAGAAAATAGTGGAAAGAATTGATGTGAAGATTGATGAAGATCTTCCCAAAAATGAAATTGAAGATCATGAAGTTGACACTCTCATTGAGGAAAATGAAGAAGAACCTGAAAAAGAGGAAAAAGATCAAGAAAAACAAAAGGAAAAAGAACCATATCAAACCCCTTCAAAGGTGAAATTCCTCCAAAATCATCACCTAGAAGAGCAGATTATTGGCAATGTAGATAAGGGGATACAAACCCAAAGAAGGATGACAAGTAAACCAAGGAAAAATGATGTTGCTCTCCTGTTTATGATAGAACTAGAAACTTTTACTCAGGCAAGTAAGGATCCTCATTGGGTGGCAGCCATGGAAGAAGAAATGTCTCAAATCGAGAAGAATGAGACATGGGAGCTGTTACCTCGTCCAAAGGATACAAATGTAATTGGAACCAAGTGGGTGTTCAAAAACAAAATGAATGAAGATGGACAAATCATCAGAAATAAGGCAAGGTTTGTTTGTAAAGGTTATTCACAAATTGAAGGAATCAACTTTGAATAAACCTTTGCATCGATAGCCCACATGGAATATATAAGGACGCTCTTAGCATTTTATTTCTCAAAAGGATTCAAAATCTATCAAATGGACGTAAAATCAACATTTCTAAATGGGGAACTCAAGGAAGAGGTCTACATGGAGCAACCGTAAGGTTTAATTTAGTAGAAGGAAAAGACTTTGTTTATAAGTTGAAAAGGGCATTATAAGGATTGAAACAAGCTCCTAGAGCTTGGTACGCAAGATTGGATCACAATCTACAACAACAAGGTTTCAAGAAGGGGGTGGTAGGAAATAATCTCTACATGAAGATGAATGAGGATAAGTTACTAGTCACTCTTGTCTATGTTGATGATCTGAATTTTGCTAGCAATAATGATGAGATGAGCCACGAGTTTGCTTAAAATATGTCAAAAGAGTTTGAAATTTCGATGATAGGAGAATTATCTTACTTTCTTGGACTACAAGTATCTCAAACCACAACAAGCATGTTCATATCTCAAGAAAAATATCTTAAAGACATGCTTAAAAGATATGGAATGGAAGACTGTGTACCCATGAGCACACCTATGACCACAAATTGTAAATTAAGCAAAGATGATGACTCTCCTCAGGTAGATGCAACTTATTACAGGTCAATAATTGGAGCCCTCCTATACTTAACTGCTACGAGACCTAACATTATGCAAGCAATAGGAATGTTGGGAAGATTTCAATTAGTGCCTAAACAATCCCATTTGTTGGCTGTAAAACGAATTCTCAAATACTTGAAAGGAACTCCTGATTTTGGTCTTTGATACCCTAAGAGCTCAACTCTTATTGTGATTGAATACACCGATGTTGATTGTGTCAAAAGTGTCGATGATCGAAAAAGTACTAGTGGAAATGCATTCTTCCTGTGAGATTGTCTAGTATCTTGGCTCAGCAAAAAAAAAACATCCATATCACTATCTACAACTAAAGCAGAGTATATAGCTGTTGTAGATTATTGTACTCAAATATTATGGATGAAGGATGATATGAAAAATGTCAACATAGATACCAACAAACCAATCACCATCTATTGTGATAACAAAAGTGCTATTAGTCTCAGCAAAAATTGTGTGATGCACCCAAAGACCAAACATATACCAATCAAGTATCATTTCCTTCATGAACAAGTAGCCGAACAAAACATCAGGTTGGAATATATCAATACAATAGAGCAGATTGCAGACATTTTCACCAAACCCCTTCCTCAAGAAGCGTTTGAACATCTTCACCAAAAGATGGGGGTTATTGCTCTGACATCACACTAAGAATATTCTTAAGATGCCACATGACAGGGGGAGCGGTTCAACAAGAGGAGTCCTTGTGCACTCCTTTTCCATTGATGTCAAAGGGGGAGAGAATAAAAATATTTCCATCCAATGACAAAGGGGGAGATTGTTAATCTAGTTTTCATTAATGTCAATATATTGAAGAAGGTAGGGACATGGTGGCAATCAATGAAGAAACCAAACGATGAAGAAGCCCAACATTCAAAGACACTTTGCCCTGCCTCCCGTTCTACACTATTAAATGATCCGTCACATGAAATAATATTTTTTTTTTCTATCTTAGAAGAGGAATTTCATCATGAGACTTGGACCATCTGAAAGGGCATAATTTTACCTTTCTAATGAGCTATTATGTGTACCAAATTTCCAAATAACGAGATAGAAATTAATTTTTAAATATTAATTTAATTCTCTGCCTATTGGGCCAACTTGTATTAAGACAATTCATGTCGGTTTGACCTAGAATATGTGACTATTCATTGTGAGGACACAAAACATGTGTAAATAAGAGGTTATAACTCTATTTCAAGGACACGAATTCAGTGAAGAAATATATAGAACATGAAGAGAAGTACACCTCTCGTGAACTAAAGTGGGAAAGAACACTGTAAGGAATATTGTTTTTGGGTCAACTGAATTATAATAAACTTGAAAATCATGGACTTAAAGCAGTGAAACAGTGGAGGACACAAAGAAAAACCTGTGGATGCATTTTACCTCGGACCTATAGTATTCTTTCCTCAGATATATAGTATTCTACTCTCAGAATTGTTGGATACACCCTTCCAAGCCTTGGATTTCTGTTATATAACTCGAACATTCCTTGACAACCATTGTGGAAGCTCAGACAATTCTTGATAGCCATTGTGGAAGCTCAGACTAGTAACAAACTTGTGAAGGACTCACTTCAGAGACTTGAACTTGTTACCAGAACTTGGATAGGGCTCAAATTTCACCTGTAATGGACATACCCTAAATTGGCATGGAACTGTGTTGAAGAAGTTGGACCTATAATAAAATTCTAGAAACTACAGTCTTGTGGGAGATTAGACTTCGAAACAATCATTTGGAGGCTCGGTTGAAGGCTTGGAAGAGTGGAACAGTCGGACTAGTAACTGCCACCTGTGGAGCCACAAACATACATCTGTGGACGATTGGTAATACACAGAATTTGTGTAAGGCTCGGTGGTAATACATCTGTGGAAGGATCGAAGGCTCAGACTCCTTTATTTTTCTAGATTGCGGCTTTAGAGCATTGATTGACATATTTCTTAGATCAGGACATGATGACAAGTGAACAATGAAGTAAAGATGGTGGAAATTCCAGTCAAGCTGAAAGGTGAAGAAAATGAAGCATTTTAAGTAAGTTATATTTACATTCTATATTAAAAACAACAGGATTGGTATCCTTGGAGTTGGCGATCCTAAAAAAAAGGTAGGTGCCTTGGATGAGATAGGGTCGAAGCCCTATAGGTTGGAGCCTCATCAAAAACCAAGTTGGTTCTTAGGAGTAATTATCATACATTGTATTTATTCTCTTATACTCAATAACATTATTCTTATATGTTTCTCTGAGTAAATTGTGAAGAATCTAATTGGTAATAATAACAATTGAAAGAAAATATTGATTCACCCCACTCTGAGTATTTCCAACATCCATCGTTGTTTGATGTTTTAACGAGTCCAGTGAAGGTCTAACTTGACTCCTTTTTCATGTTTAGAGAGTTTAAAAAGGAGGTGAAAAAGAAAACTCCAAAGGTTCCTTTTCATATACAGTCTCTTGAGTCCAAAATGGTAGAAAACAATACTCATGAGAACCTGTTAGCCATGTTTAACTACGGTATTCCTTTTTCGTAGATAGTCTAGCTCAATCCAGAAAAGGGTTAAACTTATAATGAGTAGATGTATTTTCATTTACTTAACAAGTTCGAAAATACAAGTGCTCAAAAATATTTTTGTGTTTAGGGAGTTTGAAAAGAGCTGAAAGAGGACTCCAGGGGGTTCCCTTTTTCATAGGTTTACAGAGCCTGAAAAAGTGATAAAGTATGCTCCCTGGTCAAAATGACTTGCTTCAATCCAAACATCATCAAATTTGTGAAAACATCTGTCATCTTGCTCAAAACACCAAAAAAATATTAAAAATACTTGTTACATGATAAAACTGAGTCATATTTAGGTCAAAACATTAATAAATTAAGGATAAAAATGACCACAAAATAGGTAAAATGTAGCTCATTTTTACCCTTTCATATTTACCTCTCGAAGAGTGAGTTTTGAGTGTTTCTTCCCCCATTCTTGTATAGCTTATTGCGACCAATCCAGTGGATCATTTCCAATGCCATCACTTCCAGGTAGAAGCTATAACCTTTATATTTCCTTTCATGGTTCCGTTTTGTGATTTCATGCACATTTTTCAAGTTTTTGAGGGCCATAGGGCTCTAATTCTTCACCCTAGGTCCAACTCACCCCTAGAAGGTCAAAAGGTGCACTAATTCTTCATACTAGGGGAAGGAATTCAATGCATTGTCTGCCCTTAGGAGGGTACGTTGGGCATAATCCCTAATTTTGTTTTGCTTCTTTACCTCAAAATTTCTTTGGTTTTTTACATGTAATTCATCCAAATGATCCTCCTTTTGATGTTTCAGGTGTATATTGGAACAAAATAACCTTGACATGGAGGGAAAGAGAACATGAATAACAAAATTTAACTGTAGCTAATGATCCTACCACATTCCAGGATGTAAGAGATTGTGGACTCCTAAAATTCTTCTAGCTTCCCGGTATGATGCAACAAATAGAATTATTGAGGTATATTATCTGTGCATGGGATGTTCAAGCACAAGCATTCAAACTTGGTGCACATACACTGGAAATATAGGTAGAGGATATATATTTCTTGACTGGTCTGTCAAGGCGAGGTGCCCCCATCTCTTTATTTGGTTCAAGGAGTGGTGGAGAGACGGTCAAAGATTATGTCATTGCACATTGTCGATCGAGATCCCAACTGACTAAGGATGGAAAAATCAACGATGTAGTCAGTTTTCCTTTAAGAATGATCCTGTTCATTATTGTTAGATTGGCTGACAATGCATCTCTTCATGTGGTGAATAAGTCACATATGCAATATGCTCTAGAATGTATGGAGCTGACAACATTCAACTAGAGTGAAGGGGTACTGGTAAACATGAAAGAGTGGTTCACTAAGGAAAAAGATGGACAATTAAAGAATTTTGACTATGGTTCGATATTGATTTCTTTTGCTTTAGCTTGGATTCCATTGCTCAAGCCACAACATATTCCGCTCAAGCCCATCGATCCGAGAGTCTCACAGATGAGGATATGGGTGGATCTCATGTCTAGACATCTTGGTTCGTTGTCGATTATCTTCACACATGTCTTCTTCAGCTGGGCATGCAACACATTATGATAGAAGAATATCCATACATAGGGATGGATTTCCGTAGAGACCCAAAGTTCATGATTCCTGATGGTGAGCGATGGGGTTTCATAGGTAAAAAATTTGACGATTTTTGTATGTTTAAGTTTTACAAATTTTTGTGATTTTTGATGTATCCAAGACCAAACTATTGGTTTACACACATGCATATATTGGACCCATTTGACCAATGGGATCTTCTTATCTTCAGCGTACAGGAGACCCTCAATAGGAAAAAAAAACAATACAGGTTTTTGTAGTAGGACGATAAGCACTATAGGATCTCAATGTGGCTGAGATCCTAGTAGAGGTTAAGTGTCACATGGAGGGGTTGACCCATGGCATAGCTAAGACTAAGGTCAACGAACTTCCTATGAGACTGTAGTGACACACTATTGGTGTGCCTGACTATATCAGTCGACTATTGTGCAAAAGGGCTCGCTCAGTGGTGTGTTATCATGAGCACTATGATTAGTCTACTATGAGGCTTATAGCAATATTTCTAACTACATTTATATTTTAGGCCATGTGGCCACATGTGTCTCAGGCACAAATTTTGTAAAACCAAAACTTTGATATATATATATATATATATATATATATATATATATATATATATATATATAGATATATATATAGATATATATATATATATATATAACTATCTTCATCAGTCAACTATTGTGAAAAAGGGCTCGCTCAGTGGCGTGCTATCATGAGCACTATGATTAGTCTACTAGGAGGCTTATAGCCATATTTTTAACTACATGTATATTTTAGGTCGTGTGGCCACATGTGTCTCAGTCACAAATTTTGTAAAACCAAAACTTTGATATATATCTATATATGTGTGTGTGTATATATATATATATATATATATATATATATATATATATAACTATCTTCAGTGTTTCTTATGGTTCTATTATTCCTTTCAATGTGATGTGATGTGTATTGAATTAATTTACATGTGTTGCAAATGTCTATCTAAAACATGTTTAGCTAGTGCATCCGTCAATGTATTTATATTTAAAGAAATATGTTGATACTGTATAAAATCAAAATATCTTTCTAGAAGGTGAACAATCATGAACATGTGAAACATAGCTGGACTTATAACTGAATAGACATTAGTCAACAGTAGTACTACAAGTTGTGAGTCAAGTTTGATAACTATATGACAAATACCATGAGAAATAACATCAGACAACTATTTGATCACTATGCTATACTCAACGATGTTATTCATATATAGACCGATACATATACCTTGTAAACTCACTAACTTTCCATTTGGAGTATATATAGCCCAAGCTACAGAAGAGAGGTTATGAGTACTATGACTAGCACCATCAGCATAACCAACGTATGGTTTGAGGGATGCTAACATCTGCAAACCAAATTTAAACAAGATTAACAGAAACCTAGGAAAATCTGAAGGGAACACACTACAAACACACTCAATCACACCTATCTACACTATGTACACAGTGCACTATGATAAAACTCAAGTATAGTATTTATTAAGGTACAATCCATTCCTAGGCTATGCCAAGGGAACTCCATCGAAATCAACTAGCTCATAGGCCCCTTTAGCAAGAACACATTTGACAATATATGGACCCAGCCACATTGGCTCGAACTTCCCTGATCCTAATTTATCAGACTCTTGATCATATAACAAAACAAGGTCTCCTTCTGAGAATACATGAGGCTTAACACTCTTGTCATATTGCACCTTGATACATTTCTTATGGGCTTCATTAGCCATTATGACATTACGCCAGGTTTCATCTAAGTGCGTTAGATGTAAGAGACGTTCCTCTTCCATGGAAGTGGCAGGGAGGAGTCCGAAAACATGCTTGCAGGATTGAATTTCACATTCAATCGGAAGGTTTGCTTCCAGGCCATAAACTAGTTGGAATGGTGTGAACCTGGTAGTAGTCCTAACAAAGGTTTTATATGCCCATAAGGCCATATAAAGGATAAGATGGCAGTCCGATTTATGGACCACTATCATACATTGAAGCATCATTTTGAGAGTTTAATTAACTGCCTCAACTTTACCATTTGATTGAAGGTAGTAGGGAGTGGAAATTTCATGGGAAATTCCTAGCTTGGCAGTCAGTTCAAACATCATGTGATTGCGAAAATGTTTTCCATGGTTTTTTAGTACAGCCTGTGGAAAACCAAACAACGCAATAACATGGTTGAAGAAAAATAGAGTAGCTGTTTTGCCAATATTATTGTATGAAGGCATCACCTCGACCCACTTGGTAAAATAGTCAACCACTACGATGATATAACCATGCCCCCTGGTCGAGTGAGGGTTACATGTCATGAAATCAATGCCCCATTTTGCAAAAGGACCAATGACAATAATAGGATGCAAAGGAGTGGGTGGAGCACAAATATTTTGATCACATATTTGGCATGTATGACACTTTTTGACAACAAGGATGGAGTAATGAAATATGGTAGGCCAAAAGTAACCAACACACGGGATCTTTTGTGCAGTGGCATATCTAGACAAATGACCGCCACATGCCCCAGAATGGAATTCATTTAAGACTTTATCGACCTCCTCATGGGTGAGGCACCTTTGAAAAATCGTATCGATACCGCAATGATAAAGAGTGTCACTGATTATAATATAATGTTTGGCTTGATATCAGATATGTCGCTGGTCAGAGCAAGAGGTATCAGACCAGAAAGTCTGGTTCTGGAGATATATGATAATGTCTCCATACCACAGGTTAGATGACGAGATAAAAAACAACGACTCGTCTGGAATAGAATCACTAGATGTTGTTTCAGTTTCAGAATTGGGAAGGTTGCAAATTAGCTCAGCAAAAACTAGGGATTTCTTCGACTTGGATATGATGAATTCCAAATCGAAATCTTGTAGGATGACAATCCACTTAATATTATTTACCCCTTAACAACTGTTTTGATAATATGTACGTCATGGGGTTACAATCTGAAACAACCATAGTTTTGCAGAGCAGTATGTAATGGAGAAATATTTGGACAGCTTGGAAAGCTTCCAAAGCTAACTTTTCAATATGGGTGTACTTGAATTTTGTATCATTGAGATTCTGACTCAAGTAATAAATAGGATTTTCAATTCCTACATCATGGTCCTGAACCAATACTATAGCAATGGTAGTAACTTCACCAACGAGGTACATAAATCGCGTTGGTAATCTGGGGAATATAACAAGGATGCCCTAACCAGTACATCTTTCAAAGCATGGAACACTTCTTGAGCAACATCTTCCCAATGGAATGGAAGCCCTTTATTTAGCAAGCGATTAAATCCTTTGGTTAGTTCAGCATAATTGGGAATGAACTTCTGAAGAAAGTTAGCCTTCCCTTGGAGTCGTTGAAGCTTAAGGAGGGAAGGAGTAGGAAGATCAATGATCGCTTGAAATTTCAACTAATATTTATGAATTCCTTGTTTTGATACAAAAAATATGAGAATATGACCAAAGATGACACAAAAACACATTTATGAAGATTGAATCGAATTTTATAATGTATACATCGTAAAAATGTGGCCTTAAAATGCATCGGGTGATCAACCTGATGTCACGAATGAGAAGGAAAATCATCGAAATAAGGTTGCACAATATGTTTGATATCATGGAAGGCATAATTCATTACCCTCTGAAACATAGCCTGAACATTCTTTAATCCAGAAGGGAGTTTTATATACGAAAATGTGCCCCAAGGACAAATGAATGCAGTTTTATGTTGATCCACTAGGAGAATGTTGATTTGATTATAGTCGGAGAAGTTGTCCATAAATGAAAACATCTTAGAACTAACACAATCATCAAAAATCTGGTTGATGAATGAGGTGGGATATTTTTCCTTCAAACAAGCATGATTTATGTCCCGATAATCGACACATACACATATTGTTCCCTGTTTCTTCATGACATGAACAATATTAAACACCCAGTCAGTTAAAGGTACGGGATAGATGAAACTAGCATGTAGAAGTTTTTCAACTTCGGCTTTAATAGTGACAACCTTATTGGGATGAACAAGATAAAGGTGTTGCCGAGTTGGTTTAGCATCAAGATACATCTTAATTTTGTGCACAATGATGTTTAGATTGATACCTAGAATTTATTCATAAGACCAGGAAAAAACATCTTTGAATTCTTGGAATTGGGATTTATAATTCTTAACTTCATCGGGAGAGCAAGACGCACCGATACGTATATTTTTGACAATGTCAGGTTTAATTGAAATTTCAAGAGGGATAGTCTATTCAATGTTAGACAAGTTCTTCTCAGAATCGGAATCGTAGATGGATGCAGAATTCATAGATATCTCAACGTATTGGGTTGATAAAGTTCATTAATATTTTCCTCAAAGGAATCTATTAAGGAGGAACGATGATGATGATTACCCCATGGTGCATCATTTGAAATCATGATCTCCATTTCTCTCACTGGTGGAAAATGTACGGGAGAAAGGATCAGATGATGTACAATAATATAGAGAACAATCAACCCAATTGAAAAAATAGGGTGTATCATAATAGGTTGTACAAGCCGAATAGATGGCTTCATAGTCTAGATCAATGGGTTGAGTGACATACGATCACCAAAAATGTTGATATTAGATTGATTTGGTACTACCCATAGATCAAATGGAGAAGTACAAGAAGATGCCATATTAATATATGAAATCAAAGTAGATTTCTAAAGCAATGAGGGATGAGGAAGCGAAACGGTTCCAATGAGAGAGGAATCCTTAAGCAGTCCAACTCCAACATGCTGATATGGGTGAGGGGTTTCCCCCATGAGAGGGACATTTCCATTAACTGAAGAATGAGTGGCAAATAAAGTGATTTGATCAATGGATACAATACCACCTTCATGAGGAAAAGTGATCATTCTAAAATATGTAGAAATAACTGCAACCACGGAATAGATCCTTGTACGATGCATTAGAATATTATAAAGATTCATCTATAACTTCAAATTCTATTGATACAATATTGCCACCTAATTCTACCTATAGAAAATTCAAAATCCCACATGGTTTATAATTTCTTCCATCAAAAGCTTTCAGGGTGGTTGGTGACTGGATTAATTATGGAGAACCAATAGTCTTCCAGAAAGAGATGGGCATAACAAAGATTAAGGCTCCTTCGTCCACAATGGAATGATGAATATTCTTACCACAAACAACAACCTGGATCATGAAAGCTAATTGAGCTGGAAGTCGAGGTGTATGGTTATCATGGTTAAAAACTACTAGGTTGGAATCCAAAGGATCAATACATCCAATTATCGAAAGCAAAGCCTTCTTTTGGGTGGGGAAATTTTGTAACACCTCAAGAGTCGACATAGTAGAGGGAACCTAAGCAAGGTCATCAACTATGTTATAATTTTGAGCAGATCTTGCACGAGTGTTGAATGTCAATTCATGGATAACACCCTTGGGATGTTTAATCATTAATTTATTGGGTACAACATTTGGAGTAGGATCCGATGGATATGCAGTCAAACTAGTAGGTTGATTAGTAGCTTGACCATTCGAAGGATTCACATTATTTTGGGTAGTCACCATAACTTCATTTTTGGGCTTCGTAGAGGAAAGCATCAAAACCGAGTTAGAGGATGTGGGGTCCTTAGCAACCATATTGCTCTCTTGATTCAGGAACAGGTTTGTCAACACAGCAGGAGTAGCAGATGATTTAAGAAATTGATTCACCTCCGTGTGATGTGGAAAACCATGAGTGAAATGTTCCTCATTAAATATCACACATGGTTAATTAGGTTTCCGTTTTTCTTCCAGATGTTAGGTAAACTTGACTTGGGATAGAGTCCAAGTTGACCAAATAAACAGTGATGGTTTTTGGGGCACATGGTATTGTGTACCCATGGTTTATGCCCGTGGTATTATATGTAATGGAGCCTATAAAATGCTACAAGGACTTCATTGTAATGTAGGCCTGGAGGTGAGAAGTGAAGGCTCACTTGGCCTGATTGGCCAGGGTTTTGGCCAATGCTAATGAGATCTCATTGGGTTGGGTTTTTCCCTGGATTTGGGGTTTTCTCGGATAAACTTGTGCATTTATGTGTTTATGATTGTTGTTGGTTATTTTGTGTCTTGTTACTCTCAGTATATCTCCGTAATCAATTTATGTTATGCAGTCAATTTCTTAACAATTGTTATCAAAGCCAGGTTGGATTTTGGCTTCAGAAGGATGCCTATGTTGCAAAGGGTTATTTCTCCTAGTGAATGAAGTGATGGCTATAAACTTTATTTCTAGATATTTGAGATAGCATGGTTGTGAGACTGCTATGTTATTAGTGGTTGAGTTGTGACAAAGTGCTCACAGATGTATTAGAGAGATCGATGTTGAAGATCAGATCTGGGCGCAAGTAGCTTGTGAGCAGATCCATCATGTGGCAGGCCTAAGCTGCATAGATCTGAGATCCCAGAAATGGTTTCAAGGACATGAACGTGGAGGGCTTATTTTGGTGGAGTGATGGTCCAAACTCCAAAGAATGTCGTTGAGCATGGTTGCAGTTGTGAGTTCATGGAGCAGTGAAGGCTCCTATCGTTACTCATCCAGTAAGCACCTCGTCACGCGTGTATGAACACTCTAGTGCTACCTAAAACAATGTGCAAGATGATCGACGATTGGTATGGGCTCTCGGTGGTAGGATTGATGATCATGTTGACGTTGTGAAAGGAGCTGATTTATGAGAAAGAGTCGACGGAAAGATTTGTCACAATAGAATTGGAAGAGGAGGAGGTCAGCTCCACCACAAGATCTAAGAGGATTCGAACCCAAGACGTTCGTAAGGTAGAAAGGCCTTCAGCGATCTTGCTCTTTAACAAGATTCATAGGAGATATGCAAGTGCAAAATCAACCATGGGGGTCAAATCGCTAGATAATTCGCAGCTTAAGGAAGAAGCATTATCTCTGGCAGCCACTGGATTCTTTGCATTGAGATGAGCAAGGAGTGAGTCTAAATGCCACATCGCTGGATATTTTACAATTGAAGGAGGAAGAAATGTCTCTAGAGGTGACGTGGAAGGCCATCACGGAAGTGCAACGTGCTCCTCATACGCGACACCTTCGTAAATCTGAGACCTGGGAAATGGTCTGTCATGGCGACGCTCCAGAGTGTGCATCGCATGACTCTCTTCTTTGGTGCTTGAAAAATCAAAGACCTTTAGCTCCACCAGGAATCGAACTAATAACCTCCTCTGAGGACCTGAATTTCCCTCGGGGTTGAAGAAAGAGTCTTCTTTGATCCAAGATGAGCTGAATAGATGACTGGAGGCATTCATTGCCAAGGTGAACAACGACATGAAGCTGCAGAGGGAACATTCACTCCTTCATTACATGGAGATTGTGAACCGGGGATCAGGATGAATGGAATGAATGTAAGCGGTGAGTAGCATGGAAAATGGGTCATGAGAGATCCATGATAAATGAGAGAATAGTTATACAAAGAAAGTCGATAAAATGATAGACATCAACGTCAATGGCAATGATGATGATGTCCTGGTCTTACGTTGTTTTAAAGTCATATATGAGGGAGAAAATGCCAAGGCCCGTAATGGAGATGATTGAATGTGGTTCATGAGAGATGAGAGGATATGTGCACGTGGATTAATTAATTGATCAACCATGTACCTGAAAAGAATGCCTAGATAACTGGTGGTTACAGTGGCTGGTGATCCATGTAATCCAGTAAATGGGTTCTTTTTATATGGACATTGATGTCATATGTACAAATACAACAACAAGGGAAAACAAAATATTATGGAGTCAATTTTCATTACATGTAAATGGGCATATTGCTATAAGACCTGGTATGGCATGCGTACCCCTCGGTAATCACTAGTAAAGTCTGGGTTAGACCTAGGTGATAGGGGGGATGTCAGGTTAACAATACCCCAGGTAAAAACTCTAAGGGGGGTAAGGGCTAGAGTGAGCGGGATTGTCTCACTTAGCAGGTTTGGCTGGAGTTAGTCAAGGAACCCCAAGTCAAGTTTAAGGGGGGAATTGTTAGGTAAACTTGACTTGGGATAGAGTCCAAGTTGACCAGATAAATAGTGATGGTTTTTGGGGCACATGGTATTGTGCACCCATGGTTTATGCCCGTGGTATTATATGTAATGGAGCCTATAAAAGGCTAGAAGGACTTCATTGTAATGTAGGCCTGGAGGTGAGAAGTGAAGGCTCACTTGGCTTAATTGGCTAGGGTTTTGGCCAATGCTAATGAGATCTCATTGGGTTGGGTTTTTCCCCGGATTTGGGGTTTTCCCAGATAAACTTGTGCATTTATGTGTTTATGATTGTTGTTGGTTATTTTGTGTCTTGTTACTCTTAGTATATCTCCGTAATCAATTTATGTTATCCAATCAATTTCTTAACACCAGAGACTAATTGTTTTGTTTATCCTATAGAGAATTGTATTTCTTCTTCTTGCCTTTTCCTTTCTTCTTACTTCCTAGTTGTGGAGATTTGCCTTTGGATGATTGGACGACATTGATATTAGAAGTAGAAGCCACAAGAGTGGAAGGAGGGATTTGAGCAGTGACAACAAGATTTGAACCAAATGGGTTACTCGATGACTGCTAGTTGGTAGAACCAATCACACCATTGACAACATGTGATTTTGTACCAGGAGTTTGAGAAACAATATCAATAGGTCACAGAGAATTTGGTATCTTATCATAAAGGTGCCATATTGGGTTTCAATGAGATCCAAGTACTAGGCATGAGCAATCACCTTCTCTTTGGTTATGACTCTCCCTTTGGCTTCGTATTTTGTGATAGATGACAACAGATACTTAATGAACCATTTAACTAATAATTGGTCAAGAAAAAAGTCTCAATGAAATGACGACAACGTCAACACTCATGACTATGATAAGAGATGTGAGTGACATTACTCTATTTGAAATTCGTTAAGAGTTATGTTCCAGTCTCATATCTGATGGGTAACTGGAAATGTGTTAGGAATGTAGTATCCAAGGAATTGAAGTTGTCAAACAAATCACGAGTTAATTTAATGTACCATTTAGCTGCCGTACCAATGAGTGTATGCTAGAAAAGACACAAATGAACATAATCATCATTAATGGAGTTCGAAGAACACCACAAATGGTAATTCATTATGTGCGAGGACGGGTCTTCTCTAGGATTTCCATTGAATTTAGGAATATCAGAAGGCAACTACATAGGAATAACTAACCACCAAGGAGAATGGGCAATAGGATCATTAGTAAGCCCGATCAAATCCAACAATTAGAGAATTGCTACAAATGGCAACTGCCTGTTGAGGTCCAATGGAGGATATCTTGAGTAAGATGGGATAGCGTGAGAAACATGTATCTGTGTCATGGGATAAGGAGGATTTTGATAATCAACATACACATAACCCTACTGTCCAGTTCCAAGATAACCTTGCAAAGTTTGAAACTACTAAGCTTGGACTTGTTGATCATAAGGAATTTGAGGGATACCTAGTTACGATGGATATTGTTGCCCTGTAGGATTTTACATCATCCCAAAATAAGGTGGGTTCAGTTGTGGTTGTGCTTGTGCCATATAATACACATTTTGACCCATTTGATTTTGAGGAATGACTTTCCCAAACTATTTTGATTGTAAGTTACTTTGAAGAGGTTGGTTATACATGGCTTGAGATGTGCTAGATATCGGCATAATAGGTTGAGGTAAAGGTACAACCTATAAATATTGGATCACATTCATTTGAGTTTGAACAATTTGATATATGGGTTGTTGAACGAAAATATGAGAGGTAGACAGAACATATTGAGAGGCTAAGATGAAGCCACAACTGCACGAGGTTGAATAGGCATAGTAGGTTGCCAAATGTTAGCAACCATTATTGAATAAGGAGGACTCATTTGAGGCTGATCACTAACTCAAGGACATGTAAATGAACCTACAATAGGTTCCTCCCTTGCTGAAAGAGGAGGATAATACAAAGGAAACTGCGCCCCAAGAGGAGGGTTCTGTTAATCAAGGTTGTCATTAATGTCAATATGGCAGTGTTTGTGATGGAAAATTCTTGTGATCATAATGTTTCCCATGAAGGACCCAAGGACTAAATACAACATATGGAATGAATATATATATACAAACATAATAGAAGTAGTAGACCCAAGGAGGGAATCCAAGGAGAGGCAGATCCGCGAAGTAACAGAAGCAAGAAGCCAAGGAGGAAAGCCATCAGGGAAGCCATTGGAAGACAAGAACATGAGAAATCAAAGAATAGCCATCGGTAATCATAGAGAAGCCACATGAAAGACAAGCCAAGAGTAAGAGTTAGTAATAATTTGTTTTTATTGAAATATTACAAGTACCAAGCGTAAGAGCCATATCGAAGATATCACATGAAATATTAGAGTAATATCAAAGGAGTTAACATATTGGAGAAGTTAACATAATCAGAGGAGTTAACATATCGAAGGAGTCAATATATCAGATGAGTCAATATATCGGAGGAGTTAAGGAACATCCAATTGTTAAACCATGTAAACTCTTTAAAGTTCACAATGCATGTAATTAAACCTTTTTAACAAAAGTCCACAACGCATCAGAGTTAATATATCAGTGACTTTATCTGCAGCTTTATTATGTGTTACCAATCAAATTCCCCAATTGCAACATGAGTATTGCATACCCACTACACCATTATAATACACTCTAAAAGAAATATTGCATCCGCCACATATCGCAAGACATCAAAGGATGCTACATTCAAAATTGCTGATTGCGATAGAGTTGTGGACCCAATAGATTTATTAACAACTGTTCAATATCATATCGCATCCGCTCCATCAGTAGTAGGGGATTGGCAATGTTATGTGCAGACCTCCGAAGTTGCGATTGCAGGAGTTTTATGAAGTTGTGATTGCGATTTAAGCATTGACGTGGCATGTGGGACCGCTAGACATCTATTATAATATGGATTTTTGTAAATAAATAGGTTTATGATATAATTGTAATGTGCAACCCCATACACAAGTTAGCCTATCCTCCAATGATCATGTCTTTTGGGTATTGATGAGATTCATATATATATATAAAGTTAAACGCTTCACCTCGAGTATGGAATTGAGCTTGCCAGGCATCTATCACTGAGACAAAGGATAGTTCACAACTCATGAATGTGAAGGAATAGAAAAATGAAAAGTCGAACATTGAGAAATCAAAAGAGGAAGTCGAAGATAGAGTGAGCATAGAAGGAAGCTGAAGGTCCAATGGAAGAATTCTGTTGACTGGGTTATTCATTGAAAGGATCAAACCTAGAATGAATCCGTAGAAGCGCAACCTGCAATCTATTAGAAAGACTGTATAGACATGGTAATTTTAATTGAATACACAAGCTATAGCCACAACAGTCACTCCTCTAAAGCAGTTACTCCTGAAGCCTCACTCTCGAAGCAGTTACTATGACAGTTAGGACAGACGGTTGTGTTGTTCTATACAACAACCCCCAATTTCAATTTTTTAATTTTAGTCTTAAAATGCTAAATAAGAAATGGGTCCCCTTTAGAATATAAAAATAAGCATTAAAACTTTTGAATAAAATAGATTTTCCATATTGGTCATATCAAAGTTGCTTTATGAGTATTTAGGACCGCTCATCGCAAATCGCAAATCCTTAGAACCCATGAACATCTAGTTGGAAAGTTACGATGCAATCAAAGTCATAGCAAAACCCTCATTGCAAAGTTTTAATCAAAATAAGCCATTTATAAAAAATATGATGTGATATAACGTTCGCGTCTCACACATCATTAATCCCAAGGAATGACTTATAGATTTTCATTGAAACCTTGGATGTGATAAGGCTATTGCAATCGCATATCGCCAATCCATAGGAAAGCATCCAAAACACTCCATTGAAAAATTGCGATGCGATATAATTATCGCATATCGTGCTCTTGATAAAAGAAAGTAATAAATACTATGAATACATGCAGTATAGGGATAAAGAAATTATAAAGAAAAAACGTGATTTGCCAAGTTTTAAACCTGTCGTCTCCCCATGCCAGCTCAGCACTCATCGTAATTGCAACAATGCAAAGAAACCTTTTTAGCATGGTGCTTGTAACTCTCGATTTGCTATACACGATGGTTCTACAAATATTAAAATAATACAATCGCTAATCGCAAATTGCAAGAGTCATGACACCTGTTCTAAAAAAGGACCGTTATGAAACCTGCGATGCGACATATATTACTTCAACATTAAAGTTTCATGTTATGAAGTTACGATAAAAGAATTAAGGGGTAGTTATGGTTAAGTCCTTTAAAGATTTCATCCGTGGTGGCTATGTACAATATAAGATCTTTTGCATCTAATGCGCATAACTTCTTGTAGTTTGTAATTTGTGTATTATCTCCTCTCAATTTTTTCACCTATTATGCTACTCTCTCTCATTTTGTAGTGTTAATCCAGAAACACACAGTTGGTCAAGATGTCTAAGAAATCTCTAAAGACAAAGGCCCCCATTACAGTGGAAGAAGGATAAGGAAAATTGGTGTTAATTTCAGATACTACATGTCAAGGCCTTGGTAAAGTCTCGTGGGAAAGCATATATGCTTTACTTGAAGCAAAAATCCAAAGGAGATAGAAGAAGAAGCAACAATTGATGGAATTGATGAAACATAAAACATGCTCAGTGATTTGGCTAGCTTCTTCCTCCATAGAGTAGTAGCCCGTGGAAAAGTTTTACCATATAATGATCTAGTGAGATGGGTAATTGAAAGTATTAATATAACAGACAGAGCTTTCTTCACAGCTGATGGAAGGATGTTCGGGACATTCAAACCTGAAGATGTTAAGAGAATGTATCACTTTCCGGATCCCCAACAACACTACAACAAATCATTCCTAGAAGATTTTGCTAAGGAGAATGAGATAGAGTCAGACCCTATCAAACAGTCGAGACATTTTCCTAACAAGCATAAACATGAATCTTCTGGTATGTACTCTATGGACTCCTTAGCATCTCCATATTGTTATGCTACTGCTATGGTATGTAGGCTCTTTGGAAGCCCCGATTCTGATAGATTTTCTATAGAAATGGTTCCATTGATAGAAGCAACAATTGACTCCTTTGTTATGGATTGGGAAATTATTCTATCAGTCAAAATGGCCAGTCAAATACTAGATTATAGAAAGAACAAATTCTCCACCACCCGAGTTGTGCACCCATTCTATATGAGTGCTTACATAATGGACACATTCTGTTTTGATTCCGGCTTTACCATCCTAGGTTGGAAATGGACTGTTAAGGATCCAACCCCCATTCATATTTATCATAAGTACTTATGGAAGTCTGAATACAAGAATCATTTATACAGGATTTGCCATGGTTTCATTTTACCTGTCCATCAAGCCATCTTTAATAAACCTGCTCCTCGGTTGTCTGACGAGGCTAGCATTGATTTAACCTTAATCAGTAGTTGGTTTGGGGAGGAGAAGTTCACCTATATTAGGGTTTTTGGCAGTATTACAGACCCTCATGTCCTTCCACTCTACATTCTAGATAAGCTATTAGCTAGGGAAATAGCCTACCAGATAGTGGAAATAGGGATGTCCAGAAACCTTAAAGATTCTAACAAACAAGTATGGCCTCCATTTCCACTCCACTGTGGCACTTACACATTGCATGATTTTAAACATGCCGAGAAAGAAGCAGAGAAAACAAAGGATCTGAGTCTAGCGGTTATTCCAAAAAGACAATATGATCCAAATAAGGTCGCAGTAAATTTCACCACTCAGGTGAAAGTTATTAAATTCATACATGAGAATAATGAGTTTGATGACTTATTCACTTCAACAGAGTTATTCTCACAAGTAAGTCATATGGCAAGATTCAAATTGGGAGCTGAGAAGATGGAAAAATTCATGGAATACAGGACATATAGGTTACTGACAGTACCTCTAGATTTATTAAATACTACTCATATTGTTCAACAAACAGAGCACAACGGGGAGAAAACTATTGAAAATATTTCTAGAGAAGGTGAAACAAGTGGAAAGACCAGTGAAATGCTTAGCATAGATATTCATATTGACCCCATCTTGATTAAAGAATGGGAGCAATTTGATCAACAAATCAAAAGCCAAAGCGACCCCCAAAACATTATCACATCAGCATCGCCCGCAACACAACAGCCCATCGTTCCTGATAATGCAATTGAAGGAACACCCAGTAAAGACATAGCTCAGAAAGAGATTGAAATAATCCCTTAAAATCCTTCAGGAGAAATTACATTGAATATTGAGGAAATACCACCCTTGGATGTATTTTACAGCCCAAAACACAGGGCTGTAGTCAAGAGGTAGAGAAAAAAGAGAAAAATAGACCAGACATCATCCACAACTCAATATGAATTTATGAATGTTATATGGAAGGATTCAGAGGTCAATCCTTCTAAGGATTTGACTAAGTTATCTCAACTTGCAGGGGCATAAATATCTGCTACAATTGATAAGGCAATTGAAGTTAACCAATTGATCAAGGAAAAGGATCAAAGGATTAATCAATGTGAAGAATAAACAACAGTAGAACAACAGAAGATTAACCGGCTTGAGGAACAGTTGGCAGAAGAAAAACAAAAGAATGAGCATCTTGAAGTACAATTAAACCTGGAGAAACAGAAGATTGACCAGCATGCCATCCAAAAACAACAACAATTGTCTCAAGATCTTGAACAACTTCAATTGACACATCAACAAGAAATTAAGTCTAAGGAGGAGCAAATCATACAACTACAACTTTATATAGAACAGTTCAAAGATTATCCAAAGGTTGAGGAATTTAAGAAGGAAGCCCTAGAGGCAAATAAAGCCTTATCTCAATAGCTGAATGTACTTTGCCATAAAATATCTCTTATTGATCCATTATGCATCACAACTACATCACTGATTGATCAAGCAGTTAATACCAGATTAGAATTTGAGGATGCAGATGATAAGGTCACAAATTACCTCTCCTGGCAAAGCACAGAGGAAGGAAGAGCTGCTAAACTACTGAAAATTCAAGAGTCGCATAAAGAAATATTTTTTTCAGAATGGGAAACATAGTTGATAAAGGTAGAAAGGGATACCTCCAGGGCTAGGGCTATAATGAATAATGTGATTGAGCTGGTAAATGATAATTTATATGGAGCCAATTTAATTTCTGATTGTTCCCCAGGAAATCTTCCTAAGGCGAAAGTGTTAGAAAATCAATGGAAGCAAGATTTGACCACCAAAAATGAACAACTCGACAGAGTACAAAGCCTTAACTGGGATGGATATTGGTCCTTTTTGGTCAAGCCGCACAGCCAACAGATGACCATCAAATGCCTTGCCGATGTTGTTGATCGCATGATGCCCGAGCTTTCAGATGCCACATACTCAGGACAACTACACTCCAGGATGAGTCATCCTCCATAAATTCAAAACATGCTCTCAATTTGTCAGTTGTGGATACAAGAGAAAAAATAGATGCGATGAATCTCTTCAAAGGAGATCACAATACTATGTTTGAAATTCAATTCCCAGATTTTAACATAGACAGTTCCAACAACTCTCAGCTATTTTTGTGGACAATTTGTTTTAATTTTATTATATAAATCCTTTCATGTTATTTTAGAAGGGTTCCTCAATTTGTACAAAACTAGACTTGAGAAGTTTTCACTTTTTCACTTCTTAATTTATTTTTTATAAGCCATGGATCAAGGTTTCATAATTTTGTGAAAGAGCTTCATCAAGGCCCTGCATTTTTGTATCTCCTTGGAGTTTCTGGAATAAGAAGGTGGAACCAGAATGTTACTTACATAACGAGACCCAAATGCATTTGGTATTTCTATCGCTGTTCTTTTTGTCTTGTTATTTATGTAATTAACATTCCATTTGAATTTCTATTGTTGATATACACACATGCTTCAAACAACTCTATATTATGTCACTTCTGAATGATTTAGAATTGTTATATTCAAGATATATATTAGCAATAAATATTAGTATGTTATGCGATATGTTTTCAAAATTACTTTGTTTAATTTCTTAAACAAAGTAATAATTATTTAAATGCATCATTCTATGGATAATTAAATAATCTATATTATTATTTATCTACTAGGAATCATCAAGAATCACATCGTTATGAGATTACTCTGGTTATATAGATATATTTGTATATTTTAGAGTTATAAATTAAATGACCTATCATCTTTGTTATACATTTAAAACACTCATTCATCAAACCATACATTATTGGGAAACTGGTCCCATAATACCCAGTCGTAGTCACCATACCAAATGGAGAAGGAGCTGTATTAAGGTCCGAGCCGGGTGGTTATCCCCAATGTTGGTGCTACAATTTTAGAGGCATCAACATTTTTGGCACTAGAAGGAGGGCCAATTGTGAATGGCAAGTAAATCTAAATCCACAGGCCATTCTAAGAGTAAAACTCCCTCACCATCTCCTCCAACTTCTCCTTCGCATTCTAAATCTCCTATTCCTAAGTGTGAAGTTGAAAAGAAAAATACAACACCCACTGCTGAAAGCCTAAACATGCCAGATAATTCTTCTCATGAACCCCCTGAAGTACAATCTTTGATTCATAAACTCTATGGGTTTTCAATATCCGAGGAAGAGTCTGAGTTATCCCAAGGTAGCGTGACTTCACAATATATCCAATCGTAGCTTCTTACTAGGGTAAAGAGTGAAAAACTTGGTATTCCACTAGTTGAATTCTCCCTACTAAGTTGAAGAAGGGCTAGGAAGACACTATCAGAATCTAACAGTGAGACTTTTTCCTCATCATCGTCCATTCCATCCATACCATTGCAAGGCCATCCATCCATTTTCCAACTTCATATCATAGTCCAAATAGGTACGGGAACTTCAACATTCTCTACCCAATCACTTTCAACTGCTTCGTCACCCTCTTCTACTGTTAGCTCAATGATGGCACATAATCAACCTCAACCAAGGCCATGGACCAACCCAGGAGCTGTCAAAATGCCTGAAAATTTGAGCCAATTGCCAGCACATCCTGAAAAATGGTTACCAAAATTTAATCCTGACATTGGCCTATTAGCAGAAGAACATATAAACAATTCCATGTTATCAATCAACTTGAATGGAGTAATGGAAGAAGATGCGGTTGTTAGACTATTTCCATACACTCTACAAGGAGCAACAGGATCATGGTACTTTTCATTACCACCAGGGTCTATCAACAACTGGGATGCTTTTCAGGAGCAATTTCTAACTATGTTTGGAGATGATAGGTCTACAACAACTTTGATTAATGATCTATCCAATCTGAAATCCGAATCAAAGGAACCCATCAAAGACTTCAACTCACGCTTTAATAAATTGTTGAATAAAATTCCTGCGACATCCAAGCCTAGTGAGGAAGTCCGAAATGAATGGTATATTTCTGCCTTGCCTTCAAACATAGCCATCTTCATTGATAGGGCTGCTAAACCAACATTAGCAGAAATACGAAGGAAGCAATCTCTATTGAAAAACGTTTTCTTGCTTTGGAAAAGAAAAACACTCTAGAAGAAAGGAAATCCAAAAAAGTCACCTTTAGAGATGATTTAAAGAAGAAACTAATCGAGGATCCATATGATATGGAAGGTTTACAAAAAGTCTTAAAACTATGTCTAATGAAATGGATGAAATAAAAAAGCACGTAGCTGAAACTTCTATAGAAAGACCATTTAGGAAATTTAAAAGAAATCATCCAACTGATCCTAAACCACCTAATGTTATATCTAATGCAGAATTTGATTTGGATTACGATGAAGATGAAGATACTGTTTTATCAGCTGAAGAAACGAAAGAAGATGAAACAATTGAATGTCATGGAATGTGGGACTTTATCTTACCCAATGCTGATAATGAAAGTGAATAGGAAGCTCTCCCAGTAAATACCAGAAGAAAAAGTATAGTAGAACCTAATCAAGAAAATTCAAAGAAGAAAAACTCAAGTCCTGTTACTAAAGACAAAGCTCCCACAAAGAAAACTCTAGTTGTGTCTCCCCACAATCAACCATCATCCTCCAATCCTCCCCCATCATCTAAAACGCTAGTAGTTTCAGATTCCATGGATTATAACATTGTGGAAGACATGAAGAAGACTCGAGCAAATATTTCTTTACATGAACTTAGTAAACTCAAACATTAACAAAAGTTGTTGCTTAAAGAATTAAATACAGTACCTTCTTCTCCTCTTCCAACTAGTGTATTATCCAAGGCTGCCAGAGGATCAGGTAAGCCACCATCTGATAAGGTAGATGCTACTGATTCTGTTTTAATTGGGGATATGTCAAATCCTCATACTCCTCGTTTTCTCTTGACTTATGAGATCTACAATAGAAATTTGCATAACTGCTTGATAGATTCATGGGCTTCATCAAATATAAAGCCAGCCTAAGTTTGCTCTAAGTTAAATATTGAGCCCCAGAAGTTTGCATTCCTATTGACATGGCGAATTTTCGCTATACAAACAAGGGGAACTAACCTGATCACAGACCCCAATTAGATCTGCTTTCATTTGGGGTGGCTAGCTCCAATGGGTTTTAAAGGATCCCGTACATTAAAGGTGTTGAGAGATTGCTTCCTAGAGGAAAACTTCAATTAAATCAACAAAAGAAACAACTAACCTATATGTATCAAATCCTATCTACACTACTTCTCACTACTTAAGCTAGTCCTAACTATCCTAATCTATCCTGCAGGAGCATAACAAAAGAGGTTAAACATCATATATAGATTCCAAGTCCAAAGGAATCAATTACTAGTTCTCATAAGAAGAAGGGTGTATTAAATCCTAATTGCAATCGAATTACTTATACATGAATACACATTCCTTTCCATACAAATAACACTTGCAACTAATGGTTAACAATGTTTCGAATCAACAACCTTTCATGAGTTAAGCATGCTATTGAATTATATTCGAATAACCAGGAATAACCATGAACTATACGTTATCAATATGCACAAAGCAAAACACATTTATCTTTATGCTAGCAACAACACTATGATTCTAAACACATGAAAGCAGAGAAAAATAAATTTGAAACAAAAGGCTCCTTCTTAACCCAAATAGTCTTCTTTATTCACAATAAATCAAAAGCTGTTCTGCCCAAAAAAGTCCTCCACTCAATTCTGGAGGTAATATTTATGCCGAAGGAAATGACCCTCGGTCTTCCCTTAACTTTTCACCTCCCCCCTCTTTTCAATATACAAATCAAAATATACAGACATAGAACAGTTAGTGTAACCGCTGACACGTAGAAGGCATATCTGTTGGAGTGCTTCATTTCCTGGGGAAATGAATAGATGTTGATTAGAAGAGGATGACTATGTGTCATCTCTTCATGATGAAACCTGGGACAATTTCACTTTCGGAATACACAGGAAACGCATGGAAACCCGACCGAGAATGCCTAAGGCCAGATCTTTAAATGGAACACATCTGCATATATGAACTCTCCGGATCTGCTCATGCGTCTTTTACTCCTCGCCTGTAGAGATAATTAACATTAGTTTTATGATTATGAAACATGACAACATGATCACAAATAAACCTTGCATTCAGCCACAATTTCTATTTAATATTGCAACGAAGAGCAACTATAATTATCAAACCACCAAGTCTGCTGTGACACGTATTCTCGTTTCCCCTAATATTAACTTTTACTCAAGGATTTCCTTAACAACGCTTCAAAGGCAGACCGTTCACTTTATGGGATTTTCCTTTGAAAACCAAGACCACACCATTTTAGTGAAATACATGGGAATACACGGGAAAACCCGCGGCCGACCATAAGGCCAGAATTCAAACATTATGCACCCCAGCGTATAATTATCGTTGGGTCCGTCGTATCACATCATGCCTTATGTTTAAGCTTTAGGCTCTACCTATTGCACTTTGCGATAGGCCGGAATCGAAATATATATGTGCTATGGTTGATAATGCCAGCGGGTCCACAATATAAGACTTCCCTTTGAAAACCCAGACCCCAACACTTTATTGAAATACACGAGAAAACACGGGAAAACCCGCGACTGGACCATAAGGCCAGACTTCAAATGTTATGCACTCGGGGTCCGGTCGTCATCCCTTTGCATATTGCATAATCCCCGGGATCCGCCAATTGTGATGTGTGATTGGGGGAAGTGGACCCGAAATATATATTCTGGTTAATACTGCCAGCGGGTCTTCCGTATCGCATCGCAATGTTTCAATGGCGAGTGAATGGACCTTGGGTTTCATTGAAGCACGATCGCGATATGTGATGGGCTCTAGACCTGAAATATATATATTGTGGTTAATGATCCCGGCGGGTCTGGTAGATCACGGTGTGCCTTATATATAAGCCTTGGACCCCGCCGATTGCGAAATGCGATGGGGCTCTTGACCCGGAATAAATATGTTTTATGGTTCACAATGCTGTCGGGTCTGGTGTATAGTGGTGCATATTGTTGATTGCTATAAGGGAAAAGGGTGAGTTATGCATGTTTGTAGAGTCTTTTCTATTATCAAAGGATTGATATAGAAATACAGGTGCGATGGGGGGTTTTGAGGGTTGAAAAAGTCCCGATGAAAGATATGAATGAAGGGCTAGAAAGGGTTATAGATGAATCATGCGGCAGAGGTTTATTAAGGGGGGCTTAACCATTAGGAATTGAAGATTTGACTCGGCACAGAGTTAAAATCCCTGGGATAAATCAGATCGTTCAGAGAGGTAAAAGATAAAACTTCTAGGGGACCCATTCAAAATTGCTACCAAGGCAGGTTTTGATAGGGTGGTGGTTGTGGCCACAACAAATGGCAAACCATTGGGTGAACCAGTTATCTTTGTTTCCAAATAAACCTTGGATCAATAGAACATCAGGGTGTTAAGATAAAATTGAAATGCAAACTGTATAGATGGACACGCATGGGTTCCACTTCAACATTAATTGCTTCAGGTGGGATAAAGACATTAGTTTTTACTTATTGATAGGGTTTTGACAGGAATTCTCCAATGGTAGTATTATGGGATTTATTAACCCTCCTTTACCTGTTTTCTACTTTCAAAAATTATTTCAGTACCATCACTGGTATGTCAGTACCTATTTAGGTGTGTACCTCAGCTCTTTATCGCTCATCAAACTTGATGTAGATATGTTTATCTGCACTTTATATAAGAATTTCAGTGCTATATTTTCATATGATTGAATGGGGCGAAATCATGGATCATGCCATATTTTTAAATCTTTTACGCAAGGTTGGGCTTGCTATGTCAACCGGTACTCTGAGCCTAACAACAGTCCTTACTCCAACTAGCTTCGCAAACAATTTGTCCTCCCAGATTGACACAAGGACTCGACATTTCATTTTCTTTTAAATAAGTCCTTCTAGTTTCAGGCACAAGGAATAGAGCACAATTGGATTTTCCATAGGGTATATGACAGTGAGCTTAGCCCATGGAAGGAGATTTGATTGTAGATGACAGGTATTGGAAAACTTAGTGTGGTGGATGGGATCAATGGAGAATAACTGCAAACCTTACAAGAAAGTATAGGCTAGGTCTGAGTGGGATTTTTAAAAATGCAGCGTTTCTCCATTCTAGTCCAATTGTGGTTACACATTTCTCCATTTTATAAGATGCCCCTACATGCTCCAAGTATCCAGGTTATCAAAAGATCTTACCTAGTTCCCAACAGATGCTAATGAGTGGCTTCGATTTGAATTCCATAGCTGATTTTCAAGTTCTCATAGGCTCATTGAAAGTTTGTTTGATTTGCAAGGTAACGATGAATTTAGGATCGACAGACTCATCAACAGGTTAATGAGGGAGGAAAGAGCTGAAGGTGGTGAATGAGGGCAATCTGAAGAGAGTTATAAAAGGTGAAAACGAGACTGGAGGACCGAAATCAGTTGGCTGAAAAGGACTGAAATTCAAAACAGAAGGAAAATAAACTTTGCAGAAACAACAAGAACGGAAGGGACAAAAATATAACTAAGCTAACAACAAAAAATGAATTCTAACATACTCAGGAGGTAACCACCATGTGGTGGCTACTAGAAGTATCTCTTAAGATGTTGGCCATTAACAGGGAGATTTTTAGTTTCTCCTTGTAAAATTTTCAATCTGTAAGTTCCCTGACCAATTTTCTCCTCAACTTGGAACGGGCCCAGCCATAAGTGTTGGAATTTCATGTGTTTACCTTTTGACTCATTCAACTTGCCCCATTTTAGGACTAGCTGTCCTATTTGGTAATCTTTATCTCCTGCCAGATGGCGATCAAACCATCTCTTCACAATCATTTGGTGATTTCTAAATTTATTTCTAGCTTTATCTCTCAATTCCTCCAACCTCATTAATTGGTTGATCCTTCCTTGAAGTAAGGCTAAAGGGGTCCCTCTTGAGGCTTGGGAGAGCTGTAAAGAGGGAAGGGTAACATTGGGAGGCAAGATGGATTCTTATCCATAGAAGATGAAGTATGGGAAGTTTCCTAAGGCCACTTTTGGGGTGACCCTATCGGCCCAAAGGGCATTTGTTAGAGCGTTGTGACAATTCCTCTAGTTGTTGGCGACAGATTTACGGATTATGCGGATGAGGTTTTTACTTGAGGACTCTACAACTCCATTTCCCTAGGGGTAATAGTTTGATGCATACCTTATGTGAATTAATTTATCAATATCGAATTCAGTTAATTTCAGTGATGAAAAGTAAGAAGCATTGTCAAATATGAGAGCATCATGGATGCCAAACTTGTTGATAATGAATTTCTCAATAAATGATATTACCTCATCTTCATTTACCTTCTGAAGCGGGATGACTTCGGTCCATCTGGTGAAGTAGTCAGTGGCCATGAGTATATACTTATGTTGTTGTGAAGAGTTCAGAGTGATCTCGCCTATGACATCTAGGAGCCATTGCTGGAACGAGTGATAAATAATAATGGGCCTGAGGGGAATGACTGGATTTCTTTCTTGTCCTACGACAATTTGACATACCTTGCATTTCCGAGCGTAGGAATGTGAGTCTCTGAACACTGTGGGCCAATAATATCTGACTCATAATATTTTGTGAGTAGTGGTCTCTCCTCCATACTGGCCACCTGCTGGGCCATCGTGCATTTATTTCATGAAATGATTGGCATCATCCTTTTCCAAACATAGCCAAATTCCATCATAATTTTTTCTGTATAATGTGTCATTGACCAAGTGATACTAATTATATTTCAATCTCAGCACTCTCTATTGTGATGCATCCATGTGTTTAGGACATGAACCCCGTGTGAGATAAAAGCGTATGTCATAATACCACGACTCAGGATCCAAAAGGGATTTTGACGTTTCGAATTCATACATCAACGTCTCATTAATCCATAGGGGCTCCTCCCTGAAATCTACTTGTGAATTTTGCATGCTCTACACTTCTAGTTCTTCAGATGCCCCTTCTTTATTTGCCAAGGCTTCTGTAGCTAGCCTACAAAATCCCTGCCCTCGAATTGTCTTTGCTGACTTAATCTCGAGGTCGAATTATTGGAGTGCGGTTATCCAATTTCCACTCCATTCACCCATTTCTTTCTGCACGAAGAGGGATCTTACAGCAGGATGGGGAACGATCACTTTAGCCTTGGCCTTTAATAAACTACAAAGCCTTGTTTCTCCACGTCTGGGTAGTTCAGTTTTGCTCCCTGAAGATTAGAGCTCATATAATAAATAGGGACTTTGTTGCCATCCTCATTTTTTGAGTGAGGATTACGGCATATGAAACATCAGAAGAAAACATGTACAAGAAGAATTCCTTATCGAAATTGGGGCTGACCAACACAGGAGCTTCCGCAATGGCCTCCTTAATTCGCTGAATGATTTCTTAGCTTCATCGCTCCACTTATACACAACGTCTTTCTTCATCATTAGCTACATGGGACACACTATTTTTGCGAAACCTGAGACATATTTCCTAACGAAATTAATCTTCCCGAAGAAAGATTGCATTGCCCTTTTTTTTGCAAGGGTTTTATTATCATGATGGTCTCTACTCTTTCAGGATCAATAACAATCCATTCTTTAAAGAGGATATGACCCAATAGTTTCCATTTTGTAACTACGAGGACGATTTTCTTGGGATTCAACTATATTCCATATCTTCGGCATATTTAAAAAATATGTTTCAGGTGATGAATATGATCTCTTTTGTGATATGAATACACAGTGATTGCATCCATGTAAACCACTATTGATCTGTTAATCAACCCTCGGAAAGCTATGTCCATATCTCTCTAAAATGTGGCGCCCAGATTAATAAGTCCAAACGACATTTTTCGATATGCGTAAGTGGCCCATTTAGTGTTGAAGGTTGTCTTAAGCTGATCTTCATTAGATACCAACACTTGATTATATCCTGAAAACCCATCTAATAGGGACAACATTTCAGACCTAGAAACACATTGAAGAATGTGTTCCATAGAAGGGACAGGATAGTTATCCTTTTGTGATGCTTTGTTTAGGTTTCTGAAATCGATACATAGCCTGATGTCTCCATTTTTCTTTCTTACTAGCATGCGATTGGCTACCCATTGGGTGTGTTTGACTGGAAAAATGATTTTAGCATCCAACATTTTGTGTAGTTCTTTATTCACCAATGGTTCTAGGCTTGGATGCATCTTACACAGCTTTTGTTGCTAGGGCTTAGCCTCCTTTTCCAAAGGAATTACATGTTGCATAACGCTGGTATCAAAGGTTTTTAAGTTGCCATATGTCCATGCAAAGATGTCCTTGTACTCTTTAAATAGCTTGACAAATGTAGCCTTTTCTTGTAGAGAGCACCCCAAGCCCAAATTAACAGTTTTTGTGTCTTCTTTGGTTCCAAGGTTGACCGATTCATACTTCATGAATGAGCTATGCATTTTGTAGTTAGTGGGCTTCTTGAATTTATCATGCAGGTCATACAAGTGCTCCATCTCGACAACTGAATTGGGAATTATATTGGACTGATGTTTTCCTCATCCTCCCTCTCATTCATAAGCCTGTTGCTCTTTTTCATCAATAACTACATTCTTGAATGTCTTCTTGCAGTGCAAGAACTCAAGGATTTTCTCGTCATCTTCGAACACCTACCAATTTGAGATGTTATCAGGTACGGATGGTCTGAAGATAAATTCAACATAACATTTATTCTTCTTTAATCTAAAATCACTCAAAAGTTTTGCAGCCATACTAGCCATCAAATTGACATCTTGGTTTTTCCCTCGAGGTATGTATGTGATATTAAAAGAATCAAAAAAGTCAATTAAGCTCCATACTTAATGTTGGTACCTTACCAAGTGTGGCGAATTGCAATGTATCCTTTTCCTTACCTAGTCCACAATTATTTGTGAGTCACCAAAAACTTTAAGATTTTTTACCTTCATATCAATGGCTTCTTCCGACCTTGCATCAAGCCTTCATATTTTACACTGTTTTTGGTGCATGCGAACTCTAACCGGCCGGCCATCAGATGTTGGTTCCCTTGCGGGTCAATGAGAATGCTCCCAACACTTGCAACTTCAAGACAGTTAGAGCCATCAAAATAGAGTGTCCAAAATATAGAATCTAATGTTACATCAATTGAACTACTTTCTACAAAATTAGTCTTATCGTCTACTATAATACAATATAATTCATTAGTTGGATTGTAGGGTAGGGCTTCCAAATGTGTGTTTATTGTAGTTTCTTCAATTGTCTTTGCATGGAATTCTCAAAAACATGTTTCCATGGCACAAACATCGGAACTATAATTCCCAAGGATAGAGTTGGTAAACAGTACAGGTTCATTGGGGTCGTTTAGTTCCGTCACCACATAATTCATGTATCTTTCTCGATCAACTCTCAGTATATCACCTTTAACCTTTTGAGGCAGCAAGAGATGGGACCAATCAGTTGAGAAATATCCATTCAGTTTTGCCGACTAGTCCCTACTAAGCAGCATTCCATAAGCCTCGGGTATGTCGACTACCACTATGTCAATGACTTTGTGTACTGTGGTTTGGCATCCATCTTAATCAACACATCTTTCAATTCTCCAATTACTTTCACATTCGTTCTATCCAGTTGCATAATTCGAGTTCCAGTTTTCTTGGGTACTGCATGAAGTCTTTTAGTAACAGCGTAAGGCATAACAGTGGATGAGGCACCAAAATCTAGCAAGAAATTGTATATGTTCATGTTAAATATTTCAAATGTGATAAGGAAACGTAGAGTCATGGATTTTGATTTCCTTCTTATCATGGCTGCAATGACATGTGTTTGATTCATTTTTGACAGAGTGGCTTCCATGGCTGATGGAATTTGGGATGTACTGGGGGTACTAACAGGTCTTGATGCCGACTTATGGGTTTGGCTACTCGGATTGGTGGGAGATTTACAATTTCGTTCATTCATAGCTTTCAAAAGGAGATCTCTTTGCTCAGTTAACTTTAACAAATGAAGTATGTGATATTAGCTCGAGATTTCTTAAGATCATCCACAATGTTGTAATCAATGTTATAAAAAGGGTAGGACAGAGTAAACATACTGGTTTTGATGTTCTCAGGTGGGAGTTTACCATTTTGAGTCGCCTTTGTTGTAGTAGGGAGTTTACCATCATTCTGTGGACAGTTCACAACTGGAGTACTCTTGGAATCACCACTAGGTATACCCTTCTCAGTAGGAACTTTGGGAGTGGATTCCTTTAGAGAGTGAACATCTTTCTTTGCCTAGTCTATAGGATTCATCACGCTCGCAAGTGGCCCTTTAATTCGTGTGTGGATTTCATTAGTGTGGATTTCTGCTATACTACCTCCCTTGTCGTCATCGTTCTCATTTTTATAGAAATCTCACAATACATTGATTTGAGATTCTTTTTCCAAGGGCTCTTCTACTTGGTATTCTTCCTCATTTTCTTGTTCTCGCTCTAGCTCCATTATAGGTTCTTCTTTGTTAAAGAGCGATACGATAAGAGCCAGCTCTTCCATATTTACATTCCCTTAATTGGGTGGAGTAGGCAACGCAAGTTGACCATGACCACCTTCTATCTTCTTACGATAGAAAGGTTTGAAGGGTTTTCTGTTGTTATAATCTCCTCCACTCTCCCTAGAATTCCTTTTCATATCAATGACTGTGTTTGTCAATTTCTTAATGATCTGATGCAAACCTTCCACATCTATGGTGTCTCTTTCTTTGCCCTCAGCCACTTTGTTATCACTCCCATTATTCTTCTTGGATGACTGAGAGGCTTTCTTCCCTTCGGTCATATGATAACATGTTGTGAGACTGATCATTTCATTCTCGAATTTTATTGCTTCATCGATAGCACCTTGTAAGGTTTGTGCATTACTTCTCTTGACCCACATCGTAGTAGGGACAAGGAGAGCAGTGATGTAGAATTCCATGAGCACCTCATCAGTAGGTCTAGTGTTAACCGAGATTCTGTTGAATAAAGTTTTTAACCTGATGTTAAAATCCTTTACCTTTTCTTTGGCTTCCATTTTTAAATGGGATAGTTCTAAAACTAAGGCTGCAAGTGTTTTTTCATCACCAAACTTGTCTAAGAAGGCATGCTGAAAGGCACCCCATGAGGTGGCCGATCCTATTCTCAAGCTAAAGTACCATGTGGAGGCCGAACCAATTAGAGTAAAAGGGAAGAAGCGTCATACCACATCCTCATCGGCTACCCCTAACATGCACACAGTTAGGAAGAAAGAGTGAATATGGTTATCAACAGTGTCTCCCTGCTTAGGGTCGAATTTAGGCAATATGATTTCTGCGTTCTTGGGTAAGGGATGTTGCTACCCAGGTACTGCTACGATATCTTGTGTAAGGCAGGGAGAGAGTGCTCCTAGAGGAGGTGGGGTTGATTCCCTCCCGGAGGGGGTGGTAGAGGTGGATTCCCACCCGGAGGGGGAACGTTAGCCATATTATGGATATGGAGGTTCTGGTTGAAGGTTTCCCCTGGGTGTTCTTCGTTAGGATTTTCCAAATCAGGCCAGGGATTGCCTGCAGAAGGGGGATCCTCAAGAATTTCTTCCCAAGGAGAGTCGATACTTTGCAAAGACTCTAGCACAATATCTTCAAGAGAAGGGACTGTAGCTGTCTCTTCATTTATGTGATAGATCCTTGGATTTCTTTTAGCTGTCAGGGGTACAGACTGAGAGATAAGGAGTTGTGATAGGGAACGAGTGTAAGCATGAGTAAGTATTTTGACTGGTTGTTCCTGAGTGACAGGGTACTCCCATAGTCTCTCTTCCTCGGGTGACCTAAACACGGGACTGAGAGGGATCTCTATTTCTTCAAAATGAGGCTCTTCCAAATGGGCGGAATGATCTGTTCGATCTTTATGATCCATACATTAATATTTTTGAATCCATGTGCGACATTTATAGATGAAATCCTAAAAAGTTGTGGACGACAGTTCAAGCCCTCCTTCTAGCACCAATTTGTTGACATGGCAAATTTTCTCTATACCAACAAGCGAAACTAACTCGATCACAGACCCCAATTAGATCTGCTTTCGTTTGGGGTGGCTAGCTCCAATGAGTTTTAAAGGATCTCGTAAACTGTTAAATGTGTTGAGAGATTGCTTCCTGGAGGAAAACTTCAATTAAATCAACAAAAGAAACAACTAACCTATATGTATCAAATCCTATTTGCACTACTTCTCACTACTTAAGCTAGTCCTAACTATCCTAATCTATCTTGCAGGAGCATAAAAAAAGAGGTTAAACATCATATATATATTCCAAGTCCAAATGAATCAATTACTGGTTCACATAAGAACAAGGCTGTATTAAATCCTAATTGCAATCCAATTACTTATATAGGAATACACATTCCTTTCCATACAAATAACACTTGCAACTGATGTTTAACAAAGTTTCGAATCAACAACCTTTCATGAGTTAAGCATGCTATTGAATTATATTTGAATAACCAGGAATAACCATGAACTGTATGTTATCAATATGCACAAAGCAAAACACATTTATCTTTATGCCAACAACAACACTCTGATTCTAAACACATGAAAGCAGAGAAAAATAAATCTGAAACAAAAGGCTCCTTCTTGACCCAAACAGTCTTCTTTATTCACAATAAATCAAAAGTTGTTCTGCCCAAAAAAAGTCCTCCCCTCATCTCTGGAGGTAATATTTATGCCAAAGGAAATGACCCTCAGTCTTCCCTTAACTTTTCACCTCCCCCCTCTTTTCAATATACAAATCAAAATATACAGACATAGAACAGTCGGTGTAATCGCTGACACGTAAAAGGCATATCTGCTGGAGCACTTCATTTCCTAGGGAAATGAATAGGTGTTGATTAGAAGAGGATGACTTTGTGTCATCTCTTCGTGATGAAACTTGGGACAATTTCACTTTTAGAATACGTAGGAAACACGTGGAAACCTGACCGAGAACGCTTAAGGCCGGATCTTTAAACATAACTCATCTGCATATATGAACTCTCTAGATCCACTCATGCGTATTTTACTCCTCGCCTACGGAGATAATTAACATTCGTTTTATGATTATGGAACATGACAACATGGTCACAAACAAACGCTGCATTCAGCCACAATTTCTATTTAATCTTGCAAAGAAAAGCAACTATAATTATCAAACCACCGAGCCTGCTATGACACATATTCTCGTTGCCCCTAATATTCATTTTTACTCGAGGATTGCATTAACGATGCTTCAAAGGAAAACCATTCACTTTACGGGATTTTCCTTTGAAAACCCAGACCCCAATACTTTATTGAAATACACAGGAAAACACAAGAAAACCCACGGCCGGACCATAAGGCCAAACTTCAAATATTATGCACCCGGGCATCACCGAGTCTAGTCATCAGCCCTTCGCATATTGCATAATCCCTGGGCTCCACCGATTGCGACGTGTGATTGGGCGAAGCAGACCTGAAAAAATATATATTGTGGTTAATACTGCTGGTGGGTCCACCGTATCGCATTGCAATGTTTCAGTGGCGAGTGAATGGACCATGGGTTTCATTGAAGTGTGATCGCGATATGTGATGGGCTCCGGACCCGAAATATATACATTGTGGTTAATGATCCTGACGGGTCCTGTAGATCGTGGTGCACCTTATATGCAAGCCTTGGACCTCGCTGATTGCGAAATGCGATGGGGCTCTAGACCCAAAATAAATATGTTTTATGGTTAACAATGTCGTCGGGTCCAGTGTATAGTGGTGTGCAGTGTTGATTGCGATAAGCGAAAAGGGTGAGTTATGCATGTTTGTAGAGTCTTTTCTATTATCAAAGGATTGATATAGAAATAAAGGTGTTATGGGGGGTTTTGAGGGTTGAAAAAGTCCCGATGAAAGATATGAATGAAGGGCTAGAAAGGGTTATAGATGAATCATGCGGTAGAGATTTATTAAGGGGGGCTTAACCATTAGGAATTGAAGATTTGACTTGGCACAGAGTTAAAATCCCTTGGATAAAGTAGATCATTCGGAGAGGTGAAAGATCAAATTTCTAGGGGACCCATTCAAAATTAATTCCAAGGCAGGTTTTGATAGGGTGGTGGTTGTGGCCACAACAAATGGCGAACAGCTGGGTGAACCAGTTATCTCTGTTTCCAAATAAACCTTGGAACAATAGAACTTCAGGGTGTTAAGATAAACTTGAAATGCAAAATGTATAGATGGACATGCATGGGTTCCACTTCTACATTAATTGCTTCAGGTGGGATAAAGACAAATAGCTTCTACTTACTAATAGGGTTTTGACATGCATTCTCCAATGGTAGTATTATGGGATTTATTGACCCTCCTTTACCTATTTTCTACTTTCAAAAATCCTTTCGAGGCCATCATTGGTTTGCTAGTGCCTATTTAGGTGTGTACCTCAACTATTTATCTCTCATCAGACTTGATGTAGATATGTTTATTTGCACTTTATATAAGAATTTCAATGCTATATTTTCATATGATTGAATGGGGCGCAGTCATGGATCATACCATATTTTTAAACTGCTTAAGAAAGGTTGGGCTTGCTGTGTCAACTAGTACTCTGAGCCCAACAATAGTCCTTACTCCAATCAGCTTCCCAAACAACCTGTCCTCCCAGATTGGCACAAGGACTCGACATTTCATTTTCTTCTAAATAAGTCCTTCCAGTTTTAGGCACAAGGACTAGAGCACAATTGGATTTTCCACAGGGTATATGATAGTGAGCTTAGCCCATGAAAGGAGGTTTACTTGTAGATGACAGGTATTGGAAAAATTAGTGTGGTGGATGGGACCAATGGAGAATAACTTCAAACGTTACGAGCAAGTATAGGCTAGGTCTGAGTGGGATTTTAAAAAATGCAGCATTCCGCAACGCCAGTCTAGCTGTGGTTACACATTTTTTTTTATATAAATATGCCCCTACATGCTCCAAGTATCCAGGTTATCAAAAGATCTTACCTAGTTCCCAACAGATGCTAATGAGTGGCTTCGATTTGAATTCCATAGCTTATTTTCAAGTTCTCATAGGCTCATTGAAAGTTTGTTTGATTTGCAAAGTAACGATGAATTTACGATTGGCAGACTCATCAACAGGTTAATGAGGGAGGCAAGAGCTGAAGGTAGCGAATGAGGGAAATCTGAAGAGAGTTATAAAAGGTGAAAATGAGACCGGAGGACCGAAATCAATTGACTGAAAAGGACTGAAATTCAAAACAGAAGGAAAATAAACTTTGTGGAAACAACAAGAACGGAAGGGACGAAAATATAACTAAGCTAACAGCAAAAAATGAATTCTAAACTGCTCAGGAGTAACCACCATGTGGTGGCTACTAGAAGTATCTCTTAAGATGTTTGCCATTAACAAGGAGCTTTTCAGTTTCTCCCTGTAAAGTTTTCAATCTGTAAGTTCCCTGACCAATTTTCTCCTCAACTTGGAACGGGCCCAGCCATAAGTGTTGGAATTTCATTTGTTTACCTTTTGTCTCATTCAACTTGTCCCATTTCAAGACTAGCTCTCCTATTTGGTAATCTTTATCTCCTGCTATATGGTGATCAAACCATCTCTTCACAATCATTTGGTGATTTCTAAATTTATTTCTGGCTTTATCTCTCAATTCCTCCAACCTCACTAATTGGTTGATCCTTTCTTGAAGTAAGGCTGAAGGGGTCCCTCTTGAGGCTTGGGAGAGTTGTATAGAGGGAAGGGTAACGTTGGGAGGTAAGATGGCTTCCTGTCCATAGATGAGGAAGTATATGGAGTTTCCTAAGGCCACTTTTATCGGCCCAAAGGGCATTTGTTAGAGCATTGTGCCAATTCCTCTAGTTGTCGGCGACAGATTTATGGATTATGCAGATGAGGTTTTTATTTGAGGACTTTGCAACTCCATTTCCCTAGGGGTAATAGTTTGATGCATACCTTATGTGAATTGATTTATCAATAGAAAATTTAGTCAATTTCAGTGATAAAAAGTAAGAAGCATTGTCAAATATGAGAGCGTCAGGGATGCCAAACCTGTTGATAATGAATGTCTCAATAAATGATATTAGCTCGTCTTCATTTACCTTCCGAAGCGGGATGGCTTCGGTCCATCTAGTGAAGTAGTCAGTCACTATGAGTATATACTTATGCTACTGTGAAGAGTTCGGAGTGATCTCGCCTATGACATCTAGGCCCCATTGTTGGAACGGGTGATAAATCATAATGGGCCTAAGGGGAACGACTGGCTTTCTTTCTCGTCCTGCGGAAGTTTGACATACCTTGCATTTCCGAGTGTAGGCATGCGATTCTCTGAACACTGTGGGCCAATAATATCCAACCCTTAATATTTTGTGAGCAGTGGTCTCTCTGCCATAGTGACCACCTGCTGGGCCGTCGTGCATTTCTTTCAAGACATGATCAACATCATCCTTTTCCAAACACCTCAGCTAGATTCCATCATAATTTTTTTTTGTATAATGTGTCATTGGCCAAGTGATACTGATTAGATTTCAATCTGAGTGCTCTCCATTGTGATGCATCCATGTGTTCAGGACATGAACCCCGTGTGAGATAAAAGTGTATGTCGTAATACCACAATTCAGGATCCAAAAGGGCTCCTGACATTTCGTGTTCATACATTAGCATCTCATTAATCCATAGGTGCTCCTCCCTAAATTCTACTTGTGCATTTTGCATGCTTTGCACTTCTAGTTCTTTGGACACCCCTTTTTTATCCTCCAAGGCTTCTGCACCTAGCCTACACAATCCCTACCCTTGAACTATCTTCGCTGGCTTAATCTCGAGGTCGAATTCTTGGAGTGCGGTTATCTAATTTCCCCTCCGTTCACCCATTTCTTTCTGCACAAAGAGGGCTCTTACAGAAAGATGGGGAACGATCACTTTAGCCCTGACCATTAATAAATAAGGGTGGAAATGTTTTATGGCTTTAAAAACCACAAAGCCTTGTTTCTCCACGTCTGGGTAGTTCAGTTCTGCTCCCTGAAGATTATAGCTCATAGAAGAAATAGGGACTTCGTTGCCATCCTCATTTTTTTGAGTGAGGATTACAGCATATGAAACATCAGAATCAAACGTGCACAAGAAGAATTCCTTGTCGAAATTGGGGCTGACCAACGCAGGAGCTTCCGCGATGGCCTCCTTAATTCATTGAAATGATTTCTTAGCTTCATCGCTCCACTTATACACAATGTCTTTCTTCATCATTAGCTACATGGGGCGCACTATTTCTGTGAAACCTGAGACAAATTTCCTAATGAAATTAATCTTCCCGAAGAAAGATTGCATTGCCCTTTTATTTGCAGGGGGTTGTATTCTCATGATGGTCTCTACTCTTTCAGGATCAATAACAATCCCTTCTTTAGAGAGGATATGACCCAATAGTTTCCCTTCTATAACTGTAAAGACGCACTTCTTGGGATTCAACGATATTCTATATCTTCGACATCTTTCGAAAATCTATTTCGAGTGATAAATATGATCTCTTTTGTGATATGAATACACAGTGATGTCATCCATGTAAATCGCTACTGATCTATTAATCAACCCTCAGAAAGCTATGTCCATAGCTCTCTGAAATGTGGCGCCCGCATTAATGTCCAAATGACATTTTGTGATATGCGTAAGTGACCCATTTAGTGTTGAAGGTTATCTTAAGTTGATCTTCATTAGATACCAACACTTGATTATATCTTGAAAACCCATCTAATAGGGACAACATTTTAGACCCAGAAACACATTGAAGAATGTGTTCCATAGAAGGGACAGGATAGTTATCCTTTTGTGATGCTTTGCTCAGGTTTCTGAAATCGATACATAGCCTGATGTCTCCATTTTTCTTTCTTACTGGAATGAGATTGGCTACCCAGCAGGTGTGTCTAATCGGAAAAATGATTTTAGCATCCAACATTTTGTTTAATTCTTTCTTCACCAATGGTTCTAGGCTTGGATGCATCTTACGAATCTTTTGTTGGTAGGGCTTAGCCTCCTTTTCAAAAGGAATTACATGCTGCATAACAGTGGTATAAAAGGTTTTTAAGTAGCCATATGTTCGTGCAAAGACGTCCTTGTACTATTTAAATAGCTTGAAAAATGCAACCTTTTCTTGTAGAGAGCACCCCAAGCCAAAATTAACAGTTTTTGGGTCTTCTTTGGTTCCAAGGTTGACCGATTCATACTTCATGGATGAGCTATGCATTTTGCAGTTAGTCAGCTTCTTGAATTTATCATGCAGGTCATACAAGTGCTCCATCTTGACAACTGACTTGGGAATTATATTGGATTGATCCTTTTCCTCATCTTCCCTCTCATTCATAAGCCTGTCAAGCTCATTTTCATCAATGATTGCATTCTTGAATGTCTTCTCGCAGTGCAAGAACTCAAGGATTTTATCATCATCTTCGAACACCTACCAATTTGAGATGTTATCAGGCATGGATGGTCTAAAGATCAATTTAACATAACATTTATTCTTCTTTAATCTAAAATCAGAAAAACGTTTTGCAGCCATACCAGCCATCATATCGACATCTTGGTTTTGCCCTCGAGGTATGTATGTGATATTAAAAGAATAAAAACTGACGATTAAGCTCCATACCTCATGTTGGTACCGTACCAGGTGTGGCGAATTGCAGTGTATCCTTTTCCTTACCTGGTCCACAATTATCTGTGGGTCACCAAAAACTTTAAGATTTGTTACCTTCATATCAATGGCTTTCTTCAGGCCCTATAGCAAGGCTTCATATTTTGCCGTGTTGTTGGTGCATGCGAACTCCAACCGGTTGGCCATCAGATGTTGGTTCCCTTGCGGGTCAATGAGAATGCTCCCAACACCTGCACCTTCAAGGCAGTTAGAGCCATCAAAATAGAGTGTCCAAAATATAGAATCTAATGCTACATCAATTGAACTACTTTCTATGAAATTAGTCCTATCATCTACTATAATACAGGATAATTCATCATTTGGATTGCAGGAGAGGGCTTCGAACTATGTGTTTATTGCAGTTTCTTCAATTGTCTCTGCATGGTATTCTCCCAAACATGTTTCCATGGCACAAACATCGGAACTATTAATTCCCAAGGATAGAGTTGGTATACATTACAGGTTCATTGGGGTCATTTAGTTCCGTCACCACATACTTCATGTGTCTTTCTCTATCAACTCTCAGCATATCACCTTTTCCCTTTTGAGGCAGCAAGAGATGGGACCAATTAGTTGAGAAATATCCATTCAATTTTGTTGACCAGTTCCTACTAAGCAACATTCCATAAGCCTCGGGTATGTCGACTACCACTATGTCAATGAATTGTGCGTATTGTGGTTTGGCAGCCATCTGAATCAGCACATCTTTCAATTCTCCAATTATTTTCACATTCGTTTTGTCCAGTTGCATAATTCGAGTTCCAGTTTTCTTGGGTACTGCATGAAGTCTTTTAGCAACAACGTAAGGCATAACAGTGGACGAGGTGCCAAAATATACCAAGAAATTGTATACATTCATGTTAAAGATTTCAGATGTGATAAGGAAAGGTGGAGTCATGGATTTTGATTTCCTTCCTATCATGGCTGCACTGACATCTTGGGGGGTTTGATTCATTTTTGGCAAAGTGGCTTCCACGGCTGATGGTGTTTGGGCTGCATTGGGGGTACTAACTAATGAGCCTCATAAATGGGTAATTATATGGGCTCATTTTACCTCCGAACCTAGTCAAATCAACCATTCTCTTAGCTTATTGTATGATTTTCTTATTATATTTATGCTTATAGGGTGAGTTGAGTTAGTTATTATGCCATGTGGTCTAACATGGATTTAATGCAGATTATTGATAGATTTAGAGGTCAATGTCAAGGATCTAGTGGCCAAATTGTAGGAATAACTCAAAGTCGATAGAGGAGAGGAATTATAGGATGGAATCCCCCTCATTTATTGCTCCTCACTTCGAATTCCCCTTCATTCAGCTCGGAGTACAAGCAGCGAATCATGCACTAGAAGGCAGCCGCGCAAGTGGAAGATGATTGATAGTTATCTCGAGTTTTGGGAGCCAAGCCTCCCTGATTTTAAGGAAGTTGTTGGTAGCTTTATATGTATAATTAGAGAGTCCTAGGGCCTCACTAGGGGTAGATTTTTCTTGCTTATGTAATCTCTGCTCAAATTTCGAGCTTACTATTTTATGACAATTTTATGTAATCTTGCTATTTTTTTATAATGAAGATGGAATCTTTTTTGAGCTAGCACTGAGTTACCTTAGAGGGCTGAAGCTCTTGGATTAGGGCCCAATCCAAGCATCCAAGCTCCTCTTTACTTGTATTTGTATGCTTTACTTTAGTTTGTAGAATAGTTTGCTGTTAGATGAATTTCTCTTATGGTTAAGAATAGGTTGCTTTTGATGATTTAGTAGTTTGCTTCCATTTGTGCTTTCTGTAGCAGGTTAAGTAGTGATCAGAGAAGATTCAAAAGGCTAGAAACAATGCCTTGGCCCCTCTTCCTCCCTCTGGGATCATGATTTGAGGCAAAGACTCTCTTCCTGCCCCAAAAACACAGATTTTCCTCATTCCTAGGACTTCTAGTGTTTGCAGCTCTCTAGTAGGTTGATAGTCTAGTTTTTCTTTGCTTTAGATATTCTTTATCATGTTCACTTCCTGATTTACAATAGTCCTCTTGCATGCTTTCCTTTCTTACAACATTTCCCGACATTTCCTTCTATGCATCATAGTTAGGCCATTTTAATGCAAAACTCTGTTTTTCTAGAATGCGCTCATTTCATTAGTTGCTTGATTTTCTTGGTTGACTGTCAATTTATATGCAGCAAATCTCTTATAGTAGTAGGCCATCTTACCAGAAATCACACCCTCCATCTGATCCATGCCCTATAGGTCTCCCAAACCTCACCTCAATTTTGCCGTAGTTTCCTTCATTTTTCCATAGAACTTCTTCCTCTCTCCTTGAGCAAACCCAATCATCTTTCTCTCTCCTGGTGATTCATGGTAGACCTTAGGTGCCCTAACACCTCCTTCCAACCTTCATCCACCTTTTCCACCCACTCTCACACCCTCAAAACAATGAAAATTTCTCTTAGCCTCCTCCTGTAGGCCTCCTGTAGTTTCCATGTTTTCCTCCTGTAGTTTTCTTGTACCCTCCTATAGTTCTTCTTGTAGGCTTTCTTTTGAAGGCTGAGTGTGGGAAAAGCCTCCATTAGGCCACCTAAGACCTCCTAGGACCCATTCACACCATCCTACATCCTCCCAAGCTCCAAAACCACCCTCTAATGCCACCTGTTCGCTACCACACTCACACAATAAATCAGATGCATGATTAAAGTCACCGAAAAACACATAAAAATCCAAAAATATGTTTTTTGCTTATTTTCTTCCAAAAATATCATGGTTAGATGTTTTTTACTTCCTTGAGTAGGTAATGGAATTTATTTTATGGTTTTCATAGTGCTTTTAGCAAAAGTATAATTAGCTTGTCAATTAGGGTTTACTAGGTTTTGCTTTACATTCCAGTCTTTCTCCTTCCTGCAATTAGAATAGCATTTGTAGAGTAATCTTTCTTTCCTTTCATCATACATAGAGCTTCTTCTAAAATCTATAAAATTTGGCTTGAGCTCCTAGTGATCTTGTGTCGGCTGACCATGTGACAACCTACAGTGAGAACTAGTACTTGTGCATATAGCACCGACGCTTCCAAGTTTGTTATGAACTACCGGGTTGACAAAAGTAAAGTTGCAAGCACGGGAGTTGCAGCATTCTTGCTGCAATACTAGTGCTCACCACTAATAGTTCTGGATGCTGACTTATAGGTTTGGCTACTTGGATTGGTGGGAGATTTGCAATTTTGTTCATTCATAGCTTTCAAAAGGAGATCTCTTTGCTAAGTTAACTTTAACAAATCGAAGTATGTGATATTAACTCAAGACTTCTTAAGATCATCCACAATGTTGTAATCAATGTTATAAACATGGTAGGGCAGAGTAAACATACCGGTTTTGGCGTTCTTAGGTGGGAGTTTACCATTTTGAGCCGCCTTTGTTGCAGTCGGAGATGTATTATCTTTTTGTGGATAGTTCACAACTGGAGTACTCTTGGAATCACCACTAGGTCTACCCTTCTCAGTAGGAACTTTGGGAGCAGATGCCTTCAAAGGGAGAACATCTTTCTTTGCCTGGTCTACAGGCTTCATCACACCCACAAGTAGCCCTTTACTTCATGTGTGGATTTCATTAGTGTGGATTTCTGCCATACTACCTCCCTCGTCATCATCGTTATCATTTGTATAGAAATCCCACAGTACATTGATTTGAGATTCTTCGTCTAAGGGCTCTTCTACTTGGTATTCTTCCTCATTTTCTTGTTCTGTCTCAAGCTCCACTATAGGTTCTTCTTTGCTAAGGAGCGATCCGATAAGAGCTGACTCTTCCATATTTACATTCCCTTCATTGGGTGGAGCAGGCAACGCAAGTTTACCATGACCACCTTCTATCTTCTTACGATAGAAAGGTTTGAAGGGTTTTCTGTTGTTATAATCTCCTCCACTCTCCCTAGAATTCCTTTTCATATCGATGACTATGTTTGTCAATTTCTTAATGATCCAATGCAAGCCTTCCATATCTGTGGTGTCTCTTTCCTTGCCCTCAGCCACTTTGTTATCACTCCCATTATTCTTCTTGGATGACTGAGAGGCTTTCTTCCCTTCGGTCATATGATGACATGTTGTGAGACTGATCATTTCATTCTTGACCTGTATTGCTTCATCGATAGCACCTTGTAAGGTTTGTGCATTACTTCTATTGACCCACATCGCAGTAGGGACAGGTGGAGTAGTGATATAGAAGTCCATGAGCACCTCATCAGTAGGTGTAGCGTTAGCCAGGATTTTGTTGAACAAAGTGTTGAACCGGATTTTAAAATCCTTTACCTTTTCTTTGGCTTCCATTTTTAAACAGGATAGTTCTAAAACTAAGGCCGTAGTTGTTTTTTCATCACCAAACTTTTCTAAGAGGGCCTGCTAAAAGGTACCCCATGAGGTGATCGATCTTATTCTCAAGCTAAAGTACCATGTGGAGGCCGCACCAATCAGAGTAAAAGGGAATAATAGACATACCACATCCACATCGGCTACCCCTAACATGCACACGACTAGGAAGAAAGAGTGAATATGGTTATCAACAGCGTCTCCCTGCTCAGGGTCTAATTTAGGCAATACTCTTTCTACGTTCTTGGGTAAGGGATGTTGTTGCCCAGGTACCTCTATGGCATCTTGTGCAAGACAGGGATGGAGTGCTCCCAAATGAGGTGGGGGTTGATTCCCTCCTGGAGGGGGTGGTAGAGGTCAATTCCCACCTAGAGGGGGAACGTTAGCCATATTATGGATATGGAGGTTCTGGTTGAAGGTTTCCCCTGAGTGTTCTCTGTTAGGATTTTTCAAATCAGGCCAGGGATTGCCTGCAGAAGGGGGATCCTCAGGAATTTCTTCCCAAGGAGAGTTGATACTTTGCAAAGACTCTAGCACAATATCTTCAAGAGAAGGGGTTGCAGATGTCTCTTCATTTATGTGATAGATCCTTGGCTTTCTTTTAACTATCAGGAGTAAGGACTAAAAGATAGGGAGCTATGATAGGGAACGAGCGTAAGCATGAGTAATTATTCTGACTAGTTGTTCCTGAGTGACAAGGTACTCCCACAGTCTCTCTTCCTTGGGTGACCCAAACACGGGACTGAGAGGGATCTCTATTTCCTCGAAATGAGGCTCTTCCAAATGGGCGGAATGATCCTTTTGATCTTTACAATCCATACATTAGTCTTTTTGAATCCATGTGTGGCACTTATAGATGAAATCCTAAAAAGTTGTGGATGACAGTTCAAGCCCTCCTTCTAGCACCAATTTTTTTACATGGCAAATTTTCTCTATACCAACAAGCGAAACTAACTCGATCACAGACCCCAATTAGATCTACTTTCGTTTGGGGTGGCTAGCTCCAACAAGTTTTAAAGGATCACGTAAACTGTTAAAGGTGTTGAGAGATTGCTTCCTGGAGGAAAACTTCAATTAAATCAACAAAAGAAACAACTAACCTATATGTATCAAATCCTATTTGCACTACTTCTCACTACTTAAGCTAGTCCTAACTATCCTAATCTATCTTGCAGGAGCATAAAAAAAGAGGTTAAACATCAGATATAGATTCCAAATCCAAATGAATCAATTACTGGTTCACATAAGAACAAGGCTGTATTAAATCCTAATTGCAATCCAATTACTTATATAGGAATACACATTCCTTTCCATACAAATAACACTTGCAATTGATGTTTAACAAAGTTTCGAATCAGCAACATTCCATGAGTTGAGCATGGTATTGAATTATATTTGAATAACTGGGAATAACCACGAACTGTATGTTATCAATATGCACAAAGAAAAACACATTTATCTTTATGCCAGCAACAACACTATGATTCTAAACACATGAAAGCAGAGAAAAATAAATATGAAACAAAAGGCTCCTTCTTGACCCAAACAGTCTTCTTTATTCACAATAAATCAAAAGCTATTCTGCCCAAAAAAAATGTCCTCCCCTCATCTCTAGAGGTAATATTTATGTCAAAGGAAATGACGCTTAGTCTTCCCTTAAATTTTCACCTGCCCCCTCTTTTCAATATACAAATCAAAATATACAGAAATAGAACAGTCGGTGTAACCGCTGACACGTAAAAGGCATATTTGCTGGAGTGCTTCATTTCTTGGGGAAATGAATATATGTTTATTAGAAGAGGATGACTGTGTGTCATCTCTTCATGATGAAACCTGGGACAATTTCACTTTCAGAAAACACAGGCAACGCGTGGAAACCCAACCGAGAACGCCTAAGGCCAGATCTTTAAACTGAACACATCTGCATATATGAACTCTCCGGATCTGCTCATGTGTCTTTTACTCCTTGCCTGCAGAGATAATTAACATTAGTTTTATGATTATGAAACATGACAACATGATCACAAACAAACCTTGCATTCAGCCACAGTTTCTATTTAATCTTGCAACGTAGAGCAACTATAATTATCAAACCACCAACCCTGTTGTGACACGTATTCTCGTTGACCGTAATATTCATTTTACTTGAGGATTGCCTTCACAATGCTTCAAAGGTAGAACATTCACTTTACGGGATTTTCCTTTGAAAACCAAGACCCGAGCACTTTATTGAAATACACGAGAAAACACGGGAAAACCCGCAATCGGACCATAAGGCCATACTTCAAATATTATGCACCTGAGCATAAAACTATCACCGGGTTCGGTCATCACCCCTTCGCATATTGCATAAGCCCGAGGCTCCGCTGATTGCGATATACGATGGGCTATGAACCTGAAATATATATACTATGGTTAATGATCCCGGTGGGTTCGGTAGATCACGGTGTGCCTCATATACAAGCCTTGGACCCCACCGATTGTGAAATGCAATGGGGCTGTGGACCCGAAATAAATATGTGTTATGGTTAACAATGTCGTCGAGTCCGGTGTATAGTGGTGCACAGTGTTGATTGCGATAAGTGAAAAGGGTTAGTTATGCATGTTTGTAGAGTCTTTTCTATTACCAAAGGATTGATATAGAAATAAAGGTACGATGGGGGGTTTTGAGGATTGAAAAGTCCCGATGAAAGATATGAATGAAGGGCTAGAAAGGGTTATAGATGAATCATCTGGCAGAGATTTATTAAGGGGGGATTAACCATTAGGAATTGAAGATTGGACTCGGCACAGAGTTGCAATCCCTGGGATAAAGCAAATCATTCGGAGAGGTAAAACATCAAACTTCTAGGGGACCCATTCAAAATTGCTATGAGGGCAGGTTTTGATAGGGTGGTGGTTGTGGCCACAACAAGTCCATATTGTTCAATTAGATCGAAATAAGGTACAATTTTTAGGAGATACAAATTCAGTTACTATCAGATTATCAGTTGATCCCAGGGTTTTCCAAAGAATTGATATATTAATTGTTGACATCCCTGAGTTTTATGGTTTGATCCTTAGCAGAGATTGGTCCGAAAAAGTTCATGGTTATATTTTGACTGATTGGTCTCACATGTGGCTTCCCTATAATGGGAAACCAAATCAAATCAGAATAGATCGCGAAAAAAATTTGACTCATACAGTAACTGAGTTTGAAGAAGAAAATGAACCTGTAGCCTTCAATAATAACATTCTTAGAAGCTATTCGACTGAATCATTTTTTGGGAATTTTAATGCTCAGCAATCTCCTTTTCCTGTTAATAGTGTCATGTTACAAATCAAAAATTTCTCCCACACTAATACCTCAAAGTGTGTTAATGTTGCAAAGGACTTGTAAATAAGTCTATAAATAAGCCTTTATTTTGGTCTTTGTATTTTGATGGATCAAAATCTAATGACGGTGCAGGAGCAGGATGTATTTTAGTTAGTCCAAAAGGAGAAAAAACGATGTTATCATGTAGACTAGAATTTGAGTGTACCAATAACACTGCAGAATATGAGGCATTGATTCAAGGGCTCTATAAAGCAATAGGCCTACATATCCAATATATGAAAGTATTTGGTGATTCCGAAATTTTCGTTAAACAAGTGAGAAATACTATCCATTGTCTCTTGGGGCATCTCAAACATTATCAATCACTTGTTCAAGATCTCATAACTCATTTTTTGGCATTTGACACTTCTCCTATTCCTAGATCATAGAATGCAGCAACCGATATTTTGGCTATTGTTGCTTCTAAACTCCTTCCATCCGAGGATTATAATCTGGATAGGTTTTCTATTGAATTAATTTTTTGGCCATCTGTCCCAGATAATGTCACCAATTGGTGTGTGTTTAATCATGATGAGGATATCTTAAATTTCTTGACTTTTGAAGGATCTTATGATGATCATATTATCAATGAAAGTGATCATGGTCTTCAATTAAATCAAAGACTCAATGAAAATCCTATTCCTAAATCCGTGGTCAAGCTAGAAGATTTTTATGATATTAGGGATAGATTCAAAAAGGTCACTAATGCAAAACTTCAAAGTTCTACTTTAAGGTTTGAATTAGTAAATCTCGGCACTGAGGCAAAACCACAAAATGTCAATCTAGGACTTGGACTTTCATAAGATGAAAGATGTGCTTTCATCAAATTATTAAAGAATTACAAAAATGTTTTCACTTGGAATTATGAAGATCTAAGACCTTATGATACCTCTATCATTCAACACACAATTCCAATGATTTCTGATGAGAATCCTGTACAACAGAAGCTAAGGAAAATTCACCCAAATCTTGAAAGTCAAATCAAAGCAGAGTTGAATAAACTCCTTAAAGCCAAAATAATCTTTCCTATCAGACATTCTAAATGGGTCTCAAACTTAGTACCTGTAAGGAAAAGGAATGGTGATATTAGGGTTTGCATATATTTTAGAAATCTCAACAAAGCATGTCAGAAATATAATTTCCCATTACCAACAATGGAGCAGATACTTCAATTAGTAGCTAGCTCAGAGTTAATGTCTTTTCTTGATGGTTTTTCAATCAGATACTGGCACACCCAGACAATAGTTTAAAGACTATATTCAGAACTAAATGGGGAACCTATGCCTATCATAAAATGCCTTTTGGTTTGTTAAATGCTAGAGCTACTTTCCAACGAGCCATGGATATAGCCTTCAAAGGTTTTCTCAATAGGATAGTTTTTGTTTACTTAGATGACATAACTGTCTATTCTAAGAAAAAGAACAATCATCTGCATGATTTAAAACATACCTTTGAACATTGAAAAAATATGGGATTTCTTTAAATCCCAAGAAATCATTCTTTGCTCTTAATCAAGGTAAACTCTTAGGATTTATTGTGTCCAAAGATGGCATATACATTGATCCTGACAGGATAAAAGAGATTTTTGATATCCCTTTTCCGCATAATAAGAAATCTATGCAATCATTTTTGGGATAGATAAATTTTGTGAAGAGATTTGTGCATGATTTTTCTCATATAGTTTTTCCCTTGCAATCCATGATTAAGAAAAATTCAGTCTTCAAATGGGGACATAATGAAAAAGAGGCCTTTGACTCAATCAACCAAGCAATCATTAATGCTCCTGCATTGAATTCTACGAATTTTTCTAGTTGTTTTATTTTGTATACTTTGGCCACTGAAACATCTTACGCTGCTATTTTAACACATATCAATGACCAACATGTAAAAGCACCGATATCTTTCTTTATTTCTAATTTGCAAGGTGCTGAGCTCAACTATTCCGAAGTTGAAAAACAAGCTTTCACTGTATTTAAGTATATCAAACACTTTAGACCATTCTTCCTAAAAGCACATGCTAAAGTAATAGTCCCATTTTCTACAGTGAGGCAATTTCTAGTTCAAAGAGAACTAGGAGAGAAGAGAGCTAACTGGATAAAAACTTTACAAGAGTATGATATTGATATTAAACCAACGAAAATTGTTAGAGGGAAAGGTTTTTGCAGGTTATTGGCGGGAGTTTCCAATATTCCAGACCATGAAGATTCAGATAATACTGCACAAGTAAATGAGATAAGTATCATTAATTTTGAATCTCAATACGCTGATCTAATATTTTACTTAAAAAATGGATATTCTCCCCCCGAATTCAGTTAGAAAAACAAACGTGCCTTAAGATTAAAAGCCAAAAACTTTTAAATCATTGATAATGTGTTATTCAGGAGAAACTATGATTCAATTTTATTAAGATGCCTAGAAAAACCTGAAGCACAAACAGTTTTGCAAGAATTTCATGATGGCCCATCAGGTGGACATTTTGTAGGAGACACTACAACTCACAAAAAACTACATGCTGGACATTATTGGTTGACTTTGTTTAAAGATGCCCATGACTACGTAAGGAAATGTAAGATATGCCAAACTGCTAGCGAAAGACAAAGGAAACCAACCTTTCCTTTACAACCAGTAAACATTGAGCAACCATTTGAATAGTGGGAGCTTGATATTATAGGAGAGATTGTTCCACATTCTTCCAAGCAACACAGATACATCCTCATGGCCATGGACTACTTCACAAAGTGGGTAGAAGAAATTCCACTAGAGGTAGCCAATTCTGATGCAATTATTGAATTTATTGATCGGTTCATCATTACAAGGTTTGGTTTACCTAACGCACTTATTTTTGATAATGCATCTTATTTTTCCGGGAATAATATAGTTGAATTTTCTCTTAAGAGAGGTTTTAAGTTAAAATACTCTACAAATTACTATCCTCAAGGAAATGGCTTAGCAGAATCAACTAACAAGAATCTCATCAAGATTATTAAAAGAAATGTTGATCAAAACCAGAAGAATTGGCATAAATATTTAATATTTGCATTATGGGCAGATCACATAACTCAGAAGGCCTCAATAGGTACTTCTCCTTTTAACTTGGTGTATGGGAAAGAAGCTGTAATACCACCAAATTTAGCACTCCCATCTCTAGCCCTAGTACAATTCATTGAAGTAATTCCTTCCTCCTCTATTCAATTGAGGTTTGATCAAATCCTTAAATTGGATGAGGAAAGAGAAAAGGCCAAAATTACTCATGCTAAACATCAACAAGTCATTAAATCTTCTTTTGATGCAAGTTCTGTCGGCTCAAAAACATTACAAATTGGTGATCTCATTTTGAAATGGGACAAAGCACATGAAGACAAAGGTAAGCATACCAAATTTCGGAAGATGTGTCTTGGACCATTTCATATCATTGAAAAGATAGGCTCATTAATGTTTCTACTGCAAGAATTATCAAGAAATAGAGTTTCTCTTCCCGTGAATGGGCTTATCTTAAAGAAATTCTTTTCCTAAGGAGGTAACCCTTCTTACTTGAACATATTCTTTATGCAAGCTAGTTTCTTTTAGGAAATAATGTTGTAAATAGTCTACCATTGGCTTTTCACTATTGAAAATCTCTTTGAAAGAATATTGTGAATACATGCTTTCAAAAAGTAGAAACTTTCAAGGAAATGATTACAGCTTTGGAAATTAGATAAAACATGAAACTCTAAGATCCTATTTAAAATTGTGAAATATTACAAACCTTGAAAATATAATAAATCATTTTGAGTTTTATCAGTTGAGAAGGGTTATTTATAAAAAGGTAAAGACTTTCTCCAGCAAAGTATCCACAACTCTAGAATTGTCATCCATAAACTCTTAAGGAGTAAGTCATTCACCCCATCTAATAGGTTTATGATTTTTCAGAGTGTAATTCTAAAATATATCGGATTTAAAAGATAAGAGGTCTCATGACCAACCTTCTTACCATGTTCATATGGAACTAATTAAACTGACATTACCAATACTACATCTCAAAACAGGGTAATGGCTTATAATCATAAGACAAGGGGTCTCATTATGAGCCAACTTGTTCAGTTCAATTACAACTGGTGAATGGCATTGTCTTCTTTTGGCTCCCAAACTAGGATAATGGCTTTTGTCCAAAAAAAAAAAAAGTAAAAAAATAAATACATGTAGATATATCTTTTTGGATTTATCTTTCAAAAGTTATACTCTTAGATGGATGGGACAATGAATGATTGATGGTTAAAAGGTAACCCTATCGAGACTATAGATGTTTGCTGGCAGCAGAGGCACTACCTATGACAAAAGAGTAAATTTAAAAGCTAAGTTGGAAGAGCCCTCTACTTTATCTTTAACAACCAACCAAAGCTTGAAGAAACCAAAAAATGTTTTTATTTTATCATAAGGGTTTGTAAAAGAAATTGCAAAATTGATATTTTGTTTATTCAGAGTAAAATTTTTATCTAACCAATTCTTAGATAGTTTTCTTTTTCCTCAATTGATTCTACTTAAGAAAGTTTTAGAAATTTCATTATTTTTCAGAGATAACTGGTTCTGCCAGTGAATCACCAATTGTTGTGCTATACAACAACCCCCCATTTCAATTTTCTAATTTTAGTCTTAAAATGCTAAATAAGAAATGGTTCCAATTTAGAATATAAAAAAAAGCAATAAAACTTTTGGATAAAATAGATTTTCCATATTGGTCATATAAAAGTTTCTTTATGAGTATTTAGGACCGCTTGTCGCAAATTGCAAATCCTTAGAACCCATGAACATCCAGTTGGAAAGTTGCGATGCGATCAAAGTCATAGCAAAACGATCATCGCAAAGTTTTAATCAAAATTATCCATTTATAAAAAATACAATGTGATATAACTATCACGTCTCACACATCATTAATCCCAAGGAATGACTTATAGCGTTTCATTGAAACCTTGCGATGTGATAAGGCTATCACAATCGCATATCGTTGATTCATAAGAAAGCATCCAAAACACTCCATTGAAAAATTGTGATGCAATATAATTATTCCATGTTTGAAACCCGTTGTCTCCCCATGCCAGCTCAACATTCATCACAATCACAACAATGCAAAGAAACCTTTTGAGCGTGGTGCTTGTAACTCCTGATTTGTGATACACGATGGTTCTACAAATATTAAAATAATACAATCGCTAATCACAAATGCAAGAGTCATGACACCTGTTCTTAGAAAGGACCATTACAAAACCTGCGATGCGACATATATTACTTCAACATTAAAGTTTCACATTATGAAGTTACAGTAAAAGCATTAAGGGGCAGTTATGGTTAAGTCCTTTAAGGATTTCATCTGTGGTGGCTATGTACAATATAAGATCTTTTGCATCTAATGTGCATAACTGCTTGTAGTCTGTAATTTGTGTATTATCTCCTCTCAATTTTTTCGCCTATTATGCTCCTCTTTCTCATTTTGTAGTGTTAATCCAGAATCACACAGTTGGTCAAGATGTCTAAGAAATCTCGAAAGACAAAGGCCCCCATTACAGTGGAAGAAGGACAAGGAAAATTGGTGTTAATTTCAGATACTACCTGTCAAGGCCTTGGTAAAATCTCATGGGAAGGCATATATGCTTTACTTGAAGCAGAAAATCCAAAGGAGATAGAAGAAGAAGCAACAACTGATGGAACTGATGAAACAGAAAACACGCTCAGTGATTTGGCCAGCTCCTTCCTCCATAGAATAGTAGCCCGTGCAAAAGTTTTACCATATAATGATCTAGTGAGATGGGTAATCGAAAGTATTAATATAACAGACAGAGCTTTCTTCACAGCTGATGGAAGGATGTTCGGGACATTCAAACCTGAAGATGTCAAGAGAATGTATCACTTTCTAGATCCCTAGCGACACTACAACAAATCATTCTTAGAAGATTTTGCTAAGGAGAATCAGATAGAGTTAGACCCTATCAAACAGTCGAGACATTTTCCTAACAGGAATAAACATGAATCTTCTAGTATGTACTCTGTGGACTCCTTAGCATCTCCATATTGTTATGTTGTTGCTATGGTATGTAGGCTCTTTGGAAGCCCCGACTCTGTTAGATTTTCTATGGAAATGTTTCCATTGATAGAAGCAACAATCAACTCCTTTGTTATGGATTGGGTAACTATTCTATTGGATAAAATGGCTAGTCAAATACAAAATTATAGAAAGAACAGATTTGTCACCACCTGAGTTGGGCCCCCATTCTGTATGAGTGCTTACATAATGGACACAATCTGTTTTAATTCTGACTTTCCCATCCTAGGTTAGAAATGGACTGTTCAGGATCCAACCCCCATTCATATTTATCATAAGTACTTATGGAACTCTGAATACAAGAATCATTTATACAGGATTTGCCATGGTTTCATTTTACTTGTCAATCAAGCCATCTTTATAAAACCTGCTCCTCGGTTGTCTGACGAGGCTAGCATTGATTTAACCTTAATCAGTAGTTAGTTTGGGGAGGAGAAGTTCACCTATATTAGGGTTTTTGGCAGTATTACAGACCCTCATGTCCTTCCACTCTACATTCAAGATAAGCTATTAGCTAGGGAAATAACCTACCAGATAGTGGAAAAAGGGATGTCCACAAACCTTAAAGATTCTAAGAAACAAGTGTGGTCTCCATTTCCACTCCACTGTGGCACTTACACATTACATGATTTTAAACATGTCGAGAAAGAAGTAGAGAAAAGAAGGGATCTAAGTCTAGCGGTTATTCCAAAAAGATAATATGATCCAAACAAGGTCACGTTCAATTTCACCACTCAAGTGAAAGTTAGTAAATTCATACATGAGAATGATGAGTTTGATGACTTATTCACTTCAACAGAGTTATTCTCACAAGTAAGTCATCTAGAAACATTCAAATTGGGAGCCGAGAATATGGAAAAATTCATTGAATACAAGACACGGAGGTTACTGACAGTACCTCTAGATTTATTAAATACTGCCCATATTATTCAGCAAAAAGAGCATAGCGGGGAGCAGACTATTGAAAATATTTCCGGAGAAGGTGAAACAAGTGGAAAGACCAGTGAAATGCTTAGCACAGATGTTCATATTCACCCAATATTGATTAAAGAATGGGAGAAATTTGATCAACAGATCAAAAGTCAGAGCAACCCCCAAAACATTATGACATCAGCATCGCCTGCAACACAATGGCCCATTGTTCCTGATAATGCGATTAAAGGAACACCCAGTAAAGACATAGCTCAGAAAGATATTGAAATAATCCCTGAAAATCCTTCAGGAGAAATTACATTGAATATTGAGGAAATACCACCCTTGGATGTATTTTACAGCCCAAAACACAGGGTTGTAGTCAAGAGGAAGAGAAAAAAGAGAAAAATAGACCAGACATCATCCACAGCTCCTCAATTTGAATTTATGAATGTTATATGGAAGGATTCAGAGGTCAATCCTTCTGAGGATTTGACTAAGTTATCTCAATTTGCAGGGGCATACACAGCTGCTACAATTGATAAGGCAACTGAAATTAACCAATTGATCAAAGAAAAGGATCAAAGGATTAATCAGCTTGAAGAACAAACAACAGTAGAACAACAGAAGATTAATCAGCTTGAGGAATAGTTGGCAAAAGAAAAACAAAAGAACGAGCAGCTTGAAGTATAATTAAACCTAGAGAAATAGAAGATTGACCAGCATGCCATCCAAAAACAACAACAATTGTCTCAAGAGCTCGAACAACTTCAATTGACACATCAACAAGAAATTAAGGCTAAAGAGGAGCAAATCACATAGCTACAACTCTATATAGAATAGTTCAAAGATTATCACAAGGTTGAGGAATTTAAGAAGGAAGCCCTAGAGGAAAATAAAGTCTTATCTCAATAGATGAATCTACTTTGCCATAAAATATCTCTTATTGACCCATTATGCATCACAACTACATCACTGTTTGATCAAGTAGTTAATACCATATTTGAATTTGAGGATGCAGATGATAAGGTCATAAATTACCTCTCCTGGCAAAGCACAGAGGAAGGAAGAGCTGCTAAACTATCGAAAATTCAAAAGTCGCATAAAGAAATATTGTTTTCAGAATGGGAACCACAGGTGATAAAGGAAAAAAGGGCTACCTCCAGGGCCAGGGCTATAATGAATAATGTGATTGAGATGGTAAATGATAATTTATATGGAGCCAATTTAATTTCTAATTATTCCCCAGGAAATCTTCCTAAGGCGAAAGTGTTAGAAAATCAATGGAAGCAAGAGTTGGCCACCAAAAATGAATAACTCGACATAGTACAAATCCTTAATTGGGATGCATATTGGTCCTTTTTTGTCAAGCTGCAAAACCAACAGATGACCATCAAATGCCTTGCCGATGTTGTTGATCGCATGATTCCCGAGCTTTCAGATGACACATACTCAGGACAACTACACTCCAAGATGAGTCATCCTCTAGAAATTCAAAACATGCTCTCAATTTGTCGATTGTGGATACATGAGAAAAATAGATGCGATGAATCTCTTCAAAGGCGATCGCAATACTATTTTTGAAATTCAAATCCCAAATTTTAATGTAGATAGTTCCAACACCTCTCAACGATTTTTGTGGACAATTTGTTTTAATTTTATTATATAAACCCTTTCATGTTATTTTAGAAGGGGTCCTCAATTTGTACAAAACTAGACTTGAGAAGTTTGCACTTCTGCACTTCTTAATTTATTTTTTATAAGTCGTGGATCAAGGTTTCAGATTTTTGTGAAAGAGATTTGTGAAGGCCCTGCATTTTTGTATCCCCTTGGAGTTTTTGGAATAAGAAGGTGGAACACTGAGGCACAACCTTTCACCATTTCATCCAAATGCAATGATGTTGAAATGTTGGATGACAGTGACTCAAGGAGAAGCACAGAGATACAGAGGAACTTGGATTTGAAGAGAGATAGCAAGAAAGACAATTTCAGTGGCATTTTATCTTGATTTGGACTATGAAGACCTATTAATTAAGGTTTTTGAGACAACATAATACATATTGAAGCATAACAAACTAGACTTGAACATTTGGTGTGTGTCTATTTGGAATCTGTTTGGAAGCATTGAGGAGCATATTTAAGAATTGTTGAAGCCATGATAAAGTAGTTTTTTGAGACATGAAGAAAGGATAATGTGCTAGTTGATGATAAGGCAACAATCCTTTTATATTGAGGAAAAGGAAGAGCACTATGACAGGGGGAGTAACATAACCATGAAAATCTACTATTCATGAAGAAGAGTAGCAACTTGACAGGGGGAGTACTTGGGCGCCCGCATTTTCCATTGATGTCAAAGGGGAGAGAATGTTGAAAGGGAAAGAATATTTCCATCAATGACAAGAGACATCAAAGAGTAGCCACCAGAAATCACAGAGAAGCCACAAGAAAGGAAAGCCAAGAGTAAGAGTTTGTTACTATATATTTTCATTGAAATATCACAAGTACCAAGAGTAAGATCCATATTGGAGATATCGCATGAAATATCGGAGGAGTTAACATATTGGAGAAGTTAACATTATCGAAGGAGTTAACATATCGGAGGAGTTAAGGAACATCCAAGTATTAAACCATGGAAACTCTTTAAAGTTCACAACACATGTAATAAAACCTTTTTAACAAAATTCCATAGCACATCAAAGTTAATATATCAGCTAGTTTTATTAGTGGATTTATTATGCGTTACCACTCAAATTCCGCAATTTCAACATGAGTATTGTGGACCTGCTGCACCATTATAATATGGCTAAAATAAATATCGCATTCGTCGCATATCGTAAGCCATCAAAGGATGCTACATTCAAAATCGCCAATTGTGATAGAATTGTGGGACCGATGGATTTATTAACAACTATTCAATATCATATCGCATCCGCTTTGTCGGTAGTAGGGTATTGGAAATGTTATGTGCAAACCTCCGAAGTTGAAATTGTGATTTAAGAAGTGACGTGGCATGTGGGATTGCCAAACATCTATTTTAATATGTATTTTCATAAGTAAACAGGTTTATGATATAATTGTAATGTGTGACCCCATACACAAGTTAGCCTCTCCTCCAATGATCATGTATTTTGGGTATTGATGAGATTCATATATATATATAAAGTTAAATGCTTCACCTCGAGTATGGAATTGAACTCGGGAATCTATCATTGAGACGAAGGATATTTCGCAACTCGTGAACGTGAAGGAACATAAGAAATAAAAGATGAGGTTGAGTGAGTGAATGAGGAAGCCGAAGATCAAGCGAGCATAGAAGGAAGTTGAAGGTCCAACAAAAGAAGAAAGAAGCAAAAGTTTGAACATTCTATTGACTGGGTTATTCATTGAAAGGATCAGATCTATAATGAATCAGTAGAAATGCAACTTACGATATGTTAAAAAGACTGCATAAATATGGTCATTTTAATTGAATACACAACCTGTAGCCGCAATAGTCACTCCTCTGAAGCAGTTATTCCTGAAGCCTCACTCCTGAAGTAGTTACTGCAACAGTTAGGACAGAGGGTTGAAATAGAGAGTTGGCTTTGTGCAGAGCTTAGTGCAGTTCATTATAGACACATTGAAGTTGTGTGGAGACTATTGAAGACCATGATGTATCATCATGATGTGACTTGGAGATTTTTCTTGGGTATAATGAAGAGCAATGGTGATACCTTCTATGAGATAAGGTTGTCATTAATGATGTGGCATGGAGACTACAGTGAAGATGTAGATTTGGTTGAAGGGAAAGTACCCCTAGGGTCCTTTGGGCTAAGACTCTACCAGACTGAAAATTGCTTATTCAAAGAAACACACACACAGCCATTATCTTTAATTTTAAGCAAATTCTAATGTTAAGGGTACGTACCTAAGGTCCTACGTTCGAGAAGGCCTTTAGGGTCCAAACCCTTCTTGGAGTTCCCTTCTTCTTCCTTTGACCTGTAAGACAAAAAAATCAAAGAACACAACAGTACATGTACAAATACTTATGTATAAACCATCTTTATGCTATAAAGTTAGTTATAAAAATCTTTAAGTAACCACTTGCATAAGAATTCAAAACAAGAATCTCATAAGCATAAAGAAATATTGTTTCGGGAACAAAGACATGTTTCTTTATATATAAAGGCAAATAAAGTACATATAATGGAAAGATATCACCTGAACACCTTCAGCAGGCTCCAAGCAAAGCTTCCTCCCGGATTCGTTCCAGCCTCAAGCCTCCAACAAGAGCTCCTTCCAAGTCTTACTCAATGATGATATCAAGGATGAATGATCACCAATACACATGGAAACAAGGGTTACCTATGCAACATGGGGGAAGTGCAGAAAGCACCAAGGACTTCAGACCTGGTCTATGGGGAAAATCTCAGCATAATAATCTTGCTCTTCTTTTTCTCCCCCTTTGGCCTTCCCTTTGATGTCTTTTTATACCATCTCCAAAGTAGTTTTTTAGTTAGGACTTGGTTGGGAACAGTTGGGCCACGGGCACTAACAGGTGATCCAGCAGGTAAAACCCGTGATCTCCGCCTGAAAATAAGGAATTTATTATTTTTTTAATTGTTTTAATACATACACGCGGGTTGGGTATACACAGACCCGCGTGTACACGCGTTTAACTCAGGGCAATGTCGCGTATAGGGAATAAAACACTTTTTTTTAAATTTTAGGACCAGGTCTGGAAGGAGGGGTTGCCCTAGGCCATGAGTGCAGCATCACAAACCATAAGAGTGAGATTTGGAGCTATAACAGATGCCCCCTAATGTATGAGGTCAGAAGGGGAACATGATGGCCGAAATATATTATGTAAGTACAAGGAAAGGAACTCTCTCGAAAAACCGAGGAGGACTTCACCAGAATTCAGCCTGCCAAGCCACCGAAAGGAGATCAGAAAGAAACATTGTCTGAGGCGGGCATACCCATGCTCAGGAAAAGTAAAGCATGTCCGCATAGCAAGTACAAGCGGATCCACTAAGTATACAAGTATACATGACTGGAAGATACATAATGGATCATCTGATCATAATGAGTAAGTACATGTCTAAATATCACATATAAAACTGTCAATGATGCTATAAGATGCAACGGATCAATGATATCAAAGACTGATCCCAAAAGGTACCAACTGAACATGATGGAATAGGATGGTACAACACTGCAAACTCAGGTGCCAGCATATAGAATGTCGCCATGACTGACTGCAACATATAAGGTGGAGTGGTATCAACTAGCAGCAACAGGAGCAACTGTCAAGTGAACCAATGAATGCTGATACAACCTGAGGTCTTCACCGACCGCCGTGGTACATTTCTACACCATGGGAATAAATGATCTAAAGTCGACCATGTGAGAAATCGTTTGATTACCGGTCATTGATGTATACTGTTAACAAACGCGAGAGTACTCACCGATAATGATAATGAGCATCAAGGTACCCAGTACAATCTAACAAGTGTGAATAGATGAGCTGAAGTCGAACACCTGTAAGAATCTATCGATCAGGAGACAATGATGGTTTCCCACTGCCGATAGCGAAGGATCTACCACTAATGACTGCAAACCCCAAGGTACTGCCAAATGGACTCTAGATCTTTGCCCCAGAGCAATGAGTCGGAGTCGATAGGGAAAGATCCGCTAGAAGGAAGGCATTGAGGCATCCTCCATAAATCTAGTGCGAGTGTAACCCGTAGGCCAATAATGTGGAAGGAATCGGACGAAAAAAAAAGATGTAGTAACCCAACCGAAATACGTTTCCGGCGTACACAAGATGTGGCTAGCGCACGGCAGAAACCCTCTGAACCAACCAATAATGAAAGCTGACACAGAGGCGAGGTATCCACCAATAGGGACAAATGGAAACCAAGGTACTGCACGAATCCCAATGTGTGATAATGTATGCTGACATCGAACACAAGGGAAACCATTCAGTCAAAGACCCATGATACTGATCGATGTTGAGCACAAGGTGACCTATCAATAATGAAAATAGGGCCAGGGCGCGGCTCTAGGCCTGTCCTCAGAGCAAGGTGTCGTCGTCGATAAGGACAAGACCTGCCAGCAAGAAGTCAATGGGGACCTTCTCAAACCGGCACGAGTAAAGGACCAATATAACTGATGTGATGATAGACATGACACTGACAACCAGGGATGGCCGACTGAAAAATTGAGTCAAGAGACACCGCAGAAAGGCCGACTCAGGATAACTTCCCTTGAACAAAAGCACGACTCAATGTGACTATGTGGCAGCATATGATGAATCTGTATAAGTTTGTCATGCAGGAGGCACGAACGAACCCTCCATATGATTGGAAGAGATAACCAATCGGGGGAGAACTGACTCGATAACAAGGTTATGGCATACCTAAGTCAAAGTAAATCCCACCCATGCGGAGGAGACTTTGTTTTCAGTGCTTTGTTCAAGGGTGACACGACTGACTCTAGCTGCCAACAATAAATGGAAATAATGTCCCTGTTCCCGCTCTTTTTTGGAATATTAAATTTTTTTGTCTTTTTCTGATAAGCCGGAAAAAGAATAAAAGAATGCTATGGTACAGTGGAAAGAATGAGTGTCGGTGAAACAGATGATCTAGTTCCTGGGAAAGGAACGTTCCTATGCTCAATGCAGGGAGGTGAAAACTGGTCAGTGACACTCAGAGGTATGTTCCTTCCACGGATGTGGGTATGTCAAGCTGCAGAAGTCAAAGGTATGCAAGGTTGATTTTGCAGACGTCATGCTCAAAAGTTGGCTTAAACACGAGTCCAAGTGAAGCCGGCTCTCGGCCAAAAGGTGCAAATGGTCAACATGCAATGCAAAAGTACAACTCGACACTCATAGGAGCCTCTAGGGTATAAGGCTAGAACGAAGCGAAGAAGCAAAGAGGAATGAGTCTTCAACGCAAAAGTCATGGCGGGACTACAGAGGACTCCCGAGCCTACGCAAAACGAAGCAGCATGGGCAACAAATGTCAGTGAGGTGCTAACTAGGATGCCCATGTAAAGGATGGCTCTACCATCGTGTCATGATTTAAAGAATCGGCGAGTGAAAATGGCTAACGAACCATAACACGATGGGGTCGACCCTATGGCAGATGTATCGGTCAAATGGAGGCTAGTATGCATAATGCAACGGAAAAATGGTGTCCCTAACCTATATGCCAGTAGAACACGATACCTGCCATGACGGGTCAGCAGTCATGGAACCGTCTCGAACCGTCGAAAAATGTCCAAAATGTCCTGAAAAACAACCCAATCTCGACATTCCAAGCTCCCAAGTTAAAAGTGACATGAAACCAAACAAAATAAAATTTTGAAAAAATTTTGCATTTTCAAAACTTATAAAAAGAAATTTTGGACTTACCATTTTCACCGTTTGACTTGGAGAGCAAAAATTGTGGAGCAAAAGGGGCAAACTTCCCTGTGACTTATTCAACCGTTCAAACTTGCCGAAAACTTCCAGGTAAGCACTAAACTTGTCTTGCAATTAATTGTGATAGTTTTTAGGAAGTTTAATTGATGTTTTACTGTTGTATTTTTGTAAAAAATTCCTTTGCGGCATACACGCGGGTTGGCTATATAGAACTCGCGTATACGACGGCCCTACATGCGACTGTATACAAAGGAACCCGCATGTGCGCAGCAAACTAATTTTATATACAAAACTAACGGATGAAAATGATTTTTTTTCTTCCAGGATGACTCTCACATGGTGTGAAAGAGAGCACTCAGCTGTGGATAATGAAGTTATGAACAATGACGAGGCATTAGATGCCCTACGGGGATGCGGGTTGCTAAAGTTCTTCAAATTTCCAAATATGAAAGCCAACACGCGTTTGCTCGAGAGACTCATTGATTATTGGGATGTTGATGAGGAAGCATTCATCATTGATCAGATGCCACTCAGGGTAGAAGTGGAAGATATATATTTTATCACGGGCCTTTCCCGAAGGGGAGAGGTAGTGCATTCCCAGGGCAGGACACGGAATAGCCTTAGTATAGATGACTATGTACAGATTTATTGCCCGGGTCATCGGAAGGTCGGGAGTCAGATCTCTATCCCACATGTGGCGAGTTTGTCACTCAGGATAATCTTGTTCACCATAGGTCGAGTGAACAGATCATCCTCACTACATCAGGCATCACGAGTAAATATGAGCGTGGCAGTGGACTGTCTCACTACAGTGTTTGACTGGTGTACTCCTCTCCTTGCCAACATGAAGGAACAACTCACTTCTATCAGGAGGGGAGAGACCAAGAACTTTGGGTTCGGAACCATCTTGTGCACTTTCTTCTTCGAGAAGGTTCCCGCACTCCGCCCCAGGGTAGCAGTTTCCATCAGTAGTCCACGTGATCCACACATGGGACGGTGGGCTGACTTGATGAAACGTCTAGGGGGTGGGGAAGTCCCTAGGAATGCATTCGACGATGATTTCTTTACTTGGTGGGAGCAGAAAATCATCGCCGTGGATGATTACCCCTATGCTGGACTGGATTTTCGAGGAGATCCTGATCTAGTGTTACCACCGGATGCAGCATGGGGCGAGATTGGTAAGATTTTTGATTTTTATGATTTTATGATTTTTTTTGGATTTTTCAAATATAATGATGAACTTTGAAAAATATTTTTCGATGAGATTCAAATGACTAATATGATTATCATGTTCCAGACATTGGGCCCGTACGACCAGATGGATTCCCGCGGCATGGACGGCGTGGCCGAGGAGCCGAAGAGGCGGCTGCGGATGCGGAACGGACCTTGAACAACATCCAACGACACTTGGCGAGACTGAGCTGCCAAGTACCGATGGCTGAGATAGAGGACCTTCCTCCAGATATGCAGCATCATGTGGTTGGCATGCCACGTGACTGGGTTCGCATCTTTCGGCGCGTGGCCCACGCTATAGTGACATACTTAGATGCTCATCCTGAGCCGAGGCACTAGATATGCCTGACATGATTATGGGCATTTGAGTCCCAATTTTGTATATTTTTTGGACACACATATGTACACTCGAGACGCTTTGTGATATATATATATATATATATATATATATATATATATATATATATATATATATATATATATATATATATATATATATATATATATATATATATATATGTATATATATACAGTTTGACTTTTTGATGCATGATTTTATGATGATGAATGATTGATATGCCAGTCTAATGCTTGATTAGCGATAGAATCAGCTAACCAATTTTGAGATCTTGGAATGTGCAAATAATTAATGTAAATAAATGATCTTTGCAACAACCTCACCCTTAAATATTGGCAATATAATAATGGATCTCTAACCCGATAAATGTTATTTAACTGAGACACTATCAATTGAGAATCAAGATATACTACCAATGAGTCGATCCCATAAGAGATTGCCTCGAATAATAAATTGATAACAGATGTATACTCGGCCATATTGTTTGAAGCAGGACCGATACACATGCCTCTCGATATCATCAACTGACCAGTTGGGTAATAAAGTACCCAAGCTGCGGAAGCAAGATTCCGAGTGTGCCGACTAGCACCATCGGCGAATCCAAAATAGACCAAATCATCCTTCAGCACCTGCCACAGCAGACCAAAAAGCACTGATATCAGAAAACGCTCGACAATATATGTATAAATATATACATAAAATACAAAGAAGTCATCACCCAGCCTGAACTAAGCAAAGTACTTCTTTAGGTAGAGCCCATTTCGGGGCTCCGCCAGCTTGTTTCCTTCGAAATCAATTAACTCATACGATCCTTTTTCTAAAACTCGTTTGATAATGAAAGGACCGTACCACATAGGCTTAAATTTGCCTGCCCCCAAGGCATCCTTATCTTGGTCATAGACCAAGACAAGGTCACCTTCAGAAAAGACACGAGGACGGACAGACTTATCATACTGTGTTTTGACCCTTTTCTTATGGGCCTCATTCATCGTGGCGGCATCTCGACGCTGCTCATCGAGATGTTCCAAGTGAACAAGGCGCTCCTCGAGACTTGACGTCTCAGGAAGAAGCTCAACAGCCAACTTTAGAGATGGGATTTCACATTCAACCGGAAAAATAGATTCCATCCCGTAAACCAACTGAAAAGGAGTAAAACCAGTAGCCGTTTTGACGGAGGTTCGGTATGCCCAAAGCGCCGGATACAACATAATGTGCCAATTGGACCGATTTTTATCGATTGTCCGTTGGAGTATCGTCTTAAGAGTTTTATTGACCGCCTCGACCTGTCCATTGGCCTGAGGATAATAAGGGGATGAATGCTCCTGAAGGAATCCTAATTTAAGGGCCAATTCGGACATTAGCTGATTTTGGAAATGACTGCCATGGTCAGTGACAATCTCCCTTGGGATACCAAATCTTGAGATAACCTGATTGAAAAGAAACAAAGATTCCGTGTCACTGTCATTCTTATAAGTAGGCATGGCTTCAGCCCACTTCGTGAAGTAGTCTACAGCCACTATAATATACTTGTGATTCGCCGCTGAAGGCGGATTACAAGTCGTAAAATCAATACCCCACTTAGTGAAGGGACCGACTGTGACAACGGGAAAAAGGGGAGCTGGATGCGCGTGCATCTTGCGAGTAAAAATTTGACACGGGTGGCAGCGTTTGACCACTTCCACACAGTCCTTAAAGAGTGAAGGCCAAAAGTAGCCGGCACGTAAGATGCGCTGGGCTGTAGCAAGCCCTGATAGATGACCACCACAAGCTCCACTGTGGCAATCATTAAGAACAGACTCTGCTTCCTCTAAGGTTAAACAACATCGAAGAATTGAATCAACCCCTCAACGGTATAATGTGTCACCAATGATAACATAGTTTTTAGCCAGGTGACGTAACTTGCGTCGTTCATCCTTGGAGAAGCTAGAGGGAAACTTCGAAGTCTGGAGATAAACAATGATATCTCCATACCAAGGGTCTTGTGAAGAGATGAGGAATATATGTTCGTCGGGTAAACTTTCCTCATAAACAATATCCTCTCCACAAGGAAGCTCAGAAATTAGCTCCGCGAAGACCATAGATTTCTTAGACTTGGCGGACAAGAATTCGAGATCGAATTCTTGTAAAATGACTATCCATCTATTATATTTACCCCCAATCACTCGCCTACTGAGGAAAAATTGAAATGGATTGACCGTCGCTAAGACAAAAGTTTTGCGTAGCAAAATATAATGATGGAGCCTCTGGACGGCATGGACAGCTTCCAAGGCCAATTTCTCAACCGGAGAATAGCGGAGTTCAGGACCTATTAAGCCTCGGCTCAGATAATAAATCACGTGCTCGACAAGAGCATCGTCTTCCTGAACTAGAACCATACCAATGGTAGATTCTGCTGCAGCGAGATATAAAAGGAAGTCTCTACCATAATCCGGTGGACTCAAAAGCGGGGCAGAGACTAATGCTTTTTTCAAAGCATCAAACGACCGCTGCGCAAAGTCGTCCCACACAAATGGAACTCCTTTCCGTAGCAAACGCATGAACCCTTTAGTGATCTCAGCATAGTTTGCTATAAACCATCTTAAGAAATTAGCCTTCCCTTGAAGACTTTGAAGTTGACGAATTGAGGACGGGGGAGGCAACTGAACTATTGCCTCAACCTTGAAGGGATCAACCCGAATCCCTTCATTGGACACAATAAACCCTAACAGCTGACCGGATGTAACCCGAAAACACATTTATTGGGATTCAACCGGATTTTATAGAAACGACATCGCTCAAAGACTAATCGAAGATGACTCGGATGATCAGTTCTCTTTCGAGAGCGAGCAGCGAGATCATCTAAGTATGCCTCGATGACATGTTTGATGTCGTGGAAAGCCTATGACATGGCCCGCTGAAAAGTGGCTCCAGCATTTTTAAGACCAAAAGGCATCTTTCGATATGCAAAGGTACCCCAGGGACATATGAAGGCTGTCTTATGTTGGTCTTCAGGACGGATAGAGATTTGATTATAACCCGAAAAACCATCCATGAAGGAAAAAATTTCATTACCCGCACACTCGTCGATAATCTGATCAATGAATGGCGTGGGGTAATATTCTTTCGGACAAGCCTTGTTTAAGTCCCTAAAATCAATGCATACTCAAATTGTTCCTTGCTTTTTGTCCACAGGGACTGGATTAGAAACCCAATCCGTAAGAGGAACAGGGTATATAAAACCCGCCCTTAGCAGCTTCTCAACCTCAGCTTTGATAGCCGCTGCTTTCCTAGGGTTAACCGGCCGAAGCCTTTGACGAATCGGTTTTGCGTTTTCATACGTCTTGATCTCATGTTGGACTATAGAAGGATCAATTCCTGGCATTTCCTCATAAGACCAAGCAAACACATCACGATATTCCTTGAATAGGTCGGTGTAAATTTGAATTTCTTCAGGGGAACACTCAATTCCGATGAAGATATTCTCGATGATGTTAGGATCCTTAGAGATGTTTATAGGTATCGTTTTTGAGATTACCGACATATTACCTTCGGCATGTACGTGTGTTGGAGCCAAAGGGTTCGACACTGTACAAACATCACTACCAACGAGCTCGGAGAATCTAGATTCTACTTCCTGCAATGGAGGAAGAAAATATGAACGATGGTGTAAGTCTTCCCAAGGTCGATCTATACCCATCATTACTTCGAGGATTGCTTCTTCAGAAGGTAGAACTGAATCTAAGCAGTCCAAGGCAGAGGTAGAATCAAAGCTCCAAGCCGGGGCCACATGACCATCTAACTCCTCTTCGGAAAAAGGAGTAGAATGGTTATCTGCAGAGTCTATGATAGACTGATATCTAAGCTCAGCTGCAGATATAGGAAACGCCATTCCATTAACTTGTCCTTCAACTAATGTGGTCGTAGGTGAAGGCAAGGTCCAAGGGTCAGAAAAATAATGAGTTCGGAAGAACTCTTCTCGAGGAGACTCCTTGGATGATGAAATAGCATTGATTCTTGCAAAAGGAGAGGGAAGATCAAACGTACCCATCAATGAGGAATACATCCCTACTCCTAAATTCTCAGTCAGCGGGTGAGGGTTATCCACCAAAGGAACAGTAGAGTCGGAGCTTGCTTGAGGATCGATTGGGGAATAGTCCAATTGATCAACCTTAACGATTTTCCCCTCATGAGGAAAGAAAATGACACGAAACAGAGTCGACACGACGACTTCCATCTCGTACACCCAGTTCCTTCCTAATAGGAGATTATAGTCTAGGTTAGCATCTATGACTTCAACTTCGATATTAACGACCTTCCCTCCAACACATATAGGAAAGGTCGGGATAATCCCATGCGGCTTGTGAGAATGGCCATCAAATGCAGTTAAGACGGTTGGTGAAGGAACAGCCGAAGGTGAACCAATAGCCTTCCAACATGACATGGACATGACACATGTGGAAGCTCCTTCATCTATAACGGTGCGAAAAATATTGATTTTCCGGTATGTAGACTTTATCTGAAAATCCATATGATGAGGGAGTCTCTTTTTGACATTTGACATGTCAAAAGAGAGCATTAAGGAATTAGCTGGATCGACTGCTCCAATTGCGGAGAGTAAAGCACTTCTCTGAGACGGACATGACTGGAGAACCTCCAAAGCGGACATAGCACACGGGCTTTGAGCCAAATCCTCCACAATGGAGTAATTTTGGGCAGCCCTAGCATTAGGATTAATCGTCGCGCGTTTGGCGGAACTTTTCGGTATCCTAGGTATAGTCTCAACAGGAGGTCGCTCAATATGAAGGTCACTACCTCCGGGAACAGTTTTATCCTTAGATGTTTCAGCTTCACCATAATCACGTGACCAAGTAGTCACATGGACGTTTGAACCCATCATAAAAACATTTGATGCTTTTTCCCCTTCCTGGTTGCCCCCTGAGGAGGTACCAGGATTCGAATTCGCGCCAGCAAGAAGTTGCTGCCTTTGGGGAAACGGGTTAGTTAACACAGCTTGCGAACTAGAAGTCCCTTGTTGTCCTAACAAGCGCTGAGCGTCTTCAATTCTAGGGCAGAGATGAGTTAGATGGTCCCCGCTGCATAACTTGCAAGGGAACTTGACTTTCTTTCTCGACTCACCTTTACCACCACCAGCGTTGTTGCCGGATTTATTTGCATCGGGCTTCCCATCCGAGTTCTTCTTCTTACCACGTCCTTTCTTTTTCCCATTGGAATTTTGATTTCCTTTGGGGTTATCAGATTGGACGGCGTTAATGGAAGAATTTTGGGAAGCGGGAGGATTAGACAATGTGACTTGGTTGTTAGAAGCAGTTTGTAATGACAACTGCTGCAATTGATTCAACAAGTTCACTGTAGTCGAGTCTACTGACCCAACGATACCATCCGTGTGCGGACCTGGTTTTGGCTTAGCTAAATCAACCTTAGATCCAGGAGCATCTGGCAAGTATTTTTGGAGGATCCCAGACTAAGAGTAAATCAGTTCTAACTGCTGGGCCCTGAAAATGGCTTGCTCCTCAGAATAGACCCCAGACATGGAGACATCCTTGGAGATCTCAGGTTGCAAAGACTTCAAAAACCACTCTAGACGGTACTCCGGAGGGATTTCGGCTTTGATGAGCCTCTTTCTCCGTCTCCATTCCTGAATGTGATCAGAAATGTGGGTTGCCTTATCCTGACTAAAGGTGGCCAGAAGTTCAGTTCCAGCATCATAGCAGACAGGCAACTGGAAGTGATTTAAGAAGATATTGGCTAAGTCAGCGAACAATGTAAAGCTGCCCCCTGGCAACTCTATGTACCATTTAGCCGCATTACCAGTCAAGGTGCGCTGAAAGAGTCTCAACCTAATCGAATCCTCGATGAGGGAGTTGGATGAGCACCACAAATGGAATGTGGTTACATGATCACTCGGATCTTCACCACTCTTCCCTTCGAATTTTGGAATGTCCGAAGGGAGTTTGGTTGGGACCGGAGGCCAGGCTGGATTATACCTGATTGGGTCGTTTGTTAACTTTGTGAGATCTGGCAGGTTTAACGTTGCCAGAAACGGAAGCCTAGGAGGACCTAGGGGATTCCACCCAGACTGGGCAGAACTCCCTAAGTTCTGAAAAGATTGTCCTGGGATTTGGGAGGCACCAGGCTGCCCGAAGTGACCAGTAGAACCAGCTGAAACAAAAGGCAAGCCTTGTTGTCCAGCGAAATTCGGAGTTTGACCAACTCCTACCGTATATCCTCCATAGCCTGCAAAGTTTCCTCCTAAAGAATGGTAAGGAGTTGATAACCCCTGATATGGGTTCCAAGCCGAAGCAAGGGGAGGAATACTTTGAAACGAACTAACCGTGGTGTACGGCCTATTCCCTTGTTGGTCGATAAATGGATTCCCAGTTCCTGCACTACTAACCCCACGGTTATTCCAACCTTGGAAAGGATTGCTGCTTTGTCCTATAGAACAAAAAGGCATGGATCCTACCGTCGGGTTGGAATGTGGTATATGACCACTTCCGAAAGGAAAACCCTGGAATGAGGCCGATCCGCCCATCATGGACGTAGCCGCACTAAACGAAACCGATGGAATACCCTGTGATTGGGTGCCAAAAGAGAAGAGTCCAGTACTAAAAGCATTGGTTTGGGCATTTCCACTCGTGGACGGAATGGAGGTAGACCCAAGTAGAGATGTGCTCGCGAAAGATCCAAACAAGGAAGTGGAGGGGATGGAAATGGTTCCTCCCCCTTGCACCGATGTAGGGGTTTGCATAGTCGCAGCACTCGTAGAAGCCATGCTTCCAGTAGTGATCATAAATGGTAAGCGCGTAGCGTAACCTGGACTTGCCGGTCTATGTGACGGAGTCCCAACGTATTGCAATACGTCTGGATGACTAAAAGGTAGAGGAGAATTTGGAACCACTAATGATTCTGAAAGTTCTTCTACCTCTACGTTATTCTCCGCTTGAAAGTGAACTCGAGAAAGGACTGGAGTGTCCCTCTCTTGCTCAGAAGTACCAGGCCTTGCTTGGCCGCTAATATCCCCGAGAGGAGGATCAATCCCCGATGCGTCAACCGGCGTGGGACGGACCCCACCGGTAGTATCCCCTCTGCGCCTTCTAGGAGAAGGCTCTAAACTAGGTGGCGAGAGACCACGAAGTCTTCGAGACCGTCTTGGAGACCGGTCAGCCACTTTGAATTTTTTGTTATGATCTAACTAAAGACTCAAAAAATTAAAAGCTAGGCCAACTAGGAGCACAGAGCACACACTATAAAGTCCCTAAAGATTACAGCCAGTCAAACAACTTCCACGTATTTCCGCTCCGGGTGATTAGGACCGGACACCAAAATACGAGAAAGTGAATCAAGGGGCCTTCCGAAGATAGTCTGGGATGATGAGGGCCCAGTCCTATCAGCGAAGGTATCAGAGGAAGTTACGCTGACCTCCTAACAATAGCCTGCGCCGGTGCAAGCCCCCAAGCTTCGCAAGGGTGCCCTCCAGTAGTACTGTCGAGAGTGATACAACGTCGACCTCAGGTGCCACGGGATTCCCCTCCGCAGCCACCTATGCAGATCCCTAGGAGAGGCAACTATGGGTACCAACTCGTCGCAGAAGCCAGGCGGAACAGTCGTGAGGTAAGTTCGGACAAGTAGGAGAGGGGGTATCTCTCTTCCCTGTCTTCACAGACCCTCATGCTTAACTCCCAGATCCGGAGCTTTCCTGGTCTTCCTAACGCTATTGGATTTACTCTCGTTAATCAGACTCTTATGTTTGACGTTTTATGTGGCCTTGGAGAGTTAACTCTCCACTCGCCTAATCCAAGGCCCTAAAATCCTAAACTTGTTGGTGTAACTGACTAAAACAAAAAGGTTCTAGTGGATTTTAATTTAGCGCTTGATTTTGTTAGGCTGTTCTTTAAGTCACAAGGTAATGGAGATGAAACTTGTGGTGTTTTTATGGACGCAAAAGAAATTAATAAAACTTAGCTACATGCACATGCACTTTTTGTTTTCGATGAAGAGCAATTTCTATGAGGTTCAGAGGTACTTCTAATATAAACAAATTTTCTTTTTCTTTTCAGACTCCACACTCACAAAAACTAACAAAACTAAATATGCCTAAAAAGAGATGCAAATCTATCCTAATGCAAGAACTATATGTGGATGCAAGATTTAGAGACTACTCCTAAAAACAAAGAAGGAAAGTTGTTGCTTTACCAAATTTTGTCTTGCCACTAAAATGCTTAGATAGAATATGATGTGTTACCAATCATTTCGTCCAAACAATAAAAACAAGTTTTAAGATAAAAACAAAGCACTTTCACTTCGCAAAAAAGGAAATCAAATGAAAAGCAAGTTTAAGAAAGTGAAACTCAAAACTTTCAAAAGATTTTCTTTCAATCAAACCAAAAAGTCTTTTTCAAAGGAAAGCTCCCAAAAATACTGACACCAATGATTGATAAATAGGCAACTAAACACTTTTGTGAATTGACACCTTTCAAATGATGAAAACTCAACAAAAATAAATGTGTTTGAAATCACTTTTGACAATCAGAAGCAGCAATGAAAGTCCAAAAGATCAAAAGACAAGTTTCAAGAAAATGATAACAAACAACTTTCCCGAAATGAAGGAGCAAATGGTCACAAAAATGATTTCGTTAAGCAAACAAAAGTGTCATGAAAGAAAAATGGACACAAAGATTGAACCCAATCTTCCTACTCTGCCGAAAAAGAGCAATCAAGATTTCTAAACAGAAATCTTGTGTGTCAAAAATCAATGACGCTTGCAATCAACGATAACAAGATTAATACTCCTTATGACTAGAGAGAGTTCAGAACAAGATACCCCCTGTTAAACAGAGGACTGTTACTGGAAAATGACTGCTTGAAACTGACCCAAACCACTAGACAAACATTCAGCAAAAAGAAAATTTATAAATCTTGAAAATTATGTAATATACGCGCCTGCAATTATGTGCAGAATGCGTGTACACGCGACTGTAACTAAGGAAACCTGCGTATACGCGGGTTCACTTAGTGCAACTTGCGTATATATGCTTCTGTAATCCAGAAAAAGAGCGTATCTGAAGTCTTTCAAGAAAAATAAAAAACACAGACTGAAAAACTGGAAAAGCTTGGAGTTCAATAACAGATCAGACAGTCAGAGCCAACAAACAGAGGGGCTGAGCCTTGATTGGCTTGAAGACTACCCAAACTAGGAACAACAAGAGTGTTGTCACCAGCGGAGTCGCCAATTCTGGTTGAAGGGAAAGTACCCCTAGGGTCCTTTGGGCTAAGACTCTACCAGACTGAAAATTGCTTATTCAAAGAAACACACACATAGCCATTATCTTTACTTTTAAGCAAATTCTAATGTTAAGGGTACGTACCTAAGGTCCTACGTTCGAGAAGGCCTTTAGGGTCCAAACCCTTCTTGGAGTTCCCTTCTTTTTCCTTTGACCTGTAAGACAAACAAATCAAAGAACACAACAGTACATGTACAAATACTTATGTATAAACCATCTTTATTCTATAAAGTTAGTTATAAAAATCTTTAAGTAACCACTTGCATAAGAATTCAAAACAAGAATCTCATAAGCATAAAGAAAGATTGTTTCGGGAACAAAGACGTGTTTCTTTATATATAAAGGCAAATAAAGTACATATAACGGAAAGATATCACCTGAACACCTTCAGCAGGCTCCAAGCAAAGCTTCCTCCCGGATTCGTTCCAGCCTCAAGCCTCCAACAAGAGCTCCTTCCAAGTCTTACTCAATGATGATATCAAGGATGAATGATCACCAATACACATGGAAACAAGGGTTTCCTATGCAAAATGGGGGAAGTGCAGAAAGCACCAAGGACTTCAGACCTGGTCTATGGGGAAAATCTCAGCATAATAATCTTGCTCTTCTTTTTCTCCCCCTTTGGCCTTCCCTTTGATGTCTTTTTATACCATCTCCAAAGTAGTTTTTTAGTTAGGAGTTGGTTGGGAACAGTTGGGCCACGGGCACTAACAGGTGATCCAGCAGGTAAAACCCGCGATCTCCGCCCGAAAATAAGGAATTTATTATTTTTTTAAGTGTTTTAATACATACACACGGGTTGGGTATACACAAACCCGCGTGTACACGCGTTTAACTCAGGGCAATGTCGCGTATAGGGAATAAAACACTTTTTTTAAAATTTTAGGACCAGGTCTGGAAGGAGGGGTTTCCCTAGGCCATGAGTGCAGCATCACAAACCATAAGAGTGAGATTTGGAGCTATAACAAGATTGACAAAGCTCAGTGAAGAATATTTTGGGAGCCTTGAATTACTATAAAACATATCTATAAAAATTATAGTAGTGGTTTGGAGACCAGAGGGTTGGTGCCCTGAAGGTTAGAGCCTCGAACAAACAAGGTAGGTTCCTTGAAGGATAGGGCTAGATCCCTAGAGGATTGGTGTCCTCAAGAAACTAGGTCTGAGCCTGTACCTAAGAAGGGTTGGTTCCCTATGCCTCTAAACATAAGGTTGGTGCCTTGAGAAGATACGGTCAGTGCCGTAGAGGTTGGAGCCTCACAAAATACCAAATTGGTGCTTGGAAACAGGTTGGAGCCTAGGGAATTGAAGATCGGTGTCTTCATCAAGGGTTGGAGCCCTATATATTGTACTTGATTCATTGTAAATATTATATTAATAAAAGCATTTATTCCTATTTATCATTTTGTGTTCTATATATAATTGATTTAACTGGTAAAAGTAACAATTGAAAAGGAATACTGATTCACCCCCTCTTAGTATTTCCAACAGGTTTCCAATAGGAGATGGATTGGGCTGTTGTAGATATGCATGCCCATTAACATAAGGGCCAACTTGTTGCTAAAATGTAGAGGTAGATGGAGGAAGAGGAGTAGACTGTGTATTGCTCATTAAAGAAGTTCCAGACGAAATTAAAGATGTAGATGTCATAGGAGAGGTCCATGTACTGGATGCTACACCAGAGAAGGTACATGAAAAAGATTCGTAACTAAGCGAGACAAACGAGCCAACATAAAAATGTGCCTCTAGTGTCATTACAAACATGGATGAGGTTGCAACTTGGGTTGTCTCAACCATGGTAGTAGATACTAGCTAGGAAACCATAGCAGACTAAGTCATGGTTATCTATCTCGAAGAATATTTCCAGGGGAAACTCAAAGGTGAGTTGAAAGGAAAAGAATCAGACAAAGGAGGTTGAAATGGAATATGAAGAGAAGGAAAAGGATGGGCCTCATAAAATATATTCATTGCTCGAATGGGAGAGGAGGGTTGAGGCTCTTCCTGTGCAATCTCTTTGATACTCACAAGACTAGATGGAAGGGGCTCACCATTGGGTCCAAGATATATAGTTTGGGGTTGTGTCTAAGACAAAGGAAGAGAATGAGAAGGTCCTTAAGTAATATGAGTAGGTGGATGAGGTACCTCAAGTTTTATAACCTCGGGTTTATTTTTCTCTGATTTAATGAAATTGAGTTCATTAAGCTCTGGTAAAGCTACTTCAGGTGCTTCAGTTTCGACTGTGTCAGATTCACTAGCCAATAGAGATGTAATCTTGGGTTCCATACTCACAGGAAAAGATGATTCTGCCGGATCTATCTCAGATGGAGGACCAAAAGTAATCACTCCTCAAGTACTAGATTCAGTAGTCTACATTTTCTTATGCTTTTGACGATGACTAGGAGTTAGCTTTGGTGAAGAGGAGGCTTGTTTTGCATTCTATGCGAACGACATGGTAAATGGTTTTGTTATTCCACATTGGTTTAGTAAATTTTAACGATTAACACGAAGAATAAATCAAAGAGGGTAAACTAGGCATAAAGGTTTACCAAGCAACTATGAACTGCAATATACAACCATGGAGAAATAAGGATTTATGTATGGGTAAGAAATCTCCCTGAATGCTATGTTCGATGTATCACAGTGTGCAAGGCGACCGACTTAGTTAACTATGGCAATGATAACAACCTATGGTGGATTTCTAATATATACTCGACGATACATGGAAGTGAAATCCATGTTAGTGACGTCTAATGCATAATCATATGATGAGAGCGCTCCCATATACATTTCATGCATGAAGCGCCATCCAATAAACCCAGATGTATGTGGAGAACTATCTAATACACTTACATATGTGGAACGACATATCACCCTCGGAATGCAATGCTGGTAAAAAATGACAAATCATATGTTTATATATGCCAAAACACATCTCTAGCCAAGACCTTTAGATGTTTGTGTTAAAGTTAAAAATGATCCTTAGGTTGATTCAATAAATTTATAAAGTTAATCTCAGGTTAAGTTTCGATTTTCAAGGTTCACCATGAATTTCAGCTAAACATCCTAAAATGAAAACTAGCATGATAAAATGAATTTTTTTATTTTTAATGCATCTCTATATATGGGAGGTGTTGACGGTGCTAGACCCACCAACATTCAGGGGACCTCCCTGATGAGAATTCCCAACTAGAGTGCAAACCGTTTGGAGTAGGAGCCCTAATATTGGGTGGTAGTCTAATGCCTTGACCGCGATAGCATGTAGAGATAAGTAAGATAACTTTGGGTGAGAGAAAGTGTGTGACCTTGCGGAGATTCAAGTGCGATGCATGGGGGTTCTAACACATGGAGGGAAAAGGAAGTGTGTACCTTAGAAGCCTGTAATAGTACACAACTTGAAAGTAACAAATGAGTGGAATGACATCACAAGCTAAAATGTGGAATAGTCCACAAATTAAAGTGATAGGTTAATCTAACAACAATGTTGAGCCTTAGTTTTGGTCTTATTTTTGCTCAAAGAAACTTACTTATCCATCTATTTTCCATCCATTTTCCCTTCATTTATCCCATTTTGATGTATATTTGATATCCATTCAGGTATTTAATTTTAATTTTTCAATTTCTAAAGTTTTTATGAAAATTTGGTTTTTAGTGCAAAATTGGCAGATTCAGAAATTCCCGTAATAGCTCTATGGTTGATATGGTTGCAGGACACTTGGGCACGAATGAAATGCATGGATGGACAGCTTGGGAACTAGGACTAAGCCAGCAATGCTTAGTTTGAATTGAACAAGCTTTATTAGGCCCATTTGGTGCTAGTCAACCATGACTAGTCATGCAGGAATCCTATAGAAATAGGGTTGTTTTGAGTTTTCATAGGAATGGTCATCTTTCTTGGGTTGGGGATAATGAATTCGACTTGGATAGGTGGATGAGAGTAGATGGGTTTTTTTGAGTGATTATAGATCAGTTTGTTCATGAGACTTCTTATTTAAAGCCAAAACTTTGATGGCTTATGTATTGATTTTGTGATATACTTTTATGTTGTGACATCTTTGGATTGAGAAGTAATTTGAAGACTTGTGTTATTATTATTTTGCTGTGCAATGATATGGATTTGTGAGTGATCTAAGCTTTTGATATCACCTCTCAAAGTGTGCAAGGCAAGGGTGGAGGGCCCCCACTCCAAGATAAGTACACTTCCATGTTAAACTAGTTTTATTTCATTGTAATTTGGTTGATTGTAGCACTAGTTTTTCAAAGCTTTATTTCAGTTTGCTTTATGGTTTATGCATAGTTATTGATTTCATTTTTTAATAGCTTATTCATCACTTTATTGAGTTGGAAAAACAGGTGTTCAAGTTGGGCATCCCTTCTGCTAAATGATGAATCAAAACTAGTTTCTTTTGTTTACATGCAAGCAGTTTTATTTCCATTTAGATTTAGATAATGAGATGAATGAATTATGATGGAATATCTTATGTGTCTCTTAAGTTAAGAGATTCTTTCATTTATAATTTATCCATCTTGAGCTTTTGGTTTCAATCTCTGATTCATTAAGTGATAATTGAGGTGAAGGTGGACTTCTTGAGGTCAAGAACCCTTTCAATGTTTTTCTCTTTTTGAGCTGATTGAATTAGAGTTATAAGATGTATTATCTTTAGCTTTTGAATAACTTATCTTTCAAGGTTTGGTTATATCTGATCTTCACATATAGTGAACTTGCCTCAAAGCATAAACAACCCGGATTGATAAGAAATAATTGTGTTAATTTAGGACCATAAATTAGCTCAACATTTTGGTGCCGTTGCCGGGGAGGCAAATATCGGCATAGTCAATAGAAAGATAAAAAAATTCAAAATCACAAAAACATTAGTTACATTCCATTTTTAAGTTACGTTTCTTTATGCCTAGATATAGAGATCCTCAAGGTAGATTTATTAAAAAGCCCCCAACAGTAGAAATAGGATCATCACACACTCCAGTTACTGGTAATCCAACAATTGAGGAGTTGGTAGAAAAGCAAAGAACTGGCCAAAGATTAACCTTGATTGAAAGGCAAACTTTGTTAGCTTGGGAAGCAAAACAAAAATTCTCCACTTCCGGAAAACAAAAAGAGAAAGGAAAACAACTTGTTTTTCCATCCATCGATCCTCCTATCTTCCAACAACTTGAAATTCCACTTGAAATTGAAATAAATCAAACAATGGTAAAAGAGGGACATCGATCCATTCATCTTAATCCTGAACAACAAAGAGCTGAATATGAAAGACAACAAAGAGAATGGAGAAGAAAGAGAGAGGAAGAGGCAAAACAAGAAAATGATAGGAAGCTAGAAAACGACCGGAAAAGACAAGAAGATGGAATTGATCAAGAAACTACTTTTGGTTTTCCAATAGAAGATACAAGTGCAATATTAGGAGAAGAAGTAAAAATGAAAAATATTCCACCTTCTGTATTGCCAAACTTCTATGGAATGTCTAGAGAAGATCCTGATTCATTCATGTTTGAATTTGATATCTTATGTAGAACATATGGATATACTGATGATGTTCATAAACTTCGTCTTTTTCCTGCAACATTAAAAGCAGCAGCTTTAAAATGGTTTATGGGTTTAGGAGAACAAACAATAGCCTCTTGGGATGATATGCGAACTGTCTTCCTTAAGAAATATCAAGCTTATTGTAGAACTAGAGATTCAAAGGAAGATGTTTTTAGAATGACACAACAAGAAGATGAAAGCTTAGAAGAATATTTGGAAAGATTTGCATATAATCTTCAGAAATCTAAACAACATTCTCTAAATCAAGAAACTGTTCGCACAATCTTCCTCAAAGGTGTAAGAGATGAATACCTTGACATTTTGAATGTGATGGGTAAATGAGATATTTCAAACCTTCCATTCAATGAAATTGTCGAGTTATGTTAGAAATATTCTAGAGGAAGATCAAAAACCGGAAGAAGGGAAGTGAGTTCCAAAGCAGCAAAGTCAGCTGCAGGAGGGATAACAAGAGCTGAAATAGGAAGTCTATTGGAAAATTTCAAAACAGATCTTTTGAGTACATTAGGGACACAAGTGGATGTGCTAAAGGCAAACAAGAAGAAAGAAGAACAAGAACAAGCCTTAGCAATATTTTGTTCAAAATGTAAAAAGAAACATCCTTTGAGAGACTGTCCTTTGGATAGTATTCAGGTTTGTGGTCTTTGTACAGGCAATCATTCCATAGAGAATTGTGTAACATTGAAAGAATTACAAATGAACTCAATGGAAGAAGTGCCAGGAAAAGAAGGTTTCTATTATGTTGCACCACGAAGACCATGGCCACCTAGAATGCCTCAACCAAATCAGCCACAATTCCCTCAACAAAATTATGCTTATCCACCTTATAATCCTTGGACCCCTCCAATTCCATGGCAAGCTTGGCCTCCACAACAATATTCACAACAACCTGCACAAGGTTGGAGAGGATATGGTTATGGCAACCAGCAGCCTCAATAGTATCAACAACAATACCAGCAACAATACCAACAACCATTTGCATATCCACAATATTTGCAATCCATACCCTTTCAACAACAACATTCTGTATATCCGCCATCCATCCCATTTCCACAACAGAATCCTCCATCGTTGTTGACCCAACCACAACAATTACAGCTACCTGCAAATAAACCCAGACCAACTCAACTGCCAGCCCAACCAATGGCCAATCCAAATAACAGGGTGGACAAATCTGCATACACTGTAGAGGAAGCATCATGTTTTCCTACATATTCGATCCTTCCTCTTGATGATTTCCGTCTAAGGTCTCGAAAAGTGCTTAAAAAGGATTCTCCTCCAATTATAGAAGAACCAAATGAACAAGGAGAATCATCTGAAACATCACAAGCTGAGATACAAAATCAGAAAGGAACAAATGTTACAACACAAACACCACCTTATCCTGAAAGGTTGGTGGAACAACAAAACCAAATAATCCTTCCTGAATTTGATATCTTAGATGAGCTAAAAAATGCATATGTCAAAATTCCTTTGTTAAAAGCAATTAAAGAAATACCCATATATGCTAAAACAATAAAGGAATTGTGCATTCGAAAATCAGAAAGAAAGAAAAAGGATCCTACAACAATACAAGTCATTGGTAAATTAGCAAGTCTCATGTCTACGCAAACCATAGTAGAAAAATATATTGATCCTGGTATCCCAATGGTTACCATATCAATAAATAATTTCTCTGTACCAAACACATTAATAAACTTGGGAGCAGCTATAAACGTAATGACAATGGAGACAATGAAAACTTTGCAATTAAACAACATTAGATCAACTTCTACAATCTTGGAATTAGCAGATAGATCTAAAGTTGTTCCTAAAGGAATATTAGAAGATATCATAGTCTCCTTGGATTCATGGGAGTATCCTGTTGACTTCCTGATCTTGCAACCAAAGACAAACTTGGGAGGACATCCTCTAATTTTAGGCAGACCCTGGTTAGCCACTGCTGATGCCTTCATAGGATGCAGATCTGGAAGCATGATTATTTCACACGGAGATGAAAGGAAACATATCACTCTTTATTCACCTGCACAATCCACTTCTTTAGAATCAATACTTGAAACTCAAGAAAAGCAACAAACAAAATCAGTTTTAAGTATAAATCAATTCTTTGATTTTAGAGAAGAAGAAGAGAATGAAGATTTGATGGACCTTTTTATCTCAGAACCAAGTATTTCAGAGCAGCTTAGGAAAGCTCAATATGAAGCTACAAATGAACTTCTGAATCAATGTTTTCAGGAAACTTGTACTGTTCAAACTTTGCAGAATTCTTTTGTAGACATCTTTCCTGTAAACACAGTCTCCAAGCCAACAATCAAAACAATTGAGGTTCATCCTGGAAAATATCTAAACATTGGAAATGAATTGCAACCAGCACAAGAGCAAGGAGTAATTGCACTATTACAGAAATATTCAAAAGCTTTTGCCTGGGATTATACTGATATGCAAGGAATTCATCCAAGCACATGTCTCCACCACATCTATACAGATGATCAACTTAAACCTGTAAGACAACCTCAAAGACGAATGAATCCTATGATGAAGGAAATAGTGAAAGAAGAACTGCAAAAATTGTTAGAAGTTGGATTCATTTATCCTATTTCAGATAGTCAATGGGTTTCTCCACTAGTTATTGTGCTAAAGAAAAATGGAAAGTGGAGGGTATGTGTGGACTACAGGGAATTAAACAAAGCTACACTCAAAGATCATTTTCCTCTACCTTTCATTGACCAAGTATTAGACTCATTAGCTGGAAAGAAATTTTTCTCCTTCTTAGATGGGTTTAGCAGATACAATCAGATCAGAATAGCAGAAGAAGACCAAGACAAGAAAACATTTACTTGCCCATGGGGAACCTATGCATATAATGTTTTTCCATTTGGTCTATGCAATGCACCTGCAACTTTTCAAAGAGCAGTACTTGCAATATTTGCTGATATAATTCATGAATGTGTAGAGGTCTACATGGATGACTTCACAGTTTACGGAAACACATACGATGATTGTTTAAATAACCTTGAGAAAGTCTTGAAGCGATGCATTGAAACAAATTTGTCATTAAGTAATGAGAAATTCTATATGATGTTGACAGAAGGAATAGTTCTGGGACACCATATTTCTGCTTCAGGAATAAAGGTGGATCCAGCCAAGATCCAAACATGGTTTGCAGATATTGCAAACTATTTGTCATCTGGAAGGTTTCCAGCTCAATTCACTAAAAAGAAAAAACACAAAATTTTTAGAGCAAGCTCTAGATATACATGGGTCAATGGTGATCTATTTTATACTGGTTCAGATCTAATAATTAGAAAATGCATACGAGAAGATGAAATATTAGACATTCTAAGAGCATGTCATGATGAACCCTGTGGTGGCCATTTTGCAGATAAACGAATGGCATATAAGGTGATGCAGCTAGGCTATTACTGGCCATCCATCTTCAGAGACTCTAAGAAGTATGTCAAGCAATGTGATAGCTGCCAGAGAACAGGACGACCAATAATATCAGATGAAATGCCACTGAAGCCACAGGTTCTCATAGAACCATTTGAGCAGTGGGCACTTGACTTTGTTGGACCCATCAATCCACCATCAAATGGGAAGAGGTACATCTTAGTATGTACAGACTATGCAACCAAATGGGCAGAAGCAAAAGCAGTTAACAGAGCAACAAAAGATACAATGGTCACCTTTATTTTTGAAGAAATCTTTGTCAGATATGGAGTACCTAGACAAATTGTAACAGATCAAGGAACACACTTTACATCAAAGCTGGTATGAGATTTAATAGAGAAATACAAGATCAAGCACATGAAATCAACACCATATCATCCACAAGCAAATGGTCAAGTCGAATCAACAAATAAAGTCCTGGAAAATATTATGACGAAAACAGTACGGATGAATAGGAAAGACTAGTCTGAAAAATTAAAGGATGCGCTCTGGGCCTATAGGATCACTTGGAAAACAACAACTGGTTTCAGTCCATACCAGTTAGTATATGGGAAGGAAGCTCTACTTCCTATAGAGTTTCAGATACATACATACAGACTAGCAGCTGAACTAGGACTCGACTTGACAGAAGCACAACAACAGCAGATCATGGAACTGAATCAGTTAGATGAGCATCATCAGCAAGCTATGGAACATACTACATTAGTGCAACAACAAAGAATGAAGTGGCACAACAGATACATCAAAACAAAGACATTTCACAAGGGAGACTGGGCATTTCTTTTCGACTCCAAATTCAAAGACTTCAAAGCAAAGTTCACAACACACTGGCTAGGCCCATATGAAATTGATGAAATCTTTGACAATGGAGCAGTAAGGATCAAGACAATCAACCAGGATTCCACCTCATTTATAGTGAATGGACATAGGCTCAAAGTTTATAATAGGCCTATCAGTAAAGAAGCATTTATGAAAGAACTGATCGAAGACATAGAACTGGAACTCATGGTGCCAGATTCGCCATCTTCCAGTCTACTAGTTGAATAAAATTGAAAAAAAAAAAGAAAAAAGAAAAAAAAAAGAGAGAGAAAATATATAAAAAAAACATCAAAATAAAAAAACTGTTTGCAAGTGAAACCCAGGCAACTAGCACATTGCAAGCATGAATTCATAGGGGAAAACCAGGGTCACTTGGACTCTATGAATTCTTTCTACTTGTTCTACAGTTCTCTGATCTCTTTACTGTAGGTACACTCCACCAACAAATGACTTGAGGACAAGTCAACTCTTCAACAAGGGGGGAGACTTGCATTTTCTCTTTAAGTGGACAGCTGAAGTTGCAACAATCAGCTCTTTAGCTGGAAACAAGACCTGTATTGTCAATAGAAGGACCTGATATACCAAATCATTGCCAGGGGACCTGAAAGACCTGCCAATGTCAACACAACATGTGCATCTTTTGTAAGAAGAAAAAGGGACCTGATTATCCAGTCAAGATTAGAACCTGAAGAACAAGGAGCAGCAATAAAGTCTACATTTGAAATCCATCTACGATCAATTAATTTCATCCACTTGCACAGCCATCATCCAGGGGAGTATACATGGTCATTTTGTACTTTAAAAATTCAAATTTTTCTTAGAAATTCTTAGTTTTTGTTAAGTTGAAATTAGTACCTGGGGATATTCATTATCATTTACATCCTATATTCCTATAACCCCTATACATTATAACCCTATTCCCTTTTATTTCTATACATTTCCCTCTTTTCACTAACCCTAATACCCCTAAGTATTTTTCTTTGCAAGCTTAAAAAGGCCAAACTAGGACAACTTTCAACCTGCACATACAAGTTCATGCAACTCAGAGCATTAGTAATGATAATAATTTTAAACATGACCCCAATGGTCATTTTAAAATTATAGAACTATGTTATATAAAGTCAAAACAAAAGCAAAACATATGCGCTATATGGAAATCAAAACATATATATACCATAATATATATGGAAATATCAAATAATACATATACCAAAGGTTGACAAAAGGAGCAAATGCGCTATATTCATTATCAAATGCGCATAAGGTATATGGTAAAGGGTATATATATTCATGTTGCATATAAAGAAATTCAAGTAACGCGCATATGGTTCATATGGTTCATATGGTAAGGCATATAACATGGTCACAAAGCAAAGGTTCATGGACATTAATGAAATATGGTGGATGGCCGAAGAATGAACAAACAACAGAACGTTACGGTGGGCATTCAAACATCATAGCATAAGGTATCATTACACGGTGAGCAAAGGAATACATGGTAGTGGAGCATACGACGGTAGGTATGATTATAAATCATTGTAATGAATCCCATATGATAACCGGTTAGCACTTAACACGGTGGCATGGCGATCTATTTGCCCATTGGTTGAGACAATACGCAGGGATCATGCGTACCAAGCCACGACTCAGCATCCTCATGATACAGTCGGGCGACTGGTCAAGAGGACGGCCATGTAAGCCATGACTTTTCAACCACCAATGAATGCACATTGCGGTACAGCCGAAACGGTCATGAACACTAACCGAGCCATGAACAGTTTAAACCATAACCCTGTGTTGTGTTCAACCATGATCTTCATCGCTGCATAAGCTCAGAAATGGTGTTTGAAGCTGCCGCCCAGTGAAAAGAGAAGCGAATTGAGTCGGGGGAATTTAAAGAAGAGAGTTGTTCCGGAATTGATGTTTGCATAACGGATTTTCAGGGATTTATTGAGGTAAGGTGTTGGTTGTTTTAAAAGCTCGGCACAGTGAATCGAAGTTGGACTCTCAGTTGTTTATGATAACGATTGTTTGTCTTACCACCAGTCAAATTGAAACGGTTAAACCGAGGTTTGGAGCGCCGATATTCCTCCAGGTGCTCGGTGAGCTAAGGTAAGCCGTAAACGTAGCCCCAACTCGGTGATTTGCTGCATAAAAATTGGTATGAATCCCTAGTGGATCAGGTTTCATTTAAATGTGATAGGTTTGCATGGTTAACACGTAGATTTTGACAATAAATATGGAATTGTATGACTGTGTCGTGTCAAACATAGCCCATAAACTAAGGAAATATACAATGCAGTCTTGTTGAATGTTGAATCACGGTGAATGTTAATAGGAGCGTTGTAGAATGCCATATAGTTATGCGATGTACATTTGTATTAACATATAGAAGCACTGTACATTTGTGTTGCCATATGGTTGTGCGCCGATTTAAAACAAGCAGTCAAACACAACATGCATCCCTTGCCGCGCACTGATTCATATCAAAACAGAGGATTGTTATGTTGAATGCCTAACGCCATTCTGATGAAGGAAGTGTATATCAAAATCGTTTGAATATGCTGTGTTTGTTTTGTTTTAGGCCGAGAATTTTATGAGACAGCCGAAAGCGGTGTTTGCAAACCTTTCATGAGCCGAGGATTGTATTTTGCCAAAATATTTGTGATTTGTTTTTAAGGTCGTGGGCATGATTTCAAATGCATTGTGTTTATTTATTTTTAGAGGCTAAGCGTACGTGAATAGCCCTCTAGTTTCCATGCTAAGATTGAATCGCCTTCGTGCTCATAGCTCTAATTGCACCTAAGTATAGTTGATATAAGGTCGAGGCCGTGTGCATAATTTTGGCACAGTACACAGTCAATTCTTTTTTTAAAATGATGATATATTGGATTAGGCCAAGAGCATTTTTGTACATTTGTTGGTGAGGCCGAGAGCCAAATGTAGGTGCATTACACAGTTTTATTTGTTAAAACATAAACAGTCATCAATGATTTGAATTCTGGCAAAATAAAAGAGGATCAGGAGCATGTATAAACATCGTTTGTATGTATATTTTTGTTTTCAAGAACAGAGGGCAGCATATTAACAGGGCATACAGATATTTCTTGTATTGGACAGGGGTTAAAACAGTGTTGTTGCAGAGGGCAGAGTCAAACAGAGGTGAATTGAGTTGATTGAAAAGAGGAAGGTAAGGTTCTTTGCCTTCAAAAATTTCATTTCGAAATCGAACAAATAATTGCATCTTTCTTTCAAAATGAAATTAGTAACAGCAGAGGAATTTATTCATTGGTTTACAGAAGCAATGTCAAATAGAGTAGAGCCAAAATTCCAGATAGAGAGTTGGGGGAAGGAAACAATAGAAAAACTTTACCAAGCAGGGATGATCAGTTTCCTACAAAAATTTGATGGCCACTCTGAACAAATAACCAAAGAGTTTATAAACAATTTCAATCAAGACCAGACACGGGTGGGAGATGTCATTATTCCTGTAACCCAGGAATATCTTTCCCAAGCCTTAGATCTTCCCATTATAGGTGAGAAGTATTACAAAGGCCTGCACTTTAAAGAGAAAGCTTGGACTTTCTTTCTTGAGAAGAACCGAAAGGGGACATTTGACAGGACAAAAGGGATACCCAGGGAATGGTTTAATGAACCATGGGGTGAGTTGGTTTTGGTTATCCAAAAGTTCTTGACCTGTGATAGGGGGTATAGCATGGCTCACTTGTATCATGTCATACTTATACAACATATAAAAGGGGAGGATAGGATAAACATGCCTTATTTCCTATATAGGAGTCTCTTGAGAATGATAGAAATAATCAAACATGAACACAGGCCTAAAGCAGGACAGATATACCATCAAGGATTAATCAAAATCCTAGTTGAGTATCAGGTGAGATCACAGGGCATAGTGTGGCGAGAATTCATGTCTAGAAATCAATTCATTGAACAGGTTCATGAGGTACAGGACAAAGCAGAGCAGGAAAACAGAGGAGTGATGAACTCACCCTTATTTCCTAGAACAAGAGCCAAACAACAGAACAACATGGCCATGCAAGAAAATGAAACATCTGTTATGTCTATTCCTAGGCAATTTAGGAGTAAGAGTCCTATTGACTTAGAGAAGGAAGTAGAAACATATTCCCCAAGACAGCAAGAAGAAAATGATTTTGCACAAGAGGCATTTGAGAAGGATTCTTCCTATGATGGTGCAGCAGTAGCATCACTTATGAAAACAACACAAGATTTTGAGAGAGAACTTAACTTAGGAAGAATCAGAGATCTAACTGACCAATTGGAAATTAGCAAAATCTTAGAGAAGTAATTAAAGGAAGAAAATAAGGCAAATAAGAAATATAATTCTAAATTGGTCAAAGCAAATGAGAAACTGAATGAAGAGTTGGGGAGGCTAAAGAGGAAAAATGATCTACTCTCTAAGCAAGCATTTAAGTGGCTAAAGGAAAATAACATGTGGCAGGGAAAATATGAAAAACAAAAGGTCAAAGCAGCTTTGTTTAGGGAGAGACATGATACAGGTTTGGATTGTTTGGCCAAGGCAGCACAGCAGGAGGCATCTATAGGTACAAGATCTACTATAGAAAGGCGAAGGTCAAAGAGGAACAAGAAAGCATGGGGACATGCTTGATGATAAGCAAGGGAGAGATGTTGAGCCTTAGTTTTGGTCTTATTTTTGCTCAAAGAAACTTACTTATCCATCTATTTTCCATCCATTTTCCCTTCATTTATCCCATTTTGATGTATATTTGATATCCATTCAGGTATTTAATTTTAATTTTTCAATTTCTAAAGTTTTTATGAAAATTTGGTTTTTAGTGCAAAATTGGCAAATTCAGAAATTCTCGTAATAGCTCTATGGTTGATATGGTTGCAGGACACTTGGGCACAAATGGAATGCATGGATGGACAGCTTGGGAACTAGGACTAAGCTAGCAATGCTTATTTTGAACTGAACAAGCTTTATTAGGCCCATTTGGTGCTAGTCAACCATGACTAGTCATGCAGGAATCCCATAGAAATAGGGCTGTTTTGAGTTTTCATAGGAATGGTCATCTTTCTTGGGTTGGGGATAACGAATTCAACTTGGATAGGTGGATAAGAGTAGATGGGTTTGTTTGAGTGATTATAGATCAGTTTGTTCATGAGAATTCTTATTTAAAGCCAAAACTTTGATGGCTTATGTATTGATTTTGTGATATACTTTTATGCTGTGACATCTTTGGATTGAGAAGTAATTTGAAGACTTGTGTTATTATTATTTTTATGTGCAATGATATGGATTTGTGACTGATCTAAGCTTCTGATATCACCTCTCAAAGTGTGCAAGGCAAGGGTGGAGGGCCCCCACTCCAAGCTAAGTGCACTTCCATGTTAAACTAGTTTTATTTCATTGTAATTTGGTTGATTGTAGCACTAGTTTTTCAAAGCTTTATTTCAGTTTGCTTTATGGTTTATGCATAGTGATTGATTTCATTTTTTAATAGCTTATTCATCACTTTATTGAGTTGGAAAAGCAGGTGTTCAAATTGGGCATCCCTTCTGCTAAATGATGAATCAAAACTAGTTTCTTTTGTTTACATGCAAGCAGTTTTATTTCCATTTAGATTTAGATAATGAGATGAATGAATTATGATGGAATATCTTATGTGTCTCTTAAGTTAAGAGCTTCTTTCATTTATAATTTATCCATCTTGAGCTTTTGGTTTCAATCTCTGATTCATTAAGTGATAATTGAGGTGAAGGTGGACTTCTTGAGGTCAAGAACCCTTTCAATGTTTTTCTCTTTTTGAGCTGATTGAATTAGAGTTATAAGATGTATTATCTTTAGCTTTTGAATAACTTATCTTTCAAGGTTTGGTTATATCTGATCTTCACATATAGTGAACTTGCCTCAAAGCATAAACAACCCGGATTGATAAGAAATAATTGTGTTAATTTAGGACCATAAATTAGCTCAACAAACACACATCAAACAATATTCATACAATTGCATACAAAGTATTTCATAAGAAAATGCTTAAGTTAAACAACATATATTGCTAAAGAAACCAGAATAATCCAACTACAATAACAACATATGCATGAAAGCGTGTTGGCTATGTTATTATTATTATAAGTGAAAGTTCCATCCATACATACACCATTGACAACCACTATCCCCAATAGTGGAACATTACAATCAAGAACTCCTGCTCCTCCAAATAAGTATACTCGCTCTACGTTGTGGAGAATCCAAGGCTTGTCACAATACTCCTAAGGCGTTTCTAAGCCTAATCCTAGCCAAAAGATTGGCTCCTAAAAGCTTGTTCTAAGCCTAAGCCTAGCCAAAAGATTGGCTCCCAAAATCACATTCTAAGCCTAATCCTAGCCAAAATATTGGCTCCCAAAATCCCGTTCTATGAATTATGAGGTTCTATTTATAACAAAGGGTGGGGTGACCCTTGAAATTCCCCTCTATGTCTCTTTGACTACCCTCGTGACTCTTCAACTTCTTTACAAGTAACTCATTACATAACATGATGACATTTCACATTCCACTAATGACACTTGGAATTTCACGTACAACATATTTACAAATAATATTACATTTTCCACATGTAACCATGTGAGAAAAATAGGCTAGAGACAACCTAACAAGACAAAACACTATGACTCTGAATTTTGGGGAAAGAACAAGTCAACAACCTCCACTAGGTGCTTCTCGGTCACATATTAATGCCAAACTTGCTACTGCATGATGGTGTACTCAAACTGCGTGATGGTGTGCTCTTGAAGTGAACTCTTGCTTCCATGGCATCCAGGTATATTGTCTCGGAACCTATATCCAACTCATACTGAAGCATGAGAAACATGGTGTTGACCTTGACAAGACCACTAATGTACTTTTTCATGTTGTGTGTGTTCAACTCCAAGTCTTCATGTGTGGCCTCTCGTCGTAGCTACTCCACGTACTCATTGATCTCTAGCCGGACTTTGTTCTTGTGTTTATCATTGGTGAGAGAAACTGCATCTATTCAATCTCTTCCTCAGATGCTCGCTATTCCGGATCATCGACCTGTATTGAAACTATTTTCTCTGTCATGACGCCTTTCCTTTGTTATTCTTCCTGTTTTTGCTTCTCTTCCTATTCTTTCTTCCTCAGTTCTCATTCTTCCTTCGACTCTTGTCTTGCTTGTTGCGATCTTAGTTTTGCTACCTGTAAGCTCTTCTTTTCTCTCTTCCTCTGATATGATGTATGTGTCCTATGTTTCCTTTTACTTCTACTGCCAAAGGTACCTACATGAATATTGAATCCACTTTCACTCTGCAACTTTTTTCTCCCTTTATTATGTCAACAACTTCCTCTTTCCCTAATCTTGTACTAGATTGCAGCCTTCTTCCATTGCTGCTAGACTTGCTTCCATGTTAGTGTTGACTCCTTTTCTATGAATATTTGAGTGTCTACATATATTGGCAAGTAAATTGGCACTTGCTCAACTGCTTCCCTAGTGCTGCTTTCAGTGGTCTCCCTTGAAGCAACTCTCTTTGGTGCCATGGTACAAATACTGTTGGAGAGAAGTGCTTCACAAGTGTGGTACCTATGGGACAGAAAGGACACTCATGGAAAGAAAACGTTAACCCTTACAAATCTAACTTCACAACATGATCAATCAACAATTAGGGCATCTGATGAGAGGGATTGAGCAATTTTGATTGATAGGGCTGACTGACTGACTTTGGAAACTGCACATTTCACAGTCCCAGCTGTTAGGGTGGAAGATTGACGACTTGAACTGTGCAATGCACAATTTAGTTTGAGACAGGGCATGACATAGACTTTGCATTGCGCAGTCTCAGTGGCCAAGTTGGGAGACTTGCTCCTGGAACTGCGTAGTGCACAGTTGGAGCTAGGGCAAGACAAGCTCTGTGCAATTCTAGAAGTTAAGGCAGAGGCCTTGAGCTCCCAGATTACGTAGTGCATGCAGTGAGGTGTGAGATCCAGGCAAGGGGAGCCCAGATCTTCCCATGGGGAGTGTGAAAATCAAGAAGATATGAAGGATGATGTGATGCTAGGTGCATATCTGACTAAGTGTTGATGCATGCATGTGAAACAAGTGCAAAAATTGATTAAACTGAAGGGAAACGAAGCATGTGAAGAGATTCGCCACAATAATGACTATTGGTGAAAAAATGGGAAAACTAATGCGACACTTAGGAAAGACAATATATAACTTGAAACAACACTTCTACAAGCTAAAACAAGTTTAAATTCCAGTAGTCGTGAAAATAAATAAGTGAAATAATGCTCACACAATCTAAACAACAAAAGCGACAGAGAAAATGACAAAAGATGATAAAAGAAAGCTCACTCAGAAAAACGACGAAAATGCTCTGAAATCTCCTTGATCTCCTCGGTAATGATAGATATTGATGAACAAACCTACAAATGAGCTCTAGAGGCTACCATTACATATAATTAAGCAGATTAGAATTTGTGACGCACATGCCTGGTATCGAGGACAAAAGTGAAACTTGGTGGAAACTTCTAAGGATAGAAATGTGCCACCTTCGGGAAATTAATAATAGATCCCTAGTTCCTAGGGATGCTTCTTTCCTTTTTCTTTTTCGAGAAAAATTTCATGCATTTACCAGAGAGATTGCACAGTTCAGGGAAGAATCAGGTAACTCTCTGGTTCATGCACCAAGCAACTTCTGAGCAGAAAGGCTTCTGCGCAATTTCTAGGTTGAGTGATTTTGGGCTTCCTCTCATGATCTGTGCAATTTCCTAGCTCAAGGCTAGTTGTCATCTGGTGTTGCACTATTATTGAGCTCAAGGTTCACTGTCAACTTGAACAATGCAATTCTCGGGAGAAATGCTAGCTGCCCTCAAGGATTATCTAGTTCTCTAAGGCAAGCCCAAAACTAGATGAAAACCAAGTCAAGAGATCGGATTATGGGTTAGAAAATAAAACAAGTAAGAAAAACAAGCCAATATGAAATGATGAGGCTCAATCAAAGCACAAGTACCTAGATTAGTGCAAGATGAGTTGTTGTGGTTTACAAGGGAGGCCCCAAAACGAAGCATGGGAAAAATTTTGGAGGGTGGTTGTAGCCACTACAACATTGACGACACGCTGATAGAACTCCAACTCTATGTATGGACCTTGTTTCGTGCAAAAGGAGTCTAACTCTTCTGGAAGTATTGTTCAGTTCTTCGATCATCGTAACTTCTTCATTTAGCTTGAGGTAAGGATGTAGTCCCTATCATTCTCTTTATCAGCAACACACATATCAATCCAACTCAAACTAAGTTGTTTCGATTGGGGATGAGGGGTATATGAATGTACAAGTAATACATATTATCAGAGTTTTAGTTTCATCTCTAGTGTTGCTCCACTGCTAGCAGGCCTGGACAGTACCCCAACGGAGTCACTTGAGGAATACAAGCATTGCTCCGTTGCCAAAGAGTCTATACAATACCTGATGGAGTTACTTGCTTCACCTCTCTACACAGGAAGCCTTTCTCTTCTTTTGCATTTTTTTTTTCACTTTTTTCATTTTTCAAAGAACTGTGCATAGGCACTTATTTATTTCATGAGATGTAAGAGGGATCCCGACCTTTTGAGAGAAGAAGAGGTTGTCCCTTTAGAGAATAATATTTATATATACCTATGACATACTTGTTAAGGTTTCCCCCCTCTCCTTACTCTACTTGACTGAGTTGAGAAGGGTTAATCGAATATAGAAAACTGATTAGAGTAGGCGGTACTAGTCAAGAGTCCAAGCATCGTGATTTCACCATGACTCTCTTTGAAAGGAACATATTTTCCATCAAGGTATCATTGAATAGAATAAATGCAAGATTATCATAAAGAGAGGGGATAGACAGATAACCACGTGTTGATAGTTGTACAAGTTCCTCTTGGATTTCACCTTGCTTGTCTAAGAATCTAAACATGGCTTCATTTGGAACTAACCTATGGGTGTGGAAGAAAACAAACAAAGGAAACAAGCAAGACAAAGAAAAAAAAGTAAGCAAATCTAGCAAACAAATAAGAAAAGAAAAAAACTACTACTCCTAACCTAAGAAGAGCATAAGCCAACTCACGTGAAGTGATATTTCCAATGTAGCCACCGATGCATTGGTTGGACCAAGTAGGCGACAACATGATTGGCAAGAAATATATGCAAGCAAACAAAGAAAGAAAGATACAGCAATGTAAACCAAAACGTTCAAAGCTTGAATGCATCCAAAGAAAAGTAAAGACAGAAAGCACATGAAAGGTACTCTATGGATGTATGATGGTGTCCTATCACATTGTGCGTGAAAGACAAGAATGTACATGCCTTCGAACTTGAAAAATGAGCAAACATACAGAAAGAAGAAAACTTTCATTTCGCAACAGTGCTTGCTACATATGACTCCTCCAATGCATGGGCAATAAGATCGTGTGATTCTGATGGAGGATGTAAAAAATGTGAAATAGATTGATCTTCAATATGAACAATAGAGTGGTGAAGAGCTTGGACAAATTCAACATATTTCCGATCAAAAGTGGAACTAATCTCAACGCTAAGAGAATCTAGCATAACCATCAACTTGGGATGAAGTGCCTCTACATGTTGAGGAGTTTCCACTTCATCAGAAGATAGATCATAAAAGAACGGTGGCTTAGAAAGATCAATAGTAGGCAAATTAGAATTGTGAATGAGCGGAAATATCATGAAAACCATGATCATAGAATTCAATATGGACAATGACATCCTCATGATTTGACGAATCATAAAGAGGGGGTAATGAAAAACAAGAATTTTCACCCTCTATGTTTCTGAATAGGTAAGATGAGAGATTGGGTGGATTAGGGAAGATAGATTTGTCCTCTCCACAATCAAATGAAAGACTGGCATCCCACGTGTTCTGTGAATGATCGAAAATGGAAACATCTGGAAATGAATTTTCACAAGATGGAACATAAATGGTAGAATCATGGAAGATGTCAGGATAAAGTGGATGAGGTGCAGACAAAAGGAGGTCATCCTTCACCGCAGATTCTTGTTCAGACTCCCACACATACTCGTAAAAAATAATAGCGCAGGTTGGCTGTTCAACACCAACTCCATCCAAAACTTGATCCTTGTGAACATCACATGTGGAATCTAGAACAAATGTACACAACACACCAAAATCTGGAGGATGAAAGGATGGAGACCGAGAAGATAATACCACTTGAAAACGATCAGACTTGCGGTCCAAATCTGTGCAGAAATCCTGAGCAGGTGGGTAGGAGGACATGGTGATAGATCAACAAGTGGATTAACAACTTCTCCCACCTTGTCCTGCAAAGCTATAGCTATTTGATGAGAAAGGGATGGAGGGTGAATTGAGACAACAACCTCATTCATCTCAGATTTTAAAGCTCTAACACCGAGGCATGTTAGGAGAGAGTTAGAAGACTCTAACTTGTGCAGATTCTTAGAGATGTGAACAAGATATTGAAACCTTACCTTCAAACATTTCCAGTCAACTTCATCTTTAGGAAATTCATTACAGTAATGAAGAAAACGATCGTGCAAGTGCTCAAGATGTTCGTTAGGTGATTTTCGTAATCTTAAATTGTTTTAATTGAGATCTTTACGGTCATAAATAATGAAAACACGTCATAATTCTCTGAACATGTGATCAAAATAGTGTATAGAGGCTACAGGAAATGTGTGACACCATCACTTTATGTGCCTTTGAACATGAAAGTAAACAACCCATAGGCAATGTCATCTGAGGGGACATCATGCCTGTCACAGAAACCAACAAAGGCAACTGTGTGCCTGAAAAAGGGTGTTCCATTGTCACCATTGAAATTATATTTGGAGAAGTCATCTATAATGCTTGCCGATTCTTCAAAATCAACAACATGAGAGAAACATGTCGGGGTTGTGATTAGGACAGAAGTCATGAAATATGTGCATAAATTCAAAATAGACTTCAAGGGCTCAGCTTGTCATCTTGCCCTCCTTCTAGCGCTAGAAATGTTGATGGTGCTGGACTTGCCAAGATTCAGGGGATCTCCTCAATAAGAAGTCCTAAATAGACCTCAAACCATTTGGAGTAGGAGTCCTAGCAGTGGGTGGTAGTGTAATGCCTTGACCATAGTAGCATGTAGAGATAAGTAAGATAACATTGGGTGAGAGCAAGTGTGTGACCTTGCAGAGATTCAAGTGCGATTCATGGGGGTTATAACACACTGAGGGGAAAAGTAAGTATGCACCTTAGAACCCTGTAATAGTACGCATCTTGAAAGTAACACACAAGTGAAATGAAATCACAAGATAAAATGTGGAATAGTCCACAAATTAAAGTGACGGGTTAATCCAACAACACACATCCAATAAGATTCATACAATTGCATATAAAGTAGTTCATAAGAAAATGTGTAAGTTAAACAACATACATTACTAAAGCAACCAGAATAGTCCAACTACAATAACAACATATGCATGAAAGCATGCTAGCTCTATTATTATTATTATTATAAGTGAAAGTTCCATCCATAGATACACCATTGACAACCACTAGCCCCAATGGTGGAACACTATAGTCAAGAACACCTGCTCCTCCAAAGAAGTATACTCGCTTTATGTTGTGGAGAAGCCAAGGCTCATCACAATACTCCCAAGCCTTTTCTAAGCCTAAGCCTAGCCAAAATCTTGGCTCCAAAAATCCCGTTCTACAATTTATGAGTTTCTATTTATAACAAAGTGTGGGGGGACCCTTGACTTACCCCTATGTGACTCTTTGACTACCCTCATGCCTCTTCAAATTATTTACAAGTAACTCATTACATAACATGATTACCTTTCATATTCCACTAATGATACTTTAAATTTCACATACAACATATTTACAAATAATATTACATTTTCCACATGTACCCATGTGAGAAAAAATAGGCTAGAGACAGCCTAACAAGACAAAACACTATGACTCCGAAGTTTGGGGAAAGACCAACTCAACAACCTCCACTAAGTGCTTCTTGGTCACATATTGATGCCAAGCTTGGTACTGCATGATGGTGTCCTCAAAATTCCTGATGGTGTCTTCTTGAAGTGGACTCTTGCCTCCATGGCATCCAGGCATATGGTCTCGGAACCTGTATCCAACTCATTCTGAAGCATGAGAAACATGGTCTTGACCTTGATAAGACCACCAATGTACTTCTACATGTTGTGTGCGTTTAGATCCAAGTCTTCCCTGGTGGCCTCTTGTCTTAGCTACTCCATGTACTCATCGATCTCTAGCTGGACTTGGCTCTTGTGTTTAGCATTAGTGAGCTAACCTGCATATTTTCACTCTCTTCCTCAGCGGCTGGCTGTTCCGACTCATCCAATTGTATTGGTGTTGTTTACTCTATCATCGTGCCTTGCCTTTGTTATTCTTCCTATTTCTGCTTCTCTTCCTATTGTTTCTTCCTCAACTTCTGTTCTTCCTTCGGTTATTGTTCTGCTTGTTGCGATCTCAGTTTTGCTACATGAAAACTCTTCTTTTCTCTCTTCCTCTGCTCTGTTTTCTATGTCCTCTACTTCATTTTTCTTCTGCTACCAAAGTTTCCTGCATGAAGATTGAATCTACTTTCATTATACAGCTTTGTGCTCCCTTTATTATGTCAGCAACGTCCTCTTTCCCTGATCTTTTACTAGATTGTTTCCTTCTGCCATTGTTGTTGGACTTACTGCCATGTTAATGTTGACTCCCTCTCTATGAATAGTTGACTGTCCAAATATATTAGCAAGTAAACTAGTGCTTTCTAAACTTATTCCCCAGTGTTTCTTTCAATGGTCTCTCTTGAAGAAACTCTCTTTGGTGCCATGGTATAATTACTGTTGGAGAGAATTGGTTCACGAGTGTAGTACCTATGCAACAAAAAGGACATTCATGGCAAGAAAACATCAACTCTTACAAATCTAAATTCATAGCATGATCAAGCAACATTCATAGCATTAGACAAGAGGGATTATACAATTTTGGCTGACAGGGGTGACTGATTGACTATGGGAACAACACACTACACAGTCCCAACAGTCAATGTGGAATCTTGATGAATGGAACTGCACGATGCACAGTTCAGTTTGGGCCAGGGCCTAGGAGAGACTACACATTGCGTAGTCTCAGTGGCCAATATGGAAGACTGGCTCCTGGAACTACACAATACACAATTGGAGCTAGGCCATGACAAGATCTGCACAATTCTAGAAGCCAAGGAAGAGGCCTTGATCTCCCAGATTGCACAGTGCATTCAGTGAGGTGTGAGATCCGGGCAAGGGGAGCCCAGATATGCCTATGAGGAGTGTGAAAATCAAGCATATCTGAAGGATGATGTGATGCTAGGTGCATATATGATTAAGTGTTGATGCATGCATTTGAAACAAGTGCAACAATTGATTAAATTGAAGGAAAACAAAGCATGTGAAGAGAGTTGCCACAACAACAAATGTTGGTGAAAAAACGGGAAAACTCATGTGACACTTGGGAAAGATAATATATAACTTGAACTAACACTTCTACAAGGTAAAACAAGTTAAAACGCCAATATTTGTGCAAATAAACAAGTGAAATAAGGCTCACACAAGATAAGAAACAAAAAGTGACATAAAATATGACAAAAGATGATAAAATAAAACTCACCCAGAAAAGCGATGACATTGCTCCGAAATCTCCTTGATCTCCTCGAAAATGATAGATCTTGATGATTCAATGTACAAATGAGCTATAGAGGTGTCCATTACATATAATTGAGAAAATTGGAATTTGTGACACACATGCCTGGGATCAAGGACAAAAGAGACACTTGGCAGAACTTCTAAGGATAGAAATGTGTCGCCTTCAAGAAACTAATAATAGATCCCTAGTTCCTAGGGATGCTTATTTCCTTTCTTTTTTTTTTTTTTTTCGGGAAAACTGTCATCGATTTCCTGGAGAGATTGTGGTGTTATGGGAAGAACAAGGCAACTCTCTAGTTCATGCACCGAGCAACTTCTGAGCAGAAAGGATTTTGCGCAATTTCTGGGCTGAGTGGCTATGGGATGCCTCTCATGATCTATGCAATTTCCCAGCTCAAGGCTGGTTGTCATCTAGCGTTGTGCAGTTCTTGAGCTCAAGGTTCATTGTCAGCTTGGACTACGCAATTCCTAGGAGTAAGGATAGTTTCACTCAAGGATTGCGCAATTCTCTAAGGCAAGCTTGGAACTGGATGAAAACCAAGTCAAGAGATTGGATTGTTTGTTAGAAAATAAACTAAGTAAGAAAACACAAGCCAAGATTCAAAGGATGAGGCTCAATCAAAGCACAAATACTCGAATCAGTGTAAGATGAGTTGTTGTGGTTTATAAGGGAGGCTCCTAAATGAAGCATGGGAAAATTTTTGGAGGGTGGTTGTAGCCGCTACAAAAGGGGGGAAGAGAACAAAGAATACACAACATACAAGATGCAACAAACAATATTCTTAAGAAATTCCCCTAATACAATTGTTTCTAACTACAATTTCACTCACAAAACCCTAGATGCAATGCATGATGCATAATAATTTTCTTTTCAATTCCACTTAATTTTAAGATGAAAACTAAGATATTTTCCTAATCATTTATAAAAAACACTTTTTAGAATGATGACTGAAACACCAATTCCTTCAAGCAACCCAATGTTCAAGAAATCAATTTGCTAATTACCTAATGACAAGAACAAAGCAAAATATAAACAAATTATTATCAAAGGAACTCAAAGCCAAAAGAAAATAATATGATGGCTTATGAGAGAGCTTAACACACTCAATTCTATAAAGGAGGACCAATTGGAACCAAGATAAGCAAAGAGAAAAGAATGAAAATTATTTTCTTTGCATGAAACAGGGGTCAACATAGGTGATAAGAGGCTACCAGTGCTCTATAACGTAGGTACAAAGAAGGTCAGGGCGCTCTGCAATGATTTGTCAGCAGACCAAGGGGTGCATTGATTAAGGAAAAGGGAGTTTCCGACACAAAAAATCAAATTAAACTAATTGAAAGGCCTTCCTAGGGTTAATTTATATTGAGTGAGACTCTGGAGATTTATTCAAGAGGTGAAACAAGGGAAAAATTCAAGTAAAACACTAAGGGAATGAATCCTTCCCTAGTATGCTTTCCAATTTGTTATATGGAATCTATGAATACAGACACATGTATCTTCCCTAGACCAAGTGGCCTGGTTTAGAACAACATAAATCAAAGATTATAAAGTTCTCCTTAAATAAATTGGAGAATGGAAAGGTATTTACTTGTGATTTGTCGCAAGCTCTCCTTTCCTCTTGGATTGTAAGCTCCAACCGTAGCTCTGATCACTATAATTAAAGCCTACAGAAACAATCAACACAAAAAGATCTATGACATCTATGTAACATTATCCAATCACTCTATTCAATGGATCAACATAGCATTGGAATATATGAATGTAAACATAACATAACACATATAGGAAAATAATATAATCTTTGTATTAATATGAAAGGGAGAGAGTTTATAACCAAAAGTGGAAGATGATCTTGTAGATATCCCTCTAAGTTGACTTGTCCTTCCTTGCCACAATGTACACCTCAAGGTCACCCTAATGCATGGAATGACAACTCTCTTATGACCAAGGCAACAACATAAGGGTATGTTTAGCCTCCAAAATCCAACCTCTCTAGCTTGTAGATGGCAGTAAATATATAGGAGAGGATGGTAGTTTAGGAATTCTTATCCATTTACCAATATAGGCTTGAGATCCACTCTTGATGGGAGGATGAGCTCAAGGGATAAGAGGTGAAATATCAAAGGTAGGGTGAGATAGGATTCAAAGTTATTATCTAAGGTAAATGGTTGTAACAACTCATGGAAGCTTATGGAAGATGAAGCTTTGGGATTCTTTTTATTTTTTTTCTAAATTTCTAGAATCAGCCCACCCCCAGCAAGGGAAATCTTGCTCTGTCCAGAGTAGGTGCAAAACTGAGAAATATTTCACTGAACATAGGTCCCTAAAGGGCGAGGGTACGTTAGGCCTTAAAAACACTGAAATTAAGCAGTTAAGGTTAGCAAGTCAGGGATTTGAGAGAGTCATGCTTAGGGCTTTGTGTAGGGATGATGACATGGTGTTGATAGATGTTGATTGATCTAGTTTGTAGGCATATTGACCAGATGTGACAAAATGGCCTATAACAATGATGATGCTGATATAGGTCTAGAGTGTTGACCTAGATGTTGATGTTATCGATGAGTTGTACCTTTCCCTAGAGAGATTATGTATATAGAGAACATATGTATAGTCATTATGAATACATCCCTAGCTAAGAGGAAGTGTTGAGTTTTGTAGTTGTGGTCAATCTTCATGATGTATCACTTGTACTTGTAATGGAAATATAAATTATATTTGTAAAACAAAATATTTATTTTTTATATTCAAAAGAAGATTTCATAAGGTATGTTATTCATGACTTTATCAAAGCGGGAAAAATGAAAATTTGAAATTTGTATCTTGCCTCCATAAGTGACCAAGTCAACCCTCCAAGAGACATGTCGACATGCCTGTTGGGTTGTGTTATATTCTTTCCACGACTAACCCATGTAGTTAACCGGGGGGTTGGAAGGTGGGCGGAGCCCCTGCTTTGTTGTGCCGATTGCGTAGCGAGGGGAGTCACAGGGGGTTTGAGGGGTGCAGGTAACCCCACTCTATGGGGTCTAGGGCAGCGCCCCAAAAAATTTTGGTTTTGGACCCTATGTTAAGTTGGGTGGACCTACCTATGGTTTTGTGCATGATTTTTGCACATGGTTTTGGACATGATGGTTTTCGGTCCATGGTTTTGGATGCGATGGTTTTCGGTCCATTTTATTGGATGCTTCAGCATGTATAAATATGTATTGTAACATTGAAAGGAACAATAATGAAGAATCAAGCTGGTAGTCTCGATTTTTGGATCCAGGGGGAAATATCTGTGTATATGTGTTTTATGTGTTATGCTCTCTCATTGTTTATTTTCTGTGTTTTAGAATACGTATGCAGGTAATTTTTGTATGAGGTTAAAACCTACATTTGGTATCAAAGTTGTTTTGGCTTTAAGGGGATGCCTTTGTTGCTGAGGGGTTTCACTCGGGCCTGTGGTAGACCCTGTTCAGTGGGAGATCTACGGGATCGATTCTGGTGGTGAAAGAAGATGGCGAGCAGTGGAAAGATAGAGATCGAGAAATTTAATGGTCAGAGTTTTGAGTTGTGGAAACTCAAGATGGAAGATTTGTTGGTGGAAAAAGATCAGTGGATCGCAGTAGATATTGGTACTAAACCAACAGGAGTGTTTGATAAAGAATGGAAGAAGTTGGATTGGAAGGAAAAGAGCACAATACGATTATGTGTCTCAGATTCAGTATTGTTGAATGTATCAGGGGAAGCTACGGCGAAGGCTTTGTGGGACAAGTTAGGGAATTTGTACCAATCTAAGTCTCTGGTGAATAAACTGTTCCTATGGAAAAAGCTGTATAACCTGAGGATGAAAGATGGAGACTCAGTGACAGAGCATTTGAATGCATTTAATACTGTGGTAAGTTAGTTATCATCTATTGATATCAAAATTTCAGATGAAGATAAGTGCATTAGTTTGTTGTGTTCTATACCAGATTTGTGGGATAGTCTGGTTATTGCAATAGGTAGCAATGCAACTGCCTTGCAGTTTGATGAAATAGTATCATCCTTGCTGACGGAGGAGATGAGACAGAAAAATATGGAGAGCCAAAATGGTGATGCCTTGTCTATACGAGGATGGTCCCAAAACAGAAACAAAAATAAGTCATCGAGTGGGAGATCTAAATCTAGAGGGAGATCTAAATCTCCAGGAAAACCTATAAAGGTGTTGTGCTGGAAATACGAAAAGGAAGGGCACTACAAAAGGGACTGTAAATCTAAAGCTCCTAACAAAGGAAAGGGATCTAATGAAGCTCCTTTTTCAGAGGCAAAAACCACCTCAGATGAAGGTGGGGATGTGTACTTGGCTTCTTCAAGTACACATGTAGATCATGAGGCATGGTTGATTGACTCAAGTGCATCCTTTCACTTCACTCCCCATAGAGAGTGGTTCTGTGAGTATGAGAAATACGATGGTGGTGATGTCTTCTTAGGGATGATAGGAAGGCCAGAGTCATTGGTCGCGGAAAATTAAAGTTGAAGTTGCAAGGTGGAAGGGTTAGAACACTTCCAGGTGTTCTACATATTCCTAGATTTGTCAAAAATCTAATTTATGTAAGCAAGCTGGATGATGCAGGTGTGAAAATAGTGTTTGAGAAGGATACCTGCAAGATGGTTCGGGGAGCACTAGTATTGATGCAGGGAGTTTGATTTGGAACTCTGTACAAGCTGCAAAGTAGCACTGTTGTTGATGGGTGCAACAGTTCTGTGGTTCTTGAAAGACCATGTTGTGGCATCAAAGGCTTGGACATATTGGAGAGAAGGGCCTTCAAATACTTCATGGTAAAGCTATGGTAGAAGGTATGAGTAATAGCTCTCTGGATTTTGATTTCTGTGAAAATTGTGTATATGGGAAGCAGAATCGGGTGAGTTTCCCCTCTAACGGTAAGAGGGAAAAATAGATATTAGAGCTTGTGTACAGTGATGTGTTTGGACCTATGAAGGTTCCATCACTGGGTAAGTCTGTGTACTATGTATCATTTATAGATGACTTATCAAGGAATACATGGATATATTTCCTTAAGAAGAAATATGAATTCTTTGATAGGTTTAAAAAATTTAAGGCTCTGGTGGAAAACTAGATAGAGAAGAAGATAAAGGTGCTGAGGACAGATAATGGTGGAGAGTTTTGCAATAAGGAATTTGAAGAATTCTGTAAGAAGTATGGTATAGCACGGTAGAAGGCTACTCCATATACACCTCAAAAAAATGGAGTTGCAGAAAGAATGAACAAGACGTTGATGGAAAGGGCAAGAAGCATGTTCAATGCTGTCAGGTTAGGACAGGAATTTTGGGCAGAGTTGGTGGAGACAACATGCTACTTGGTCAATAGATCACCTTCATAAACATTGGAGGATAAGACTCCACAATAGGTATGGACTGGTAAGAAACCCTCTCTTTCACATCTAAGGGTATTTGAATGTGATGCATATGTACATGTTCCAAAGGAGAAACGAACCAAGTTGGATAGTAAATCTGAAAAGGGCAACTTTATTGGGTATAAGGATGGTTTAAAGGGTTATAAGCTTTGGAGCCCAATAACAAGGAAGGTTGTGTACAGCCGAGATGTGGTGTTCAGAGAGGTGAAAGATGTTATTAAACATGAAGTCCAACCAAAGGAACTTGAGAAGATAGAGTTTGATCTAAAGGAGGAAGAATCAGACTCTACATTAGAGGAGGAATCAAAAGATGAAGAGCCACAAACTCCGAGTGTGAGAAGATCAGTTCAAGAAAGAAGGTAGCCAGAAAGGTATAGTCCATTTGCTTTCTATTCAAATTTTGCTTTATCTATTATTGATGATGATCCCAGAATTGTAAAGGAAGCAGTAGATTCAAAGGATGGAAAACTATGGAAAGGGACCATGGTTGATGAAATGGCATCTTTGCACAAAAATGGGGCTTGGGAACTGGTGGAGTTGTCAGCTGGAAGGAAACCCATTGGCAGCAAATGGATGTTCAAGAAGAAGACAAATGTTGAACGAAAGGTGGAGAAATAGAAAGTTCGGTTGGTTGCAAAAGGTTATTCCCAAGTGCCAAGAACTGATTTTGGTGATATTTTTTCTCCTGTTGCCAAGGTAACTTCTATTAGATTACTTTTATCTATTTCTGCTACTTTTTATTTTGAGGTAGAATAGATGGATGTGAAGATAACATTTCTTCATGGGGATCTCGAAGAGGAGATCTACATGAAGCAACTTGAAGGATTTGGGGTGAAGGGTACGAAAGAACTGGTATGAAAGTTAAAGAATTCTCTCTATGGGTTAAAACAGTCACCAAGGATGTGGTATCAGAAATTTGATACATTTATACGGGGACTTGGCTTCACCGGAAGAAAAGAAGATCACTCTGTGTATTTTAAATTAATTGGTGACCGTGTTATTTATCTAGTCTTGTATGTGGATGATATGTTGTTGGTTGGAAATGACAAAGAAATTATCCAGGATTTGAAGACCCATTTGTCCTCCAAATTCGACATGAAATATCTTGGTGCTACAAACTATATTTTGGGCATGGAAATTAAAAGAGATTGGATAAAGAGGAAGCTATGGTTAAACTAGAGGAAGTATGTCGAGACAATATTGTAGAGGTTTAATATGCAGGATAGTAAACAGGTGAAGGTTCATATTCCTATAGGTGTAAATTTATCTGTTGAACAGTGTCCCAAGGCACAAGAAGAGGAAGAGGACATGTCCCGTGTTCCATATGCAAGTGCAATTGGTAGCCTAATGTATGCAATGGTCTATACTAGGCTAGACATTGCACATACAATGGGAGTATTGAGAAGGTTTATATCAAAACCAGGGAAGGAGCATTGGACAACAATGAAGCGGGTTTTCAGCTATTTGCATGGCACTAGTGTTTATGGTTTTACCAAGGAAGACCAAGATTGGACAAAGTGTTGGATATTCGTGGCTTTGTTGATGCAGACTGGGCTGGAGATCTGGATAAGAGAAGATATACAAGTGGGTATTTGTTTAACCTATTTGGAGGTGTAGTCAGTTGGGTGAGTAAGAAACAATCTGTAGTGGCACTATCAACTACAGAGGTAGAATACATGGCAACCACTCATGCAAGCAAGGAAGTAGTTTGGTTGCAGAGATTGTGTTAAAATATGGGGTTAGTACAGGTAGTTATAAGGATAGACTGTGACAGCCAAAGTGCAATTTTCTCGGCAAAGAACCCTGCATATCATTCAAAGACAAAGCAAATTGATGTTCAATATCACTTTGTGAGGGATATGATAGAAGACAAAAAGGTGTTGCTGGTAAAGGTGGACACTTTGAAGAATACTACAGATGCATTGAAAAAATATGTGAGCTCTGAGAAGTTCCCTTGGTGTACAAAAACAATGGGCATTACAAGGCTAGATAAATGACTAAGCTCTCTTGTGGCCCCCTATGGAAAGAAAACAAGTGGGAGAATGTTGGGTTGTGTTATATTCTTTCCACGACTAACCCATGTGGTTAATAGGGGGGTTAGAAGGGGGGAAGAGACCCCCTTCGTTGTGCCGATTGCGTAATGGGGGGAGTCACAGGGGGTTTGAGGGGTGTAGGTAACCCACTCTATGGGGTCTGGGGCAGCGCCCTGGAAGATTTTGGTTTTGGACCCTATGTTAGGTTGGGTGGACCTACCTATGGTTTTGTGCATGATTTTCGCACATGGTTTTGGGTGTGATGGTTTTCGGTCCATGGTTTTGGATGTGATGGTTTTCGGTCCATGGTATTGGATGCTTCGGCATGTATAAATATGTATTCTAAGATTGAAAGGAACAATAATGAAAAATCAAGCTGGTAGTCTCGGTTTTGGGATCCAGGGGAAAATCTCTGTGTATATGTGTTTTATGTGTTATGCTCTCGCATTGTTTATTTTCTGTGTTTTAGAATTCATATGCAGGTAATTTCTGTACAGGGTTAAAACCTACAATGCCCATGAGGGACATCCATTCGCAAGATTGGATAGCTATAAGTAGCCTATTCACATCCCTCCAAGAGTGTACTTCATATCATCACATATATCTGTTCTATGCGAAGTAGACAAGGAGTCTAAGGCCAAAAACAAAGGGAGAATATTTGTTCTATCTTCCCTCACTTTAGTAATAAAAGAAAACTATTTAGTAATAAAAGAAAACTAAGTTCTGGATGATTTCTCTATGTTATATTTTCTGTAGTATAGCGCGAAGTTTAAGACAGAGTTTCAGGACGAATTTCGACCATCTTATAGACCTTAATTGAACCTTGTTACAGAGATTATGTTGATAGAATTGAGGTTACCTGCCTTGGATTTCGTGGAGGGCTGGCTTGGCTCTTGGTGGATGGTCATCTTGCTGGTTAGTTGTCTTTGATGTATCTGTTATTGCATTTATTTCTCTAAGGAAAATGTTGGTTTGCTTTTCCCCCATTGCGGGTTTTCCTAAGGTAAAATCTTCTTGTCTCTTTGTGCATTATGATCTCTATATCTCTAGTGTTTCTATGGTTGAATTTATGAATATGTAGTTACTTAATGATACATTGAAAGAGCTAAATAATCGACTATATCATTGGAAGTAATTATCAAGTTTTAGAAATAAGTACTTCTATTTGTTGTAGTGAAAAAATCAACAGTCGTAATAGGTCTCTTGATAAGTCCTGATAGGTATACAATACTGTTGTCACCGGGCTATACTAGATATTATTGCAAGACTAATGACAGGTTTCATGACATGTCATTATTGGTGTGATGACAGGAATAACGTGTTACTTTTTATGATAGTTTATACATGGAAATTACATGTATTATAACCTATTTTAACAACTTGTAACATGATTGAAACAATTTTTCTAGGATAGGTTATTATACAAACTCATACTGGGATGAAAGAATCAAGGCAATTAGAAATGCATGAATACTTGCAAAGGATATGTATTTGTATGCAGAAAAATTATGATGATGATGATGATAGTGGTTAACGTCCACTGAGACTAGGGCCAGTGCCTATGATTAAGGCATCAAAAAGCCAACATTGATTTTGGATTTTTGCATTATATGAAATTTCATTCTTCATAATTTATTTTTACTTGTGACTATATACGTTTGATCACTGATTTCCCTTGCTGAAAGGAGAAATTTTTTATATACATATGTTTATATATATAACTATGTATATGAGGATTGACTATGGCTAACATTGATGCTATTTGTTTGATGTATTTTAGGTGTAATGATATTGACGATGCATAGGCTACACACTCATCAACATTTAGATCCTTTTTATGTCTGGATGGTGTAATAATTTTTAGGGTAAGTTCCTCATATAGAACACCAAAGGACACCACTCACAAATAGATCACAGATCAATACACCAATATCCTTAACGTGGTTAAAACCCTCAAAGAGGGAAACAATCCATGGCTCGAGCCAACGCAACCACTTCAAGCAATTTATTAATGTAAAAGAAATAAAATTTACATAAGCTTCTCTCATGAACGATAACCTTACAAATGACCCTCCATGCTCTTTAAATAGAGATCATGGACCAATCATGTGTTAAGCCACAGATCAAGTGTCGATAATACCAAGGAGAGAATGAACTGTCAGATCACTTATGTCTAGAACATATCGTGACCGTCTGATTGTAACTTACAAAATTACGTAGTAAAGAAACACACTTTACCTAACTATACACTAGACCAAGTTATACTTAACTATTTCCTATGTGTCTGAATATCCTAACACCCCGCCTTAAAAAAAACTTAGGATAGGATTGAAGGATGTACAAATATGACACAATAGGAGAAGGAAGGAGGAATTAGAGCCTATCCCCCCTTAGTGACAACATCCTGAAATCAAATGATAAATCGAAGTTTATTAAACTTCGCCTCTGTGAGAGCCTTTGTAAAGATGTCTGCAACTTGATCATCGATTGAATAATACTGCACTTCAAGAACATGGTCATGAATGAGCTTCTTGATGAAGTGCATGTGTATTTTAATGTGTTTGTTGTGCTAATGTTGGACTAGATCTTTGCATAGTTGAATGACAGTTTTATTATCACACCAAAGTGTAGTCGGATGTTGCTGCTGAAAGCCAAACTCTAATAGGATCTGACAAAGCCACAAGGCTTCCTTACTAGCTTTTACGATTCCACGATACTCTACTTCTGCTAAAGAAATAGAAATGACACTTTGTTTCATGCAAGCCCATGTAATAGGTACAGAAGCAAGAGTGAAGACACAACATGCAATAGACTTCCAATCATCAGGGTCACCAGCCCAATCTGAATCAGTGAAAGCAAGCAATAGAGGAGATGCTTTTTCACTATAATGAATCCCAAACTGAATTGCACCTTGAGCATAACAAAGTATTCTTTTAGTTTCTTTCCAATGACTTTCATGTGGGTTTTGCATAAACCAAGAAATAAGGCCAACAAAAAAGGAGAGGATGAGTATGTGTCAGATACAAAAGTTTTCCTACAAGTTGACGCTATAAGGTAGCATCAACTTCAGGGGAAGTACAAGTGACTGAAATTTTGGCTCCAGACTAAAAGAGAGAAGGCACCGGCTTACAAACTTCCATGTGAAAGTGGCGTAGAAGATCACATGCATACTTGTACTAGGAAAGGGAAATACCTTCCTTGGATTCCAAGACTTGAAGACCAAGAAAATAATTTAAGTGTCCTAAGTTTGTCATTTCAAAATGATTTTTAAGGTTGGACTTCACATGGTTTATAAGGTTGGTATCACTACTAGTAAGGATAAGATCATCAACATAAAGAAAAAGAATGATAAGAGACTTACCCACTTTCTTGGTGTAGACAGTATTGTCAGAATGATACATAGAAAAGAAAGTATCTAAAAGAAAGCTATCCATTTTGGCATACCAAGCCCGAGGGGATTACTTGAGACCATAAAGGGATTTCTTAAGCTGACATACAAGGTTGGAATCTATTTGTATAAATCCAGGAGGTTGTTCAATTTAGATTTCTTCATGCAAGAAGGCAGATTTAACATCCATCTGATGGACTTCTCATTTGAAAGAGGCAGCAAGGGAAAGAACAAGGTGGGTAGAGTTCATTTTGGCAATAGGGAAGAAGGTTTCAATATAGTCAATGTCTTCACCTTGTGAAAAACCCTTAGTAACAAGACGAGCTTTATGTTTATCAACTTTTCCATCTAGTCCAAAATTGGTTCTGTAAACCCATTTACATCTAACAAGTTTTTGTCCCTTTGGAAGAGGAACAAGATCCCATGTATCATTTGCTAATAATGAATGATATTCTTCATTCATAGCTGCATCCCAATTTGGATGGCCCAAAGCTCCTGTAAAGTTGTCAGGATCATAATTCGTTGAAGCTTGAGATATTAAAGGAGGATCTATCGAGTTGAGAACGTGTACGTCGTTGATCTATAAGATCGCTTGCAAGAGCACCTACTGCATCCCGAGTAGCACGAACCCATTTCGGAAGTTGAAGAGCTAAAGGAGGATCCCGAGAAGGTGGGGGAGGATTTTCATTCTCACTGTCATCATCCGAAGAAGAAATGTTTTTAGAAGTAGAAGGGATAGAGAGAGGTGGCACATCTGTCGAACTAGGCTCGTAGGTCGATATATTTTCAACAAACTTTACATATCTTCCAATGGTAACATTTTTGGACTTAGGTGGAAGAAGTTTATATCCTTTGACATCTTTAGAATATCCAATAAAAATACATTTTTCACTCTTAGGTTCTAAGGCTTTATGTTTCTCATCAGGAATATGGGCCCATGCTTCACTTCCAAAAACATGAAAGTGACTTACATTTGGTTTAATTGAGCTCCACGCTTCTTATGGAGTGATATTATTTAAAACCTTAGTGGGAGTGTGATTTACTATTTTCACAGTTAATTTCTTTTGCCCAAAAATTAAGACTAATTCCTTTATATTGAAGCATACAATTAACCATTTCCTTTAAGGTGTGATTCTTCCTTTCAACTACACCATTTTGTTGTGGAGTATATGGAACAGTATGTTGCATTTGAATTCCATTCTCAGTGCAAAAGTTGATGAATTTGTTGTTAACATATTCTCCACCATTATCAAATATTAGCTTAAGAATTTGATCTCTAGATTGTTTCTCAACAAAGGCCTAAAGGCCAAGAACATGTTAAATACTTCACTCTTGAGTTTTAAGAAGTATACCCAAGTGCGTCTGGATAAATCATCAATGAAAGTTAAGAAATAATTGTATCCAGAGAATGAAACAACTGGAAGTGGACCACATAAATCACTATGCACAAGCTGTAAAGGGGTTGAGGCATGCCAAGAGGCACATTTTTCAAAACTATCGCATTGATGTTTTTTGGGTACACATCTGGAACAAACACCATCTCTACAAGATACCATAGGAATACCTGTCAAAATATTTTCTTTACAGAGATTTTGAAGGGAGCGATAGTTTAAGTGACCAAATCGCTCATGCCAAAGTTTTCTCACTTCATCATTATGAGCAACAAATACCGAGGGAAGAGTTGATGACCCAAAGTTGTTAAACTTATACAACCTTGTAGAATCATCAGTAATTCCAGTAGCTAAAATCTATCTAGGATCTCTTAGGTCCTTAATTACAACATCATGAGGTGAAAATTCAACGATTTTACCTTCACCTGAATGAGTTATCTAATATACAGATAGAAGGTTGCAAGATAAGGTTGGAACACATAATACATCATTAAATTGACCATTACCTACATGAATATTTCTAGTCTCTACAACACTAAGATATCTATCATCACCAACATATATATTTTTGGTGTTACAATCATTTAAAGAAGAAAACATGGCGTTGCTTTTGGCCATGTGATAAGAAGCTCCAGAATCAATGAGACACTCATGAGAATGAGAAGAGGAAGATACATTTAGTGCATAACCAAACCGAGATGCTTGACAACCACATGCAAAAAGTGTTATTCATGAAGATGAAGTTGAAGTTGAAGAGTGCTCCAAATGGATGTTATGCTTCTTCATTTCTACTTCCAAGGCTTCCATCTTCTTAAAGCATTTGGATTCTAAGTGGCCATTTCAATTACAAAAGTTGCAATGTCTATCAGTCTTCTTCCCTTTGTTTTTATTTGCCTTATCATTTTGCTGAATTGATTTTTCATTTTGAGACTAAAAGTGCTTAGGACCCTTGGTTAGTTTAGGACCATTCTTTTTAGGATGTTGCTTTTTAGTATTTTTTGAACTTGGTTGTTGTTGGGCAGCTAAGGCTTTCTTAGAAGAGTTTCCAAGATTAAGAAGACCAAGATGTAAGAGTTTTTCTTGTTCTCTTATTGAAGAATCACAAAAAGCATCAAAAGAGGGGGACTTGTAGTCTTGTCCTTGAGAAATAAAGGCTTCTCTAATAGAATGGAAGGTGGAACCAAACACAGAGTAGGCTGGTCCCAAATTAGTAAGAATGGAATAGATAAGGCTACCATCTTCTTTCTTAACCTTAACACCTTCCAAGAGAAGTCTAAGGGTCTTGAACTTGGAAAAAAATCTTTAATGGAAGAAAAATTATTGGGGTCCAACGTAAGCAACTAATTTTAGAGTTGATGGGCTCTAATTTCATTTTTAATTCCAAAAACTTTATTGAGATGTTTCATTGCTTCATCAGCGGTATCAAGTTCTGCAATATGGAATATACAGTCTGGAGAAATAGACATCCCTATCAACCCACGTGCTTGATTTTACCTATTTTCCCATTTGGATTCCTTATATTCATCTTTAGGTTTAGACTCTTGGCTTGAGGCTATTCTATAAAGACCTTTACTTCTAAGTAAAGTCTCCATTTAAGACACCCATTGGAAGTAGTTGGTGCTATCAAGAATAACTTGGCATGGAATTTCCATTTTAATAAAAACTAAAGTTGTAGATGTTGAAACTAAGTGTTTCAATGGAAAAATCTTGAGAAATTAGGCCTATTAAAAAAAATTGGCTCTGAAAACGGCTTCTGGATGAAGAAGTTATGAACTTTTGAATAAAAGTGGTTGAAGATGCCGACGAAGTATGTGAATGTGCGAAAGTGAATGATAATGTTATATTTAAACCCACCCCCCACACCCACCCCCCCCCCCACCCCCACCCCCTCCCCTCTCCCCTTTCCAAACTTAATCTAATTAGCTCACTTTAATTATTTTTATTTTTTTTATGTGACCGACTTTTATAAATAAGTGAAAGTCACTCACTTTTTATAATGGGTGAGAACACTTTTACATAAAGTAACTTTAAAACATAAGTTGCATGTGCTTTTTGAAAAAGTAACTCAACAAAAAGAAAGATGTAACCCAAGACCTTTATTCTCATAAAGTAACTTTGGACCAAGTGAGCTAGTTTAAAAGGTTAGTAGTTTTTGGAAAAGATGAAGGTTTTTTTTTTTTGGTCACTGAAGCTTTGGAGTGCATGCTTGCTTGAGAAATCCATTTTTGCCTACAATACAAAAAACCACACAACCCAAAATAGACATGCAAAAAAACCAAACCTTACAGCTTGAAGTTAAATTTCACCGGAAACTAAATATTTTCCTCAATGTTTCTGATTTTCCGAGATCACACTAAGGTGCGGTGGAAAAGAGCATACACATGAGAAAAATCATTTCTTTCTGTTTCTGATTTTCCCAGATCGCATAGAGTCACGGGAAACGAGAATACACAGAAATGAAAGGTGTGGATTCGGTAATAAAAAAAACAGAGATATAAATAAACCGAAATAAATAGAGAGATAAATAACTAAAACTACAAATAAAGATTGTATACCTCTAGATCTTAAAAATGAAGTAGCTAGGGCTACCAGAAAGCTTTTCGTGTGAAACGAAAGGGGTTCCTCACTGGAATGGATGCTTCTAACACAATAGAGCAGTCCTCTCAGCTTGAAAGTGGTAAAATATAATAGATCTAGGAAACGACAGTCGGATGCAGTTGTGTTAGCTTCGGATTTGGATCACCAATGGATGCGGCCCTCAAATAGCTTTGATACCATGTAGGAATTTGCAGGGTAAGTTCCTTAGATAGAACACCAAAGGACACCACTCAAAAACAGATCACGGATCAATACACCAGTATTCTTGACGTGGTTAAAACCCTCAAAGAGGGAAACAGTCCATGGCCTGAGCCAACACAACCACTTCAAGAAATTTATTAATGTAAGAGAGAGAAAATTTACATAATCTTATCTCATGAACGGTCACCTTACAAATTAACCCCCATGCTCTTTAAATAGAGATCATGGACCAATCGGGTGTTCAGCCATGGATCAAGCGTTGGTAATACCGAGGAGAGAATGAACTGCCTGATCACTTCATGTCTAAAAAATATCGTGACCATCAGATTGTAAGTCACAACATTACATAGTAAAGAAACACACTTTACCTAACTCTACACTAGACCAAGTATATGTTTGATCGATGATTTCCCTTGCTGAAAGGAGAAAAACATTTATATACATATGTTTATATATATACCTTTGTATATGAGGATTGATTGTGGCTGGCATTGATGCTATTTGTTTGACGTATTTTAGGTGTAATGATATTGACGATGCATAGACTACACACTTATCAATCTCTAGAGCCTTTTGATGTGTGAATGGCATTGAAAATGCAGGGGATGCCTCAAGGTGAAGCAATAGATGAAGACACAAATTTGTTGCAATAGGTTCAACTTATGAGCATAAGATGCACTGAGGACAATGCATGATGTAAATATATCTATTTTTTATTAGGCTGGTGATAAGATGTATTTTGTGGGTGTGCGTTCCTATGTGGTTATGATATGTAGACTACATGCCCATATGGATATGTTATATATTGTGGGGTCAATGTGCCTAGGCATATGTGCCAATGTTGGTTAAGTGGTCAGAGGGCAAGGATTGTAATACAATGTAATTTGTAAATATTTTAATAATAATACAAAGGTTGGTTGTGGAGCCCACTCCATAGTAAGAGTATGGGGGCGTGCAAATACAAAAGGTTGGTGTTGAGGACACCTGGGGACCTATGTGGCTTTAGTGTGTGCCACATGGCAGAGGAAGCCATGCAAAGTGAAAATATGTGTGTGTGTGTGTGTACTTACCATGGGATTATTATGGAGGATCACTATAATGAATCTTATGGTTCTAGACTTCATGGCTGGCTGTAAGGTTCCAATTGGCTACAATTTTGGGGGAAGTAGTTGAGATGTTCCTAGCTGTCCATAAGGCGCCATTTGGGTGCATGTTTGGGGGAAGAAAATGAGACATTTTTGGTTGTGTCGTTTGATGCAGAGTTGTGTCAGGTTGATCCCCTAGAAGGATGCCTAGAGCCCTAGATGTGGTTTGGCACCTTGGCAGGTAGACTAGAGGGTTCCTGGAGCCCTGGATAACATGACCGTCAGGTTGGTACCTTGGCCATGGATGTCTGTTACTTTTGGTTACTGTTTCCCATTGTGTTGCAACCCCGGCTCAGGGGTGACCCCTGGTTGAAATTGAAAAACAACGTGATTTATGGTAGGTTGAAACATGGAGAGATCGTAGCCAGTCAATGTTTTTATTCATAAACATATTTTTACTTGATGATTGTGTTGATTTGTGGTTTTATGCCTGAACCCTAGTTTCAGGATTTGTGTAATTATGGAGTAAATTTCTTGTATTTCGCTATGCTTATTCATTGATGTACTTATACACAATCATTGGATAATTCGTGAATTAAATGGTTTCTGTCACATTGAGAGTGTAATTAATGTTAACTAATGGTGAAATTTTGTTGTGCAAAATATTTATTTACCCTTATGGGTAGTTTTACTTTGGTATGGTAATTGTGTGAATAAATTATATTGTAGTGCATGAGTTTATTATACAACAAGCAAACCATAACTATTAAATAAATGAATATGGTTGTGAAACAACCATAATTACCATTAATTGTACCTCGGTTAATGAACTTGAGCAAGGCATCGATAGAATTACAAAGCTTTATAAATGGAACCCGATAAGATGTGATTCTGTAGGAAAAAAATAAATTAATTAATGGAATTCAGGATGTGGACTATGTAGTGTTGCACGGCTGGAGGAAGGGACATTACATAAGAGAATAAGCCAAAAGTAGCTATACTAGAGAAATTGATTAAGGAGAAGGAAAATTCTTCAACTGTGTCATATATCCAGTTGGAGCGAAGAGATCAGATTGAAGATCATAAAAATATGTTATATCAAGCATTGGAGGAATGTGAAGAACTCAAGAAACAAAAAATGTCTCCTGAATAGAATATTGTTGCAGAGGTTTGAGTTGCTAGTATTGATAGTTTTGTGTGCTATCATGAGAGATTGGGTTTTGTGTGCTACCACCATGTACTGTCATGAGAGATTGGGTTGGTTTTCATAAATCTTATTGGGTTGGTGCTTAGCTAAGGAGATTGGAGCCTACGAACATGTTGAGTTGGTGCTCAACTAGGAGATTGATGTCTCCTGTGGGGTGGTGCCCATGAATTCACTGAGTTGGTGCTTAGTTAATGGATTGATGTATCTTGTAGGTAGGAACCTATGAAAGTTTCAGTTGGTGTTGATAAAACTTGAATGTACTCTTATATTAATAATTTTTATTCTTCTAATAAATCTTTTATCTTCATGTGTTCATTTTTGAATGATTAATGTAGCAACTTATTAATTGAAAATTGATCAATAAACGAAACATTTATTCAACCCCCCTCTCAGTATTTCCAACAATTGAGGTCTCATTAGGATTATGAGTAGGATTCCTTTTTTCTAGAATGGTTTCAGGATAATTTTCCAATACTTATTATTTTTAGTAAGTTAGTTCAAACATTTATTGGGTTAGCTAGCAAGGTTACTATTTTTAGTATTGTTGGTGGGTTTAGTTTTAATGGCTATCTCAACATTTTATACAGTTTGGTGGTTTTAAATAATAAAATGATAATTTATTAATTAATAAAGTCAGATCAAAGATTTAACTTTACCGTTATTTTAATATTTTTAATGAAGGGACTATAAGGGCCAGTTATAAAGTGAAAATTGTTTTATTTAAGAAAAGAAAAGAAAAAAGAATGAAACTTTTAATTGAGAGACTAAAAGTGGTTTTATTGAGTCCCACAAGGTTGATAACGAGGGTCAAACTTCTTAAGAGAGTTATAAAAGCAAATTTGTGTACTTCATTTCATACGTTTGTTTTGATATTTTATAATGCCATTTTTCTGGAGGAGATTACTTCTTTTTGGTTTGTGAGGATGAAACCCCTTGGAGGCAACATTCACCACATTATTGAGAAATATAATTTGGAGAATATCTTGGTGATTTCACACATAGATTACAACTCGGCTTCATTGTTGGTTTTCTATCTATAGTCTAGTGTTGTGACTATAATATTGTTGCTATAGTAATGTTTCTACAATGATTTTGCAGATTCCAATCCAAAATCGCACTTGTCCATCTCCAAATTTAATGGTAATATCATTTTCAAACAAATCTTCTACATACCTCTCTCTTCTATAAACACTTTCAAAAAAGAAACCAAGAGTGTATGTTACAATATTGAATTTGTGTTATAATGTTTGTAATTACCTATTCTAGGGTCTCCATCTTGTTTTGGAATTAGCTTCTCTTCCTCAATGGTTAGCAAGGTTAAAAAATGTTACCAATTAATGTAAATGATTTAAAGATTTTAGGATATTTTGTTCAAATCTTGCATGTATTTATGATTGAAACTTATCCTTCTGTTCAAAATAGTTTTTTAATTATATCAAGAAGTTGAGAGCTTTTTCATTGGAGAGTTGAACAATGTGAATTTCTCTTTGGAGTTCTAAACTATACAATGTATCCTTATTGCACAATATAGCTTTCAAATCACTTGTGGATGTTAAAAGTTTTCACATTGGGTATATGTGAATAAATGCACATTGTCTATTGGTTGAGATCTAGTTCTCATGCTTCTACTTCACTTGTGGATTGTAGCATCCTTTAGATGCTGCATTTAATGGATGAAGTTGGTGATCTATGTTGAAATTAAAGGTATTAGAATCATAATTTTCCATTGTTAAGAAGAGGAAAATCTTCTAAGGTACCATGGAGAGAGCCAAATCTCATGCACTCCTTACAAGAATGAGATTGTCCTACCAAACCCTATTATAGGGTGGGGGATAATTTTATAAGGGAGTCAAATTTAGAGGGGGTGCAAGAGGGTAATTAGGAAACTTAAGGATCTAAAACTACAAATGGCCACACATTGAAATGGACCATCATGTTCTAGGGAAATGTTAGAGAGGTTTTCCAATTACCTTTTTCCTTGCATGGGATTATTTAGAAGCATGAACTTGGTCTCTTTTTGAGAGATGGATTCGATTTTGTATTAAGTCAACTTATTACAAGGACAAAGCTATGGTTTTCAATGTTTTTAAAGGCCAATTTAATTAATTTATGTAACTAGTTATTTCTTATGAATAATTTTAATGACCCTCATTGATGTTGTGAATCCTTAAAATATGTCTCTTTTGAAACTTTGGTCACACGCACATCTTAAACCTCCCAAGGTGGGTAGAGAGGTAATGAAGAGGCACACTTTCACCCCCATCAAAGATGATTAAGTTGGAACCTCTTTTAAATATGTTCATTTTGAAACTTTTATTCTTTTCATACCTTTACCTATAGGAATGGGTGGAGGGGTGGTGAAGGTTACCATTTGTAATGATGTGAAGGTGTGTCTATGAATTCACATATTCACCACAACCCTTGCCCCGCAAAATATCATTTAGGCTTACCCCTTCACTTCCTATGAGAATGATTGATAGGATGATGATTTACATTATGGTACCACAAATGCACACTTTCACTCCCTACCTTTCACTTGAAACACCTTCAGCCCCACTACTCACTCAAAAAAACCTACCACCCACCTTCTCATTCACATGTTCAATCCCTTTGATCCACCCAGGACACCTCCATCTCTTCACCACTGCCATTGTTAAAATGTGACTTTACCAATGTACCAAAAGATATAATACAAATATACATATTTTATAATACAAATTCTCTCCATTTCTATTTAAAATTATAAAAGATATTACAAAGCATGGTCTATAATTGGTGATCATTTCTAACATGAATATATAAGATTGGATGGAAGAAAATTGTTTAAATAAACATTATTAATTAAAAAATAATATAATGTAAACAAACCTAAAAATGAAAATTAGATTCAAATTCAGAGGAAGTTGGGTCAAAGAGAAACCCTTTCTACTACATTGGATACTTGGAAGCGATGCATGTAGTAGTTGAAGAATCCTTACTTCCACAACTTACATATTTGTAAAAACATATTTAATCAAAACCAATGGATGGATTCCATATGTTTTATGCATGGCCAACTTTGTGCCCTCGCTGAATATGAATCTCTTGCTCAACCACTTGATGCATTTCTAAAATAAAAATATTACATTTCGCTGAACATACAATGCAATTTTTTGATTTAGTCCTAAAAATAATTGAAGTGATGCATTTTTATTTTGTATATATATATATATATATATATATATATATATATATATATATATATAGTATATATATATATGTATATGTATATGTATATGTATATGTATATGTATATGTATATGTATATGTATATATATGTATGTATGTATATGTATGTATGTATATATATATGTATATATATATGTATATATATATATATATATATATATATATATATATATATATATATATATATATATATATATATATATGTATGTATGTATGTATATATATATGTATGTGTATATATATATGTATGTATAGAGCGATCAAATTTGTAAAACTGAAAGGAGCGATGGAGGCGTTTTATGGATCTAGGGTTTCAGAGGAGAGCTTCTGCGCCGCCGCGGCCCCAAAAGAACTGCTTTGCTATGGATCGGCAAGACGCCTGGCCGCTGGAAACTCTGATCCCGCTGGCTTCTTCTGGTCCGGGGCCGGATCTGCTGAGGAAAGGGTTTTTTACGGTTCGAACCAAAGGAATCTGCGACCGGTGTGTTTCACCTCTGTCAGGTTGCAGATAGATTATCTCAGGGCGACACCAGAAATCGTTTGCCCGGAGTTTTGCACCCCAAAACAGCAGGTTCTTCCCTGGTCTCTTCTGGATACGCTCGCCTACGTGAATGCTATACATTGGCATGGCAGAGAGGCAGTTCCCAAGCCCCATCTTGATGCGCTGTGGAGTCGATCTCCCGTCCTAGGGCGGATTTTAATTGGTAGAGTTGTAGATCAAGCATGGGGCGGGAGTAGGGATCTGGTGCCGCGGTGCGTGGAGTCTATTAAGCTTTTTACAGCGCAGATCTGGGCTCTTACCACCTCGACGCTGCGTTGTAACAGAGGGCTCGACGAGCATATTATGCAAATAAGCGACAGCCCAAACAGGAGCATAGCAGAAGTTTCAGGGGGTAAAGAATCCAAGCTAGCCCTCAAGGACCCAGAACAGGATCGAATCCAAATTTTCATCAGAACCCTGTCAGGAAAAACTATCTGCAAGCAAATCTGGACAGGACAGCTGATAAAGAATATAAAGGATGAAATACAAGCAGATTTGGGCATCCCATCAAATCTGATAAGCCTGATACATGCAGGTAAAATCCTGCAGGAAAATTCTACAGTACAGCACTATGGCATTGGTCGAGACTCAACCATCATTATAAACACAAGGTTGAGAGGAGGAAGCTCTGGTTCAGGCCCTAAAGGCATTGGTTCTTTTAAAGATGCTGTCAAAGGGAAGGGGGAAGTCAAAAACAAGCCATCACCATCTCC